>OY740782.1:148189606-148804876 GCA_963514005.1 Raja brachyura | reverse complement strand
TCAATCTTTGGTCACTTTATGTGGTGCCGATTAGATCAAACCAATTTATCTCTTGATTGTGTGGGAAGGAACTTCAGATGCTGGTTCACACCGAAGTTAGACACGAAAAGCTGGAGTAACACCAGCGGTTCAGGCAGCATCTCTGGTGAGATGGAGTAGGTGATATTTCGGACTGAAAGTCGAGGGGGGGGGGGGGGGGAGAGGGGAAACAAGTGGTATGAAGAGGTTCAGAACGAATCAGAGCTGGCACCAATGCCCAAGGAAAGGTGGCGCCCACAATGGTCCGTTGTTGGCTGCAGAAGAGGTAACAACAAAGGGAGACGTGGATGCAAACGGCGGAACTAGCACGCCGTCTAGGGTGGGGGAGGGGTGGAGAAGGGGGGAATGCAGGGGGTATCTCAAATTAGAGAAATTTCCCATGTTGTGCATTCTGATCAAGAACCCTTTATTTTGATGTTGATTTTCTAGTTACTTTTACTGCTGTTTTCCTATTATAGTATTGCCATTTATCACACTGCTCCCCTATCACATTCTGCTTATTATCATTATTATTACTACTACTACTCGGCGATGTGAACACGTTTAATCACCTGTTCAACGTTATTTATTCAATTTTATGCAACTCCCGTCCCAACCAGATCCAAGTGAAATCCCTTTGGCCCACAATGTCAATGCCGAGCAAGATGCCAAAATGAACGAATCTCATCTGCCTGCCCTTGATGCATCTCCCTCCATTCCAGAGCATATCCACTTGCCTATCCAAAAGCCTCTTAAAATGACACTCTCCTACGGAACATTGTGAGCAGCACGGTGGCGCAGCGCTAGAGTTACGACCTTGCAACGCCAGAGACACGTGTTCGATCCTGACTACTGGTGCAGTCTGTACAAAGTGTGTGCCGTCTCCCCGTGACCTGTGTGGATTTTTTGGGGGGATCTCTAGTTTCCTCTCACCATACAAAGGTTTGTAGGTTAATTGGCTTGGTATAATTGTAAATTGTCCCTAGTGTGTTTCGGATAGCGTTAGACAACAGACAATGGGTGCAGGGGTAGGCCATTCGGTCCTTCGAGCCAGCACCGCCATTCAATGTGATCATGGCTGATCATCCCCAATCAGTACCCCGTTCCTGCCTTCTCCCCATATCCCCAGACTCCGCTATCTTTAAGAACCCTATCTAGCTCTCTCTTGAAAGTATCCAGAGAACCGGCCTTTACCACCCTCTGAGGCAGAGAATTCCACAGACTCACAACTCTCTGTGAGAAAAAGGGTTTCCTCATCTCCGTTCTAAATGGCTTACCCCTTATTCTTAAACTGTGGCCCCTGATTCTGGACTCCCCCAACATCGGGAACATGTTTCCTGTCTCTAGCGTGTCCAAACCCTTAACAATCTTATACGTTTCAATCAGATACCCTCTCATCCTTCTAAAGTGTACAAGTCCAGCTGCTCTATTCTCTCAGCATATGAGTCCCGCCATTTCCGGGAATTAACCTTGTGAACCTACGCTGCACTCCCTCAAAAGCAAGAATCTCCTTTCTCAAATTAGGGGACCAAAATTGCACACAATACTCCAGGTGTGGTCTCACTGGGGCTCTGTACAACTGCCCTAGTGAGACCACACCTGGAGAATTGTGTGCAGTTTTTGTCTCCTAATTAGTGTGCGGGGATCGCTGGTTGTCGCAGATTCAGTGGCCGAAGGGCCTGATCCCGCGTTGTGTCTCAAAGCTAAACTACACTAAATCTGAGTGGTAACTTTTTTAACACAGGTAAATGGGGGAGGTAGTTCAAGGTTCAAGGTTAGTTTATTGGTCATGTACACCAATGTAGTGAAATGTTTCCTGCCAATGCAGCACATAAAAAAAGAATACAGACAAAACACTAATAAAGAGATTCAAACATAAAAAACATACCCCCACAATGGTTCCCATTATGAGGGAAGCCACAAAGTCCAGTCCCCATCCCCATGTCCACCCATAGTCGGGCCTATTGAGGCCTCCGCAGTCGCCTTCACGGAGGCCCGATGTTCCAGGTCGTTCTCGCCGGGTGATGTTGCTCTGGCGTCGGGAGAATCCTCTCAGCGGCTTGGGACACCTGGAACGGCCGCTTCCTTACCGGAGTCCGCGGCTTCCGAAGCCGACAAGGCCGCGCTGAATGGAGCTCCCCCACCTGCTCCCGATGTTGAAGTTCAGCGCCGCCGCCCGCAGCTGGCCGCTCCACAGACCCGCGGCTCCGCGATGTTTGTCTCCGCGGTCTCAGCTCACCGGAGCTCCAGCGCGGCGACCCAGGCAAGGCTTCGCCCGCTCCGGAGGTTCTGGGCGGTCTCCTCAGGAAACGCCACTCCAGGCCCGCTGGTAGGCCGCGAGGACGGGTTGAAGTTGCAGCCCGGAGAAAAGCTGCCTCTCCGACCAGGTAGGGACCAGGAAAAGTAGTTTCCCCCTCCCCCCCCCCCCCCCCCCCCTTCCTTCCCCCACATAAAAAAGAATAGAACTCCAAAAACAAAACACTTTAACTCACCAAAAATAAAAAAAAGAGTGAAAAACATACAGCTGCAGGCTGGGCAGCCATACCATACAGGACGGCGCCCCCTATCGATCTGCGCCGGTACTATAGCAACATTTGGGTAGGTACTTGAATAGGACAGGTTTAGAGGCCAAACGCAGGCAGGTGGGACTAGTGTAGATGGGACATGTTGATTGGTGTGGACACGTTGGGCTGAAGGGCCTGTTTCCACGCTGTATCACTCTTATCTTTCCTACTGCATTGCTGCCAATCCCTCATTGAATCAATAGTAATCCCCACCCCCCCCTCCCACACCACACTCTGAACCACTACATAATCAGCTCTCTGATCAGTATGTCCCTGAGAACATTTGCATGGTTTAACACCACTTATGAAGGTTGACATTTCTCACAAGGCACTACTTCCTCAGTAATGCAGTGAAGTGATATCCTGAGATGCCGCCTATCCCGCTGAGTTACTCCAGCATTTTGTGTCTTTCTTCAGTGTAAACCAGCATCTGCGGTTCCTTCCGACCCATTTTATTCTCACATTTACCTATGAATCTAGGCACAGTGAAAATCTTTGTTTTTCATACGTTCCTTAAGTATAGTTTAGATATACAGTGTTACGTATCAAATTCCTTTTCTAGGTGATAAAATGGTTTAATTTCTAACAACTATTCATAACTTGAATTTTCTTCAGTGGAAATGAACAGAAATAGTCATAGGTGGACAGAAATGCTGGAGTAACTCAGCGGGTGAGGCAGCATCTATGGAGAGAAGGAATAGGTGACGTTTCAGGTCGAGACCCTTCTTCAGACTGACCTTCGATTTTCCCAGCATCGGCAGTTCTTTCTTAAACAGAAATAGTCGTAGAGTGATACAGCGTGGAAACAGGCCCTTCAGCCCAACTTGCCCACACTGACCAACATGTCCCATCTACACATGTCCCACCTATCTGTGTTTGGCCCATAAACCTCTAAACCTGTCCTATTCAGGTTTTTTTTAAATGTTGCGATAGTCCCTGCCTCAACTATCTCCTCCAACAGCTTGTTCCATTAACCCACCATGCTTTGTGTGAAAAGGTTACCCCTCAAATTCCTATTAAATTCCCCCCCCCCCCCCCCTCAACATTAAACCTATATCCTCTGGTTCTCGATTCCCCAACTAATTTGGTTAGGTAACTGCGAATGTCAAACTCCTGTGGGGAAATCCAGACAAGGTAACTTTTATTACGCCATTCGAAGATGATGTCAGGATGATCTTTTACAATTACTCACATAATGTCACTGGATCTCTCAGAGTTGACAGTACACAACAGTTTATGCATTGTGAATTTTTTATAGGTTTGACCTAATAGAGTGCTTCGAAATGAGGTGAATTATAGAATTGCATTTTGTAAGCACTGGCTATTTGCCAAAATGCTGACTGTTGAACTTATTTTTCATGGGAATCTCATGACTTCACCGCATTGTTGTAAGATTCTTGTTTTTAGAGTCCTGGAGCCTTAGAGCGTGGATACAGGCCCTTCGGCCTAACTTGCCCACACCGGCCAACATGTCCCATCTACACTAGTCCCACCTGCCTGCGTTTGGCCCGTATCGCTCTAATCCTGTCCTATCCATGTACCGGTCTTACTGTTTCTTAATTTTGTTTCGAGATACTGTGCGGAAACAGGAAACGGGATGATCACTGGCCGGGATGGACTCGGTGGGCTGAAGGGTGTTTGCGGCCTGTATCTATAAGCTAAACTACTTAAGGAAGGATATCCAATGATTGAATTGAATTCAGTTGTCTTTATTGTCACATGTGACAAGTCACAGTGACATTCTTTGTACACCTTGCCAAGGTATGCAAATAGTCGCCCGCAAAGGACGCTCACAAAGTTACAAATTCCCCCACCAGCAGCGGTTCCCCCTTTAGAAACATAGAAAATAGGTGCAGGAGTCGGCCATTCGGCCCTTCGAGCCTGCACAGTCATTCAATATGATCATGGCTGATCATCCAACTCAATATCCTGTACCTGCCTTCTCTCCATATCCCCTGATCTCTTTAGCCACAAGGGCCACATCTAACTCCCTCTTAAATATAGCCAAAGAACTGGCCTCAACTACCTTCTGTGGCAGAGCATTCCACAGATTCACCACTCTCTGTGTGAAAGATGTTTTTTCTCATCTCGGTCCTAAAAGACTTCCACCTTATCCTTAAACTGTGACCCCTTGTTCTGGACTTCCCCAACATCGGGAACAATCTTCCTGCATCTAGCCTGTCCAACCCCTTAAGAATTTTGTAAGTTTCTATAAGATCCCCCCTCAATCATCTAAATTCTAGCGAGTACAAGCTGAGTCTATCCAGTCTTTCTTCAGATGAAAGTCCTGCCACCCCAGGAATCAGTCTGGTGAACCTTCTCTGTACCCCCTCTACGGCAAGAATGTCTTTCCTCAGATTAGGAGACCAAAACTGTACGCAATACTCCAGGTGTGGCCTCACAAAGACCCTGTACAACTGCAGTAGAACCTCCCTGCTCCTACTTTGTTCTACTAGCCTCCCCTCCTCCCTCCCCCCCCCCCCCCCCCCAACGCCAGGGTCCTCTATTGTCCAATGTTCTTCATGGCGGTGCCCACACGCCAGGACCCCATTACTCTTCCCCCTCCCTCAGGGCTGCCCCCTCCCCCCCCCCCCCCCCCCCCTGACGATGGTCAGCATGCACTGAAGATTCATCGGATTGATCCCTGGGATGGTGGAGAGATTGAACAGACTGGATCTTTCCACACTCTTGCGTTTGCAAGATTGAAGCGGTTACTTTTTTTGGAAATGTTTACAAATCACAAGGGGGCTTTACATCACCGATGTGGAACTAAAAATTCAAAACAAACTGCAGAGGCTGGAAACTGAAACAAAAGCAGAAAATGCTGAAAACAGACGGCAGGTCACATAGAATCTGCAAAAAAAAAAAAAAATTAAAGTGTTGGGTGCAGACCCAAGCGAGATGTTGCACTTTAGGAGGTCAGGGGATGTAAGGGGAACGAGAACAGTTAATGCAAGAGCCTTAATGTACATCATTGACTCACAGAGGGATCTTTGGGTCCCAGTCCACTGCTCTCTGAAAGTGGCAACACAAGTGGATAGACTGGTAAAGCAGGCGTACGGCATGCTTGCCTTCATCGGTCAGGGCATTGTGTGTAAGTGTCAGGAAGTCATCTTGCAGCTTTAGCGGGCTTTGGTTAGGCCACGTTTGGAGTGTTGCGTGCAGTTCTGATCTCCCCGCCACAGGAAATGATGTGGAGGTTCAGGAGAGGGTGCAGAAGAGGTTTACCAGAATACAGCCTGGATTCGATGGTATTTGCTACAAGGAGCGGTTGCAATGTTTTCTCTGGACCGTTGGAGGCTGTGGGGAAAGCTGACAAGACGTGTATAACAATTATGAGGCATAGATGTGAAAGCAGTCGAATGGAACAAATTTATCTGCGGTCATAGTGTTACAGCGTGGAAACAGGCCCTTCTGCCCAACTTGCCCACACCAGCCAAACTGTACTATCTACACTGACCCATATCCCCCTAAACCTGTCCTATCCATGTACGTTTCTCAAACGTTGCGATAGTCCCTGCCTCAACTACCTCCTCCGGCAGCTCGTTCCATACACCCACCACCCTTTGTGTGAAAATGTTACCCCTCAAGTTCCTTTGAAATCTTTCACCCCTCACCTTAAACCCATGTCCTCTGGTTGTCGACTCCCCTACTCTGGGCAAGAGACTCTGTGCGTCGACCCGATCTATACCTCTCATGGTTTTGAAGGTGTGGGCACAAATTATCTCTTACAATGAACTTGATTGTTTTTCAATTTTTGGAATGGGAGAAGTTATTGTTGGAAGGGGAAGAAATATTTTTTTACTTCCTATATTACCCCTGTGGAAAATAATACTGGTGACCTTCAAAACTGGACTGCCATTTGAATTAATTATCCTCGTTACCAAATGCACATTGTGCCCTTTTCTGCTTTAGGTTTGCAGATTGTTTACGTTAGTTTAGCGAAACTGGCCCTTTGGCCCATCGAATCCACGCCGATCCCAGCGACCCCTGCACACTAACACTATCCTACACACACTGGTGGACAATATTTACCAAGCCAATTAACCTCCATACCTGTACGTCTTTGAAGTATTGGAGGAAACCGAAGATCTCGGAGAAAATCTACACAGGTCACGGGGAGAACGTACAAACTCCGTACAGACAGCACCCGCAGTCGGGATGGAACCCGGGTCTCCAGCGCTGCATTCGCTGTAAGGCGGCAACTCTACCTTACAGTTGCCACCGTAATTTAGTTTAGAGAAACAGCTCGGAAACAGGCCCTTTGGCTCACCGAGTCCGCACCAACCAGCGATCCGTGCATACTAACACTATCCTACACACACTGGGGATAATTTACATTTGTGCCAAGCCAATTGACCTACAAACCTGTACGTCTTTGAGTGGGGGGGGGGGGGGGGAACCAAAGATATCGGGGCAAACCAATGCAGTTACGGGGAGAACGTACAAACTCTGTACAGACACCACCCATAGTCGGATCAAACCCAGATCTCTGGGGCTGTAAGACAGCAACCCTACCGATGCGCCACAGTGCTGCCCACTTGTTCTGAAGAGCAAACACTTTTGTAGTGACTGGTATGCTCATTTGAATTAGACTTCAGTGTAAAAATGCTATCGTATTAAGATGCACGGTGGTTGGGTAATACCTTCTAATGTAATTGTCATGAACTTTAGATCCTTGTGATAGTGGAAGTTGAGATGCCCACGATGTTTTCGAGCACTTAGATATTGATCTTTTCATGCGTGAATGTGTGAAGGTCAAACCAAATTGCAAGTTGCTGCAAGTTTCTCGTCTCTTCCAATCCCCATCTTTCTTTGATTGTAGAATATGACATTTGATTAGGATCCTGCCTGCTATATCAGGTTCATAAGTGATAGGAGCAGAATTAGGCCATTCGGCCCATCAAGTCAACTCCTCTCTACGGGTGTCAGGGTTATGGGGAGAAGGCAGGAGAATGGGGTTCTGAAGGAGAGAAAGATCAGCCATGATTGAATGGCGGAGTAGACTTGATGGGCCGAATGGCCTAAATCTGGTCCTATCACCTTAGAACATGAACTGATCTATCTTTTGATCATAACACCATTCTCCTGCCTTCTCCCCATAACCCTGACACCTGTACTAATCAATTGCCCGTCTCCGTCCGTCTCTGCCTCTGCCTCTGTCACCCTCCGTCTCCGTCTCCGTCTGTCTGTCTCTGCCTTAAAAATATCTATTGACGGCCTCCACAGCCTTCTGTTGCAACAAATTCCACAGATTCACCACCCTCTGACTAAAGAAAATACCACCTCATCACCTTCCTGAAGGAAAGTCCTTTAATTCTGAGGCTATGACCTCTGGTCCACTCTATGCAGGCCCTTCACTATTTGGTAAGTTTCTATGAGGTCCCCCCTCAACCATCTAAATTCCAGCGAGTACAGGCCCAGTGCCATCAAATGCTCATTATATGTTAACCCGCTGGGATCATCTCGTAAACCTCTTCGGCGCCTTCTTCAGATATGGGCACAGAATTGCTCCCAATACTCCAAATGCAATCTGACCAGCGCCTTATAGCTGGAATGGGTGCAGATAAGAGTTGTGAGGATGACACCAGGACTCGAGGGCCTGAGCTATTTGCGAGCAGTTGAGTAGGCTGGACTATCCTTGGAGCGCAGGTGGATGAGGGGTGATCTTATAACCATATAACCATATAACAATTACAGCACGGAAACAGGCCATCTCGGCCCTTCAAGTCCATGCCAAACAACTTTTTTCCCTTAGTCCCACCTGCCTGCACTCATACCATAACCCTCCATACCCTTCTCATCCATATGCCTATCCAATTTATTTTTAAATGATACCAACGAACTTGCCGCCACCACTTCCACTGGAAAGCTCATTCCACACCGCTACCACTTACAGAGGTATACAAAATCATGAGAGGAATAGAGCGGGTAGACAGCAGGTCTCTTGCTCAGAGTAGGGGAATCAAGAACCAGAGGACATAGGTTTAAGGTGAAGGGGAAACTGATTTAATAGGAATCTGAGGAGTAACCTTTTCACATAAATGGTGGTGGGTGCATGGAACGAGCTGTCGGTGGAGGTAGTTGAGGCAGGGATTATCGCAACGATTAAGAAACAGACAGGTTCGTGGATAGGACAGATTGGAGGGATATGGGTCAAACGCAGGCAGGTGTAGATGGGACATGTTGGTCAGTGTGGGCAAGTTGGGCCAAAGGGCCTGTTTCCTGGCTGTACGACTCTATGACTGTGAAATGCTGAACATGTTGAAGGGCCTGTTTCCACACTGTATGACACTATGACTCTATTTACTGTCCTCTACAAAAAGATCAAGTATAAATAATTCAGAATATTGAGGTTAGAAATAAGATGATGGGAAAATGTAATGGAGAAATTAAAGATTAGGGCGGCACGGTGGCGCAGCGGTAGAGTTGCAGCTCTGGAGACCCGGGTTCAATCCTGACCACGGGTGCTGTCTGTACGGAGTTTGTACCTTCTTCCCGTGACCTGCGTGGGTTTTCTCCGAGATCTTCGGCTTCCTCCCACACTCCAAAGACGTGCGGGTTTGTAGGTTAATTGGCTTGGTAAATTAAAAAAATTGTCCTTGGTGTGTGTAGGATAGTGTTAATGTGCGGGGATCGCTGGTCGGCGCAGACCCAGTGATTTCACGCTGTATCTCTAAACTAAACTAAAAATCAATCGAATATAAAAAAAAGAGAGGAATTGCCTGCTTACAGTATCTTTTAATTCATTATATCAGTTAACTCACACATATTAATGTTACGCAGAGCAGTTTGCATTTATGACTCATTTTGGGGGAGGAAGCATTGTTTCAGTAGTGTGAAGTAACAGTACAGAGATTAAAAAGGAGAAGTAAAAGTATATGGGGCGAGAGGTGTGGATGCTTATTTAAATCGATCATGGTTTTGTTGCACCATGCATTTGCTGTTACTGGATAGTGCATAGTGCCATCAGATAAGGGCAGTGGGTAGAGTTGCTGCCTTAAGGGCCTGTCCTACAAGCATGCAACTCTATGCGATGAACGCGATCAAACTAGAAGCGGGGGCCGCGCGGAGGTCGGATGATTCCCCTGTACAGGGCCGTTCCCACCAGCATGCAACTCTATGCGATGAACGCGATCAAACTAGAAGCGGGTCCGCGCGGAGGTCGGGTGATCCCCTGTACAGGGCCGTTCCCACCAGCATGCTCCTGCATGTGGCAAACGCAACCAAACCGGCAGCGGGGGCTGCGCGGAGGTCGGGTGAGTGGCGTAACGCAGCGCAAAGTGAGGCGAACTTGGAGCGAAGTCTAAGGTAAGTTCACCAGGACAGAGAGGGGCACACACAGAGGGGCACAGAGGTACACACACACAGAGGGCCACGGAGCCACACACATAGAGGGTCACGGAGGCACCTACACATAGGTTCACGGAGGCACGATGTCGGGGCGGTGTGTAATGCGTCTGGGCAACTGCGAGCCGTCAAGCCGTTGCCGCGCGGAATTTTTGGGCATAGTCAGTTTTTCGGAGCCCCGCGCGGTGTCGGGACAAACTCCGCACAATTCCGCACGGCTCCGGCGATCGAAGTGGGACCAGCCCCGCGTCGCCGGACGGCTCAAGCGACCACGTTAGGTCGCGCTAATCGCATAGAGCTGCATGCTTGTAGGACAGGCCCTTTACAGTGCCAGAAACCCAGGTTTGATCCTGACGACGTGTGCCGTCTGTACAGAGTTTGTGCGTTCTCCCCGTGAACTGCATGGGTTTTCTCCGGGTGCTCCGGTTTCCTCAGCAAAAGTACACCTCTTTCTCTTTCCTTTCCTCTCTCTTTTTTCTTATTTCAATTTAATATTCTGTTTGTAAAATGTTAAAATTGAAGCTGTGCTAGAGTTGTAGAAGTGTTAAGTCATTGTTTTTTGTACAATTGCTTCCAATTAAAATAAAAATAAAAAAAAATTAAATTAAAAAGCACACACATGACAGCAAACTCAACTCAAACTGAACTCAACTCCCACACTCCAAAGACGTGTAGGTTAATTGGCTTCGGTAAAATTGTCCCTAGTGTGTAGGATAGTGGTGGTGTATGGGGATCGATTACTGATCGGCACGGACTCTGTTGGCCAAAAGGCCTGTTTCCAAGCTGTGTCTCTAAAAAAATCTTTTGCACAGTGCCCTCCATAATGTTTGGGACAAAGACCCATCATTTATTTATTTGCCTCGGTACTCCACAATTTGAGATTTGTAATAGAAAAAAATGGCATGTGGTTAAAATGCACATTGTCAGATTTTAGTAAAGGCCAATTTTATACATTTTGGTTTCACCATGTAGAAATTACAGTTGTGTTTATACCCCTCCCCCCCCCCCATGCAAATGTATTTTGTTGCATATCCTTTGCATGCAATGACTGCTTGAAGTCTGTGATTCATGGACATCACCAGTTGCTGGGTGTCTTCTCTGGTGATGCTCTGCCAGGCCTGTATTGCAGCCATCTTTAGCTTATGCTTGTTTTGGGGGCTAGTCCCCTTCACTTTTCTCTTCAGCATATAAAAGTCAAGCTCAATTGGGTTCAGATCGGGTGATGGACTTGGCCACTTAAGAATTGACAATTTTTTAGCTTTGAAAAACTCCTTTGTTGCTTTAGCAGTATGTTTGGGAACATTGTCTTGCTGTAGAATGAACCGCCGGCCAATGAGTTTTGAGGTATTTGTTTGGACTTGAGCTGAAAGGATGTGTCTAAACACTTCAGAATTCATTTTGCTACTACCATCAACAGTTGTATCATCAATGAAGATAAGTGAGCCAGTACCTTCAGCAGCCATACATGCCCAGGCCATAACACCCCCACCACTGTGTTTCACAGATGAGGTGGTATGCTCTGGATCTTTGGCAGTTCCTTCTCTTCTCCATACTTTGCTAATGCCATAACTCTGATATAAGTTATTCTTCGTCTCACCTGTCCACAAGACATTTTTTCAAGAACTGTGGTTGCTCTTTTAAGTACTTTTTGGCAAACTGCAACCTGGCCATCCTATTTTTGCAGCTAACCAGTGGTTTGCATCTTGCAGTGTAGCCTCTGTATTTCTGTTTATGAAGTCTTCTGCAGACAGTGGTCATTGACAAATCCACACCTGACTCCTGAAGAGTGTTTCTGATCTGTCGGACAGGTGTTTGGGGATTTTTCTTTATTACAGAGAGAATTCTTCTGTCATCAGCTGTGGAGGTCTTCCTTGGCCTGCCAGTCCCTTTGCGATTAGTAAGCTCACCAGTGCTCTCTTTCTTCTTAATGATATTCCAAACCATTGATTTTGGTAAGCCGAAGTTTTGGCTGATGTCTCTAACAGTTTTATTCTTGTTTCTCAGTCTCATAATGGATTCTTTGACTTTAATTGGCACAACTTTGGTCCTCATGTTGATAAACAGCAATACAAGTTTCCAAAGGTGATGGAAAGACTGGAGGAAAGACTAGGTGCTGAGAGCTCGCTTATACCTGCATGAAGGAGGCAATTAAACACACCTGAGCAATTACAAACACCTGTGAAGCCATGCGACCCAAACATTATGGTGCCCTAAAACGGGGGGACCATGTATAAACACAGCTGTAATTTCTACATGGTGAAACCAAAATGTATAAAAACGGCCTTTAATCAAATCTGACAATGTACACTTTAACCACATGTGATTGTTTTCTATTTAGAAATAAATAAATGATGGGTCTTTGTCCCAAACATTGTGGAGGGCAATGTATACAATGGTAGATTTATTCAGGTTTGAGAGAGCACAGCATGGAAAGAGGTTGTGTCGTGGGATTTTGGTTTAACAACTACAATCTGGCTCACCTACGTGGTGTAAAAAAAAATCCATTTGACTATTTTGAAGAAGTTTAAAGAATTAACTCCGGTGCCTTGGTCAGTGTTTTTTCTCCAGCAAAAGAGACGATCTGATCATCATCTCATTGCTGTTTGTAGGAATTTGCTGTGTGCAGATTTGTTGCTGTGTTTCCTCCACATTACCCGTGAGTGCACATGAAGTGTCTAATTACATGCAAAGTCTTTTATCACGTCCTGAGGTCAATGTAAATCCGAGTATAAAGTGTTTTTCCTTTATTTGAAAAAATGCTTTACACAAACCTTTAGTTTGAGACTCTTTTTAGTTTGCTATCCTGCAGAATTTAGTTTAGTTTAGAGAAACAGCGCAGAAACAATGAGTCCACACCGATCAGCGATCACCCGCACATTAACACTATCCTATATACACTAGGGCCAATTTTACATTTATACCAAGCCAATTAACCTACAAACCTGTACATCTTTGGAGTGTTGAAGGAAACCGACGCTCGTGGAGAAAGCCCACGCAGGTCACGGGGAGAACGTACAAACTCCGCACAGACAGCACCCGTAGACAGGATCGAACCCGTGTCTCGGCAACTCTACCCCCTGTGCCACCGTGCCGTTTTTCCTTTAATTGAAAAAATACTTTTCACATACTTTACTTTTGAGATGCCTTTTAGTTTAATGTTGTCCATCAGCGTGTTTATTAATATTATCAGGAATACATCATTTTTAAAAAAGTGGCCCTCAAGTAGTATTGGTCCGTGAATTACTAGTATAGAATTTCTGAAAAGCATGCGAACCTTAAAAATCCAAAGTTTAGGCTCCGTTCCCAGTTCTAAAATATGGTAAAGGAGTTCCCAATACTGCGGTATGAACAGTTCTCCAATTTCAGGCAGTTCCTGCTTTCCCCTCCCCTTCCTAGCTCTCCCACAGCCCACTGCCTCCGCCTATTCCTTTCTTCCAGCCGCCGACCCCGCCCCCACATCAGTCCGAAGAAGGGTCTCGACCCGAAAGGTCACCTTTTCCTTCGCTCCATGGATGCTGCCTCACCTGCTCAGTTTCTCCAGCAATTTTTATCTCCCAAAACTTAAGGTCATTTCAGATTTATAACCCTCTTTCCCCTCCACGTCTGAAGAAGAGTTTCAGCCCGAAATGTTGCCTACTCCCTTCGCTCCATAGATGCTGCTGCACCCGCTGAGTTTCTCCAGCATTTTTGTCTACCTCAAATTTATAACCTCTGCACAGCTGATTGTCTTGTGAAATCTGTAGTACTCACAGCAAGGATCTATAGTTTACTGAGTTTGATGTTTTGCAAGTGCCCACGAGGAAACCACTCATGCTGCTATATTTATACTTTGTCGATGGTATTCTGGCGTACGGCTTCTTCCAGGAATTGGCACACCACGCTGGAATAATTTTGATTCATTCTGTTTGGGATGTGTCCATGAAGCTTGCAGAGTGGGATCACGGAAACAAATGCTGCACACTCTCACTCAACCCCCCGCACAGATTGCAGTTTCTGAGTGGAAAAACATGGTTTCATAGAAACATAGAAAATAGGTGCAGGAGACGGCCATTTGGCCCTTCGAGCCTGCATTCAATATGATCATGGCTGATCATCCAACTCAGTATCCCGTACCTGCCTTCTCTCCATACCCCCTGATCCCTTTAGCCACAAGGGCCACATCTAACTCCCTCTTAAATATAGCCAATGAACTGGCCTCAACTACCTTCTGTGGCAGAGAATTCCACAGATTCACCACTCTCTGTGTGAGAAATGATTTTCTCATCTCGGTCCTAAAAGACTTCCCCCTTATCCTTAAACTGTGACCCCTTGTTCTGGAGTTCCCCAACATCGGGAACAATCTTCCTGCATCTAGCCTGTCCAACCCCTTAAGAATTTTGTTAGTTTTTAAAAGATCCCCCCTCAATCTTCTAAATTCTGGTGAGTACAAGCCGAGTCTATCCAGTCTTTCTTCATATGAAAGTCCTGATCGCAGGAATCAGTCTGATGAACCTTCTCTGTACTCCCTCTATGGCAAGAATGTCTTTCCTTAGATTAGGAGACCAAGACGTAGTTCTAATTCAATCCGAAGAAGGGTGTCGATCCGAAACGTTGCCCATTCCTTCCATGCAGAGATGCAGAATGTCCCGCTGGGTTCTCCAGCATTTTGTGTCGATCTTCAACGTGGAAACTGGCCACACGCCGACCACCAATAACTCCAAACACCCGTTCTATCCTCACACTAGGGACAATTTACAGATGCCAATAGACAATAGGTGCAGGAGTAGGCCATTCGGCCCGTGAGCCAGCACGGCCATTCAATGTGATCATGGCTGATCATCCCCAATCAGTACCCCGTTCCTGCCTTCTCCCCATGTCCCCTGACTCCGCTATCGTTAAGAGCCCTATCTAGCTCTCTCTTGAAAGTATCCAGAGAACCGGCCTCCACCACCCTCTGAGGCTGAGAAATGGTTGGAAATGGTTATTGTGCAGCACTTAGTGACACGCATTTCTTGCTATTTCTTAGTCATAGAATCATAAAGTTATACAACGTGGAAACGGGTCCTTCGGCCCAACCTGCCCACTTCGACCAACATGTTCCACCTGCCTGCATTTGGCCCATATCCCTCTAAACCTGTACCTGTCTAAATGTTTCTTAAACGTTGGAATAATGCCAGCCTCAACTACCTCCTCTGGCAGCTCGTTCCATACACCATCACCCTTAGCGTGAAAAAGTTACCCCTCAGATTCCTATTGGTATTGGGGGTAGGGTATTGACATGGATAGAAAATTGGTTGGCAGACAGGAAAGAAAGAGTAGGGATTAACGGGTCCCTTTCAGAATGGCAGGCAGTGACTAGTGGGGTACCGCAAGGCTGGGTGCTGGGACTGCAGCTGTTTACAATAGACAATAGGTGCAGGAGTCGGCCTTACAGCCCTTCAAGCCAGCACCGCCATTCAATGTGATCATGGCTGATCATCCACAGTCAGTACCCCGTTCCTGCCTTCTCCCCATATCCCCTGACTCCACTATCTTTAAGAGCCCTATCTAGCACTCTTGAAAGTTTCTAGAGAACCGGTCTCCACCGCCCTATGAGGCAGAGAATTCCACAGACTCACAACTCTCTGTGTGAAAAAGTGTTTCCTCATCTCCATTCTAAATGGCTTACCCCTCATTTTTATAAACTGTGGCCCCTGGTTCCCCAATATCGGGAACATGTTTCCTGCCTCTAGTGTGTCCAAACCCTTAGCAATCTTATATGTTTCAATAAGATCCCCTCTCATCCTTCTGAATTCCATAGCTGTGGTACATTATACATTCATGATTTTGATGAAGGGATTAAAAGTAACATTAGCAAATTTTGTGTACATCTTTACCTAATCGTTTTGGTAAAGATTGTGAATTGACCCTAGTTTGTAGGATAGTGCCAGTGTGTGAGGTGATTGATGGTAGGTGCGGACACTGTGGGCTGATGGGTCTGTTTCCACGCTGTAAAGAGTCATACAGCGTGCAAACGGGTCCTTCGGCTCAATTTACCCATACTGACCAATATGCCCCATCTACGCTAGTCCCACGTGCCCCGTTTGGCCCAAATCCTTCTTAACCTGCCCTATCCAAGTAGCTCTAAATAAACTCTCAAACTAAACAAAATATGTAGTTTTCTTCAAGCTTGTAGCGCATTACGGGCCATCTACCAGAGCACATTCTTTAATGAAACAGAAAATGTTTGGCGTTGTAATGAGAATGGAATGAGTTGTGAGATTATTTGGCTGAATGCCAGTGTTTAAACTATGAGCAGACGATGGAAAGATTGTTTCTCAGAGGGATGTTGTCAGGTCAACACACAGGGACATCGTTTAGGAAGGCATGAATCCAGTCACAGAAAACATCCATCTCTGTAAAGGGAATGAACATTGAATTCTCTAACTTCACGTAGCCCTTGCTTTCCCTCTCGCTCTCCATCCTCTTCCCCCTTCCCAGTTCTCCGACCAGTCTTACTGTCTCTGACTACATTTTATCTCTGTACCGCCCACTCCCCTGACATCAGTCTCAATCCGAAACGTCACCCGTTCCCTTCTCTCCAGAGATGCTGCCTGTCCCGCTGAGTTACTCCACCATTTTGTGTCTACCTTCTATTTAAACCAGCATCTTTCTTACATATCTTTGACCGGACTTTACTGGATTTTATCTTGTGCTAAATGTTATTCACGTTATCATGTACATTGTACACTTACAGCTTTAAGTCAGTCCGTCTGAGAGTAAGCCTTTGTCTGATGGTACCTGCAGACTGTATTGATATATTTTCCAATTTTGCTATTCATAAATTCATAAGTGATCGGAGCAGAATTAGGCCATTCGGTTCATAGAGTGTACTCCACCATTCAATCAGCCTGCCTTCCCCCCATAACCCCTGACATTCGTACTAATCAAGAATCTATCTATAAATATCCCTTAAAAATATCCATTGACGGCCTCCACAGCCGTCTGTGGCAAAGAATTCCACAGATTCACCACCCTCATCATCTCCTTCCTGAAGGAATGTCCTTTAATTCTGAGGCTGTGATCTATTTTCTTAGAATCTCTCACGAACAGAAACATCCTCTCCACATCCACTCTATCCAGGCCTTTCACTATTCTACTATTGGTGAACTATGTACAATAAACTTGAAATATTTTGCATGTAGAAGTCCAAACTCTTAGAAATGAGCAGTTCTGTGGATAGAGAGATGTAGAGTGGTTATTTCTGGATAGTGACCTCTCATCAGAACCTCATCTGTTGCATCCGCTGCTCCAGGTGTCAGCTGCTCTACATCAGTGAGACCAAGCGCAGGCTTGGCGATCGCTTCGCCCAACACCTCCGCCCGGTTCGCAATAACCAACCTGATCTCCCGGTGGCTCAGCACTTCAACTCCCCCTCCCATTCCGAATCTGACCTTTCTGTCCTGGGCCTCCTCCATGGCCAGAGTGAGTCCCACCGCAAATTGGAGGAGCAGCACCTCATATTTTGCTTGGGTAGTTTACACCCCAGCAGTATGAACAGTCACTTCTCCAATTTAAGTAGCTCTTGCTTTCTCCCTCCTTCCCCTCCCCTTCCCAGCTCTCCCACAGCCCACTGTCTCCGCCTCCTCCCTGCTCCCCCCCCCCCCCCCCCCACCTCCACATCAGTCAGAAGAAGGGTCTCGACCCGAAACGTCACCTATTCCTTCGCTCCATAAATGCTGCCTCACCCGCTGAGTTTCTCCTGCATTTTTGTCTACCTTTCATCGGGACCGGGGTGGTTTAGAAATCAATAGGTTGTAGGATGTGGAGAAAGGGTGGAGTGGGCGCTGCGGGAGAAGGTAGAAAGACTGGCAGCGTTAAGATGGAAGTGAAGCAAAGTGACAAATGGAGTAATAGTTCAAGGTCTGGAGTAACTCAGCGGGTCAGGCAGCATCTGTGGAGAACGTGGATTGACTCCAGCACTTTGTGTCCTTTTGGGTAAGCTAACATCTGCAGTTTCTTGTTTCTAGCATTAGTCCAAGGTAGTTTATCTGCCATTGTTATGTGTACTTTCATATAAAATATTTTGTCTTTTTTTGCTAAATGATTGTTAGGATGTTGAGAATCGCAGGATGGAAACAGGCACTTCAGCCCAACTTGCTCACAACGACCAACATGTCCCATCTACACCAGTCCCACCTGCCTGCATTTGGCCCATATCCCTCTAAACCTGTCCGATCCATGTACCTGTCTAATTGTTTCTTAAACGTTGCGCTATTCCCTGCTTCAACTACCTCTTCTGGCAGCTCCTTCCATACATCCACCATCGTTTGTGTGAAAATGTTATCCCTCAGATTCCTATTAGATCTTTTTTTCTTCATCGTAAACTTATGTCCACTCTTTAACAATTGCTCTACTCTGGGCAAGAGACTCTGTGAGTCTACCCGATAGAATAAATGTTTTATGAAGATTTATTAAAAATGCAGAGGGTGGTGAATGTGTGGAATTCTTTGCCACAAAAGGCTGTGGAGGCCAGGTCAATGGATATTTTTAAGCAGAGAGAGATAGATTCCTGATTAGTATGGGTGTCAGGGGTTATGGGGAGAAGGCAGGAGAATGGGGTTAGGTAGGAGAGATAGATCAGCCATGATTGAATGGCAGAGTAGGCTTGATGGGCCGAATGGCCTAATTCTGCTCCTATAATTGATGACATGAATAAGAAGGTGGAAATCTGAAATAAAAACAGAAAATGCTTGGTGTAATCAGCAGGTCAGGAAGCATCTGTTGAAAAAGAACTACAGACACTATGTCAACAAAGCTTCAGAACTGGGAAGTAGGGAAATGAAGTTGATACCAAATCTCAGGAAGGGCGGGATAAGTGAGGGATGGGCTGGTTGTCTGTGTGAGAGTGGGCGGGAGGGAGAATGTGGTCTTTTATTCATACGAGCGTTGTGAAGAAGGCAGCCATTTTGTAATAAAAAATATATATTATCAAAAATATGTATTCAAATATTAAAATAATATATAGTACGGTAAAAAACAAAAGCAGAACCCACCACTTTAACAAACGATAAACTATTATACAACTGTCTTACAATCCTTGTCCAGGATGCATTCCACCCTCCGCGGTGCCCAGCGGTCCCGGAAATCCCCCAGGGTGCCCGTGGACAACACGTAGTCCCGCTCTAACACCACCCGGGCACGGGCGTAACCGGCCGGGGCAGAGCCCTCTGCCGCCTGGCACCGTGACTCTGGGATGGCCAGCTGGGCAAGCAGGCAGCCAATGCGTCATAAACCCATACAGCACAGACACAGGCTCTTCGGCCCAACTCGTCCGTGCTGACCAAGACCCCCACCTAAGCGAGTCGCTTTAACCCGCCCGCATTCCAGTGGGCTATTATTGTCACGTGTGCACTGTGAGATTCTTTTACCAGAGCTTAGACGTGAACGCATCGCCATCTTTCCGCGGCGTTTACACAGAGAACCAGTCCAAGGTCCGGTCCGCGTGCTGGATGTACTGGAGCGGCTCCCGATCCAGGCGAGCCCCAGGCTGCTGCAGGGCCTTCCTCCGTCGCCCGCCGACCCACGTCCCTCTCATCAACCGGCCGACCGCCTTTGTCTCAACTCTTGAGTATCTCTCATTCTTCCTGCAAGGAATATAAATACAGATTCCAAATTAGTGAGACAATGCAAGTTAAAGTGGCTGTACAGTAGACATGGTGAAAGGATTCTGTTTCTCCTTTTTAATTAAGATTCTGGATGATCTTGGTACCTTTCCAAGCATAAATAGTTAGATAGCAGCCCTCAAAATATGTTGCAAATTGAAAGGAATTCATATTTGACATTGCCAGATGTTAACTTTAGCAGGTGGCATGGTTGTGCAGCAGTAGAGTTGCTGCCTTATTCCGCCGGGTTCGATCCTGGCATACCTGTGCTGTCTGTACGGAGTTTGTACATTCTCCAGATGCTGGGTTATACCGAAGTTGGTCACAAAATGCTGGAGTAACTCCGTGGGTCAGCCAGCATTTCTGGAGAGAAAGAATAGGTGACGTTACAGGTTGGAACCCTTCTTCAGGCAGAGTCTGAAGAAGGGCTCCGACTGGAAACATCACCTGTTCCTTTTCTCCATAGATGCTGCCTGACCCGCTGAGTTACTCCAGCATTGTGTGTCCATCTCGGGTTTGTAGGTTAATTGTAAATTGTCTCTCGTGTGTATTAATGATCGCTGGTCAGTGCGGACTCAGTGGGCCAAAGGGCTTGTTTCCACGCTGTATCTCTAACCTTAACTAAACTCCAGCTTTTTATGTCTACCTTCGGTTTAACCTAAAGTTTTTTTTTCTGCTCCTTGTTCCCAGGCATTTGTCTTTTGTGTTTAAGACACACATTGGAGGTCTGTGATCTAATGGACACACCTGAGATTGCTGTCTTCTGATGGATATTAAGAGAAGACCTGCATTTTATATGGTATGTCATATTTATTTCCGCTGCCGTGTACGGAATGGCAGCGTTTTGCTGATTGACCAAGGGCCGCACGGTGGCGCAGCGGTAGAGCTACTGCCTGACAGCGCCGGGGACCCGGGTTCGATCCTGACCACGGTCGCTTGTCTGTACGGAGTTTGTGCATCCTCCGCTTGACCTGCGTGGGTTTTCTCCAAGATCTTCGGTCTCCCCCCGCACTCCAAAGACGTACAGGTTTGTCGGTTAATTGGCTTGGTGCGCTAAGGATTGGAACGCAAGAGGCTGAAGGGTGATCTTATAGAGGTGTATAACTTCCTACAGAAAACACCCATGGTCAGGTTGGAACTTGGGTCTGGTGCTGTAAGGCAGCAACTCTACCACTGCGTAGGGTTAGGTTGTAAGCTGCCCAAGCAGAATATCATCAGAATCAGAATCAGAATCAGAATGCCTTTTATTGTCACTATACACGTGTACAGTGAGATTAAAAACTGCTCCTACTCAGTGCAAAAACAAGACAAAAAGGGGGGGGGGGAATAAGGTGCACAGTTTCTGCAGCACTATATACATATCTATAAAAAGACAATGGATAATAGAATGGATAATAGGATTCCTATATCCAGTATGGGTTACAGTTACAGTACAAATTACAGTAGGTGGATAGATGAAAGTCCGGGGGTGAAGTCAGTGCATGTGTGAGTTCAGGGAGATGATGGATTTTGGGAAGAAACTGTTCTTGAGTCTATTTGTCCTTGTGCTGATGCACCTATAGCGCCTCCCTGAGGGTAGCAGGTTGAACAGGCCAAATGCAGGATGGGAGCTGTCCTTGATAATGTTCTTCGCCCTGCTGAGGCAGCGGGAGGTGTAAATGTCCATCAGAGAGGGGAGAGGGCAGCCGATGATCTTCTGTGCTGCCCTGACTACCCTCTGAAGCCTCTCCCTGTCTACCATGGTGCAGCTGCCGTACCATGCTGTAATGCAGTATGTCAACAGGCTCTCAATGGACGAGCGGTAGAAGGTCAGCAGCAGGTGGGAGTCCAGGTTGTGCTTCCTGAGGACCCTCAGGAAGTGCAGCCGCTGCTGAGCCTTCTTGATGACCGCTGTGATGTTGTCTGTCCAGGAGATGTCAGCGGAGATGAGGACACCGAGAAACCGGAAGGTGTGGACCCTCTCCACACACTTGCCGTTGATGTATAAAAGGGGGCTAAGTCGGTGCTGTGCTTCCTGAAGTCGACAATGAGCTCTTTGGTTTTCTTGGTGTTCAGAGCCAGGTTGTTTTCTGAGCACCAGGCTGTCAACTTCAGGACTTCCTCTCTGTAGGCTGCCTCATCTCCCCTTGAGATGAGTCCGACTACTGTAGTGTCGTCAGCAAACTTGACGATTCGGTTGTTGTTGTGGGCCGGACTACAGTCGTGGGTGTAGAGACAGTATAGGAGGGGGCTTAGCACACAGCCCTGCGGGGAGCCGGTACTCAACATGCGAGTGGAGGAGAGGTGGGGGCCGAGTCTCACAAGTCTGGGGCCGGTTGGTGAGGAAGTCCTTTATCCAGGCACATGTGAGAGTAGGGAGGCCGAGAGTGACCAGTTTGTCAATGAGAATGTCCGGAATGATAGTGTTGAAAGCTGAGCTGTAATCCACAAAGAGCATCCGAACGTAGCTCTGCCCCTGCTCCAGGTGGCTCAGCACAGAGTGGAGAGCTACGGTGATGGCGTCTTCTGTGGACCTGTTTGGGCGATAGGCGAACTGGTGGTGGTCGAAGTCTGGAGGGAGATAGTCCTTGATGTGCTGGAGGACCAATCTCTCGAAGCACTTCATGATTACCAGAGTGAGGGCCACGGGACGGTAATCGTTTAGGCTGGTGATGGGAGACTTCTTCGGCACTGGGACGATTGTGGCTGATTTTAGGCAGGATGGGATAACTGCCTGGTCCAGGGAGAGATTGAAGATTCTGGTGAAGATGACGGTGAGCTGGTGGGCCCAGCATGGCGGGACTGTCATATGCTGAGAGAATGGAGCAGCTGGGCTTGTACACTCTGGAGTGTAGAAGAATGAGAGGGCATCTCATTGAAACATATAAGATTGTTAAGGGCTTGGACACATTAGATGCAGGAAACATGTTCCCGATGTTGGGGGAGTCCAGAACCAGGGGCCACAGTTTAAGAATAAGGAGTAAGCCATTTAGAATGGAGACGAGGAAACACTTTTTCTCACAGAGAGTGGTGAGTCTGCAAAATTCTCTGCCTCAGAGGGCGGGGGAGGCAGGTTCTCTGGATACTTTCAAGAGAGAGCTAGATAGGGCTCTTAAATATAGCGGAGTCGGGATATGGAGAGAAGGCAGGAACGGGGTACTGATTGGGGATGATCAGCCATGATCACATTGAATGGCGGTGCTGGCTCGAAGGGCCAAATGGCCTACTCCTGCACCTATTGTCTATAATGTGTTGTTCCTATGGGGCGTATGGCCTCACTCTGATAGTGGAGGAGGCGCAGGACAGAGAGGGGTATGGGAGGTTGAGAAATTGTTTGTAGTAAGGTTCGTTATAGGTAATAACAATGTCTCCCTATATAATCAAGTCATGGAAGTGCATACTACTGACTAATGCGGTCGATATGAGTTTTCTGAATCTAGATTCCCATCCTTTCTTGTTTATAGTATATTACTAGCATTATGTTTTATTCTGCGATATTTTAATTGGTCCTAAGAAGAGATATCTCATTAATTACAAACAAGGAAAAATAATCTTCTTTCAGCAAGTCCTTATGCTTTAGAGATACAGCACGGAAACAGGCCCTGTGGCCCACCGTGTCCACGCCATAGCCATCACCCCATACACCAGCACTATCCCACACACTAGAGACACTTCACAATTTTACCAAAGCCAATTTGTACGTCCTTGGGTTGTGGAAGGAAACGGGAGCAAACCCAAGCAGGTCACGGGGAGAACGTACAAACTCCATAAGACCGCTTCCGCAGTCAGGATCGAACCTGAGTTTCAGGCACTGTTATGGGCTGTTATGCGATTTTTTTTTAGGCGACTAGGCTGTGTGTCGCCTGTATGGTCGTGATAAGTCTCCTCAGTTGCCCTAAGAGTCGTAGCGTCTTTCTGGTCGCCGCTGGATTTTGAACATGTTGAAACTTTTTCGGGCGACAGTGGCGACCGTAGGTTTGACGCCAATGAGCGTAGCTTGACGTAGGTGCTGTCGTAGGTTGTCGCCAGGTTAACGTAGGCTGTCGCCCGTTGACGTAGGTTGTTGCCGGTGCTGACTTTGGTGAATTCCATTGTCTTTTGTCTGTTCATTCCATGTCTGTGAATTCCATTGTCTGTTTGATCTTAGTGGAAGATATAATTATTGTCATATTTGCTGCCAGTCGTTTAAAATATGGCCAAACGTCGCCGGTTTTTCGGCGGCCTGCTACGACAACGACAGTCGCCGGCAGTCGCCCAAAAATCGCCTAAGTGGGACAGGCCCATAAGGCAGCAACTCTGCAGCTGCGCCACCGTGTCGCTCCAGTGCAGGAAGACTTTGTTTATTCAGTTGCTGGAAACAATTAAGTTCCAAGTTGGAGACGGAGCTAATCATTTGGGGTTGCAGACAGTTCAGGGATGTGATGAAGTTGCAGCAAGCAGTTGTTGTGTTTTGAACCCTCCAGGTAATGAATCATTTAATGGAATGATGTCATAGAGTCATACAGCGTGGAAATAGGCCCTTCGGCCCAACTTGCCCATACTGTCCAACATGCCCCATCTACACCAGTCCCACCTTACCTGCATGTCATTTTATACCTCATCACAGTTGCCCCTAAGCACGGTGTACATTTGAAAAAAAAGATCAGATTTGTTGACTTTCCTGGAATTGTCATCTGTGTGAATATCTCATCTGAGATAGTTTAATTAATAGGCCAAATAACCTAGCTGCAGATACAAGGGAAGTGAATCTGTGGAATTCATTGCCACAGACTGCAGTGGAGGCCGAGTCTTTGTGTGAAGAAAATCACAAAGCTGGAAAATCGAAGGTCGACAAAAATGCTGGAGAAACTCAGCGGGTGTGGCAGCATCTGTGGAGCGAAGGAAATAGGCAACGTTTCGGGCCGAAACCCTTCTTCAGAAACGTTGCCTATTTCCTTCGCTCCATGGATGCTGCCGCACCCGCTGAGTTAGTACGGTAGTTTAGTCCCTGGTGAGATCAGAGTTTACAGTCCTCATGGCCTGTGGCGAGAAACTCCGACCCATCCTCCCTGTTTTCACAGCTTGCCTGACCTTAGCAGCTGGAACAGTCCGTTGCTGGGGTGGTAGGGGTCCCTCATAATGTTGCTGGCTCTGGATCTGCACCTCCTGGTGTATAGGTCCTGCAGGGGGGAGCACTATGTCACTTTTTTCAGTCAAACCACTTGCTATATACGTCCTTGTCTAGAATGTCTACGTGGGTGGAATATTAGTTATTGGCATGTTGATGATTTTACAATATTGCTGCAAGCAAATGGTGAAATTATTCCTATCTGTTTGATCTTAGTGGAAGAAATTGCTGGTACGAGAAATATGACTGGCTGTATAGTAAAATGGGTCTAATTATTCTCCATTGTGGATCTTTCATTGTTCACCCTGATGCATTAGTCATAGCTGTTCCATATGACTGTAGCAAACCACTTCAATAAGCACTGTTATTAAGGTTCGACTGGATGAGGACACGTATTTGTAGCTATTTGAGCTACATGGTGGATTCATGTGAGCAGAATGAATATCCTGCCGTTTAGTTTGGTTTATAGTCACATGTATATGCTGAGAGAATAAAAAAAAGTAAAGTATCCTTTATTGTCATTCAAACTTTTGGTTTGAACGAAATTATGAAATGGAGCGGCTAGGCTTTATACTCGGGAATTTAGAAGGATGCGAGGGAATCTTATTGAAACTTATAAGATTATTAAAGGTTTGGACACGCTAGAGGCAGGAAACATGTTCCCGATGTTGGGGTAGTCCAGAACCAGGGGCCACAGTTTAAGAATAAGGGGTAAGCCATTTAGAACGGAGATGAGAAAACACTTTTTCACACAGAGTTGTGAGTCTGTGGAATTCTCTGCCTCAGAGGGCGGTGGAGGCCGGTTCTCTGGATACTTTCAAGAGAGAGCTAGATAGGGCTCTTAAAGATAGCGGAGTCAGGGGATATGGGGAGAAGGCAGGAACGGGGTACTGATTGGGGATGATCACAGTGAATGGCGGTGCTGGCTCGAAGGGTTGAATGGCCTCCTCCTGCACCTATTTTCTCTGTTTCTATAAGAACGTGGGGACCAAGTCAATGGATATTTTTAAGGCTGATTCCTGATTAGTACAGGTGTCAGGGGTTACGGGGAGAAGGCAGGAGAATGGGATTGGGAAGGAGAGATAGATCAGCCATGATTGAATGGCGGAGTAGACTTGATGGGCCGAATGGCCTAATTCTGCTCCAATAACTTATTAACTTATCCAGAAGGAATCCAATGAAATCTTCTTATGACTTTTCATGATGTTTGTCACAAAGTCAGAATAATTGAGACCTGCCACTGGCGACAAATAATTGTGTGGTATCTATTATTAATTCACATTCATCAATAATGCCCCATTTCTACCTCTTCAGGCAATATTAATTGCTGGAGTTACTTAGATGTCACTCTCTAAGATTGGAGTCTGAAGAAGAATCTTGATCTTGTGTAGGAAAGAACTGCAGAAACTGCTTTACGCTGAAGGTAGACACAAAATGATGGAGAAGGATCCCGAGCCGAAACATTAATAGCCCTGTCCCACGGTACGAGCTCATTCCAAGAGCTCTACCGAGTTAAAAAAAAAAATCAAACTCGTGGTAAGCACGTAGAATGAACGTAGCGGGTACGTCGGAGCTCGGGGACGTCTCTTAGCGCGAACGGCAGGTACTCGGGAAGACTCGCTAACGGCAGGATATTCAAATTTAAATTTCGCGGCTGCCATTGTGAGATCTGAATGTAATAACAAGGAACTGCAGATGCTGGCCCAGCAAAGAAAGACACAAAGTGCTGGAGTAACTCAGTGGGTCAGGCAGCAGCATCTCTGGATAGAAGGAATGGATGACATTTCGTGCCCAGGACAGAAAGTGTGGGAGTGGAAGGGGGAGCAAAGTTAAAGTAATAGCCCTGTCCCACGGTACGAGTTCATTCCAAGAGCTCTCCCGCGTTTGCCCTGATTCGAACTCGGAGATTTACGGTAATGGCCACTCGTCGGTACTCGGGGCTCTCGTGGACATTTTTCAACATGTTGAAAAATCTTCACGAGTCTTGTCGTGTGTGTGTGTGTGTGTTAGTGTTAGTTAATGTGCGGGGATCGTTGGTCGCTGCGGACCCGGTGGGCCAAAGGGCCTGTCTCCATGCTCTAAACTAAAAAAACTAAACTGCGAGTTTGATGTAGGGGAAGGAACTGCAGATGCTGGTTTATACCCAAGATAGACAAAATGCTGGAGGTCGTTCGCTCCTGTGCCGGACGATGTCGCTCGCTGTTGGCTTCTGCCGCCAGCATTACAGACCAGTTAGTCTAACATCGGTAGTGGGGAAACTGCTAGAGTCAGTTATTAAAGATGGGATAGCAGCACATTTGGAAAGTGGTGAAATCATTGGACAAAGTCAGCATGGATTTACGAAAGGTAAATCATGTCTGACGAATCTTGTGGAATTTTTCGAGGATGTAACTAGTAGCGTGGATGGGGGAGAACTAGTGGATGTGGTGTATCTGGACTTCCAGAAGGCTTTCGACAAGGTCCCACGTAAGCGATTAGTATATAAACTTAAAGCATATGGCATTGGGGGTTCAGTATTGATGTGGATAGAGAACTGGCTGGCAAACAGGAAGCAAAGAGTAGGAGTAAACGGGTCGTTTTCACAATGGCAGGCAGTGACTAGTGGGGTACCGCAAGGCTCAGTGCTGGGACCCCAGCTATTTACAATATACATAAATGATCTGGATGAGGGAATTGAAGGCAATATCTCCAAGTTTGCGGATGACACTAAGCTGGGGGGCAGTGTTAGCTGTGAGGAGGATGCTAGGAGAATACAAGGTGACTTGGATAGGCTGGGTGAGTGGGCAAATGTCTGGCAGATGCAGTATAATGTGGATAAATGTGAGGTTATCCACTTTGGTGGCAAAAATAGGAAAACCGACTACTATCTAAATGGTGGCCGATTAGGAAAAGGGGAGATGCAGCGCGACCTGGGTGTCATGGTACACCAGTCATTGAAAGTAGGCATGCAGGTACAGCAGGCAGTGAAGAAAGCCAATGGTATGTCAGCTTTCATAGCAAAAGGATTTGAGTATAGGAGCAGGGAGGTTCTACTTCAGTTGTATAGGGTCTTAGTGAGGCCACACCTGGAGTATTGCTTACAGTTCTGGTCTCCAAATCTGAGGAAGGACATTATTGCCATAGAGGGAGTGCAGCGAAGGTTCACCAGACTGATTCCTGGGATGTCAGGACTGTCTTATCAACAAAGACTGCATAGACTCGGTTTATACTCTCTAGAATTTAGGAGATTGAGAGGGGATCTTATAGAAACTTACAAGATTCTTAAGGGGTTGGACAGGCTAGATGCAGGAAGATTGTTCCCGATGTTGGGGAGGTCCAGGACAAGGGGTCACAGCTTAAGGATAAGGGGGAAATCCTTTAGGACCGAGATGAGAAGGAATTTTTTCACACAGAGAGGTGGGTTTCTGGAACTCTCTGCCACAGACGGTAGTTGAGGCCAGTTCATTGGCTATATTTAAGAGGGAGTTAGATGTGGCCCTTGTGGCTAAGGGGATCAGAGGGTATGGAGAGAAGGCAGGTACGAGATACTGAGTTGGATGATCAGCCATGATCATATTGAATGGCGGTGCAGGCTCGAAGGGCCGAATGGCCTACTCCTGCACCTAATTTCTATGTTTCTAACAATAAACTGAATTAAACTATGGCAGGAATGGTCAGACTTGGCATTGAATGTGCAACTCTGCCCTGCCCAGTTTAATAAAGGGCTTGCATGCCGTAGAAAATCATAATTGGGAAAAATCGATTACAAATATAAGAAAATCATAAAAATAAATTTAGGCAAGCAGCGGAACAAAGTTGTAGTTAAACACGCAGGGATAAAATTGACTCAAAACTGGACATCCATAGCGTCTGATTAAAAGGACGGCCCTTTAGAAATAAAACGAGGAGGAATTTCTTTAGTCAGGGGGTGGTGAATCTGTGGAATTCATTGCCACAGACGGCAGTGGGTATTTTTAAG
Organism: Raja brachyura; assembly: GCA_963514005.1. The sequence goes on along the minus strand of OY740782.1, from coordinate 148,776,277 downwards.
GCGGAGATTGACAGTTGCTTGATTAGAACGGGTGCCAGGGGTTATGGGGAGAAGGCAGGAGAATAGGGTGGGGAGGGAGAGATAGATCAGCCATGATTGAATGATAGAGTAGACGTGATGGGCCGAATGGCCTAATCCATTAGGCTCCTGTCACTAATGATCTTATGAACCTATGAAGGGTTCCAACTCGAAGCGTCACCGCTTATAACTTCATAAGAGCAGAATGAGGCCGTTCGGCCCATCAAGTCTACGACAACACGCTGCTAGTGTCACAGCTGGTATCAGGAAGTAAATGTGTTTACAGGAAATGAGTGCTCTACTTAACTTTTAATGAATGAATGATTTTCGAACTCTTTCATTCTCTGGTGTTCACAGCCCTTTCACTTCCAGCATGGTGACCCAATTGCAAATACATTGAATTGCTGCATCATTTTCTTTTTACAATACAAAATATTTCCTTATTCCTGACTAAAATGCGTTTGTGTTTTAACTCTTTTACTTTCATGAGCTTACATTATCTATTTTTGTGAATATTTTAACCCTAATGGCCCTGTCCCACTTAGGCGATTTTTTGGGTGACTACAGGCGACTGCTGCAAAAGTTTCAACATGTTGAAAATGTTCGGCGACAGTGGCGACAATTTCTGCTGTCGTAGGTTGACGCCAAGTGTCCTAGGTGAATTCCATTAAAATTACTCCCTGGCAGTCGTCTAATGAGTCGCCTAAGTGGGGCCGGCCCATTAATCAGCTCTGACCTCTCGTCCATCGAGGGGATCTATCACAGTCGCTGCCTCAAAAAGGCTGGCAGCATCACCAAGGACCCACACCATCCTGGCCACACACTCATCTCCCCGCTACCTTCAGGTGGAAGGTACAGGAGCCTGAAGACTACAACGACCAGGTTCAGGAATAGCTACTTCCCCACAGCCATCAGGCTATTAAACTTGGCTCAGGCAAAACTCTGAACATTAATAGCCAATAATCTGTTTATTTGCACTTGATCAGTTTAATTATTCATGTGTGTATATATTTATACAATGGAATATGGACACACTGATCTGTTCAGTATTCGTGCCTACTATGTTCTGGCGTGCTAAAGCAAAGCAAGAATTTCATTGTCCTATCAGGGACACATGACAATAAAACTCTCTTGAACTCTAATCTCTTTCCAGCTCCCACCACATCTTTCATTCATTGTGACAAAATATTCTTGACCTAATTTTATTATGTACATTCTTTAAATGTTCTCAGCTTATCTACACTACTCTGTCTTTTCATGTACCATTTGTGCCTCTCGGGGATGTATTTATTTGGACACGTAACACAATTTTGTTTTGGTTACATTCGTGCGAAGTGCCTGAGGACTTTTTGACTGTGTCAAGGAGATTCCGCTAGTTGTTAGTTTAACTTGTGTTTGAAACTTCTCTGTTGATCCATTCCCTTAACAATTAATTACTCATTTCTATTTTCTGTCTTTAACCAATTTTGTATCTATATTACATTATCCCTGCAACAGCATTTAATTTCATGGAATTAATGTGTCTATGTATAATGTAATGCTAAGTTAATCACCTTTTCAAAGTCCATAGAGAATGAGTTGACAGTAAAATGTCCTTTGCTACTTCAGAAACAAGTTAGTCTACCGAGTCAAACCCACTGAGTTACTCATAAGGTCATAAGGATAGGAGTAGAATTAGGCCATTCGGCCCATCAAATCCACGCCATTCAGTCTGGCTGATCTCTCTCCCTCCTAACCCCATTCTCCTGCCTTCTCCCCATAACCTCTGTCACCAGTACAAATCAAGAATCTATCTATTTCTGCCTTAAAAATGTCTTCGGGCTTGGCCTCTACAGCCTTCTGTGGCAAAGAATTCAACAGATTCATCACCCTCTGACTAAAGAAATTTCTCCTCATCTCCTTCCTAAAAGAACGTCCTTTAATTCTGAGGCTATGACCTCTAGTTCTAGACTCTCCCGCTAACGGAAACATCCTCTCAACATCCACTCTATCCAGGCCTTTCACTATTCTGTGCGTTTCAATGAGGTTTCCTCAGCACTCCAGCACTAGTATAGAAGTTGAGAGCTTGAGTATAGATGTTAGGAGGTCATGTTACAGTTGTATTAGCCGTTGCTGAGACCACATTCGGACTACGGTGTTGTTTTAGTCACCATGTTATAGGAAAGATGTTGTCCTGCTTGAAAGGGTTCTGAGAAGATGTACCAGGACTCGAGGGACCATTAGTAGAAAACATAGAAACATAGAAAACATAGAAAAAATAGGTGCAGGAGTAGGCCATTCGGCCCTTCGAGCCTGCACCGCCATTCAATGTGATCATGGCTGATCATCAGCCATGATCACATTGAATGTTGAGGAGGTTGGGACTCCATTCCTTGGAGCGCAGGAGGATGAGCGGTGATCTTATAGAGATGTACAAAATCATGAGAGGAATAGATCGGATAAATGCACTGTCTTTTGCCCAAAGTAGGGCAATCGAGAACCAGAGTTCATAGGTTTAAGGTGAGGGAGGAATGATTTAATGGGAACCTGAGGGGTAACATTTTTACACAAAGGATGGCGGGTGTATGGAACGAGCTGTCAGAGGAGGAAGTTGAGGCAGGTACTATTGCAACATTCAGACAGGTACATGGATAGTTTAGGTTTAGCGGCATCTGGGCCAAATGCAGACAGGTTAGACTAGTGCAGAGCTCCCGACATCAATGGTCTCTACCCGAGACTGCGAGCTCCTCGATGGTGAAATCCGCATGCCGCCGTTGGAGCGTAGATCCCAGGCACGGGATCGCAGGCTCCGATGGAAAGTCCCCGTCCCCGCGGTCGGGCTCAAAGTCAGTCCCAAGCGAGGCCTCCAGCTGCACGATGTTAGGCCGCAGAGCGACCAGAGATACGATCCGGAAAACAATCGCATCTCCGGCAAGGTAAGAGATTGAAAAAAAGTTTCCCCCGACCCCCTCCCCCACCCCCCACATAAAACAAACCAGAGAACATGAACAGAAACTTTTAAAACACACTAAAAAAAGAGACAAAAAAGCCAGACAGACTGTTGGCGAGGCTGCCATCATCAGCGCCCCCTGGTGATACATTACTGTCATTTGTACCCAGCTGGGCGCAATGAAATTCTTTGTTTTTGTGTACAAAGTACAGAAAAGAGACATCACAAAGGGGCCGATTATATTACAAAAAGTACTCATTCCTTCCTCGTCCCCCCCACTGGTTTCTCCTTTGTTCTCAGCTCACCCCCCCAGGCTGGGTTCCCCCTCCATTCTTGTCAGCCCCCCCCCCCCCCCACGCCAGGTCCCCCTTCGTTCTCGGTATCCCCTTTATGAATCAGATGTGGCATCTACTTTGTTCATTTGTGGTGTCTTAGGCTTCTATGAAAAAATGGAGAAACTGATTGGAAATTAGCGTATTTGGAAAGGAGAGATTCTGTCCTATACAGTGAACCATATACACCATTCTCTGCATTGCTCATCGTAGATTAGAGAACCTGCTTTTAGTTTCACAGCTACAGTGTCAGGAAGTAAATGTAGTTACAGGAATCAAGTGCTTTACTTAACTTTTAATGTATTATTTAAATGTATTAAATTAAATGTATATTATATAATTTTAATATATAATTTTGTTTGTTTAATATGTTACATTGCGTACTGTGTTTAGTTTAGTTCAGTTTAGTCTATTTGTCACGTGTACCGAGGTACAGTGAAAAGCTTTTGTTGCGTGCTAACCAGTCAGTGGAAAGACAAAACATGATTACAATCGACCCATTTAGAATGTGCAGAAGATACATGATAAGGGAATAACGTTTAGTGCAAGGTAAACCCAGCATATTCCGATCAAGGATAGCCGAGGGTCACCAATGAGGTAGATAGTAGCTCAGCACCAAAGATCCGCTATAGGATCTTTGTTCAGCACCGCTCTCTGGTTGTGGTAGGATGATTAATTTGGCTGATAACAGCTGGGAAGAAACTGTGCCTGAATCTGGAGGTGTGCTTTTTCACACTTCTGTACGTTTTGCCTGATGGGAAAGGGGAGAAGAGGGAGTGGCCAGGGTGCGACTGGTCCTTGATGATGCTGCTGGCCTTGCCGAGGCAGCGTGAGGTGTAGATGGAATCGATGGAAGCGAGGTTGGTTTGTGCGATGGTCTGGGCTGCGTCCACAATTCACTGCAATTTCTTCCGTGTCATGGATGGAGCTGTTCCCAAACCGTGCAGTGATGCGTCCCGATAAAATGCTTTCTATGGTGCACAAAAACAAAGAATTTCATTGCGCCCAGCTGGGTACAAATGACAGTAATGTATCACCAGAGGGCGCTGATGATGGCAGCCTCGCCAACAGTCTGTCTGGCTTTTTTGTCTCTTTTTTTAGTGTGTTTTAAAAGTTTCTGTTCATGTTCTCTGGTTTGTTTTATGTGGGGGGTAGGGGAGGTGATCAGGGGAAATGTTGAGGGAGTTCACCAGGTTAATTCCCGGGATGGTGGGACTGACATATGATGAAAGAATGGGTCGACTGGGCTTGTATTAGCTGGAATTTGGAAGGATGAGAGATCTTATAGAAACTTATGAAGGATCTTATAGGAACATAAAAAATTCTTAAAGGATTGGACAGACTAGATGCAGGAAAAATGTTCCCGATGTTGGGAGAGTCCAGAAACAAGTGTTACAGTTTAAGAATAAGGTTGTAGGCCATTTAGGACGTAGTTGAAACATTTTTTCACCCAGAAAGTTGTGAATCTGTGGCAGTGGAGGCCAATTCACTGGATGGTTTTAAGAGAGAGTTAAATTTAGTTCTGAGGGCTAAAGGAATGAAGGAATATGGGGAGAAAGCAGGTACGGGGTACTGATGTTAGATGATCAGCCATGATCATATTGAATGGCGGTGCTGGCTCAAACGGCGTACTCTTGCGCCTATTTTTCTATGTTTCTGTGTTCTATTTTTTTAAATGATATCTACAGTGAAACAACCTGCAGATTACTGATCCGCTTTGATTTTCCAACATCAGTTATTTTTAGAAAGGAATAGCAGATGCTGGTTTAAATCTAAGATGAACACCCAGTGCTGGAGTAACTCAACGGGACAGGCAGCATTTTTGGAGAGAAGGAATGGGTGATGGATCTGATGATTCATAAGGTCACAAGAGATAGGAGTAGAATTAGGCCATTCAGCCCATCAATTCTACTCTGCCATTCAATCATGGCTGCTCCTAACCTCATTCTCCTGCCTTCTCCCCATAACCACTGACACCCGTACAAATCAAAAATCTATCTATCTCTGCCGTAAAAATATCCACTGACGTGGCCTCCACAGCCTTCTGTGGCAAAGAATTCCACAGATTCACCACCCTCTGACCCGAACAGTGACCTATTCCTTTCTCCAGAGATGCTGCCTGACCCGCCGAGTTACTCCAGCACTTTGTGCCTGTCTTTGGTGTGAACCGACATCTGCAGTTCCTTCCTACACGTAAAGTTTGCAGGCAACAAAAGCTTTTGACTGCACCTCGCTGCACGTGCCAATCAACTGAATTACACTGAACTGAATTGAAGTTTACAATGCCTTGCATTGCAAAGTTAGTTACGGTTGCAAAGCTTAAATGGCATCTCTGCCTCGGCCTTTCATGTCTGCCTGATAAAAATGGCAATTGCTGTAACAGCAGTGTCTAGAAAACTACATTTGTTTAACAAAAATAACCCATATCCAAAGAACTGATTAGATTGTTTGGCTGAGAACGTGGAGTAAAGAATTTTCACATATCTGAATGGCAGCCAAAAAATATAACTGGCCGCTTTCCAAACTAGCTAGCTTGGTGACAGAAACTGGGCTGAATGACTAGTTCCAACCCTTTTAACGTTTATTTCCTGGCATTTCCAGTTGCGTTTCTGTACGAGAGAAACCGATTAAACACATTTTGTGGTGATTTTAGACTAGCCAGGAAGGAATGAATGGTGCCCTGAAGTCACCAATAGTACTACTGACGGATGTCACAGTCAGTAGACAATGGGTGCAGGAGTAGGCCATTTGGCCCTTTGAGCCAACACCCCCATTCGATGTGATCATGGCTGATCATCCCCAGTCATACAGTGTTGCAGCGTAGAATCAGGCCCTTCGGCCCAACTTGCCCACACTGGCCGACATGTCCCATCTGCACTAGTCCCACCTGCCTGTGTTTGGCCCATATGTCCCTCTAAACCTGTCCAGTGCTTGTACCTGTCTAACTGCTTCGTAAACATTTTGATAGCACCTGCTTCAACTACCTCCACCGGCAGCTCGTTCCATACACCCCACTGACTTTTGTGTGAAAAAGTTACCCCTCAGATTTCTATGTTTAAGAAAGAACTGCAGATGCTGGAAAAATTGAAGGTAGACAGAAAAGCTGGAGAAACTCAGCGGGTGAGGCAGCATCTATGGAGTGAAGGAATAGGTGACGATTCGGGTCGATATCCTTCAGAGTCCATGGATGTTGACTCGCCTGTTGAGTTTCTCCAGCTTTTTTTGTCTACCTCAGATTTATATAAAATCTTTCCCCCTCCACCTTAAACGTATACCATCTGGTTCTCGATTCCTGAACTATGGGCTAGAGACTTTGTGCGTCTACTCGACCGATTCCTCGCACGATCTTTCCACCTCTCTATAAGATTATCCCTCATCCTGCGTTCCTGAAGAAGGGTCTCGACCCGAAACGTCGCCTATCTCCTTCGCTCCTTAGATGCTGCTGCACCCGCTGAGTTTCTCCAGCTTTTTGTGTAACCCTCCAAGGAATATAATTCTAGTCTGGTCAACCTCTCCCTGTGGCTCAGGGCCTCGTGTCCTGGCAACGTCCTCGTAAATCTTCTGAAGTAGCTTTCGAAGCACAGGCCCTCGTGTGTTTTCTACAAGGCTCAGAAATGAAAGATTGGATTATACGTTATTGTCACATTAGTGAAATGCTTTGCTCTGTGTACAATCCAGTAAAAGCAGACAAGAGACCTTGCCCCAAGCGGCACGCAAAGAGTCGCCAAGTCTCTGGTGCTGACAAAGTTACAAAAGTGCACCGGGCTGTCTTATGTTCTGCTTGCAGCGGTGCACCGAGCCTGCTGCCTCCCATTGTCGAGGGGCCCCCACCAGCTCCGCCCTTCGTTCCTGGGGTGGACCCCCTCCACTCACTGTGGATCCCGCCCCCCCCCTCCTGCCAGGTTACTCTAGACGGCCCTCCTCGCTCTCGGCCATGCAGGTCCCCAAATGCTCACTTCGGCCCCCCACCCCCCACCCCCCAGCGGGTTACGGGACACTATGAGCTTCGAAATGCAAAGTTAGGAACCTGAAACATTTATATTATTTTAAGCACATTCATAATCCCATCAGGAAGACGAGTTTGTGTAGGAAGGAACCGCAGATGCTCGTTCACACGCGAAATGCTGGAGTAACTTGGCGGGTCTGGAGAGAAGGAATAGGTGACGTTTCCAGTCGAAACGTCATCTATTCTTCAGAGTCTGTCGAAGGGTCTCGACCCAAAACACCACTCATCTCCCACAAGGAGCATGGAAAACCAGCTGGGAACAGGCTTTGCGACATCTTCAATTCATTGTTGCACCCAACCTCACAGCCCCCACCCGGCTCGGACCTGCCCCGCAAATAGTGGGTGGGCCTGAACCGGCTCCATGCAGCGGTCAGCCGGTTCAACGCCAACATGCACCGCTGGGGGCTGCGTTCATCAACGGCCTGCGTGTGTGGAGCAGACCATTTAAGGGCCTGTCCCTCTGCGAGGACCTAATTAGTGAGTTTAGAAGAGTTTGCCCTCGACTCCTACTTGCAGCATGGACAACACGAGGTCCTAGGAGGTCTTGGTAACTCTCCTTCAAGTTCGAGAGTAGACCCCGCGTACTCGAGGCCTCAGCTAGGCTGCGGCGTTTTTTTTAGCAAGCTGAAAAATGCCCGCAAGTAAAAAAGGTCGCCATGAAAAAAAATCGATATTTTTTTTTACTCGTAGGTTTAGTCGTAGTAGATTGTAATGCTATTGTAGGTAATCGAAGGCAATCAAAGATAATCGAAGATAGTCGAAAGTAAAGCTCGTTGTGGAAAAAAAAGGTAAGTAAACTGACCGGAAATGTTAAATGCCCGCTAAACTTCATTAAAAGTTGTCTGACTTCTTAAAAGTGTCGCCATGCCTTCTCTCCCCCCTTCTCCCCCCCTCGCTTCCCCTCTCTCCCCCCACCCCCTCTCTGTGCTTTCTAATTGACTTACCAGCTGTCTTTTACCTTCCTGTTCATCACGGGTGTGAATCTCAGACTGCGCTGCCCCGCTTTCCCTGGCGTGTGCGTGTGTGCGTGTGTGCGTGTGTGCGTGTGTGTGTGTGTGTGTGTGTCTGCCTTCAATGCCGAAGACAGTCGCTGAACACTCACGTTAGTGGGACAGCCCCTTTACCAAGCTAATTAATCTACCAACCCGTACATCTTTGGAGTGTGGGAGGAAACCAGAGCTCCCAGAGAAAACCCACGCAGGTCTCGTAAAACTCCGTACAGACAGCACCCGTAGTCAGGATTGAACCGGGGTCTGTGGCGCTGTAGAGCAGCAACTCTACCGCTGCGCCACCGTGCGGTGATCACTAGTTGACGGGGACTCGGTGGGTGGAAGGGTTTGTTTCCGCGCTGTATCTCTAAACTAAACGAAAGACATGACTAATGAGTAAGACTAGTAACGCCCGACCCACTGAATGCTGCCCAGAGCCTTCACGTTCAACGAGAAATGTGTAATCTAACTCACAACCCGCGTAACCATGAAAATGCCAAACTACTGTTTCCTCCCACACACGACTCTACAAATAGCTTCTGCTGTTCAGTTAACTTTGAAAAAATTCCAAATAGAAACACTTTAGACTTCCACCTCAGAATTCAATACATTATGCACTTAATCCACTTTGGCTGAGAGAGCTCTGATTATGAATTTCTGAAGGATTTTGACCTTTTATTAAGAACTAGAGGACACTTTGGCCCATCTAGTTTGCTCTGCCATTCGATCATGGCTGATCTATTCGAAGATCTCAACCCCATTCTCTGGTAATTGAGTTTAATTTATTGTCACGTGTGAAAAGATGAGGGGGGGGGGGGGGGGGTGGGGGGGAGATTTAATAGGAACCAGTGGGGCAGCTTTTTGGGTGTATGGAACGAGCTGCCGGATGAAGGAGTTGAGGCAGGTACTATTTAAGAAGCATTTAGACAGGTGTGTGGACGTCGAAAGACATGACGGATGAAGGGCAAGGCTGGTAGGAGAGGGTATCTAGTCCAGAATACAGATGTGTGGGAAGGAACTGCAGATGCTGGTTTACACCAAAGATAGACACTAAAAGCTGGAGTAACTCAGCGGGACAGGCGGCATCTCTGGAGAAAAGGAATAGGTGACGTTTCTGGTCGAGACCCTTCTTCAGACTGTAGAACAGTACAGCACAAGGCCTTTTGGCCCACAATCTCTATGCTGAACTTGATGCCAAGAAAATCACTTATCTACCTGCACATCACCCATATCCCTCCATAGCCATGCACCTATGGAAAAGGTATTTCAAATGCCACTAACTTGGTGCTTCTTAAACTGGTGAATGGTTCACCCAAGGGTGAATGAAATTATTTTGGGGTGAATGAAACTAGAGGGGTGAATGATGGTCCATGGTTTTTTGAGCTAGTTTTCCAAGAAAACAACTGCAGTAATCAAAGCCCGTAAGGGTAGAAACATAGAAAATAGGTGCAGGCGGAGGCCATGTGGCCCATCGAGCCAGCACTGCCATTCATTGTGATCACGACTGGCGGTGCTGGCTCGAAGGGCCGAATGGCCTCCTCCTGCACCTTTTTTCTATGATTCTATGTTCTAGGTAAGATGGGGCTGAAGCCCAGTGTTTAGACATTGGGATGTTTTTTTTAATCATTCTAATAGAATGATTTTCCAACTCCAACTTGTCGATTTACCTCCCCCCCTCCACTCCATTCAAGGACCCAAGCAGTCGTTCCAGGTGCTGCAGAGGTTCACCTGCACCTCCTCCAACCTCATCTATTGCATCCGCTGCTCTAGGTGTCAGCTGCACTACATCGGTGAGACCAAACGCAGGCTTGGCGATCGCTTCGCCCAACACCTTCGCAATAACCAGCCTGATCTGCCGGTGGCTCAGCACTTCAACTCCCCCTCCCATTCCGACCTTTCTGTCCTGGGCCTCCTCCATGGCCAGATCGAGGCCCACCGTAAATTGAAGGAGCAACACCTCGTATTTCGCTTGGGTATTTTACACCCCAGCGGTATGAACATTGACTTCTCCAATTTCAGGTAGTCCTTGCTTGCTCCCTCTTTCCCCTCCCCTTCCCAGCTCACCCTCAGCCCACTGTCTCTGCCTCTTCCTTTCTTCTTTCCGCCCCCTCCCCACCCCCATATCACTGAATAAGGGTCTCGACCCGAAACGTCGCCTATTTCCTTCGCTCCATAGATGCTGCCTCACCCGCTGAGTTTTTCCAGCGTTTTTGTCCACCTTCCAGCTCCAGTGGTAATTAAACTTTTTTTTTAACTCCTAGTTTTCTTTACATATTTTTAGGATGTTCAAAAAGTTGAATAAAATAAATACTTGAATTAATTTATGTTTTTTGGATGAATGAAATATTGTGATAATTGTCATTTAGGGGATGAATGACATCGAAATAGTTTAAGAACCACTGCACTAACGTATCTGCTTTAACCACCGCCCCGAGCTGTGTGTTCTAGGCACTCACGGCCCTCTGTGTAAAAAAACAATGCCCCTCTCACCTTAAACCTATGCCCTCTTGTATTAGATTTTAAATACCGACGCTATCGATGCCTCTCGTAATTTAACATTGACATGTTGAACTTCTCCAGCAGTTTGTCAATTGAACAATGCTGCGTGTCATTTGCTTGCTATGCCTTCTCAGAGCTGGGATTCCTCAAGGAGGGATTAATTAGACGCTCGTTAGTGGTCACGGTGGCGCAGCGGTAGAGTTGCTGCCTTGCAGCGAATGCAGTGCCGGAGACCCGGGTGCGAACCCGACTAAGGGTGCTGTCTGTACGGAGTTTGTACGTTCTCCCCGTGACCTGCGTGGATTTTCTCCGGGAGCTCTAGTTTCCTCCCACACTCCAAAGACGTACAGGTTTGTAGGCTAATTGGCTTGGCAAAAGTAAAAATTGTCCCTAATGGGTGTAGGGTAGTGTTAATGTGCGGGGATCGCTGGTCGGTGCTGACCCAGTGGGCCGAAGGGCCTGTTTCCGCACTGTATCTCTAAACTAAACTAATTTGACTTGGGTGACCTTTAGATGAGGCCTGAACTTATATAAAATGCCTCATCCGGTTTGCAACTGCATTACTATTGAGACCATGACCACGAGATTCCACCTCAGCCAACGGTAATTCTTGATTGGTACGGGTGTCGTGGGTTATGTGGAGAAGGCAGGAGAATGGAGTTGTGAGAGAGAGATAGATCAGCCATGATTGAATGGTCGAGTAGACTTGATGGGTCGAATGGCCTACTTCTGTTCCTAGAACTTATGAACACCAGTACACACCATTGGCATAATGGAAAGGCCAAGGGATAGCAATGCTTTCATTTTCGTCTCCTGCTGAGAGAATACCAGCTACAGTGAGAAAAAGGCGAAGATAGACACAAAATGCAGGAGTAACTCAGTGGGACAGGCTGCATCTCTGGAGAGAAGGAATAAGCAACGTTTTAGGTCGAGACCCTTTATGGAAAAAGCCATTGTACTCGGATAGTTCAATCGTGTAGGATACAAAATATCATACACTTAGCATCACAGAGTGATACAGTGTGGAAACAGGCTCTTTGGCCCAACTTGCCCACACCGGCCAACATACCCCATCTACACTAGTCCCAACTGCCTGCGTTTGGCCCATATCCCTCCAAACCTATCCCTATCCATGTACCTTAGCTTGTGCTACTTGTCAGACAATGCCATGTGAGACTACAGCAAGGTTTAAAAAATCAATTAAAAATGTTATTTAGTGTCTCTCCTTGGTAAACCGGCATCCTTGATCCCACTCGACCAACGTTTCGCCAACAATTCCACTTCTCTTCCCCCATTTTCTCTAACCCCAGGAATTATGTCGAAATCATGCTCATATTTCGAAGGACTAAGTCCAGGGGATACTCGGTGTCAGGTCCTCGTTTTCTGCAAACGTGCTGTTCTGAAACTGCGGCGCAGCTACCTCACAGCGCCAGAGACCCGGGTTCCATCCTGACTACGGGTGCTGTCTGCTGTTTGCACGTTCTCCCCGTGATCTGCGTGGGTTTTCTCCGAGATCTTTGGTTTCTTCCCACACTCCAAAGACGTACAGGTTCGTAGGTTAATTGACTTGGTGTAAATGTAAATAGCGTATGCAGGATAGTGTTAGTGTGCGAGGATCGCCGGTCGGTGCCTGTTTCCACACTGTATCTCTAAACCAAACTAAACTAAACTTCTGGGTGTGCTCGGTATACAATGACCTTGTAGTTAACTCCATTGAACCCTCAGTGTTGGCAATGTGGATAGCTTAGTTTAGTTTAGAGATACAGCGCGGAGACAGGGCCTTGGGTGACGTTTCGGGTCGAGACCCTTCTTCAGAACCTACATACCTGTACGTCTTTGGATTGAGAGTGGAAACCGAAGGTCTCGGAGAAAACCCACGCAGGTCACACGGAGAGAACGTACAAACTCCGTACAGACAGCTCCCGTCGTCGGGATCGGACCCGGGTCTCCGGCGCTACGAGTGCTGTAAGGCAGCGACTCTACTGCTGCGCCACGGTGACCGCTCACAGCATTCTCACCTCCATGCAGAGTATGGTTGGACCCTCTTTAAAAAAAAAGTTCCTAAAAGGCAATAATACTCAGAGGCGGTGTGCGACCATTACATACCTCAGGCATGTGGTTAGACCAGAGTTGGGGCGTTTTGCTCCACATGTGATGCACTGTACATCTGGGCATGAGGCATTTGAGACTGTCCCAGATCCCGTTCATTCTTCAACAACAATATCTTTCCATTCAAGTGCACAAAGAAAGTGAGGACAGTGAACAGTCACAGTGTACACTCCCAGGTCAGAGTTGAGAAAAACAATCGCCAAAGTGCTTAGATCAGCCAACATTACTTAGTGGCAGGAAATCACCTTTTCTCCAGATCATCAAACTCTTCTTCCTAGATAGACGCAAAATGCTGGAGGAACTCAGCGGGACAGGCAGCACCTCTGGAGAGAAGAAATGGGTTCTTCTTCTTGCGTTTGAGGCAGCAGAGGTTATGTAACGCCCTCCAGGCGCTGTAGCCAGTTCAATGTGCTGTTGTCGAGGGCCGTGAGGTCTACCCCTCCACCAGGGGGGTGGAGGACAGCGCAGTTGAAAATGACGTGCTGCGCTGTTTAATTGTCCCTAGTGTGTGTAGAGTAGTGTTAGTGTGCAGGGATTGCTGGTCGTCGCGGACTCAGCGTTTTGTCGGGCCTGCTTCCACGCTGTATCTCCAAACTAAATTAAACTATCACTGTCCTACACACACTAGGGACAATTTACAATTTACAATTTTCACTGAAGCCAATTAACCTACAAACCTGTACGTCTTTGGAGTGTGGGAGGAATCCAGAGCACCTGGAGAAAACCCACGCAGGTCACGGGGAGAACGTACAAAGTCCGCACAGACAGCACCCGTAGTCGGGATGGAATCCGGGTCTCTGGCGCTGTGAGGCAGCAACTCTACCGCTGCGCCACCGTGCCGCCCCAAAAAATGAGATTTAAAACAATATCTGCGCCTGAGACCCGTTTCGCTGCGAATATTTGTTTTTTGCTTGACGATCATGGCTGTTGCAATGGCATTGCTTATTTATACAGCTCCTTTGCCCAGGCTGACAGTGTGTGATTTATTTCAGTGGAATGTATTTACATGAACGTGAGTGTTCTCCCACACTCTGGGAGAAAGGATTAGACAGGTTTGCATCAGTGGAGTGTGGGTGAAATCTTCAATAGCAAAATAGCAATTAAACAAATGCTTATTCCCTGGGGAAAGACTATGGCTTTACACATTTCTTCTGATACTATTCCTGTCTACAAGGCTGTCACTGGATTATATAATCATAGAAAATAGGTGCAGGAGTAGGCCATTCGGCCCTTCGAGCCTGCACCGCCATTCAATGTGATCATGGCTGATCATCCAAATCAGTATCCTGTACCTGCCTTCTCTCCATACCCCCTGATCCCTTTAGCCACAAGGGCCACATCTAACTCCCTCTTATATATAGCCAATGAACTGGCCTCAACTACCTTCTGTGGCAGAGAATTCGACAGACCCACCACTCTCTGTGTGAAAAATGATCTTCTCATCTCGGTCCTAAAAGACTTCCCCCTTATCCTTAAAATGTGCCCCTTGTTCCGGAGTTCCCCAACATCGGGAACAATCTTCCTGCATCTAGCCTGTCCAACCCCTTAATAATTTTGTAAGTCTCTATAAGATTCCCCCTCAATCTCCTAAATTGGAGCGAATTATAGTTCTGACCTTTGCCTACCACCAGTTCCCTCCTCTCTACTTTCAGTCTGAAGAAGGATTCTGACCCGAAACGTCACCCATCCTTTTTCTCCAGAGATGCTGCCTGACCCGCTGAGTTATGGTATGGGACTTTATTTGTCACATGTACAGTGAAATTATTTTTTGTACACAGTTCAGTACAAGTATCGCTAGACATAAGCTCTTAGATACTTATTAGAGAAGCATCTCAAATACAAGTGTACAGCAATTTATGAAGGAACTGCAGATGCTGCTTTAAAGCGAAGATAGACACAAAATGCTGGAGTAACTCAGCGGGACAAGCAGCATCTCTGGAGGGAAGGAATTGGTGACATTTTGGGTCCAGACTCTTCTTCAGAACCTGAAGACTAGAGGGGTTGGTGGGGGAAGGGGTGGGTGTTTGACAGATGGGTGGAGTAAGTGACAAAGGCTAGGGAGGAAAACCTCTTTGGTGACCCTCGGACTGTCCTTGATCGGACTTTGCTGGCTTTGCCTTGCACCGAACGCTCTTATTATTTTAAGAATAAGGAGTAAGCCGTTTAGAACGGAGTCGACGAAACACTTTTTCTCACAGAGAGTGGTGAGTCTGTGTAATTCCCTGCCTCAGAGGACGGTGGAGGCCGGTTCTCTGGATGCTTTCAAGAGAGAGCTAGATAGGGCTCTTAAAAATAGCGGTCAAGGGATATGGGGAGAAGGCAGGAACGGGGTATTGATTGGGGATGATCCGCCATGATCTCATTGAATGGCGGTGCTGGCTCGAAGGGCCGAATGGCCTACTCCTGCACCTATTGTCTATCATGTATGTATACGCTGTAATGGATCGATTGTAATCATGTATTCTCTTTCTGCTGACTGATTAGCAGGCAACAAAAGCTTTTCACTGCACCTCGGCACACGTGACAATAAAACTGAAAAGGAGAAAAATTGGGAGAGCAGGAGTGAAGTGCAAAGCCAGAGTGAGGGATGTAGGTGTCATGGGACAGGGGAACGAGGGGAGATAAAAGGAAAATATGTTCCTTTGGGTTGGGAGATGAGTGTATGGAGGAGGGGAACGGAGCGGGGTGGGTGGGTGGTGGGGGAAATGTGTGCACACCAGGGTGGGGGTAGGTGAAAGAGAGGGAGTTTGTGGCAGGGTGGGTATTACTTGAAACCGGCAAATTTAATGTTCATACCATTGAATTTCAGTTTAGTTTCGAGATGCCGCGTGGAAACAGGCCCTTCGGCCCACTGAGTCCGCGCCGACCAGCGATCCCCGCACACTAGCCCTATCCTCCACACACTAAGGACAATTTATAATTTTTACCCGAAGCCAAATTAATCTACAAACCTGCACGTCTTTGGAGTGTGGAAGGAAACCGGTGCACCTGGGAAAACTCACGGGGAAAACGTACGGACTCCGTACAGACAGCACCCGTAGTCAGGATTGAACCTGGGTCACTGGCGCTGTAACGCAGCAACTCTACCTCTGAGCCTCCATGCCGCCAATGATCGTAGACGAGAGTATGGGGAGCTGTTCTTCCTCTCCGGCGCCTCTCTTCTTATCTGTCACCCTCTTGTCTCCTTTTCACCTCTAGCCTTTGCCACTTACCCCACCCATTCCCCCTCATCTCTACCCACCTATCGCTTGTCCCACCACCATCCCTCTTTCCCAACTCACCCCCACACCCCCCCCCCCCCCCCGACTATACAGTGTCTGAGGAAGGGTCCTGATCCAAAATGTCTGCTTCCAAGATGGCGCCCAACCCTGGCGACCATTTACGTGCTCGCCACAGAAGCAATAGACAATAGGTGCAGGAGTAGGCCCTTCGGCCCTTCGAGCCAGCACCGCCATTCAATGTGATTATGGCTAATCATCCACAACCAGTACCCCGTTCCTGCCTTCTCCCCATATCCCCTGACTCCGCTATTTTTAAGAGCCCTATCTAGCTCTCTCTTGAAAGCATCCAGAGAACCTGTCTCCACTGCCCTCTGAGGCAGAGAATTCCACAGACTCACCACTCTCTGTGAGAAAAAGTGTTTCCTCGTCTCCGTTCTAAATGGCTTACTCCTTATTCCTAAACCGTGGCCCCTGGTTCTGGACTCCCCCAACATTTGGAACATGTTTCCTGCCTCTAGCGTGTCCTAGCCCTTAACAATCTTATATGTTTCAATGAGATCTCCTCTCATCCTTCTAAACTCCAGAGTGCACAAGCCCAGCCGCTCCATTCACTCAGCATATGACAGTCCCGCCATCCCGGGAATTAACCTACAAGCACATATTACAATCGCTCCACACTCTTATATCTCTACTCCTACAGCAACACTTCTTACTTCATCTGTACACTGTAAATGGGTTGATTGTAATAATGCGTTGTCTTTCCGTTGACTGGATAGCAGGCAACGAAAGCTCTTCACTGCACCTCGGTACACATGACAATAAACTAAACTGAAACTGAACTGCCCATCCGCTCCACTGATGCTGCCTGAACCTCTGAGCTCCTCACAGCATTTTATTTCTTCAGTCGAGGAGCTGCTGGCGATGTGCTTTGGTGAGTCATTTTGCAGGTCAGGTTTGTTGCCTCAGATGGAAGAAGGCAGCGAAATAATTTGAGACGGCGCCACACTATTAATTGGCAAAAATCTTAAAAAACAAATGTCAGTGTGGGAACTTATTTGTATCTCATTATCTTGCATGGCAGAGGTGACTTCCATCATATGTTCTATCGATAAAACAGCTGGATAGAACTTTTCTTTTGGCATAGAAAAATAGGTGCAGCAGTAGGCCATTCGGCCCTTCGAGCCAGCACAGCCATTCAATATGATCATGGCTGAGCATCTAAAATCAGTACCCCGTTCCTGCTTTTTCCCCATATCCCTTGATTGCTTTAGCCCTAAGAGCTAAATCTAGTTCTCTCTTGAAATGTTATGATTTTTTTCTTTCTTAGGAGGCGCACCACTATTTTGTCCATTAGTCGTAGATACAGTGTGGAAACAGGCCGTTCAGCCCAACTTGCCCACACCGGCCAACATGTCCCAACTACACTAGTCCCTTCTACCTGCATTTGGCTCATATCCTTCTAAACCTGTCTAAATGTTGCTTAAGCATGGTGATAATATCTGCCACAACTACCTCTTCGAGCAGCTGGTTGGATAAACTCACCATCCTTTGTGTGGAAAAACATAGTTACCCCTCAGGTTCACATCAAATCTCCCCCCCCCTCACCTTAAACCTATGTCCTCTGGTCTCGATTCCCCTACTCTGGTCTCGATTCCCCTACTCTGGTCTTTAAAACATATTTATAGATTATAAATATGTACGAAGGATCTGCAGATGCAGGTTTAAATTGAAGGGAGACAAAAAAAGCTGAAGTAACTCAGCGGGACAGGCAGCATCTCTGGAGAGGGAGTGGAATATAAAATATGGCAACACAGTGGCATAGCCGCTAGAGCCTCTGCCTCACAGTGCCAGAGACACGGGTTCGACCCTCACCTCAGGTGCTGTCTGTGTGGAGTTTGCACCTTCTCCCGGTGACCGTGGGGGTTGGCTCCGGGTACTCCGGTTTCCTTCCCCTTCCCAAAGACGTGCAGGTTTGTAGGTTATTTGACCTCCAAGTTGTAGTAGAACGTAAGACTTCTGCAAGGCATCCTCAATGCCAGCTGGGTTGGTGCCATCCAAAGTTGGATTTGTGCCAGTTTGGCCCTGGTTACCGATATTTAACAAGACTTGCAAGATGTCGCAGTAGCCTAGCAGCCTTTCATCACAGAGTGGCAACAACACTGTGGAATACAGAACTAGTCTTTAGACTTTTGCAGTGAGGATACGGGCCCTTCGGCCAAGCGAGTCCGCGTTGGCCAGCGATCCGCGTACACTCGCACTGTCCTACGCACTAGGAACAATTTACAACTTTCACTGAAACTAATTTAACCTACAAATCTGCACGTCTTTGAAGTGTGGGAGGAAACCGGGGCACCTGGAGAAAACCCACAGGGAGAGCGTACGAACTCCGTACAGACAGCACCCGTAGTCAGGCTCGAACCGGAGATGTAAAAATTGTTAAATTGTGTGTAGGATGGTGCTAGTGTATGAGGGGAACTCTGGCCTTAGTTTACTTCAGAGATACTGCATGGAAACAAGTCCTTCGTTCCACCGAGTCCACGGCGACCAGCGATCCCCGCACATTAACACCACCCTCCACACACTGGGAACAATTTTTAAGGGGTTCTTGAGGGGTTCTTAAGGGGTTGGACAGGCTAGATGCAGGAAGATTGTTCCCGATGTTGGGGAGGTCCAGGACAAGGGGTCACAGCTTAAGGATAAGGGGGATATCCTTTAGGACCGAGATGAGAAGGACTTTTTTCACACACAGAATGGTGGGTCTCTGGAACTCTCTGCCACAGAGGGTAGTTGAGGCCAGTTCATTGGCTATATTTAAGAGGGAGTTAGATGTGGCCCTTGTGGCTATGGGGATCAGAGGGTATGGAGAGAAGGCAGGTACGGGATACTGAGTTCGATGATCAGCCATGATCATATTGAATGGCAGTGCAGGCTCGAAGGGCCGAATGGCCTACTCCTGCACCTAATTTCTATGTTTCTATGTTTCTAATTTACAATTATCTGTGCAGACTCGGTGGGCCGAAGGGCCTGTTTCCACGCTGCATCCCCAAAGTCTAAAGTTAAGTGTGAAGATCAGACTGCCTAACAAGCAAGTCTAAGATGCTATTTGATTCTTTGAGACATCGATCTTTCAAGAAACGAGGCCAAGACTCACACACCAGCTGCCTGAAAGTGGCAATCTGTTTTAAAACTCTGCATTTTATGCACTCATTTTATTTCTAAAATTCTTCCCTTTTAGAATATACGTAGTCCCAGTCGCCAAATAGCTCTAGCTAGAGGCATAATACTTAGTTTGTAATCCTTATTCTTAAAGTGTAAAATCACGAGAGGAATAGATCGGGTAGACGCACAGAGTCTCGTGTCCAGAGTAGGTGAATCGAGGAACAGAGGACATAGGTTTAAGGTGAACGGTGAAAGATTTAATAGGAATCTAAGGGGTAACGTTTTCACACAAAGGGTGGAGGGTGTATGGAACAAGCTGCCGTAGGAGGTAGTTGAGGCATGGATTATCACAGCACTTAATAAACAATTAGACAGGTACATGGATAGGACAGGTTTGGAGGGATAGGGTCCAGACGCGGGCAGGTGGGACTAGAGCCTCTAGCTAGAGCGCAAATTGGAGGAACAGCACCTCATATTTTGCTTGGGCAGCTTACACCCCAGCGGTATGAACATTGACTTCACTTGCTTTCCCTCTCTCTCTCCATCCCTCACCCATTTCTCCCCCTCTCCGACTAGTTTGACTGTCCTCCTGGTGAAATGTTACTTTGCATGCCTCGTCACCAACTTCCCCGAGCTAACAATGATCTATTCTACGTTTTTCTTGAACTTCGTTCCCTTTGATCTCTCATTTTCACACCTTACCCTTCCAAAAGGTGAAGGGCTTGGATATAGTAGATGTGGAGAGGATGTTTCCATTAGTGGGAGAGTCTAGAACTAGAGGTCACAGCCTCAGATTTAAAGGACGTTCTTTTAGGAAGGAGATGAGGAGAAATGTCTGTAGTCAGAGGGTGGTGAATCTGTGGAATTCTTTGCCACAGTAGGCTGTGGAGGCCGCCAGTAGATATTTTTAAGGCAGCGATGGATAGATTGTTGATTAGTAGGGGTGGCAGAGGTTATGGGGAGAGGGCGGGAGAATGGGGTTAGGAGGGTGTAGATTGTTGATACATTACTTCTCAACATCGCGGGCCCAGAAGCTATCAAACGAGCAGAGCACTTCGACCTTGCTCCTGCAGTTCTGGATCACAACAATCAGATCGTGCTCTCTGCAGAAACATTAGATGATCCCGAAGTTCTCATCACCAAATTCAGACAGCTATGTGACCTTCGCACTAACTCTGTACTGGAACACACTACATTTTTTGCTCAATTAGCTGCAAGGAGAACCTGTGGAGACTTAAATAGACAATAGGTGCAGGAGTAGGCCATTTGGCCCTTCGAGCCAGCACCGCCATTCAATGTGATCATGTCTGATCATCCCGATCAGTTCCCCGTTCCTGCCTTCTCCCCATATCCCCTGACTCCATTATCTTTAAGAGCCATACATCAGCACTACATTGCTTAGTAAAGAATGTAATAGCCCTGTCCCACGGTATGAGTTAATTCCAAGAGCTCTCCCGAGTTTTAACAAAATCGGACTCGTGGTAAGCACGGAGAATGAACGTAGCGGGTACGTCAGAGCTCGGGGACGTCTCTTAGCGCTAATGGCAGGTACTCGGGAAGCCTCGCTAATGACAGGTAAGCACGGGATGACTCGTGAAGATTTTTCAACATGTTGAAAAATGTTCATGAGAGCCCCAAGTACAGACGAGTGGCCATTACCATAAATCTCCGAGTTTGAACCAGGGCAAACTTGGGAGAGCTTTTGGAATGAACTCGTACCATGGGACAGGGGTTTAACCAATCTACAGAGGGAGAGATCAATGAGCCATGACAGTAGACTTGATGGTGGAGTAGACATGATGGGTCGAATGGCCTAATTCTTCTCCTATTCCTTATGACCTTCTGTCTCTCAGTTCCCTCTCCCTTGACCCCCAGCCTGAAGAAGGGTCTCAACCCGAAGCGTCACCCATCCTTTCTCTCCAGAGATGCTGCCCGTCCCGCTGAGTTACTCCAGCGTTGTGTGTCTGTCGTCGGCCATTGTGAAGCCGTTGCCCTTTTGTTTGTGCCTGCGGGTGACAGGCAGTGCTGCTTGCAGATCGCCCTGCTGATCGGCGGAATGCAGTGGGTGAGAATTCTCAGGATAGTTGCGTGAGATCAGGAATTCCAGCCTACGTCTCTTCTCTATCCCTCCGGAATACCGTCAGGTAAAGCCAGAAACAGCACGGGTTCCCCAGAGTTTTTCATTATAACTGTCCCCTCGGGAAATGGAGGGGAAATCAGGAGAAGGAGTGGGGGGGAGAGTGGCAAGGGAGTAATGTAGGTGAACTAGTTCACGTTCATAGGTTCTAGGAGCAGAATTAGGCCATACGGCCCATCAAGCTTACTCCACCATTCAATCATGGCTGATCTATCTTTCCCTCTCAAACCCCATTCTCCTGCCTTCTCCCCATAACCCCTGACACCCGTACCAATCAGTAATCTATTTATCTCTGCTTTAAAAATATCCATTCACTTGGCCTTCACAGCCTTCTGTGGCAATTAATTCCACAGATTCACTACCCACTGACGAAAGAAATTCCTCCTCATCTCCTCCCTAAAGGTAGAAGAAGTTGCCTCGACCCGAAACGTCGCCTATTCCTTCGCTCCATAGATGCTGCCTCACCCACCGAGTTTCTCCAGCATTTTTGTATACCTCCCTAAAGGTACATCCTTTTATTCTGATGTTATGGCCTCTGGTCCTAGATTTTCCCACTAGTGGAAACATCCTCTCCATATCCTTTCTATCCAGGCCTTAAACTATTCAAAATCATGAAATCGGGTAGATGCACAGAGTCTCTTGCTCAGAGTAGGGGAATTGGGAACCGGAGGACATAGGTTTAAGGTGAGGGGGGAAAGATTTCATTGGAACTTGTGGGGTGACTTTTTTTTTTCACACAAAGGGTGGTGGGTGTATGGAAGAAGCTGCCAGAGGAGGTAGTCGAGGCAGGGACTATCATAACGTTTAAGAAAGACTTAGACAAGTAAATGGATAGGACCGGTTTAGTGGGATATGGGCCAAACGCAGGCTGGTGGGACTGGTATAGGTGGTTGGCCAGTGTGGACAAGTTGGGCCGAAGGGCCTGTTTTCATGCTGTATCACTTTATGACTAATTTGGGAGACAGTAGAAGAACATGTCAAAACCTGGGCCCACAGGATGGATAAAAAGGTGACAGAAGATTAAAGGGAAGGGTTAGCATTAAAGATTGGATAAAGGCAGAGAAGGTAGGATCAGTCGAGGATAAAGGAGGGAATTTGTGCCTGGAGTCAGAGGACGGGGACTTTAGACTTTACAGATACTGTGTGGAAATGGGCCCTTTGAGTCCACACCGACCAGCGATTACCCCGTACACTAGTTCTATCCTACACACAAGGGACAACTTACAATTCACAGAAGCCAATTAACAGAGAAACATAGAAAATAGGTGCAGGAGTAGGCCATTCGGCCCTTCGAGCCAGCATCGCCATTCATTGTGATCATGGCTGATCGTCCACAATCAGTACCCCGTGCCTGCCTTCTCCCCATATCCCTTGATTCCGCTAGCCCTACAAACTTGTTTGTCTTTGGAGTGTGGAAGGAACCTGGAGCGCCTGGGGAAAACGCACGCAGGTCACGGGGAGTGTAGGAAGGAACTGCAGATGCTGGTTTAAACCGAAGATAGACACAAAAATGCTAGAGTAATTCAGCAGGACCGGCAGCATCTCAGGAGAGGAATTGGTGACGGTTTGGGTCGAGACCCTTCTTCAGACTGAGAAATGAGAGATATAGACGGTGATGAAGTGAGATATAAAACAAATGTTAATTTGTAACATCTGTCTTGTGGTATATTCCGTGAACAATCAGGACAGACGGACCTATTATTAGAGTTACAGGGAATGGAGCAGCTGGGCTTTTAGAGTATCACAATACTCTAAATGCGGCCTCACCGACGTCTTATACAACTGGAACATGACGCCCCCATCCCCCCAACTTCTATACTCAATACTCTCCGACTGAAGAAGGCCAAGACTGAAGAAAGACCTTTTGACCACACGATCTACCTGCGACGCCACTTTCAAGGAAGGTGTTCAAGGAAACTGTTATAAGGTAGACAAAAATGCTGGAGAAACTCAGCGGGTGAGGCAGCATCTATGGAGAGAAGGAATGGCCGACCTTTCGGGTCGAGACCCTTCTTCAGACTGTTATTGTAAGAGAAACTGTTATTGTGAGAGAAATTTCATACATTGGAAGTAGGGACAAAACAGCAAATGAAAATTCTGTACGTACGATCAGCGATCGCGTTAAAGAAATGAGTTTGTCAATTATTTCCTTTAATTGCTGTAGGAGAGCATTTGAATTTTGTTCTGCTTTCATCAGGGCTTTAATGATTTAATGAATTTGCAACGTGACCCTCGGACTATCTGTGCTGGCTTTACCTTGCACTAAACGTTATTCCCTTATCATGTATCTACACACTGTAAATGGTTCGATTGTAATCATGTATTGTCGTTCCGCTGACTGGTTAGCACGCAACAAAAGCTTTTCACTGTACCTCGGTACACGTGACAATGAACTAAACTGAACTGAAAAAACCCAATAATTAAGATACTGGATTTGCTCTTTTTGCTTAATGGTGTAGACATTTGAAAACCTCAAAGGGTCGCAGAGTAGGGATCCAACTCATTGTGGTTCTAGGCTCCTGTTAATCCAGCTGTGAACAGTTAGCTTGATTCCCCCTTGTTTATTAAATGGGCTCTGATCTTACTCACTCTGATCTTACTCACTCTGCGACACTCTCCATCCCCATCCCAAATACAGAAGGCGCATCGAACTTCCCAACTTGCCGCGGAGCCAAGCCGGAAGGTCCTTGGATTGTGGTGAGGCCCCAAACCATAATCAGATCGCGCCTCGCCGTGAAATCTTTTTCTGCTTTGACAGCCAGCTGTGCGGTTGTTATGTGTAGGATGGAACTGCAGATGTTTGTTTACACCGAAGATAGACACACAAAATCCTGGAGTAACTCAGCGAGACAGGCAGCATCTCTGGAGAGAACGAACGGGTGACGTGATGGGTCAAGACCCTTCTTCGGGACGTCTCGACCGGAAAAGTCCCCCATGCCTTCTCTCCAGAGATGCTGCCTGTCCCGTTGAGTTACTCCAGAATTTTTGTGTGAATGTCATAGCTGTTTAGGTTTTAAATGCTTCTTAGTTTAGTGATGCAGCAGATAAACAGGATAAAATGGTTGGCCCACGCCCACCATTGATTGCCCGTTCTCACTAGTTCTATGTTATCCCGCCTTTGCATCCTGTTTAGTTTAGAGATACAGCGCGGAAACAGACCCTTCGGCCCTCCGAGTCTGCGCCGACCAGCGATCACCCGGTGCACCAGCACTAGTGTATGCTGCACACTGAGGACTATTTACAATTTTTACCGAAGCCAATTAATATACAAACCCGTACGTCTCTGATCTTACTTTAGAAGATTGAGGGGGGATCTTATAGAAACCTACAAAATTCTTAAGGGGTTGGACAAGCTAGATGCTGGAAGATTGTTCCCGATGTTGGGGGAGTCCAGAACAAGGGGTCACAGTCTAAGGATAAGGGGGAATTCCTTTAGGACCGAAATGAGGAAAACATTCTTTACACAGAGAGTGGTGAGTCTCTGGAATTCTCTGCCACAGAAGGTAGTTGAGGCCAGTTCATTGGCTATATTTAAGAGGGCGTTAGATGTGGCACTTGTGGCTAAAGGGATCAGGGGGTATGGAGAGAAGGCAGGTACGGGATACTGAGTTGGATGATCAGCCATGATCACATTGAATGGCGGTGCAGGCTCGAAGGGCCGAATGGCCTACTCCTGCACCTATTTTCTATGTTTCTATGTTTCTATGTCTTTCGAGTGCTGGAGAAAACTGGAGCTTCCGGGGAAAACCCACACAGGTCAAGGGGGGAACGTACAAACTCCATACAGACAGCAGCCGTAGTCAGGATCGAACCTGGGTCTCTGGCGCTGTGAGGCGGCAACTCTGCCGCTCTACCACTGTGCCACCCTTCTATAAGGAAGGTGCTGAATCAACGGTTGATAATTTAATATCCGGCCTGGAGCTCGCCTGAATCAAAGTCTGAGAAGTATCAGCAATTTGAGATGGACAATGAGAGTTCAACTTAAGCTCGGAGTGCATGGTACCAGGTCATGGTAAAGGGCATATAGACAATAGACAATAGGTGCAGGAGTAGGCCATTCGGCCCTTTGGCCCTTCGCGCCAGCACCGCCATTCAATGTGATCATGGCTGATCATCCCCAATCAGTACCCCATTCCTGCCTTCTCCCCATATCCCCTGTCTCTGCTATCTTTAAGAGCCCTATCTAGGTCTCTCTTGAAAGTATCCAGAGAACCGGCCTCCACCGCCCTCTGAGGCACAGAATTCCACAGACTCACAGCTCTCTGTGAGAAAAAGTGTTTCCTCGTCTCCATTCTAAATGGCTTACTCTTTATTCTTAAACTGTGGCCCCTGGTTCTGGACTTCCCCAACATCGGGAACATGTTTCCTGCCTCTAGTGTGTCCGAGCCCTGAACAATCCTATATGTTTTAATGAGATCCCCTCTCATCCCTCTAAACTCCATATAAGTTATAGAACAATGTGCTCCATTTTGTGCACTCTCTTGAGATGCTTAGCTCGGTTGGTTAACCTGAAGTCCAAAAGTTCATAAGTGATAGGAGCAGAATTAGGCCAATCAGCTCATCAAATCCACTCGGCCATTCAATCATGGCTGATCTATCTCTCCCACCTAACCCCATTCTCCTGCCTTCTCCCCGTAACCCTCGACACCCATGCTAATCAAGAATCTATTGATCTCCGCCTTCAAAATATCCATTGACGACCTCCACAGCCTTCAGTGGCAAAGAATTCGACAGATTCACCACCTTCTGACTCAAAAAAATCCTCCTCATCTCCTTCCTAAAGGAACCTCCTTTAACTCTGAGGCTGCGCCCTCTGGTAACTTTAGAGTTAAACTTAGGATGGTCAGCAACAATTTGGGCAAGCGGACAAGTTAATAAATATTAGCTGACTGAATATTTATTCAACATGTAACTTTCAAAATGCATGAGTTGTTCAGGATGAGGTCTCTTGACCCAGAACTTGTTATTGATGCCAAACTCCTAATATGTATTAACAGTGAAAGAGAATTCTTCCAATCCTCTTCTATGTAAACGTCAAAACTGTTGGTGGTGTGTGCATCTTTTAATTTGGGTGCAAGAAAACCGCTAACATTCGCACCTCGGCCCCTAACACAGTGGCAGGGTGGCACAGCCGTCGAGTTGCTGCCTTAGAGAGCCAGAGACCCACGTTCCATCCTGACTACGGGTGCTGTCCGAACGGAGTTTGCACGTTCTCCCCGTGGACCGCCGTGGATTTTCTCTGCGTGCTCCGGTTTCCTCCCACATTTCAAAGACGTATGGATTTACAGATGTACAGATCCCTCCGCTCGGTTTGCATTAACCTACCGGATCTCCCGTTTGCTCAGCACTTCAACTCCCCCTCCCATTCCGAATCTGACCTTTCTGTCCTGGACCTCCTCCATGGCCAGAGTGAGTCCCACTGTAAATTGGAGTATCAGCACCTCGTATTTTGCTTCGGCAGTTTGCACCCCAGCGGTATGGTATGTACATTGACCTCTCTAATTACAGGTAGTCCCTGCTTTCTCCTCCCCTTCGCAGCTCTCCCTCAGCCCACTGTCTCCGCCTCTTCCTTTCACCTTCCCACCCCCCCCCCACCCTCACATCAGTCTGAAGACGTTGCCTATTTCCTTAGCTCCATAGATGCTGCCTCACCCGCTGAGTTTCTCCAGCATTTTTGTCTACTTTCTTATACAGACTTGCAGGTTAATTGGCTTTGGTAAAAATTGTCCCTCGTGCGTGTAGGATAGTGCTAATGTATGGGGATCGCTGGCCGTCGTGGACACGGTGGGCCGAAGGGTCTGTTTCCCCGCTGTCTCTCTAAACTAAAGTAACCTAAACGAAATTTACAATTTTACTTAATTACCAGTTAGCCTCCAAAACCTCTTTGGAGTGTGGGAGGAAACCGGAGCACCCGGAGAAAACCCACGCAGGTCACGGGGAGAACGTACAGACTCTGTAAGGACAGCACTCATAGTCGGGATCAAACCCAGGTCTCTGGCGCTGTAAGGTAGCAACTCTACCGTCTTTGGAATTCTCTGCCTCAGAGGGCAGTGGAGGCAGGTTCTCTGGATACTTTCAAAAGAGAGCTAGTTAGGGCTCTTAAAAATAGCGGAGTCAATGGGATATGGGGAGAAGGCAGGAACAGGTTACTGTTGTGGGATGATCAGCCATGATCACATTGAATGGCGGTGCTGGCCCGAAGGGCCGAATGGCCTACTCCTGCACCTATTGTCTACTGCCACTGTGCTGCCCTTAAACTGATTTCGATTGCAATTTTGCGATTGTCAAATATATTTGTAATGTCCATTCCAAGTTTGAAATATTTACAGATACAGCCTATGATAGTATAGAGGCTGAGGTGGCTTGTCGATTGGCACAACTCTAAGTTGTGTCGTGTTGAAGTCTGTATTAATTTTTTTCTCAGACACTCTCATTGGCAGCCTCCCCAATTCAAAACTCAGCCTCACGGGATTCAATTGCGGTTTGCATGAAATGCAGCGGTATTTAGTTTACTATACTAAATTTTGTTTAGATAGCAAATTAATCTCATCTATCAGCACATGATTCATATCCCTCCACTCCCCGTATACTCATGAACCTACCGAAAAGCCTCCTAAATGCCACTATCGTATCTGCCTCCACCACCACCCCTGGCAGCGCGTTCCAGGCATCCACTACCTCTTGGATAGAAAAACTTTACGCGCACATCGCCTTTACACTTTGTCGCTCTCCCCTTAAAGCTAGGCCCTTGAGTCAGAAGGAATAGTGGAATTAGGCCATTCGGCCCATCGTCTATTCCACCATTCAATCGTGGCTGATCTATCTCTCCCTCCTAACCCCATTCTCCTGCCTCTGACACCCGTACTAATCAAGAATCTATCTATCTCTGCCTTAAAAATATCCACTGGCGGCCTCCACAGCCTTCTGTGGCAAAGAATTCCACAGATTCTCCAGCCTCTGACTAAATAAATTTCTCCTCATCTCCTTCTTGGTTCTTGGTTACTTGGTCCTCCAAAATATTCCAACTGGAATTTAAACTGGAGGTGGTGAAGGGAGGGGTTTAGCCAGAGAGGGTTATTGGGTAGAAAGTGCCACTTTAAATGTAGTTGCATCTGGCTGGGCAACCGTGGCTTGGTGGAGATTATTCCATGCTTTAATAGTGCGTGGAAAGAACAAATTGCTGTACACATCTGTCTTTGAGGCTGGGACCACAAATTGGATCCAATGCCCTCATCTGTTCCTAATTGGTTTGGGGTTGGTGTAGGTCTTGTGATCTATGTCTAGCTGACCATTTAACATTTTGTAAAAACATGTCAAACGGTGAGTTTCACCGTTCCTTCCTAAAAGAACGTCCTTTAAGTCTGAGACTATGACTCTCCCACTAGTGGAAACGTCCTCTCCACATCCACTCCATCCAAGCCTTTCACTATTCTGTATGTTTCAATGAGGTACCCTCTTATTCTTCTAAACTCCAGCGAGTACAGGCCCAGTGCCGACAAACGTTCATCGTAGGTTAACCCACTCATTCCTAGTCTTTGGCATTTCCACCCTAGGGAAGAGGCTCTGGCTGTCTGGCCTCTCCACGCCTTTCACAACTTGAGTTCAGTTTAGTTAATTGTCACGTGCCTCGAGGTACAGTGAAAAGCTTTTTTGTTGCGTGCTATCCAGTCAGCGGAAAGGCTATGTAAGTAAGTAAATTTTATTTATATAGCACGTTTAAATCAACTCGCGTTGAAACCAAAGTGCTTTACATAGAAGAAATAATTAAGTTTCCGCACATCCAAAGAAAAATAAAAAAAATAAAAATGACACAACACATTATAGAATTCAACATGAACGTCCCCCACAGCAGAATCCAAATACTCCACTGTGGGGAAAGGCACCAGAAAGTTGAGTCCTCTTCCTCTGTGACCACCCGAGGTCGGGGCCTATTTGTGGCCTCCGCAGCCAGCCCGATGTTTATAGGCCCTCTTGCCGGATGATGAAGCTCCACTCGGGGGAAACACTCCCCAGCGGCTTGGAGTATCTGGAACGGCCGCTTCCTCCCCGGGGACCGTGGCTCCCGATATCCACAGGCCGCGCTGGTCGGAGCTCCGACTCTAGCGATGTCGGCGAGAAATCCCAGGCTCTGCGGCGTTTTAAATCCGGCGCCGCCCGCGGATGGAGGCTCCGCAGACCGCAGCTCCTCGATGTTGGAGACGGCGGTCACGGCACTCCGGAGCTTACCGCACGGCGACCCGGTGAGGCTACGCCCACTCCGTGACGGTGTTTCTATGCATGATTACAACCAAGCCACCCACGGTGTACAGATAAAGGGAATCGTGGGGATCAATATTAGCGACCTTTAAACATCCAGCAGAATCAGCATGGTGATATTTACTGTCAATGATATATCGATGCTAATGTTAAAAACTGGTAAGCTTTAGACTTTAAAGATACAGCGCGGAAACGTCGGCCCACCTTCGGCCCACCGAGTTAGGTCTGGTCCATATCCCTCCAAACCTGGTCCTAACGTGTACCTGTTTAACTGTTTATTAAACGTTGGGTCAGTCCCAGCCTCAACTATCTCCTCTGGCAGCTTTTTCCATACACCCACCACCCTTTGTGTGAAGGGTTACAAAAAAAGCTGGAGAAACTCAGCGGGTGCAGCAGCATCTAAGGGGCGAAGGAGATAGGCGACGTTTCGGGTCGAGACCCTTCTTCTTCAGAAGAAGAAGCTAGTGTCTGAAGAAGGGTCTCGACCCGAAACGTCGCCTATCTCCTTCGCCCCTTAGATGCTGCTACACCCGCTGAGTTTCTCCAGCTTTTTGTGTAACCCTCGATTCTCCAGCATCTGCAGTTCCTTCTTTAACACCCTTTGTGTGAAAATGTTACCACTCAAATTCCTATTAAACCTTTCCCCCTTCACCTTCAACCTATGTCCTCTGGTCCTCGATTCACCGACTCTGGGCAAGAGACTTTGTGCGTCTACGGTCGCTGACCAGCGATGTAGGGATGAACAGGATTTGGGAAGTAATCATTTTAGTGGTTATGTACTTTTTTTTTACCACTCTAGTTGCCAGTTACAAGAAGTGTATTTCAGGCAAGAGTCGAGAGTGTTTTATTGTCATATGTCCCAAAACAGAACTATGAAATTCTTAGAATATTATCAGACAGAGATTTTAGGAAATGTAAATCCAAACATTGCAATGGAGTTCCCCATTTACAACTATGTTACATTAGTTTTCAAAGTCTGCCTCTAGATTCTGCGATTCAGACCAGAGGTAATCTTGAGTGAAATGGGCTTTGAAGTGAATGATAGGGCTCTGGAGAGTGTTGTAGAGCAGAGGGGTCGGGGAGTGCAGGTACATAGTTTCTTGAAGATGGTGTCACAGGTAGATAGGGCGGCCAAAAAGGCGTTAGGCACATTGGCCTTCATCAGAGTATTGAGAATAGAAGGGAGACACAAAAAGCTGGACTCAGCGGTTCAGGCAGCATCTCGGGACAGAAGGAATGGGTGACGTCTTGCACTTGTGTAAGACGTCGGTGAGGCTGCATTTAGTATCGTGTTCGGTTCTGGGCACCATGTTATAGGAAAGGTGTTGTTAAGTTGGAAAGGGTGCAGAGAAGATTTACAAGGATGTTGCCAGGACTCGAGGGCCTGAGCTATCGGGGAAAGGCTGGGACTCTATTCCTTAGAGTGCAGGAGGATGACGGGTGATCTTATAGAGGTGTATAAAATCATGAGAAGAATAATTGTGGTGGACGCACTGAGTCTCTTGCCCAGAGTGGGGGAATCGAGGTCCAGAGGAGATAGGTTCAAGGTGAAAGGGGAAAGATTTAATTGGAATCTGAGGGATAACTTTTTCACACAAAA
This sequence comes from Raja brachyura, assembly GCA_963514005.1. Next base: position 148,745,022 of record OY740782.1, on the reverse strand, counting down.
GGTGTTGGGTGTATGGAACGAGCTGCTGGAGGAGGTAGTTGAGGCAGGTAGGACTAGTGTAGCTGGGATATGTTGGCCGGAGTGGGCAAGTTGGGCCGAAGGGCCTGTTTCCACATTGCATCACTCTATGACTCTAAGTAAATAGACAGGTACATGGATAGTACATGCAAAATTTAAGAAGCAAATAGACAGGTACATGGATAGGACAGGTTTAGAGGGCTATGGGCCAAACGCAGGCAAGTGGAACTAGTGTAGATGGGACGTGTTGGTTGGTGGGGACAAGTTGGGCTGAGGGGCCTGTTTCCTCACTGTATGACCCTGTGACTCGAAGTAAAGATGATGAACAGAGGCATCTTGGGGTCCAAGTCTAGAACTCGCAAAGATCACTTGTCCATTTGCCACCACGGATACTGCCTGACCCGCAGAGTTCCTCCGGCACTTTGTGTTTTGCTCAGGATTCCAGCGCCTGCAGTTCCTTGTGTTCCATGAAATTTTGCTGACTGGACTAATTTTAGATATTTCCTTCACGTGTATCTCCGGTCTTGCTTCTGATGCGCACCTTTGTGAGGCAGCACTTTGCCAGCCCATTCTCTACTGATTTTCCCCCGTGCGTCGGACTGCAAGAGATTAGCTCAGCCCAAACATATTTGAAATGAGGAGTCAGCATACATGCAGAGTCAGCATTGATAAGATGAGGTTCTCATACATACCAAACTGATGTGCTAGTTCCAGGAAAATAAAACTAGTCTGCAGCTGCAGGTGGTGTTTAGACCACAAATAACTTGGACGCTGAACATACTTTGCAGATGCTTCTAATTCTTAATGGGTTTGGACTAAATCCTTTACAAACATGTCCCACATTATTAACAACGTGGGAGGGGCGGGGCGGCACGGTGGCGCAGCGGTAGAGTTGCTGCCTAATGGCCCTGTCCCACGGTACGAGTTCATTCCAAGAGCTCTCCCGAGTTTGCCCTGACTCGAACTCGGTGATTTACGGTAATGGCCGCTCGTCAGTACTCTGGGCACTCATGGACATTTTTCAACGTGTGTGTGTGTGGGATGGTGCAACATGTTGAAAAATATTCACGCGTCTTCCCGAGCTTACCTGCCGTTAGCGAGTCTTCCTGAGTACCTGCCGTTAGCGTTACGAGCCGCGAAGAGACGTCCCAGAGCTCCGACGTACCCGCTACGTTCATTCTCGGTGCTTACCACGAGTTTGATTTTTTTTTAAACTCGGGAGAGTTCTTGGAATGAACTCGTACAGTGGGACAGGGCCATTACAGCGCCAGAGACCCAGGTACAATCCTGACTGCGGGTGCTGTCTGTTGGTTAGTTTGCACAGAGCTCTCCCCGTGACCTGCGTGGGTTTTTTCCGGAATCTCCGGTTTCCTCCCACGCTCCAAAGACGTGCAGGTTTGTAGGTGAATTGGCTTGGTATAATTCATTCTGTGTGTGTGTGTGTGTGGCTGGTCGGCAAGGGCTCGGCGGGTCGCACCGCCTGTTTCCGAGCTATAACTCTAACAGGAAATATAAACAAAACATGTTTCTATCCCACGTCTTCCAATATGAATCATGCTAAACCAAGGCAGGGAGTGTAAGGTAAGTGTTGGGGGTGCTTGGGAAAGTGGGATAAACCTACTTATTGTGTGTAGTCTTTGTCCCCTAATTTGTGGAAGGACATTCTTGCTATTGAGGGAGTGCAGCGTAGGTGCACCAGGTTAATTCCCGGGATGGCGGGACTGTCATATGCTGAGAGAATGAAGCAGCTGGGCTTATACACTCTGGAGTTTAGAAGGATGAGAGGAGATCTCATTGAAACATATTAGATTGTTAAGGGTTTGGACACGCTAGAGCAGGAAACATGTTCCTGATGTTGGGGGATTCCAGAACCAGGGGCCACAGTTTAAGAATAAGGAGTAAGCCGTTTAGAACGGAGACGAGGAAACACTTTTTCTCACAGAGAGTGGTGAGTCTGTGGAATCCTTTGCCTCAGAGGGCGGTGGAGGCCGGTTCTCTGGATACTTTCGAGAGAGACCTAGATAGGGCTCTTAAAAATAGCGGAGTCAGGGGATATAGGGAGAAGGCAGGAACGGGGTACTGATTGGGGATGATCAGCCGTGATCACATTGAATGGCTAGAAGGGCCGAATGGCCTACTCCTGCACCTATTGTCTATAACATAGTATTAGTGTGAACATTGATCACTGTCGGCGTGGGCTCGGTGGGTCGAAGGGCCCATGCGCTCCAGAGATGCTGCCTGACCAGCTGAGTTACTCCAGCACTTTGGCCTGTCTTTGAGACCTTGTGTGAATTTGTTTCAAGCAATTTAAATTTTTTACTGCAAAGGGGCCCTTCGACCCACCGAGTCCGCGCTGCTCTCTAGAACTAAAGAAAGCTGATTCCATGTAACAAGCACGGTGGCGCAGCCAGTGGTAGAGCTGCTGCCTCACAGCGCCAGAGACTCGAGTTTGATCCCGTCTGCGGGTGCTGCCTGTAAGGAGTTGCTACGTTCTCCCCGTGATGGCGGGGGTTTTCTCCGGGTGCTCCGGTTTCCTCCCACATTCCAAAGATGTGCACGTTTGTAGGTTAATTGGCTTCTTTAAATTGCCCCCAGTGTGTAGGATGTGAAAGTGGGACGACAGGGAACTAGTGAGGGTCTGTTTCCGTGCTGTATCTCTCAACCAAACAAAGCAATGTCCTTTAATTTCTCAATTCTGCTGGCAAAATGGTACAATCAGTACAGTCCCAGTACAATCAGTCAGAAGAAGGGTCCCGACCCAAAACGTCGCCTATCCATGTTCTCCACAGATGCTGCCTGACCCGCTGAGTTCCCCCAGCACTCTGTGAAACGTCACCTATCCATGTTCTCCACAGATGCTGCCTGACCCGCTGAGTTACTCCAGCACTCTGTGAAACGTCACCTATCCATGTTCCCCACAGATGCTGCCTGACCCGCTGAGTTACTCCAGGATAGGTATATGGACGGGAAGGGAATGGAGGGGTATGGTCTGAGTGCAGGTAGATGGGACTAGGGGAAAATAAATGGTCGGCACGGACTGGAAGGGCCGAGAAGGTCTGTTTCCGTGCTGTAATTGTTATATGCTGTATGGTTATATTCTGTGTCTGTCCTTGAGACCTCATGTGAATTGGTTTCATGCAATTTAAATTTGCTACTGCAAATTCTACAGGATTGTAAAGAGTCCGACAAAGATAAACTCACAATGCAACTTTATTTGAAGCTGTTTATCTTAGAGTCATAGAATGATAAGGTGTGGAAACAGGCCCTTCGGCCCAACTTGCCCACACCAGCCAACATGTCCCAGCTAAACTAGTCCCACCTGCCCACATTTTGTCCATATCCCTCCAAATCCATGTACCAGTCTACTGGTTTTTTAAACATTGGGATAGTCCCTGCCTCAACTACCACCTCTGGCAGCTTGTTCCATACATGCACCATCCTTTGTGTGAAAAAAATCACCCCTCAGATTCTTATGAAATCTTTTCCCCTTCACCTTAAACCTATGTCCTCTGGTCCTCGAATAGCCTTCTCTGGGCAAGAGACTCTGTGCGTCTACCCGATCTATTTCTCTCATGATTTTGTACACGTCTTTAAGATCACCCTTCATCCTACTGCGCTCTAAGGTATAGAGTCCCAGCCTATTCAACCGCTCCCCAGAGCTCAGGCCCTCGAGTCCTGGCAACATCCTCGTAAATCTTCTCTGCACCCTTAATCTTTACCCTCGTGAGTTCAGTTTAGTTTAGAGGCACAGCGCGGAATCAGGCCCTGCTGCCCACCGAGTCCGCACCGACCAGCGGTCCCCGCACACTTGGGACCAAGTAGCCAACTAACCTACAAACCTGTACATCTTTGGAGTGTGGGGGGAAACCAAAGATCGCGGGAGAAATCCCATGCAGGTCACGGGGAGAACGTGCAAACTCCGTACAGACAACACCCGTAGTCGGGATTGAACCGGCGTCTCTGGCGCTGCAAGCGCTGTAAGGCGGCAACTCTACCGCTGCGCCACCGTGCCGCCCTTAAAGCCAGAGGCCTAGTCAAAATGAGATTTGAATCATTGCTATTTACCTTTGCCACTGTCGTGTTACTATGTATTTTAGATGGTTTTCCCCCCCCAATACGATCAGAAATATTTGTGGTGTGTTATTTTCCTGGCAGCCACAGCTCGGCTGGAATGCTTCTGCTTTGATTTTGCCTGCCAAATAAAAACCAGTAATCCTGGTATTTGTCAGCGCGAACAGTCAACAGGCCAGACACAGGAGAAATGTGGGGCAGTGATTTTAAAATGGGCTTGCTGGACTCAGAAGATGGGCAGGGCTCAAAATTAGTGGTTGCCCCGGTGCCAATGACCACGCAAAATGCCGCCGAGCAACCTAAACGCCGACTCATTTTGCCCGGCTTGGCAAGCAAATACTGGTTTGTACCGATAGATACAAAAAACTGGAGTAACTCCGCGGGTCAGGCAGCATCTCTGGAGAATAGGAGCTCTACGTTTCGTGTCGACAGCGGAGGCTGTATTCCTCTAGTATCTTTGATTGCGGGGCATAGATACTAAGAGCGTGGTGACGAAGGGTCGGAGCGAATAACGGGCCCCGAACCGCTGCAACAGGGGCCTCGATAGCAGTTCCACTGCCTCCTCCTCCCGCACCCCGCCCAGCAGAAGGGGGCCTCCCTCTCTCTCTCCCTCCCTCCCTCCCTCCTCCCAGCCTCGGCGTGCGAGAGAGGTTGTTTTGAAAGTGCAGTTGGTGGATTTGCAGCAGTATCTTTTGATTTGCAGGCAGCGGCCGCTATCGCCCTGATTACGGCCGCTGCCTGCAAACCCGCTAACATAGAAACATAGAAAATAGGTGCAGGAGTAGGCCATTCGGCCCTTCGAGCCTGCACCGCCATTCAATGTGATCATGGCTGATCATCCAACTCAGTATCCCGTACCTGCCTTCTCTCCATACCCCCTGATCCCTTTAGCCACAAATGCCACATCTAACGCCCTCTTAAATATAGCCAATGAACTGGCCTCAACTACCTTCTGTGGCAGAGAATTCCAGAGACTCACCACTCTCTGTGTAAAGAACGGCGCTTTCAATACAACCCCTCTCGCACGCCAAGGCCGGGAGGAGGGGGAGAGAGAGAGGGAGGGAGGGCAGCGGAGGCCTCCTTCCGCCGACTGAAGCAGCTGCACCACAGATCATATAGCTATAGGATCTTTGAGCTGCACCGCTCAGCCCCGCACCTTCCTGTTGGCTGGCGGAGGAGGGACGGCGGTGGCGACGAGCTCCCAACCGACTCCGCTTTGGCGGCGGCACTTTGACGTTGGACAGGGACGGCCAAGGCAGCGGGGCGATGTTGTCCGAGGAGCGCTGACCTTCCTCCCTCCCCACCTCCTCTGCCCCTTCCTCCTGCTCTCTCTCTCTCTCTCTCGTACGCCCCCCCCCCCCACCCATCTTATCCTGGAACCCCTCCTCTATTCAGTCCTCACTGAAATCCCCTGTGCTCCCTTCCCCACCCCCCAATCTATTCATCACCCCACCCACCTCGCATTGATTCTCCTGCCACCCCCCCATATCCATCCTAAACTGGTCCCCCAATTCATCCTGTACTGACCCCCTTCCCATCCATCCTGCACTTCTCCCCCCCATTCATATTGCACTGATGCTTCCATTCATCCTGTACTGACCCACCTTCCATTTACCCTGCACCAAACCCCCCATCCATCCTGTAGTGATCTCTCCATTCATCTTTTACTGATCCTCCATTCATCCTGCACTGATCCTCTCGTGCATCCTGTACTGATCCCCTTGTGCATCCTGTACTGATCCACTCATTCATCCTGTAGTGATCCCCCATTCATCCTGCACAGACCCTCCGATCCACACTGTCCTGGACCCCCCCCCCCCATCCATCCTGTACTGATCCCCCCATTCTTCTTGAAACCTTGCCTATTTCCTTAGCTCCATAGATGCTGCCTCACCCTCTGAAATTCTTCAGCATTTTTGTCTACCCCCATTCATCCTGTACTGATCCCCCCCATCCAACACCACTGACGTCCCCCGTGCTCTCCCCTCACACTTTTACATACTCCAACCAACACGTACTAATTCACCTGCCTCAATCCATCCATTCTGCACCGATTGCCTTCTGAAACCCCCCCCCCCCAACCATCTATCCACCCCGCACTGATTCACACCCCCCCTGACCCTATTGTGCTTCATGGTCTTCAGAGCGAACATTGACTATGTTAGATAACGGAATGTAATCAAATGTGTTTTAATTCTCAATGTTATTATTTGTTTTGACACCTTTAAACATATTACCAAAAGAACATTTGCTGCAGTTATGCCTTTTGGCCATCCCTTGTCAGTTAGTGTAATGTTTAACCTGTCAGATGGGTATAGTCGGTTTTAACAGCTATTATCATAAAATGCCTTTAGACATTTCCTTGCAACCTGTATATTTTGTTATGGATACATTATGTGGGAAGCCAGAGTGTTTCTGTTGCAATAGCAATAACGACCCATGCTATGGCCATGTCATGGTAATTTTCGGCCCTTCACAGAGAACATGCTTGCATCAATCTGTAGTGTGAATGGTCCAGGATTTATTGACACAGGTTGATCATTTGCTGAATAATCCAACCACATTTTTGTTTGGAAGTGGAAAGAACTAATAGAAATTGCATTAATTGCAATGTGTAAAAAGTTGAGATATTGTGTTATAATTTTGCTGCATGTCATTGTGGTATATATCATGTCTTGATTGGTGAATATGTTTAACTTGTGAGTTATTTGAAGCAGAAATAATATGTGAATGTAGACAAAAGCGCTGGAGAAACTCAGCGGATGCAGCAGCATCTATGGAGCGAAGGAACTGGGCAATGTTTCGGGCCGAAACCCTTCTTCAGACTCATGGGTTTCGGCCTGAAACGTTGCCTATTTCCTTCGCTCCATAGATGCTGCTGCACCCGCTGTGTTTCTCCAGCATTGGATTTCAGGACTTTCATACGAGGAAAGATTGGATAGACTCGGCTTGTACTCGCTGGAATTTAGAAGATTGAGGGGGATCTTATAGAAACTTACAAAATTCTTAAGGGGTTGGACAAGCTAGATGCTGGAAGATTGTTCCCGATGTTGGGGGAGTCCAGAACAAGGGGTCACAGTCGAAGGATAAGGGGGAATTCCTTTAGGACGGAGATGAGGAAAACATTTTTCACACAGAGAGTGGTGGGTCTCTGGAACTCTCTGCCACAGAGGGTAGTTGAGGCCAGTTCATTGGCTATATTTAAGAGGGAGTTAGATGTGGCACTTGTGGCTAAAGGAATCAGGGGGTATGGAGAGAAGGCAGGTACGGGATACTGAGTTGGATGATCAGCCATGATATTATTGAATGGCGGTGCAGGCTCGAAGGGCCGAATGGCCTACTCCTGCACCTAATTTCTATGTTTCTATTTTTGTCTACCTTCGGTTTTCCAGCATCTGCAGTTCCTTCTTGAACATAATATGTGAATGCTTCATTGAGCATAATTCTGACTGGTAACTACGCACTTCGTCCGAGCACATTATTGCACGTGTCATGCAAACCACCTAAACTGTCATTTGGCAACCTAAAAAGCTGTCAAGGTTGCCCGGCTGGCAACAGGGAAAAAAAGTTAAGCGAGAGCCCTGATAGGGCTCATTTCAAACTCCCAAGCCTTAAAATCCTCTGAGCAGTGAGTTTCCAATTACCGGAGGGAAGTGCGTGCGAATATAGTTTTTCATATTGTAAGGGCATGGTGGTGCAGCGGTAGAGTTGCTGCCTCACAGCGCCAGGGACCCTGGTTCGATTCTGACCGCCGGTGCTGTCTGTATGGAGTTTGTACGTTCTCCCCGGGACCTGCGTGGACTTTCTCCGGGTGATCCAGTTTCCTGCCACACTCGTACAGGTTTCATAAGCTCATAAAGGACAGGAGCAGAATTAGGCCATTCGGTCCATCAAGTCTATTCCGCCATTCAATCATAGTTGATCTATCTATCCTCTTAACCCCATTCTCCTGCCTTCTCCCCATAACCCCTGACACCCATACTGATCAAGAATCTATCTATCTACCTCTGCTTTAAAAATATTGAGTCCTCCACAGCCTTCTGTGGCAATAAATTCCACAGATTCACCAACCTCTGACTAAAGAAATTCCTCCTCGTCCTCCGAAAGGAACGTCCTTTATTTCTGAGGCGAAGACCTCTGGACCCCAGGCTCTCCCACTAGTGGAAACATCCTCACAAGTTTGTTGGTCAATTGGCTTTGTTAAAATTGTAAACTGTCCCAAGTGTGTGTAGGATAGCGTCAGTGTGTGGGGATCGCTGGTTGACGCAGACTCGGTGGGCCGAAGGGCCTGTTTACACGCTGTATCTGTAAATTAAACTAAAGGCACTTTTGTGTCTCAGTGTATGTCCTCTTCACCCCCCTCCCTGCCAATTTAGACTAGCTTCTGTTATGAATTCCGAAATTGCCTTCCATCAGTTAGGAGAATTCTGGAACTCACATAAAATAGTTAAACAGTGGAATCATGTGAACGCACTAACGAAGAGAAAGGAATTTGGCACGCATGCCTTCAGTTTACAGTAACTGAATCTTTAGAGTATCAACCAGCCTGCGGTCCTGTCATCTACTACTCAGGTGAAACTTGTCACACAAGGAACAATTTACAATTTTTACCAAAGCCTCAAACCTGTACGTCTTTGGAGTGTGGGAGGAAACCAGAGCACCCGGAGAAAACCCACGCGGTCATAGGGAGAACGTACAAACTCTTGAGTCAGAGGGTGGTGAATCTGTGGAATTCACTGCCACAGACAGCTGTGGAGGCGATACTTTACGATAGAACTCTATTTATCCCAGGAGGGAAATTGATTTGCCAACAGTCATAAAAAATACAAAGTCAATGGGTATTTTTAAGGCGGAGTTTGACTGATCCTTGATTAGTGCGGGTGTCAGGGGTTATGGGGAGAAGGCAGGGGAATGGGGTTAGGAGGGAGAGACATATCAGCAAAGATTGAAGGGCTGAGTAGACTTGATGGGCCGATTGGCCTAATTCTACTTCTAACATTTTTCGTCCCGTTTACCCCTGGCAACTTTAACAGCACATAACAATGTTATTCCACTTATTTATGAACAACTAATGATGAACAGATACCGGTATACCAGAACCAAACACAGTCACAGTCAATGAGAAAAAAAATGTACAAATCCAGAATCAACATATTTGCCCCGGATAGGCAAAATTTACCCCCTGGGGGTTTTAAATGTACCCCAGGTTGGGAACCTTTGTTCCAGAATGTCTGAACTTTTGAACTCCGCACAGACAGCACCCGCAGTCGGGATAGAAGGCGGGTCTCTGGTGCTGTGAGGCAGCAGCTCTACCCGCTGCGTCACCGTGCCGCCCACTGTGATATCCTGCGATCCGAAGTGGACAGTTTTCTGCAAGGCATTTTAAAAAGTGAGTAGAAAACAATGACATTTTGTGTATCATTGAGTGAAACAAATTCGCTACAAGTAGGAATGTTGGTGCCTGCTGAAAACCAGATGATTCTATTTATATAAGTGACTTTTATAACCTCCAGATGTTCTGCAGCACTTTACAGCATTGTCAAAATGTGATCAAGATTGTAATATAGAAAATAGTGCAAATATTGTGCGTCTACAAACAGCAGCGGGGCACTAAGTAAAATATCGGATTCATTGTTATAATGTTGACTGAGCGATAACCTTGGTTCCCTCGAGTACTTAGTTCCCTGTTCTTTGAAATAATAATGTGGGAGTTAGTGATTTGCAGCTGAGACAGCAGGCAGGGCCTTGGCTTCCCATCAGATTGAGTCTCCGTCCCACTTAGGCGACTCTCTGGGTGACTACAGGCGACTGCCACAAAATTTTCGGCGAAACAGCGGCGACAATTTTTGTGTCGTAGGTGCTGTCGAAGGTTGTCGCCAGGTGTCGTAGGTGAATTCCATTAAAACTAGTCCCTGGCAGTCGCCTAAATGGGACAGGCACTTAAGTGTTATAGAAACATAGAAATTAGGTGCAGGAGTAGGCCATTCGGCCCTTCGAGCCTGCACTGCCATTCAATATGATCATGGCTGATCATCCAACTCAGCATCCCGTACCTGCCTTCTCTCCATACTCCCTGATTCCCTTAGCCACAGGGGCCACATCTAACTCCCTCTTAAATATAGCAAATATATCTCCCAGCAGATGTGAAACCATTCGGCCCATCTAGTCTGCTCCACCTTTCTGGAATCAAAAAGCTAGAGAAATATCTCAGCATCTCTGGAGAATAGGAATATTTCTGGTTCCTTTTTTTACCCCAAGTTTATTTTTCTCCCCCCCCCCCCCCCCCCCACCACCACCACCACCACCACCACCTCTATTTTCAGTCTGAAGTCTGATTCCAGCCCGAAACATCACCTATTCTTTTTATCAAGCGATGCTGCCTGTTTTTCTGAATTACTCCTGCATCTTCGGTATAAATCAGTATCTGTAGTTTCTTCGTACACATTTTTCCCGTATGTTTTTTTGGTTAATTTAACCCATGTTAGGAGAAAAATGTTGACAAGTTGGACAGAGAAGATTTACGAAGATGTTGCCCAGACTCGAGGGTCTGAGCTATAGGGAGAGTTTGAGCAGCCTGGGACTGTTCCTTGGAGCGCAGAAGAATCTGGACTTTCAGAAAGCCTTTGATAATGTCCCACATAGGAGATTAGTGGGCAAAATTAGAGCACATGGTATTGGGGGTAGGGTACTGACATGGATAGAGAATTGGTTGGCAGATAGGGAACAAAGAGTAGGGATTAACAGGGCCCTTTCAGAATGGCAGGCAGTGACTAGTGGGGTACCGCATGGCTCGGTGCTGGGACCACAGCTATTTATAATATTAATGACTTAGATGAAGGAATTAAAAGTAACATTAGCAAATTTGCAGATGACACAAAGCTGGGTGGCAGTGTGAACTGTGAAGGGGATGCTACGAGGATGTTGGGTGAGTGGGCAGATGCAGTATAATGTGGACAAATGTGAGGTTATGGTGAGAAGGCAAGAGCAATAGACAAAAAGTGGCCGTTCGGCCACTCGAGCCAGCACCGCCATTCAATGTGATCATGGTTGATCATCCACAATCTTCTGCCTTCTCCCCATAGCCCTTGACTCCACTATTTGAAAGACTCCAGAGAACCAGACTCTGAGGCAGAGAATTCCACAGACTCACAACTCCCTGTGTGAAAAAGTGTTTCCTCGTCTCCGTTCTTAATGGCTTACCCCTTATTGTTAAACTGTGACCCCTGGTTCAGGACTACCCCAACATCGAGAACGTGTTTAGATGGATATGGGCCAAACGCAGGCAGGTGGGACTACTGCATGTGGGTCGGTGTGGGCAAGTTGGGCCGAAGTGCCTGTATCCACGCTGTATCACCCTTTGACTCACCATTTTATCTTAACACTGTAAATTGGAGCAGGAGGTGGATCTATAGCCCGTTGAGCCTACTATTTTATTTAATCAGATTATGTCTGAACTGAAGAAGGGTTTTGGCCCGGAATGTTGCCTATTTCCTTCGCTCCATAGATGCTGCTGCACCCGCTGAGTTTCTCCAGCACGTTTGTCTATGTCTGATCTAATCTTGTGATCTAACTCCATTTTCCTGCCTCCTTCCCATAACCCTTGAATCCCATGAAGATCAAAAAATTACCGCAATGTTAAATATATTGGAGTGTGTCCGCATTGTGACACAGGATGAAAAAAATCCAAATATTCATATTTCTCCAAGAAGATAAATCTCACTTCAGTCTGAAATGGTTGACTTCTGGTGAGATTTTTGTCTCCTAGTTGTAGACTGCTGCTGGCAATTCTCATGGCCTTTAACCTTTCGACGCCTTTAGGAAAATGTGTTTCAGTGAGATCATCTTTTGCTCTTCCAAACCAAGTATTGGCCCATTCTGTTCAATCCTCTTTTATAAAAGGGCGGCACGGTGGTGCAGCCTCACGGCACCAGAGACCCGGGTTCGATCCTGACTGCGGGTGCAGTCTGTACGGAGTTTGTATGTTCTCTCCGTGACCTGTGTGTGTTTTTCTCCGGGTGCTCCGGTTTCCTCCCACATCTCAAAGACGTACAGGTTTGCAGGTTAATTGGCTTTGGTAAAAATTGCCCCTCGTGCGTGTAGGATAGCGCTAATGTACAGGGATGACTGGTTGTCGTGGACACGGTAGGCCGAAGGCTTTGGCTTCCGTAAATTGTAAATTGTCCCTCGTGTGTAGGATCGTGCTAGCGTTGATCGGGTTGATCGCTGGACTCGGTGGGCCAAAGGGTCTGTTTCCGCGCTGTCTGACTAAAGTATAAGTTAACCCCTTCATCTCAGCAATCAGTCTTATGAGCCTTTGTCTCTGCAGCAAATATAAACTGCTTTAAAAAAAAAACCCATTCAAAACTGGGTGTGATCTCCTCAAAGCTCTGTATAATCGGAGCAATTATACTCTATTATGAAGGCTACCACTCCAGTTTCCTCAGCTTTGTCAGCAAACCTGGTGACATTGCACTCATTCAAATCATTTAATGTGCTGTAGAGTCTTAACTACCTGTGTTCCTCACGTTGATCCCAGAGGCAACCTTAGATTGTCTTTATTTCTCAATTGAATGCACAGCGGTTCATTGGTTTGGTATAGGAGGGAACTGCAGATGCTGGTTGAACCGAAGATAGACACACAATGCTGGAGCAACTAAGCGGGACAGGCAGCATCTCTGGAGAGAAGGAATGGTTCGAGACCCTTCTTCAAACTGAGTTTACGCCAGCATTTTGTGTCTACCTGTGGTTTCTTTATTGTCACATGTACCAGAGACAGCGAAATACATCTTTTGGATACCGCTCAGCAAGAATATATCCATACATAAGCACAATTACCCCAGTTAGGTCAGAATGTACAGACCAGCCCACTGAGTCCTTGTGCACGAGGCTGCATGTTGCTGCCATTTTACATTGCAGCTGTGGCCACCATTTCATGTCGGAGGAGACGGGAGATTAACAGATTCTTGATTAGTGTGGGGAGACGGCAGGAGAATGGGGTTAAGAGGGAAAGCCAGATCGGCCGTGTTTGAATGGTGCAGAAGATTTGATGGGCCGAATGGCCTACTCCTGCTCCTATTGTCTATTGAACGGCCTAATTCTGCTCCTATCACCAGAGAATACCCACGCAATAAATTGCCTTTATTGTGCAAGTGAACGTTAGAATCTGAAGATGAGAATATGGAAACATTAAAAGTGGGATTAATATAGGATTCATTTAAAATGGGTGGTTCGTGGTCAGTACAGGCTCGATGGGCCGAAGGGTCTGTTCTGTGCCATATCTTACTATGGCACTATTTGTACGATTCAATGACTTACCTACTACAAGCTCACTCATTCAATTATCTGGGTCACTCATTCAAGTTCAATTCATGTGAAACACGTCCCACTGGAAAAGCTGTAGGGAGGAAGTGCAGATGCTGGTTTCAACCGAAGACAGACACTAAACGCTGGAGTAACTCTGCAGGGACGGGCAGCATCTCTGGAGAGAATGAATGGGTGATGCTTTGGGTCGAGACCTTTCTACAGACTGAAAACCAGCCTCCCTTCTTCTCAAGTAGTGGTGTCAGCATTCCATGAATTGAATATGTAGAGCAGATGTGGAGAGGATGTTTCCACTGGTGGGAGAGTCTAGGACAAGTCATAGCCTCAGAATTAAAGGACATTCTTTTAGGAAGGAGATGAGGAGACATTTCTTCAGTCAGAGGGTGGTAAATCTGTGGAATTCTTTGCCACAGAGGGTGGTGAATCTGTGGAATTCTTTGCCGCAGAAGGCTGTGGAGGCCAAGTCAGTGGATGTTTTTAAGGCAGAGATAGATTTTTGATTAGTACGGGTGTCAGAGGTTTAAGAATAAGGAGTAAGCTATTTAGAACGGAGACGAGGAAACACTTTTTCTCACAGAGTGGTGAGTCTGTGGAATTCTCTGCCTCAGAGGGCGGTAGAGGCCGGTTCTCGGGATGCTTTCAAGAGAGAGCTAGCTAGGGCTCTTAAAAATAGCGGAGTCAGGGGATATGGGGAGAAGGCAGGAACGGGGTACTGATTGGGGATGATCAGCCATGATCACATTGAATGGCAGTGCTGGCTCGAAGGGCCAAATGGCCTACTCCTGCACCTATTGTCTATTGTTATGGGGAGAAGGCAGGGGAATGGGGCTAAGAGGGAGAGATAAATCAGCCATGATTGAATGGCGTAGACTTGATGGGCTGGATGGCCTAATTCTGCTCCTATCATTTATGACCTTATGATTTTCTCCCACACCACTCTTTGAGCTCACAATTACAACGTTAAAAGTGAATGTGTTTGAGTGTGGTTGTTGTTTATGCAGTGGCAGCGATGACGTGATTGCTTTGGCACAGTTACACCACTTGGAGTCTTTCAATTAAATACTAGGATCAGGCACTTGAAAATCGTCATTGTGGCTATTAAAAGAAACCTCTCTATTCTCCTCATTTCTTTGATGGGAATTACCAATGCCAGGCATGGAATACTTTATTTGTTTAGAGATACAGCGAGGAAACAGGCCCTTCCGTCCACCAAGTCCGCGCTGACCAGCGATCCCCGCACACTTAACGCTACCCTAGTGACAATTTACAATTTTATCCAGAACCAGGGGCCACAGTTTAAGAATAAGGAGTAAGCTATTTAAAACAGAGACGAGGAAACACTTTTTCTCACAGAGAGTGATGAGTCTGTGGAATTCTCTGCCTCAGAGGGCTGTGGAGGCCGGTTCTCTAGATGCTTTCAAGAGAGAGCTAGATAGGGCTCTTAAAAATAGCGGAGTCAGGGGATATGGAGAGATGGCAGGAATGGGGTACTGATTGGGGATGATCAGCCATGATCACATTGAATGGCGGTGCTGGCTCGAAGGGCCGAATGGCCTACACCTGCACCTATTGTCTACTGTCTCCCCCTCACCTATGTCCTCTGGTTCTCGATTTCCCCTACTCTGGGAGACTCTGTGCGTTTTACCCGATCTATTCCTCTCATGATTTTGTACATCTTCATAAGGTCACCCCTTCATCCTCCTGCGCTCCAAGGAATGCCATAGCCTGCTTAACCCCTCCCAATAACCCAGGCCCTCAAGTCTTGACCACATCCTCGTCAATCTTTCCGAACCCTTTCCAGCTTGACACGACCTTTCCTACAACATGGTGACCAAAACTGAACGCAATACTCGAAATGCGGCCCCCTGTGCATGTTTCATCATTTATTCAGCATTTGTCGCTGACCCTCACTCCCTTTACCATCCTGGTTTCTGCAGTCTAGTTTAGTTTAGAGATACAGCGTGGAATCAGGCCCTTTGGCCCACAGAGTCCTTGCTGATCAACAATTAACCCGTACATTAGTTTTATCCGACACACTAGGGACAATTTACAGAAGCCAATTAACCTACAGACTTTGAAGTCTTTGGAGAGTGGGAGGAAACCGGAGCACCTGGAGAAAACCCACCCAGCCCCCGTGACCTGCATGGGTTTTCTTCTGTTTCCTCCCACACTCCACAGACGTGCAGGTTTTGTAGGTCAATTGGCTTGGTAAAATGTAAATTGCCCCTAGTCTGTGTGGCAGTAGTGTGCGGGGATCGCTGGTCGGTGCGGACTCGGTGGTCCTGAAGGGCCTGTTTCCACTCTGTGTCTCTAAACTAAACTTTATCTCTTTAAAATAAAACACGGAACTAAATAGACAATGTGCATTTGCTGACTCTTATGACAGAATAAAACAGAAGATGTGACACAGGCACATTCTTCACTTGAAGTTTAAATTTACTACATTTCCCAAGGAACAGGAGCCTTTGAGCAGCACCTAATGCTGTGCGAACTGGAACATAAGAGTCATCAATTTGCTCTCATTACTAAAATTAGTCCCCCGCCACAACTCCCTACCATTTGGTTAGATTAAAACATTTTAAATGTGTCGGAGGGAACTGCAGATGTCGATTTACGCCGAAGATAGACACAAAATGGTGGAGTAACTCAGCGGGACACTTCTTCAGACTGAGAGTCAGGGGAGAGATATGAAAAGGTGCAAAGGGCAAATGAATGAACGGTATGAAAAGCAACAAATCAGAGCCAGCAACGATGATCAAGGAAAGGTGGAGCCCACAATGCTCCATTGGTGGCTGTGAAAAAGGATAAGGAGGGGATACGGACGGTGAAACTAAGCAGGACGACAATGAAACTAGCAGTGAAACTAGCAGTGAAATGAAACCCTTTCAATAACATAAACATGCATTCCAGATGAATACTGAGAAATGTGAATACTACCAGATTATTCTGACTCATAAAAAAAACATACTCTTGCGTTTTACAATCAGATCTGAGAGGAACAAGTCTACTTTGATATGTAATCAAGTGATATAGTAAGAGTTGCCGCTTCAAAGCAGAGATAACAAACCCAGGGGGACCAGTGGAAATGACGTTTCCATAAAGAATAAATGGTCATAACATGTTTGTAAAAAATAAGAACATATCGCATGCTCATAGAGTGATACAGCGAGGAAACGGGCCCTTCGGTCCAACTTGCCCATCTACACTAGTCCCACCTGCCTGCGTTTGGCCCATATCCCTCTAAACCTGCCCTATCCATGTACCTGTCGAAATGCTTCTTAAACGTTGCGATCGTCCCTGCCTCAACTACCTTGTTCCATACATTCACCACCCTTTGAGTGAAAAAGTTACCCCTCAGGTTCAATAGACAATAGACAATAGGTGCAGGAGTAGGCCATTCGGCCCTTCGAGCCAGCACCGCCATTCAATGTGATCATGGCTGATCATCCCCAATCAGTACCCCGTTCCTCCTTTCTCCCCATATCCCCTGACTCCGCTATTTGTAAGAGCCCTATCTAGCTCTCTCTTGAAAGCATCCAGAGAACCGGCCTCCACCGCCCTCTGAGGCAGAGAATTCCACACACTCACCACTCTCTGTGAGAAAAAGTGTTAGTCATCTCCATTCTAAATGGCTTACTCCTTATTCTTAAACTGTGGCCCCAGGTTCAGGACTCCCCCAACATCGGGAAAATGTTTCCCGCTTCGAGCGTGTGCAAGCCCTTAACAATCTTATATGTTTAAATGAGATGCCCTCTCATCCTTCTAAACTCCAGAGTGTACAAGCCCAGCTGCTCCATTCTCTCAGCATATGACAGTCCCGCCATCCCGGGAATTAACCTTGTAAACCCACGTTGCACTCTCTCAATAGCAAGAATGTCCTTCCTCAAATTAGGGGACCAAAACTGTACACAATACTCCAGGTGTGGTCTAACTAGGGCTCTGTACAATTAAATCTTTCACCCCTCACCTTAAACCCATGACCGCTGGTTCTCGATTTCCCCAACTCTGGGCAAGAGTCTCTGTGCGTCGACCTGATCTATTCCTCTCATGATTTTGTACACCTCTCTCTATAAGTTCACCCATCATCCTCCTGCATGCTGGAATCTTAAGTATAGATCAGGAGGTCAGCCAGCATCTGGAGGGAAGACGAGGCTTCAGGTCGGGACCCTTCCTCATGCTAAAGAAGGGACCTGCCCCAAAATGTCATCATGTGTAGGAAGGAACTGCAGATGCTGGTTTACACCGAAGATAGTCACAAAATGCTGGAGTAACTCAGCGGGGACAGGTGGCACCTCTCGAGAGAAGGAACGGGTGGCGTTTGGGTCGAGACTCTACCTGTCTGAAGCTGTCATCAAGCACCTGAACCATCCTATCAACAATTAGAGAGTGGTCCTGAACTACATGATTACAAGCTCCTGAACTTGCTATATTTAAGGGGGAGTTAGATGTGGCCCTTGTGGCTAAGGGGATCAGAGGGTATGGAGAGAAGGCAAGTACGGGAGTTGGATGATCAGCCATGATCGTATTGAATGGCGGTGCAGGCTCGAAGGGCCGAATGGCCTACTCCTGCACCTAATTTCTATGTTCTATGTTTCTATGTTTCTACTATCTATCTCATTGAAGACCCTTGGACTATCGACAATCGGACTTTACTGGCTTTATTTTTCACATTATTCCCTTTATCATGTATCAGTGCACTGTGGATGGCTCGATTCTAGTCATGTATTGTCTTTCCACTGACTGGTTAGCACGCAACAGAAACTTTTCACTGTACCTCGGTACACATGACAATAAACTAAACTCAAACTCAAAATTTATTCCTTGTGGTTAAAACGTGTTGCTACGCATAGGAGCTTCATCGGGTCATATGAAGGAGAAGTAGGTCATCGGAACAGAATTAGGCCATTCAGCCCATCAGTTTAGTCCACCATTCAATCGTGACTAATCTGTCTCTCCCTCCTAACCCCATTCCCCTGCCTTCTCCCCATAACCCCTGACACCCGTACTAATCAAGAATCTATCTATCTCTGCCTTTAAAATATCCACTGACTTGGCCTCCACAGCCTTGTATGGCAAATAATTCCACAGATTCACTGCCCTCTAAAGACTAAATACATTTCTCCTCATCTCCTTCCTAAAATAACTTCCTTTAATTTTGAGGCTATGATCTCTAGTCCTAGACGCTCCCTGCAAAACAAGAAGTCGATTTTGATTAAGAGCAAAGGAACACTTTACAGGCATTAACTACGAGCAACACAAGTACTGTACAATTTTATTGTTGGTTAAATTCCTGTGGTGTTGTTTTTGGAATGATTTGCCTCAGAGGGCGGTGGACGCTGGTTCTCCGGATGCTTTCAAGAGAGAGTTAGGTAGAGCTCTTAGGGATAGCGGAGTTAAGGGATATGGAGATTGGGCAGGAACGGGGTACTGATTGTGGATGATCAGCCATGATCACATTGAATGGCGGTGCTGGCACGAAGGGTCGAATGGCCTACTCCTGCACCTATTGTCTATTGTCTATTTCCGGTTCCCAGTATCTGTGGTATGTTATTTTTCCCCTGTAATTGTGTCTGTTACATTTGTCTTTGTCTTCTAAAATGTTGTCTTGCTGTCTTCCGAACTTTTAGCTGTCTTTCCTTCGTCCAAACTTTTAGCTGTCTTTGCCTCCCTAACCTATTATCTCTCTCCCAAATTTTTATCTTCATGTCATCTGCAATCTCCATGTAGCTTTTATCCGTGACAATTTTTTGGATTAGTTTAGAGATACAGCGTGGAAACAGGCCCTTCGGCCCACCGAGTCCGCACTAACCCCCCACCGCACATTAACACTACCCTACACTAGGGACAATTTTTAAAAAACATTTTATACCAAGCCAATTAACCGACAAGCCTGTACGTCTTTTGAGTGTGGGAGGAAGCCGAAGATCTCGGAGGAAACCCACGCGGGTCACGGGGAGAAGGTACAAACCCCGTACAGACAGCGCCTGTAGTTGGGATCGAACTCAGCGGGTGAGGCAGCATCTTTAGAGAGAAGGAATTGGCGACCTTTCAATAGACAATGAACAATGGGTGCGGTAGATGGCCCTTCGAGCAAGCACCACCATTCACTGTGATCGTGGCTGATCATCCACAATCAGTACCCCGTTCCTGCCTTCTCCCCATCTCCCTCGACTTTGAAGAAGTTGCAAGATACATTTATTTGTCACATGTGCCAGTTGGCACGGTGAAATGAAATCACCATGTAGCCATACAGTAAAAGAACACAATATAGAGTTGATAGAATTCAACATAAAACATCCCGACACAGCAGGATCAAAGTTTCCCACTGTGAGGGAAGGCACCAAAGTCAGTCTCTTCCTCTGATGTTCCCCACTGTTCCCCCTGGTCCGGGCCTCCCCGTCACAATCGCAGTTCTCCTTTTCTCCAGAGATGCTGCCTGACCCGCTGAGTTATTCCAGCTTTTCATTACTTGCTAATGGTGAGCTCCCAGCAGAAAGATACATCACTCACCAAATTTCCTGGCTGCAGGCACAAAAGC
Organism: Raja brachyura; assembly: GCA_963514005.1. The sequence goes on along the minus strand of OY740782.1, from coordinate 148,725,074 downwards.
TTTTCACTGTACCTCAACCATTCGGCCCATCAAGTCTACTCGGACATTCAATCATCGCTCATCTAGCTCTCCCTCTCAACCCCATTCTCCTGTGCCCTACTACCCACAACCTCTGACACCTGCACTAATCAAGAATCTGTCAATCTCCGCCTTAAAAATAACCATTGACTTGGCCTTCACAGACGTCAGTGGCAATGAATTCCACAGATTCACCACCCTCTCAAGAAAGAAATTCCTCCTCATCTTCTTCCACGTCCTTTTATTCTGAGGCTGTGGCCTCTGGTCCTAGACTCCCCCGCTAATGTAAACATTCTCTCCACATCCACTCTATCCAGGCCTTTCACTATTTGGTAAGTTTCAATGAGGTCCCGTTCCCCCCACCCCCCCTCATCTTTCTAAACACCAACGAATACAGGCCCAGTGTCGTCAAACGCTCATCATATGTTAGGGGGTTATGGGGAGAATGGGGTGAAGAATGAGAGATAGATCAGCTCCTATCACTTATGAGCTTAATTCAATCATTCCTGGGAGCATCCCTGTGGGACGTATACCAGCATTGGCTGATAAGTGTGAACAGAAGATGGCAGGAGTCATGTAATGATTCACAAAGATGGCACTGGATGGTGAAATAATGAGACGTTGGCATGGATTATGCTGGAGTACCACCTGCCAAGCTACATATTTGTGTAAAAATGATACAGGCACCCAAGAAATTAATAACTTGCAAAATGGATGTGTAATTAGCAATTGATTTCCCTGTGGATTGAGAGGATTTGTACATTTTGGTTAAGAACACCGCTGTGTGGTTAATTGCCTGAGGTAAAATAGAGGATTAGAGAATAGAGAAGGCAAGGTGGTGTTCTAGTTGCTGCCTCGCAGTGCCAAAGACCCCGGTTCAATCCCAACTACGGGTGCTGGCTGCACGGAGTTTGTACGTTCACCTGCGTGGGATATGTCCAGGATCTCCGGTTTGTGAGTCTATGGAACTCACAACAGAGAGTTGTGAGTCTGTGGAATTCTCTGCCTCGGAGGGCGGTGGAGGCCGGTTCTCTGGATACTTTCAAGAGAGAGATAAACAGGGCTCTTAAAGACAGCGGAGTCAGGGGATATGGGGAGAAGGCAGGAACCAGGTACTGATTAACCATATAATAACCATATAACAATTACAGCATGGAAACAGGCCTTCTCGGCCCTTCCAGTCCGTGCCGACCATTTATTTTCCCCTAGTCCCATCTACCTGCACTCAGACCATACCCCTCCATTCCCTTCCCGTTCATATACCTATCCACTTGATTGGACAAGGATTGGGGATGATCAGCCATGATCACATTGAATGGCGGTGCTGGCTCGAAGGGCACCTATTGTCTATTGATCTTATAGAGGTGTATACAATCCTAAGGGAAATAAATGGGGCTATTGCACAACATTTATTTTACCCAGGGTAGGAATATCAAGAACCAGAGAGCGCAGGTTTAAGGTGAGAGGGGAAAGATTGACTAGGAACCCAAGGAGGGAAAAGATTTTATAACAACCTGAGGGACAAGCTTTCAACACAGAGGGTGGTGAGTATATGGAACGAGCTGCCAGAAGGGATAGTTGAGAAAGGTACTGTAATAATGTTTGAAAACACCTGGACAAGTATGTGGATCTGAAAGGCTTAGAGGGGTGTGGCCCAAATATGGGCAAGTAGGACTAGGCAATAGGTGCGGGGAGTAGGCCATTCGGCCGTTTGAGCCAGCACCGCCATTCACTGTGATCATGGCTGATCCACAATCAGTACCCCGTTCCTGCCTTCTCCCCATATCCCCTGACTCCGCTATCTTTAAGAGCTCTATCTAACTCTCTCTTGAAAGCATCCAGAGAATTGGCCTCCACTGCCTTCTGAGGCAGAGAATTCCACAGATTCACAACTCTCTGGGTGAAAATATTTTTCCTCATCTTGTAAATGTAAAAATTGTCCCGAGTGGGTGTAGGATAGTGTGAATATGCGGGGGGTCTGTGGTCGGCGCGGACCCGGGGGACCGAAGGGCCTGTTTCCGCGCTGTGTCTCTAAACTAAAAAAAAACGAAAACTAAAATTAAAACCAGCCAATTAACCTGCAAACCTGTGCGTCTTGGGAGATGTCGGAGGAAATTGAAGGTCTCGCAGAAAACCCATGCTGTCATGGGGAGTACGTGCAAACTCCGTACAAACAGCACCCGTAGACGGGATCGAAACCGGGTCTCCGGTGCTGCAAGTGCTGTAAGACAGCATCTCTAATGCTTCGCCACCATGCCGCCAACTAACCTTCCATTGAACTCCCTCTGGCACCTCGTTTCATACACACCACCCTCTGCGTTGAAAGGTTGTCCCTCGTGTTCATAACTTTCCATTTTAAACAAGTAATTATCAAAAGTAAAAAAAACAAACTGCGAGAGGAACTCAACAGGCCAGGCAGCATCTGTGGAGGGAATAGACAGGCGACGTTTCAGTTTGGGACCCTTGGGCAGACTGCTCAGTCTGAAGAACATTCCTGACTCAAAACATCATCTGTCCATTCCCTCCACAGATGCTGCCTGATTCACCAAGTTCAAGCCCTGTCCCACGGTACGAGTTAATTCCAAGAGTTCTCCCGAGTTTACTCGGAGATTTACGGTAATGGCCGCTCGTCGGTACTCGGGGCTCTCGTGGACATTTTTCATGTTGAAAAATCTTCACGAGTCTTCCCGAGCTTACCTGCCGTTAGCGAGTCTTCCCGAGTACCTGCTGTTAGCGTTACGAGCCGCTAAGAGACGTCCCCGAGCTCCGACGTACCCGCAACGTTCATTCTCCGTGCATTTTTTTTTTAACTCGGGAGAGCTCTTGGATGAACTCGCATCGTGGGACAGGGCCATTTCTCCAGCACTTATTTTTTAAGATCTTTAGAGGTGTGTAAAATTGTGAGAGGAATAGATCGGGTGGACGCACACAGTCTCTTGCTCAGAGTAGGGGAATCGTGAACCAGAGGACATGGGTTTAAGGTTTGGGGGGAAAATGTAATAGGAATCTAATCGATAACTTCACACAGAGGGTGGTGGGTGTAAGGAACGAGCTGCCAGAGGAGGTAGCTGAGGCTGGGACTATTGCAACATTTAAGAAACAATTAGACAGGTACATGGATAGGACGGGTTTGGAGGGATATGAGCCAAACGCAAGCAGGTGGGACTAATGTAGATGGGACATGTTGGCCAGTGTGGGCAAGTTGGGCCGAAGGGCCAGTTTCCACGCTGTATTACTCTTTGACTTTGATTCTAAGAGATAAAAATGAAGAAGGGTCTCGACCCGAAACGTCGCCTATTCCTTCACTCCATAGACGCTGCCTCACCTGCTGAGTTTCTCCAGCATTTTTGTCTACCTTCATTGTTTTCTAAGCTCAGTTAGATGCATAAGTGCTTAATGACGCAAAGAACCACTTATCTTTTTCTCTGTGTTCACATACGCACTAGTTCACCTTATTGTCTGTGAACTGATCATTATAATCTCTAAATCTTTTCATTCTGGTGGAAAATCAGTGGAAACTAGTCGTACCGACCGGGATGAGTCAGGTATAGTTTCGTGAGAATTGTGCTGTAAACTCAAGCTTTCTTTTTCAGTGCCGCTAATCACACACCAAGGCGGTACATTTTTTTCCGTGAGAAAACTGCAAATGTATGCGTTGACACCGCACCATACAATGCACTCAAATAACACGAGTATTGTTTGCAGGAATATTACCCAGCGCATGTTACCGCTGGGCTGGTTGGGTGGCGCAGCGGTAGAGTTGCTGCCTTACAGCACCAGAGACCCGGGTTCGGTCCTGACCCATGGTGGCTGTCTGTACGGAGTTTGTATGTTCTCTGCGTCAGAGGGCGGTGGAGGCAGGTTCTCTGGATGCTTTCAAGAGAGAGCCAGATAGGGCTCTTAAAGATAGCAGAGTCAGGGGATATGGGGAGAAGGCAGGAACGGGGTACTGATTGTGGATGATCAGCTATGACCACATTATATGGCGGTGCTGGCTCGAAGGTCCGAATTGCCTACTCCTGCACCTATTGTCTATTGCTTATTGTTCTCCCCATTTTCCCGGTGGGTTTTCTCCGGGTGCTCCGGTTCCCTCCCAAACTCCAAAGGCGTGCAGGTTTGCTGGTTAATTGGCAAAATTGGTAAAATTGTAAACTGTCCCTAGCGTGTATAGAATAGTGCTGGTCTACGGGGTGATCGCTGGACGGCGCGGACTCGGTGGGCCGAAGGGCCTGTTTCTGCGCTGTATATCTAAAGCCTGAAGTTAAACGTCTGCGCAGGCTACCCCGAGACAGATAAACAAGGGATTGATTAAATGAGGGGTTTGGAGAGAGATTTCCACAGTCTTGGGCCAAAGCAGCTAATGACATGGCAGTCAATGACCAAGTGACTAAACGGCACACCATGTGACAAGAGCAGAATCAGGCCATTCGGCCCCATCAACTCTACTCTGCCATTCAAACATGGCTGATCTATCTTTCCCCCTTAACCCCATTCTCCTGCCTTCTCCCCATAACCTCTGAAATACATAATAACCAAGAATCTACCATCTCTGACTTACAAATATCCATTGACGGCCTCCACAGCCTTCTGTGGCGAAGAATTCCACAGATTCACCATTCCTCCTCATCACCTTCCTAAAGGAACGTTTTTTAATCCCACTCTATCAATCTTCCTCTTGGCAGGTTTCACTGTTGCCCGACATGTCTTTAGAATGGAGATGAGGAGGAATCTCTGTAGTCCGAGGGTGGTGAATGTGTGCAATTAATTGCCAAGTCGCTGGGAATTGTTAAAGCGGAGATTGATAGTTTCTTAACTAGTAAGGGCGTCAACGATTGCAGAGAGAAGACAGGAGAACGAGAGGGAAAGATAGATCTGCCACAATCGAATGGTGGAATAGACTGGATAGGCCTACTGATGTAATTCTGCTGCTTTAACTTATGAAGTGCTGCTTAGTTCCACTGTATCCACTGGTTATCACCACCTCTACAGCCAACAATGGATCATTGCTCTGCCTTTCCTTGATCATCTGGCTGGCTTTCATTTGTTCTTTTCACACCTTTCATTCGTTTGCTCTTTGTACCTTTTCATACCTCGTCTCCCTCTCCCCTGACTCCCAGTCTGAAGAAGGGTCTCGACCCGAAACGTCGCCTGTTCTTTTTGTCCCGAGATTCTGCCTGACCCGCTGAGTTGCTCCAGCATTTTGTGTCTATCTTCCCTCATAAAGATATTTTCTCATTTTTTAAAAGCGAAGAATCCTGAAGATCTGCACCCTCTGTGCAAATAAAACATGAAACTGCTTAAATCTAAATGGCTGATCACCCTATCCTTATGGGCCTGTCCCACTTGGGCGAGATTTTTTCGCCGACTGCAGGAGACTAGGTTGTCGCCTGTATGGTCATGAGTAGTCACCTCATCGCCCAAAGAGTCGTAGCGTTTTCCGGATCGCCGCTGGATTTTGAAATGTTCAAAACTTTTCGGCGACCGTCACGACAGTCTTCTTCTGTCGTGTGTCTTTTAGACCCGCAGGTCCGTTGAGGCGAGCCAGGCCAACGTGTCATCGTCCAGGTCAATCAGACCTCGTTCACCATTCGGTGGCCGGTGTTTGGGGCAACTGGTGACTATGCTCCACCGTCTGTGTTGGGTCCCCACACTCGCAGGAGGCGCTCGCTGTCCACGAGGCCCCACCTCTTCATCGCTACTCCGATGCCTGTCCTCAAGCGGTTGAGGGTTGTCCACTGCTTTCGGGGCAGGTCCTGGCCAGGGACGTCCATGGGATCATTGATGTACTGGTGTAGCCTAGATGGTTCCGCTGACTTCCACTGGTCTCTCCATCTCGTCTTCACCCAGGCGGTCTTAGAAGCGTCAGCCGGCGTTGTGCAGAGCAGCTCTTGGGCTTGCGTGGCAAAGGGGCACCGTGACTTGAGGCACACTCATCGTGGTGTCTCTGTGATGATCTGATGGAGGACGTGGGATTCACTCGTCTGTGTCTTTCGAGAGAGGACCAGCGTGGCTGCTTCACGTCTGATGTTGGCTGGGGTGATGCCAGCGAGGACGGGCAGTTGGTTTACCGGGGTGGTCCGTAGGCAGCCAGAGACAGTCCGCAAGGCGCTGTTGAGGGCTACGGCACCAGACCGGGGAGCAGTACTCGGCGGCTGAGAACACCAGGGCCACTGTGGACATGCGCAGTGTCTTCGTCGTGGCTCACCATGTGGTGCCGGCTAGGCGGCGAATCAGTGCGGCACGGGCGCTTGTCTCTGCCTTGGCCCCTTCCAGGTGTGGTTTGAATGACAACGTTCTGTCGAGCTTCACACCGAGGTACATGGGGACGGGCTGGGACCATAACCGGGCGTTATCCACCATGACGTTCATCTCGCGGGTTGCATCCCTGTTGAGGTGGAACATTGAAGATGTTGTCTTACCCATGCTGAGCTTGAGGCGCCAGTTTCTCCGGCATGAAGATAGGATGTTCACGTCTTCAGAGAGGCCCTCTTCTGCTGCTTCCCAGGATGGCCAGGTCATCAGCATAGCTATACTTCTTTGACTGGGTTGCAGGCAGGTCATGGATGTAGATGTTGAACAGCATTGGTGCCAGCACTGAGCCCTGTGGGACGCCGTTCTCAAGTTTCCTCACCCTGTTGCATTGCCCGTTGCTGGTGTGTAGCCTGAAGCTGCGGTTGCTCAGCATCTCCATGATGAAGCTCACCATGTGCTTGTCTGGGATGGTTTCCAGAAGCCTCATGTGTAGTCCACGCAGATAGTATCATATGCAGCTGTGAGGTCCAAGAAGACAGCGCCAGCCTTCTCCCCTGCCTGGAAGCTGTCCTCTATGTCTTGGCACAGGAGGTCCGCCGTTATCCTACTGCTTCGGAAGCCAGCCTGTTCTTTGGGCAGCTGGGGGTCGATCACTGGATTGAGACGTGTGTGGAGGCGACGTTCCAGGAGGTGGAATGGGTCGGTATCCCTTGGGGTCATCGCTAGGCTTGTTTGGCTTCGGCAGAGCCATCACCTTGGCACGGCGCCAGATCTTTGGCTGCTTCAGGCAGCGGAAACACGTGGAGAGGAAGGAGCACAGCGCGACAGTCGGCTTGGAGCCAATGAGCGTAGCTTGTCTTCTCCTGACCTAGGTGCTGTTCATGTCGGAGGGCCGAATGGCCTCCTCCTGCACCTATTTTCTATGTTCCTATTTTTCTATGTTGTCGCCGATACTGACTTTGGTGAATTCCATTGGCGATTACCTACGTCAACCGACGACAGGTACCTTGTCTTCAGCAGTCGCAGACAGGGTGATACCTCGTCGCGCGTGGTCGTAGATGGACGTCCTAATGGGCGGCCGGTTGTCGGTAGCTTGCCGTAGCCTAGGTGGTAGGTTGTCGTAGACATTGTTGTAGACATTGTCGTGGGGGGGGGGTCCAGTCGCCGGTTTCTCGGTGACCCGCTACGACTATGACAGTCGCCGAAAAAATCGCCTAAGTGGGATTGGAGCATTACGTTATGTCCTCAGCCAGAAGACATAAACCTCTTTGTCATCTCTTATTGATCCTTGCTGAGTTTCCCACTGCTCAATAAGATCACCATTTATTCTTCTAAACTCTAGTGAGTACCGGCCAACCAATGTTAATCAAATAGACTGAACCAAGTTTCAAGGAGGAGAAGTTCAAGGGCGGCGCGGTGACGCAGTGGTAGGGTTGCTGCCTCACAGCACCAGGGACCCGGGTTTAATCCTGTCTCGAGCACTATCTGTTTGGAGATTGCATGTTAGTTTCGAGATACAGCACGGAAACAGGCCCGCCGGGTCCGCGCCGACCAGCGATCCCCGCATATTAACACTACCCCACACATACATACATACACACACACACACACACACACACACACACACACACACACACACACACACACACACACACACACACACACACACACACACACCAAATTATCTACATGTACAAAACTAATTTACCTCCATGCCTGGATGTGTTTTGAACTTTCTACCTGTGACGCCGTGGCTTTTCTCCGGGTGCTTGGGTTTTCGCCCACATGCGGTTTGTCGGTTAATTGGCTTCTGTGAATTGTCCCTGGAGTGTAGGGTAGAACTAGTGCACGGGGAAGATCGCTGGTCGGCGTGGACTCGGTGGGCCATAGGACCTGTTTCCACGCTGTATCTCTAAACTAAACTAAACTAAACTAAGCTCTCTTCAGAGGGGCAACACTCAATCCCCAGAATCAAACGCTGAAGAAGGTTCCTGACCCGAAATTGCCCGCAACGTGTAGGGTTGTCCAAAAGTGGGGTAACTTCGAACCAGTGTGATCGGGTGATTGATGGTTGATGTGGACTCAGTGGGCCGGAGGGCCTGCTAACAAGCTGTGTCTCTAAATTAAACACTTTCCAGATAAAAATCTCTCTTCATGTGCAGCGAATGGTATGTTAGCTTTCATAGCAAAAGGATTTGAGTATAGGAGCAAGGAGGTTCTACTTCAGTTGTATAGGGTCTCGGTGAGGCCACACCTGGAGTATTGCGTACAGTTCTGGTCTCCAAATCTGAGGAAGGACATTATTGCCATAGAGGGAGTGCAGAGAAGGTTCACCAGACTGATTCCTGGGATGTCAGGACTGTTTTATGAACAAAGACTGCATAGACTAGGTTTATACTCTCTAGAATTTAGGAGATTGAGAGGGGATCTTATAGAAACTTACAAAATTCTTAAGGGGTTGGACAGGCTAGATGCAGGAAGGTTGTTCCCGATGTTGGGGAGGTCCAGGACAAGGGGTCACAGCTTTAGGATAAGGGGGAAATCCTTTAGGACCGAGATGAGAAGGAATTTTTTCACACAGAGAGTGGTGGGTCTCTGGAACTCTCTGCCACAGAGGGTAGTTGAGGCCAGTTCATTGGCTATATTTAAGAGGGAGTTAGATGTGGCCCTTGTGGCTAAGGGGATCAGAAGGTATGGAGAGAAGGCAGGTACGGGATACTGAGTTGGATGATCAGCCATGATCATATTGAATGGCGGTGCAGGCTCGAAGGGCCGAATGGCCTACTCCTGCACCTAATTTCCATGTTTCTATGAAATGAAAAGTGCCAATACTTGCGGATTGTGCAAAAAACTACAAAACAGAATGGAACAGAATCAGTAATTACATATTTGTGGGAGAGAAAAAAAAAGAAACAGCAATTTTAAAAGACACCACACAACAGTAGAATGGTTTAGTAGAGTTAGTCCCTGGTGAGATAGGAGTTTACGGTGCTAATGGCCTCTGTGAAGAAACTCCTTCTCATCCTCGCCGTTTTCACAGCACGGCAACGGGGGCGTTTGCCTGACCGTAGCAGCTGGAACAGTCCGTTGCTGGGGTGGAAGGGGTCCCCCATGATCTTGTTGGCTCTGGATTTGCACATTCATGATCTTCCTGTGATTTTATATTATATTCTTAATGCTGAATTCTAGCATTCTAGGTTTTTATTGACTGTTACAAGGCTATTTTTGCTCTTGCTGCGTCTATGACAGTATTGGATTGCTGTTTGGTTCTTAACCCATTGTTTGGAAGACTTAAATTGCTGATCATCTCTCTGGTGAGAACTCATTTGGAGAAGTGTGTGCTGGTTTCAACTTCTTAGTTTAGTTTAGAGATACAGTGCGGAAACACTCCCTTCTGCCCACCAAGTCTGCGCTGACCAGCAACCCCTCCCCCCCCCCCCCGCCCCCCCAATACCCGACCACTATCCTACACAAAGGGGGACAATGTACAGTTTACAAATTAATAGACAAACCTGTACGTCTTTTGAGTGTGGGAGGAATCCGGAGCACCCGGGGAAAACCCACGCAGGTCACGGGGAGAACGTACAAACTCCATACAGACAGCGCCCGTAGCCAGAATCGAACCCGGGTCTCTGGCGCTGCATGGCAGCAACTCTACCGCTGCGCCACCCCACTCATTCAACTAGAGGATTATATAAATGCCTTGGAATAAGTGTGGTTTTGATTCTGGGCACGAGAGTGTTACCTTTCGTAAGACTGGCAGACACTCGCTGAATTTTAAATTAGGAGTTGGGAGATAATTTTCTCTATCTCTGCTGCCATCTATTGTAGAACACTGGGGTGGGTGCAGGCTGTCGGGTCCAGGAGATTTTACATGTAATCCCTTTAATTTCTAAAGCTCTTTGTCGATTGCGGTTTTACATTAAGGTTCCCCACTGTCATTTACGGAAAAAAATTGCCTGAAGCTTGTACGCACCAGCACAGGTACCAGAGGCGGACAACACCTCCTCGCCCTCTTAAATAAATTCTAATGCCGATTGCATTCCTGACAACAGCGCACGATTAATCCCTAAATATTGTGAAGGAAGGAACTGCAGATGCTGGTTTACACCGGAGGTAGACTCAAAATGCTGGAGTAACTCAGCGGGTCAGGCAGCGTCCCTGCAGCAAAGGAATAGGTGACGTTTCGGGTCAGAAGATGGGTTCTTAGGTTTAAGGTAAGGGGGGGAAATATTTAATAGAAACCTGAGGGATAACTTTTTCACGCAAATAGACAATAGGTGCAGGAGTGGGACATTCAGCCCTTCGAGCCAGCACCGCCATTCAATGTGATCATGGCTGATCATCCCCAATCAGTACCCCACTCCTGCCTTCTCCCCATATCCCCTGACTCCGCTATTTTTAAGAGCCCTATCTAGCTCTCTCTTGAAAGTATCCAGAGAACCGGCCTCCACCGCCCTCTGAAGGGTGCTACCAAAGAGTGGTAGTTGTACAGAACGAGCTGCCGGAGGAGGTAGTTGAGGCCGGTACTCATCGCAACGTTTAAGAAACATTTAGACAGACACATGCATATGACAGGTTTAGAGGGAAATGCGCCAAACGTAGGCAGGTGCGACTTGTGTAGATGGGACGTGTTGGCTGGTGTGGGCAAGTTGGGCAGAGGGGCCTTTTTCCACAGTGTATCACCCTCTGAGTGATAGTGGGATTAGGCTGGGGAGCTGTTTTTCCACTGGCTAGGCTTTCAAGGTGATGGGCTGAATGGTCTCCTTTGTCATAGACTTTCTGTGATGTAAAACTCCCCCGGACAATAGCTTTGTTATTCACAAGTCTTTGCCACCCTCAATTTTTCCCCTCGTGCGCCTTTTCCATTTTTCTCTGCAGGCTAAAACTTGTTTCATTTAAAAAAAACTTTTATACTTCAAATTGAAAGGTCATCAACCTGAAACCTCAGCTGTTTCTCCAAAAATGATGCCCATCCTGAGTATTTCCTTTGTTCCTGCATGTTAATCACTTTGACTAAATGAGATAAATGCATTGGCCTTCGGGTGGCACGGTGGCGCAGCGGTAGAGGTGCTGCCTCACAGCGCCAGGGACCCGGGCTCCATCCTGACTGCGGGTCCTGTCTGTGCGCAGTTTGCACCTTCTCCCCGTGACCCGAGTGAGTTTTCTCTGGATGCTCCCACATTCCAAAGACGTAAAGGTTTGAAGTCATAAATGTGTTAAAGAAGTCTGAAGAAGGGTTTTGGCCCGAAACGTTGCCCATCTCCTTCGCTCCATAGATGCTGCTGCACCCGCTGAGTTTCTCCAGCATTTTGTGTACCCAAGGTTTGAAGTCGAGTCAAGTCACTTTAATTTCTATAGCACATTTAAAAAACAACTCTCGTTGACCAAAGTGCTTTACATTGGTGGAGGTTCTAAAGTTATACAACATTTGTTCATAGATTAAGTACATACATGTACTTAATCTGAAATTCTGAAGGTTAAATGCCTTGGTATAATTGTAAATGGTCCCTAGTGTGTGGAGGATAGTATTAGTGTGCGGGGATCACTGGTCGGCATGGCCTTGGTGGGCCAAAGGGCCTGTTTCCGCACTCAATCTCTCAACTAGACTAAACATTTGAGTCAGCTGAGATGCGTGTCTTATCGATATCTTAATTTCTGCAACAAGTCTTCTGAAAGCACAGTGTCTCGAGCTAGCAGCTCTCACCAAACGTACAACTGTTCACACTTGCCAAGTTTTGAAAGTGCAGAAAACATGTTTTGAACACATCCTGCCCGTTTCACATGTGACCAGCTTTCAGCTGTGTGGGATCCACCATGCTGGAAACTGGCCATATTTGCGTTGCTCTCATTCATTGTGAGCGGAATCTGCACCACTTCGCTTTCCTGCTTTCACAAGACGTTTTTTGCCGTTGCTAAGGCCATCTAAATTTAAATGTAGACACCAAAAAAAGCTGGAGTAACTCAGCGGGTCAGACAGCATCTCTGGAGGAATGGAATAGGTGACGCTTCGGCTCGAGACCCTTCCTCGGACTGCTCCACCTCTATCTAAATGTCGTTTGTTTCTCATTAGCCGCTCAGCCTTGTTACCAGGTGAGCTAATTGTCTTCCTCGTGCCAATTGACGTGAATAATAATGTACTTGTTAAACAATCTTGCACGGATCTCCATAAGGATGTTTGTGGGGGGAAATAAGCACCGATCCAAAGAGGTATCGAGGGAGAATAACACAATTCTAATCCAGATAGCTTTGAATTGTGAGTAACCATTTATTTTGTCACAGACGGATGCCTTCTTGTCGAGCTGTTTCATATAATTGTACATTGCTGAACGGAATTTCTCTGTAATTATAGACTAGGTTCAGAACCAGCCGTTGCTCTGTATTGAGATTCAAATGTGGTTTAATGTGGCTTAATCATAAAACTCTTCTTGTGAATCTTACCCCCCCCCCCCCCCCACCCCCCCCCCCCCCCCCCGGCTTCGAAAATGGCAACTTCTTGGCAATCGTGGCTGGCAGCAGCTTTGCCAGGAACACGTTCGGTCCAAGGCTGTTTGTCAAACCTTATTCTTGGCAACTTCCAATAGAAACTTCATTTACTTACAGTATTTACACTCTGATGACTTCAAGGGTGCTGGCAGTTTAGTTTAGAGATGCAGTGGCAGAAGCAGGCCCTTCGGCCCACCGAATCCGTGCCGTCCCTGTACGCCAGCACTATCCTACACACACATACGGAGCAATTTCCAATATTACTGAAGCCAATTAACCTACAATCTTGTACATCTCTGGAGGGTGGGAGGAAACCAGAGCACACGAGTCAATGGAAATTTTTTAAGAGGAATTTTAGAAAGGAGATGAGGAGGAATTTGTTTAGCCAGAGAGTGACGATTAATTGCCACAGAATGCTGTGGAGGCCAAGTCAATGGATATTTTTAAGGCATAGATAGATAGATTCTGATCAGTATGGGGTGTCAGGGGTTATGGGGAGAAGGCAGGAGAATGGGTTTGAGAATGGGAAAGATAGATCAGCCATGATTGAATGTCGGAGTAGACTTGATGGGCCGAATGGACTAATGTTGCTCCTGGAACTTATGAACTCGGGGAAAACCCACGCGGCCACGGGGAGAACGTACAAACTCCGGACAGACAGGACCCGTAGTCAGGATCGATCCTGGGTCTCCGGCGCTGTAAGGCAGCAACTCTACCGCTGCGCCACCGTGTCGCCTTTGAAAGTATTGAAAAGTACCTTGAGTTGTAAAGTACCTGCAAGGTGCTCATGGTATTTCAGGACCAATTTTAGAATCTGAGGTAAACACAAAATGCTGGAGTAGCTCAGCCAAATCACATCTGCAGTTCGTTTTTTTATTCCATTAGAACCTGGGGATATTGTTCTATAGACAATAGGTGCAGGAGTAGGCCATTCGGCCCTTCGAGCCACTTACTGTGATCATTGCTGATTTTATTGTCCAAGAGCACAAAATACCCTGTTTAACGTAACAAGTCTGCCGAATTACGAGCAGAAACTAAGAGCTGCTGATGCACAAAAGGACACAAGTGTGCTGGAGTAAATCAGGCAGATTCTCTGGAGAAGGTGGAACGACGACGATACTGGTCGGGGAGGGAAGGTGCCGACCGGAAATGTTCTCCAGAGATGTGTGGAAAGGAACTGCAGATGCTGGTTTACACCCGAGGATAAGTTACGCTAACTCAGTGAGCCAGGCAGCATTTCTGAAGATGAAGGATGGGTGACGTTTCGGGTCGGGACCTTTCTTCAGACCTCTCCAGAGCTGCTGGCTGACGCGCTGAGTTATTCCTGCAACTTTCTGTCCTCCTGCCGAATTACTACTTCTGCTTACCCTCTCATGCAATCATAAGACTACTTCCTGAATAGCGCGCCGTCAGCATTATTGGCACAATGATATGCTGAATGTGTTATTCAAGCGGGCAAACAAAGGCTTTTGGTTGTAGGGAGAATCTGAAGGAGGCAGAAATTAAGAATTGCTGGCAGAGTTCTTGACAATGACAATAAACTCTCTTGAATCTTGAATCTTGAGAGTTAAAGCCCTGGCCCACGGTACGAGTTCATTCCAAGAGCTCTCCCGAGTTTTGAATTTGATTGTAAGAAATGTAGGTCAGATGAAAGAGTGATTTGCGTTCCCTGGTGGACATTGCTGGGAAGGATGTGCAGGTGAGTGGCATATTTAATTGAGACAGTTGTAAAGTTGCCACTGAAATCATGTACATATGCAACGTACATTCGGAGTAGGGACACTTGCTTATTCTATTACTCTCTTTTAGTTTGGTTTAGTTTGGGGATGCAGCGTGGAAACAGGCCCTTCGGCCCACCGTGTCCACGCCGACCAGCGCTCCCCGCACACTAACACTACCTGACACACACTAGGGACAAACCTACAAACCTGTACGTCTTTGGAGTGTGGGAGGAAACTGAAGATCTCGGAGAAAACCGACACGGTCACGGGGTGAACGTACAAACTCCGTACAGACAGCACCCGTAGTCGGGATGGAACCCGGGGTTCTGGCGCTGTAAGGCACCAACTCTACCGCAGCGCACTGCTTTTCCCTGCTGGTTTGTAATCAAATAGGTCTTTATCTATTTTAGCCCAATAACCACAACAGACACTGTGGTGTCATCAGCATCAGAGTGGTCACGGTGGCAGAGCGGTAGAGTTGCTGCCTGACAGCGCCGGAGACCCGGGTTCGATCCCGACTACGGGTGCTGTCTGTATGGAATTTGTACGTTCTCCCCATGACTGCGTGGGCTTTCTCCAGGTGCTCCGGTTTCCTCCCACACTCCAAAGACGTACAGGTTTGTAGGTTAATTGGCTTCGGTAAGTTGTAAATTGTCCTTAGCGTTCATTGTTCATAAGTGATAGGAGCAGAATTAGGCCATTCGGTCCATTCAATCATGGCCGATCTATCTCTCTCTCCTAACCCCATTCCCCTGCCTTCTCCCCATAACCTCCGACACCCGTACTAATCAGGAATTGTCTATAAAGATCTATTGACTTGGCCTCCACAGCCTTTGTATTAGTGTTAGTGCACGGGGAATGTTGGTTGCCGTGGACACGGTAGGCCAAAGCACCCGCTTCAGCCTGTTCTCTAAACTAAACTAAAAAAAGTTAATTTTGAATCAATGTCCAACTCATGTCCAAAATCTATGGAGAATCTAAAATGATTTCTACGGAGTTCACTGAAATTATTTAAAACTGAGTTTTCCTTTTTGCAAAAAGTAGATATAAAGTTCCGTACTATCTCAATGTTAGGCAGGTACTTTTGCGACATTTAAGCAGATACTATCCCAACATTTAAGCGGGTACCATCACGAAGTTTAAGAAACTTGTGGACGAGTAAATGGAGAGGACAGGTTTATAGAAAACATGGAAAACTAGGTGCAGGAGTAGGCCATTCGGCCCTTCGAGCCAGCACTGTCATTCAATATTATCATGGCTGATCATCTAAAATCAGTACCCCGTTCCTGCTTTTTCCCCATATTCCTTGGTTCCTTTAGCCGGAAGAGCTAAATCTAACTCTCTATAGAGGGATATGGTCCAAATGCAGGCAGTTGGGACTACTGCTGATGGGGCGTGGACGACTTGGGCCGAAGGGCCTGTTTCCACGCTGTATGACTCTAACACTTTGATTCTTCTTCTTCTTTTCCTGTCCATCTTGTTACAAATGTCGGCCTCGCTATCGTCATCCGTCCTGAAAAGGACTGTAACTTCCAGTGACAATCAGCGGGAGCCGTCACTTGTCGCAATAGATGGCGGCGGGAGCAGAATGAGCTCTGGATGCTTCCAGTTCCCAGCCCCGCGACGTGGACGCTTCTGCTGTGGGCCCAATATCTTGACAATAAACTGCAACTCTTCGCGGTTGAAATCTGAAAGCTTTTGAGTCATTTAGGAAATGTGGAGATCGCAATAGTTACAGAGAATCAACAGGGCACAACTTCCTCTCACTGATAGTGAAACTTCGACAATGAGCCCATGTTTATGGTGACATATTTATCCCTCTCACGTAACCTTGCCAGCGAGTAGGCCATGTTGTGGGTGTCTCTTTGTGTCGACGTTTTGTCATTGGGATTTTCACATGCAACTGATTTTGCATTTCGCATGCAGAAGTTTTCAGATGGCTGCAATTGTGGGCTGCATCAGTGAGGGGAGGGAAGCTGAACACAGAGGTGTAGTCAGCGATGTTGTTGAGTGGTGTGGGCTGAATCACCTGCAGCTCAACGCCGACTAGACTAGGGAATTAGTGTTGGACTTTAGGAGGAGTGGAACACCCCTGTCCCCTGTCTCCTTCAATGGTGTGGATGTGCAGTTTACCAGGGTGTACAAGTACCTTGCAGTTTACCTGGACAGTAAACTGGACTGGTCCAGAACATTGAGGCCCTGTACAAGAAGGGACAGGGCCTGCTGTACTTTCTGAGGAGGCTCCGCTCTTTCAACGTCTGCAGTCAGATGCTGCAGGTGTTCTACCAGTCGATGGTGGCCAGCGTCATCCTCTACACTGTCGTGTGCTGGGGCAGCAGGGCGAAGACCGCGGATGCCAACAGCAAGCTCATCAGGAATGAGGGTCTCGACCCGAAACGCGAGTCTGAAGAAGGGTCTCGACCCGAAACGCCACCCATTCCTTCTCTCCAGAGATGCTGCCTGTCCCGCTGTGTTACTCCAGCATCTTGTGTCGAAGCTCATCAGGAAGGCTGGCTCCGTCCTGGGAGCAGAGTTGGATCCACCGGAGATGGTCTTGGAGGGGAGGATGCTACTCAAACTGCGGAGCATCCTGGACAATACAGCTCACCCCCTACATGACACACTGGTCAACCTGAGGAGCACCTTCAGCAACAGACTGGTCCCGCCAAGACGCAGCACAGAACGCCACAGGAGATCCTTCTCCCCTGTGGCTATCAAACTGTAGAAATCCTCCCCCTTCTGTCGTGGGGTAGACTGTCTCTCCTCACCCCCCACCCACAATCTTTGCACATCCCCAATCCTGGACTTTCCACTCGTCACTCTCATTTTGTTTCATGTATCTTGCTGTGTTTTATGACTGTTGGCAGAACAATTTCCCTCCTGGGACAAATAAAGTCCTATCGTATCATATCGTAACACTGAATTTAAGGATTTGAATGTTACTTACAAGCGCCCATCTTTTTACACTGCTTTCACAAAAACCTGTTCTGCTGTAGTTGAGTCTTTGTGCTTTGGTTCAAATTAAGAATTGGTTACATTTTTGTTCTACTGCTGGGATATTTTCTCCTCTTGTGACGCATTATCATTAGTTTATTTGTTTAGTTTAGAGATCCAGTGTAGAAACAGGCCCTTCGGCCCACCGAGTCTGCACCGACCAGCGATCCCCGCACACTAACACTACCCTGCAAACACTAGAGATCATTTTTACATTTATACCAAGCCAATTAACCTGCAAACCGAAGTCTGAAGAAGGGCCTCGACCCGAAACGTCGGCCACTCCTTCTCTCCAGAGATGCTGCCTGTCCCGCTGAGTTACTCCAGCATTTTGTGTCTGCCTTCGATTAAAACCAGTATCTGCAGTTCTTTCTTACACAAAAGCTACAAACCTGAAAGACTTTGGAGTGTGGCAGGAAACCAAAGTTCTCGGAGAAAACCCACGCAAGTTACGGGGAGAATGTACAAACTCCGTACAGACAGCACCCGTAGCCAGGATCGAACCTGGGTCTCTGGCGCTGTAAGCGTTGTAATACAGCGATTCTACAGTGCGCCCATTTGTCATTAGTGCTGCAGTGAAAAGGTTTTGTTGCATGCTAACCAGTCAGTGGAAAGACAATACATGATTGCAATTGAGCCGTCCACAGTGTAAAGATATACGATAGAAGGAATATCATGAATAACGTTTAGTGCAAGATAAAGCCGGTAAACTCTGATCAAAGATTGTCTGAGTGTCTCCAATGAGGTAGACAGTAGTTCAGGACTGCTCTCGAGTTGGTGAGAGGATGGTTCAGTTGCCTGATAACAGCTGGGAAGAAACTGTCCCTGAATCTGGAGATGTGCGTTTTCACACTTCTGTACCCCTTGCCCAAATAGGAGGGGGGAGGTGAGAAAGGGAGTGGCCAGGGTGCAACATGTCCTTGATTATAACTCAACAGATTTTACAAATAATCTGGTGCTATTGCAACGTTCAAAAAACATTTGGACAAGTACATGGATAGGACAGGTTTAGAGGAATATGGGCCAAATGCAGGCAGGTGGGACTGGTGTAGATGGTCGGTGTGGGCAAGTTGGGCTGAAGGGCCTGTTTCATCCTGTATGACACTGTGACTCTAAAATCCTGAGGTCATTCAGTTACCATCTCCTTCAAGGACCACTAAGGACCCTTCTTGATCAGTACGGATGTCAAATGTTACGGGGAGAAGGCAGGAGAATGTGGTTAAGGGAGAATCAATCAGCCATGATTGAATGGCGGAGTAGACTCGATGAGCCGAATGACATAATTCTGCTCATATTCGTCATGGTCTTATAGTATCTTGGGCTTGGGTGGTAGAAAAAAAGGAACTGCAGATGCTGGGTTACACAAAAGGACAACTCGGAAAGTCAGGCAGCATCTCTACAGAACGTGGATAGATTTTGGGTCGGGACCCTTCTTCAGACGAGCCAAACTTGAGTTACTGAGCGTTGATTCCTTTCTTGCGTTGAAGTTGGGCCTTTGGGGGTGTTTGCTTTCCTGTCGGTGCAGCCTTGCCAACACCCGGTGGGGTCACAAAATCGGAGGCCTGGATCGCCTCAGCGCAGAGGGAGAGCAAGGAGGGAAGAGACAAGGACTTCGGGACTTTTGCCTTCCATCACAGTGAGGAGGTGCCTGGTGGACTCACTGTGGTGGATGTTAAACTGTGTGTGTTTTCATATTTATTCTATGTTATGACTACAAGGCTAAACCATTTTGTTGTACTGTTATAGTGCAATGACAATAAAATTGAATCTGAATCTGAATCTGAAACGAGGAAAAAAAAGTTCAACACACACACACACACGCACACGCACACAGGGTACGAACACATAAAAAACAAAAAGTGAAAGCATAATAACAATAATAGTCTAATAGTAGGCTTGGCGATCGCTTCGCCGAACATCTCCGCTCGGTTTGCAATAACCAACCTGATCTCCCGGTGGCTCAGCACTTCAACTCCCCCTCCCTTTCCGAATCTGACCTTTCTGTCCTGGGCCTCCTCCATGGCCAGAGTGAGGACCACCGTAAATTGGAGGAGCAGCACCTCGTATTTTGCTTGGGCAGTTTGCACCCCAGCGGTATGAACATTGACTTCTCTAATTTCAGGTAGTCCCTGCTTTCTCCTCCCCGTCTCAGCTCTCCCTCAGCCCACTGGCTCCACCTCTTCCTTTCTTCTTCCCACCCCCCCCCCCCCCCCCACATCAGTCTGAAGAAGGGTTTCAGCCCGAAACATTGCCTATTTCCTTCGCTCCATAGATGCTGCTGCACCCGCTGAGTTTCTCCAGCAATTTTGTCTACCTTCGATTTTCCAGCATTTGCAGTTCCTTCTTAAACAATAATAGTCTATGCAGTTCAGCGCTTATTTCAGGTTGTGATGTTTAATAGCCTGATCGCTGTAGGAAAGAAACTATGTTATTATACATTATTCTTTTCCACTATAATTTGCAGTTTTTAAATCAACTGCGTTATTATTTTGCCATTGGTTAGAAGAGAAGTGTATTTGAATTTTGAGTGGAGTTCAGCCAAGAGTTTACCATGATTAAAATCCATTCATTGCCACTCTCAGCCTTTCAATGTAATAGGAATGTTCCTACGCGGAGAATGTACTAGCAGTTGCTTGTTAGCTGATTATAAAATGATTGGGATGTTGCTCACTGGCACCAATGCAGTGGTGGCAACATCAATCTATCCATCCATCCATCCATCTATTTATTTATTTTATTATTTTATTATTTATTTTTATTAGAAGCATAGAAACATAGAAAATAGGTGCAGGAGGAGGCCATTCGGCCCTTCGAGCCAGCACCACCATTCATTGTGATCATGGCTGATCGTCCCCGAACAATAACCCGTGCCTGCCTTCTCCCCATATCCCTTGACTCCACTAGCCCCTAGAGCTCTATCTAACTCTCTCTTAAATCCATCCAGTGACTTGGCCTCCACTGCCCTCTGTGGCAGGGAATTCCACAAATTCACAACTCTCTGGGTGAAAACGTTGTTTCTCACCTCAGTCTTAAATGGCCTCCCCTTTATTCTAAGACTGTGTGGCCCCTGGTTCTAGACTCGCCCAACATTTGGGAACATTTTTCCTGCATCTAGCTTGTCCAGTTCTTTTATAATTTTACATGTTTCTATAAGATACCCCCTCATCCTTCTAAACTCCAGT
Organism: Raja brachyura; assembly: GCA_963514005.1. The sequence goes on along the minus strand of OY740782.1, from coordinate 148,704,421 downwards.
GAATACAAGTCTAGTCTTTTCAATCTTTCCTCATATGACAGTCCCGCCATCCCAGGGATCCCAGCAATTGTACACAAAGTAAATGATCGACATAACAGTTATACCATTTTCGTACTGCTCCAGTTTTAACAGTTTATAAACTAATAACTAAATCGGAAGAAAAAGGAAAAAAGGGAAAGAAAGAAGAAAAGAAAGAATTTCAAGAAAAACACAAAAAATAAAAAAGGAAAACCCCGGAACTAACGAAGGAGTGAAAGAAGCAGAGATATATCCCACTGCCCTTCCGTTCGCCCGCTCACCCCACCCTAACGTCGGCTTTGAGTTTGTGTTCAAGCATTATGTGTGGCAACATTTAGATAGGTTTTTAATGCTAGCCTTGTTCACTGTGATGCTGCAACTATTCAAAGGTGTTGGGAATTCATTTTGGGGTTTTACCCGTGCATTGAATTCAGGAAAATGCTGCAAAACGAACTGGTCATTTGTTATGCCTATTTCGTAATATTGGTGGAGCCTGGGCCTGTACTTGCTGGAGTTTGGAAGGATGAGGGGGGGAACCACATTGAAACTCACCGTATAGTGAAAGGCCCGGATGGAGTGGATGTGGAGAGGATGTTTCCACCAGTAGGAGAGGCTAGGACTAGAGGTCATGGCCTCAGAATTAAAAGGCGTTCCTTTAGGAAGAAGGGGAGGAATTAATTTTGTCAGAGGGTGGTGAATCTGTGGGATTAATTGCCACAGAAGGCCACGGATGCCAAGTCAATGGTTATTTTTAAGGCAGAAATAGATAGATTCTTGTTTAGTACAGGTGTCAGGGGTTATGGGGCGGAGGCAGGAGAATGGGATTAGGAGGGAGAGATAGATCAGCCATGATTGAATGGCGGAGTAGACTTGATAAGCCGAGTGGACTAATTCTGCTCCTAACACTTAATTATGGGACTGAATAAGCCACAAAGTGCTGGAGTAACTCAGCAGGTCAGGCAGCATTCATGGAAAACATGGATAGGTGATGTTTTAGGTCGGGTTCCGACCTGAGAAGTCACCTATCCATGTTCTCCAGAGATGCTGCCTGACCCGCTGAGTTACTCCAGCACTCTGTGAAACGTCACCTATCCATGTTCTCCAGAGATGTTGCCTGACCTGCTGAGTTACTCCAGCACTCTGTGAAACGTCACCTATCCATGTTCTCCAGAGATGTTGCCTGACCTGCTGAGTTACTCCAGCACTCTGTGAAACGTCACCTATCCATGTTCTCCACAGATGCTGCCTGACCCGCTGAGTTACTCCAGCACTCTGTGAAACGTCACTTATCCATGTTCTCCACAGATGCTGCCGGACCCGCTGAGTTACTCCAGCACTCTGTGGCTTTTTTTTTTGTAAACCAGCATCTGCAGCTCCTTGTCCCCACTAATTAAGCCATCTTAGATTTACAAATTGTTATGTTCTTTTTCCCATTTTTAGCTAATTATTTATTTTGCTTTGTTCAAAAAAATGTTTGTCCTGAAGTTTTTAAGTCTGTTTTGTTATATGCAATACATGGGGTCATGTAAAACTACAAATATTATTGATTTGGTGTTTTAAACTTCATTGCCTAGAAAATCATGAACTTTTTTTTCTAGTTTAGTTTAGAGATACAGTGTGGAAACTGGCCCTTTGGCCCACCGAGTCCTCGCTGACCACCAATCCCCATACACTTACACTATCCTACACACAATAGGGACAATTTGCAATGTTACCAAGCCAATGAACCTACAAACCGCACGTCTTTGGAGTGTGGGAGGCACCGGAGATCCCAGAGAAATCCCGTGCGGTCACGGGGAGAAGGTACAAACTCCGTACAGACAGCACCCGTAGTCAGGCTTGAACCCGGATCTCTGGGCGCTGTGAGGCAGCAACTCTACCGCTGCGCCACCGTGCCACCCTATCTATTGCATTTGGCATCCGTTATTTGCATTAAACAAAAACATTTAATCAAAGATAGACACAAGATGCCGGAGTAAGTCTTTGGTGTAAACCAGCATCTACAGTTGCTGGTGCCTAGGGCGGCACGGTGGCGCAGCGGTAGAGTTGCAATCTAACTGCGCCAGAGATCCGGGTTCGATCCTGACTACGGGTGCTGTCTGCACAGAGTATGTACGCTTTCCCAGTGACAGCGTGGGTTTTCCTCGGGTGCTCCGGTTTCCCCCCACACTCTAAAGACGTGCAGGTTTGTAGGTTAATTTGGCTTGGGTAAAAATTGTCCCTAGTGTGTGTCGGACAGTGCTACTGTATGGGGATGTGTGGGAAGGAACTGCAGTTGCTGGTTAATACTGAAGATAGACACAAAAAGCTGGAGTAACTCAGCGGGCCAGGCAGCATCTCTAGAGAGAAGGAATAGGTGACATTTCAGGTTGAGACCCTTCTTTAGCCTGAGAGCCAGGGGAGAGGGAACCGAGAGATATGAAAAGGTACATGGAACAAATGAATATGCGGTCTGAAATATGCAAAATGAAAGATATTGATCTGTCTTTCATTAATTTGTTGCATGCGCGTTTACATATCTCTCGTTTCCTCTCACTTGATTCACAGTCTTCTTCTTTCATGTGGCGTGCACAGCCTAAAGTTGTAGGACAACTTGTTCTATGTGATCTTCCGTTTGTGCACGTCGAGTTGAAAGCATTAGTCGAAACAGGGCGGACCACGTGAAGGTTGCAATCTTCCACCCCATTCTCAGTCTGAAGAAGGGTCTCGACCCGAAACGTTACCTATTTCTTTTCTCCGGAGATGCTGCCTGATCTGCTCGGTGTCTATCTTTAGTGTGCGGGGATCACTGGTCGGTGGGCCGAAGGGCCTGTTTCCGTGCTGTATCTTCGAACTAAACTAAACCCCGCTGTTTACTCTTGACTCAGTGAATAGGCAATCGACTGTCGTGAGATGAATTGGTTCACGGACGACATAATCGCCTCAGGTTGCCATGGCGATTACCATGATCATGGTGCCTGCAGCCTCCAACAAACTTATGAGGGATGTTTATAAAGATCACAAATTAACCAGATTACAGAAGACCCACTGAAAGGAATTGCAAATCAAAAAGTTTAAATGCCATGCTCTCCGTCTGAATGCATGGGTTTCCTCCCTTTTGGTGAAATAGTAAATAGTCCTTGATGTGTGGGACTGTGCTCGTTTGCGAGGTGATCGCCGGCCTCGGCGGGCCGAAGGGCCTGCTTCCGCGCTGTTTCTCCAAACCGGACCAATCTCGCGAGGAGGACATACATGTTTCCCTCAGGATTGGTGTTGCTGTGAACGCATAGCGTGCTACATAGGGGCAGTGTGAGACAGCTTGTGCCTTTGACAGTAGACAATAGGTGCAGGATGAGGCCATTTGGCCCTCGAAGCCAGCACCGCCATTCAATGTGATCATGGCTGATCATCCCCAATCAGTACCCCGTTCCTGCCTTCTCCCCATATCCCCTGACTCTGCTATTTTTAAGAGCCCTATCTAGCTCTCTCTTGAAAGCATCCAGCGAACCTGCCTCCACCGGCCTCTGAGGCAGAGAAGTGTGGTGGGTTCCCCCAGTTGTGAAGTTGGCGTTTGTTTATCCACAGTGGCGGTCACGTGGGCGGAGAGCACTTGTTTAACGAGTGAGTCACAAGTCCTACTACCAGCGAGCGAGCGGCGAATGCCAAACCAGTTGCATGACCTCCGTCAGTGATTAACATGTCTGTGCAATATGTAACACGCTATGTATAGTACAACAGACGGCTTGGATGCATTAGGTTTGGGGGGGGGGGGGCGTTCTTAATGACACATTGAATCAGTGAGCGAAGTTCAGCCTGTTTATATGCAGTCACCAGAACCCTTGAGAATTTTTATAAGCTGGGTGGAAGCACACAGCAGCCAAATGTTTTTATACGGATCTGTACACTCAGCATACTAATACCTCTCCGTGTGTCAACAGTGAGGGGTTGCCAGTTCTCTCGCGCTGCTTCACCAGCGGGTGCAGTCATTCAGCTTTCTATTTTCTACCAGAGCAACTTCCGGATGCCACCCCGTAACTTTTAATGGACAGACTTTGCACTGTACGGTTAGTAGACGTTGCCGGTGGAACTCCGGTGACTTCTGTAACGGGAAGGAACGAGCCCGAGGAAGGGTCTCGAGCCGAAATGTCACCCCTCCCCTTCTCTCCAGAGACGCTGCCCCTCCCGCTGAGCTGCTCCAGCTTTTTGCGTCTGTCTTCGGTTTAAGCCAGTATCTGCAGTTCCTTCCTGCACAATTTAAAATGTGGTGCAGGATGGGGTTCAACTCTTTTAGTTTAGTTCAGTTTAGTTTATTGTCACTCGTACTGAGGTACAGTGAAAAGCTTTGAAGCTTTTAAAGTTGAGCAGAAAACGTTATTAATCCCTCTGTGTTCTTGGCGTCATGCGACAAGTTTGTGATTACGATTAATTAATTGCAATCATTCGCCTTTGTTTTGTTTCATAGGCTGAAGGTGAAGGGGAAAAAGATTTGGTAGGAACCTGACGGGCAGCTTTTTCACACAAAGGGTGTTTTGGAACGGTGGAGGTAGTTGAGGCAAGGACTATCACAGTGTTGGAAAAATACATGGATAGGACAGGTTTAGAGGGATATGGGCCAAATGCAGGTGGGAATGGTGTAGCTGGGACTTGTTGGCCGGTGTGGGCAAGTTGGGCCTAAGGACCTGCTTCCACACTCAGTGACGCTAATTGCTTCTGTAGATACAAGAAACTGTAGACAAAATGTGTAGGAAGGAACTGCAGATGCTGGTTTGTACCAAAGATAGATGCAGAATGCTGGTGTAACTCAGCGGGACGGGCAGCATCTCTGGAGAGAAGGAATAGGTGGCGTTTCCGTTAGGAATTCTTTTTCAGTCTGAAAATAGAGGTGGCGGGGGGTGGGGGAGTAAATTGGGAATAGGAAGGGGTTAAAATGTTTGGCAACCAGCAAATCGCGTCGGCTCAGGCAGACTGAGCGAACTACAAATGCTTGTTTATTTAAAAAAAGTCCTGGAGTAACTCAGCGGGTCAGGCAGCATCTCCGGAGAACATAGATAGGAGACGTTTTGGGGCAGAACCCAACTTCTGTCTGAAAGAAGTGTGTGGGGGGTGGGGGGAGATAACCTGGAGGCAAGAAAATGCAATAATAAATCAGGGCCGGCTACAGATGACCTCAGGAAGGATGGAGGAGGCCCTGTACAGATAGATCAATGTAGGAATGGGAAGAGCAGTTAAAGTGTTTGGCAACCAGGAGATCGTGTAGGCCAAGGTGGGCTGAAAGAACTGCAGATGCTGGTTTATTTTTTAAAAAGACACAGAGTGCCGGAGTAACTCAGCTGGTCAGGCAGCATCTGTGGAGAACATGGAAAGGTGAGGTTTCACAGAGTGCTGGAGTAACTCAGCGGGTCTGGCAGCATCTGTGGAGAACATGGAAAGGTGAGGTTTCACAGAGTGCTGGAGTAACTCAGCGAGTCAGGAAGCAACTTTGGAGAACATGGATAGGTCAGGACGCTTCAGCCTAAAGAAGAATTACATTAGTTTGATGTTGGCACAAGCACGGTTCTGAGCATACTTGTGAAAATCTAATGGCAATAGCTCTTTAACGATGTTGGCAACCTGCAGGTAGTCACAGCATCATTTCCAAGTTTACAGATGCAATGAAACTCTGAAATAGCAATTAACAGTCAGAAATTTAGTCTAGTTAGTTTAATTAAGTTTATTGTCACGTGTACCGAGGTACAGTGAAAAGCTTTTGTTTCGTGCTATCCAGCCAGCAGAAAGACAACACATGATTATAATCGAGCCGTTCACAGTGTTCAGATACATGATGAGGTAATAACATTTAGTGCAAGGCAAAGCCAGTGAAGTCCGATCAAAGGTAGTCCGAGGGTCAACAATGAGGTAGATGGTAGCTCAGTGCTGCTCTCTAATTGTGGTAGGATGGTCCGTTGCCTGATAACTGCTGGGAAGAAACTGTCCCTGAATCCGGAGGTGTGCGTTTTCACACTTCTGTACCTTTTGTCCGATGGAAGAGGGGAGAAGAGGGAGTGGCTAGGGTTCGACTTGTCCTTGATTATGCTGCTGGCCTTGCCGAGTCAATGGAAGGGAGGTTGCTTTGTGCGATGGTCTGGGCTGCGTCCACAATTCTCTGCAGTTTCTTACGGTCTTGGATGGAGCTGTTCCCAAACAGAGCTGCGATGCGTCCCAATCGGGCTCTGCGAGAACAGAGGAGAGAACAAATTGGCGCAGTGGCTCCATCTTGTAAGATTCTGATTTTAGCTCTAAACAAAAGATTGAAACTTTTGAATTAACGCCTAGGTTTTCCATGTCAACTTTTCTTTGCTTTTGCTCCAGATGTTTTTACATGTGTTCCATGGCTGGCACAGGGAGAGCCAAGTTGAACTGACACCAAGGTTCACATTTGCCAGGTTGGCTGGTGTATTTATATGCAAGGGCCATCTCATTAATCAGAGCAGTCCAAAACAGTTTTGTCAATCTCTTAGCTTCTGACAACAGTGCAATATGCCAAGCAAAATACTCAGCTCACTTTTTAATTGTCTCTGCAGCAATTAACACTTTTGTGTCTCATTCAGTTTAGAGATTCAGCTATAATTCAAAACTAAACTAAACTATTCCTCTCATGATTTTGTACACATTTTTGTAGTGTTTGACTGCCTTTTGAAATGTCTCTGCTGGTCGACTATGCCAGAATCTTATCTAATCTAGGCATTCATCTATACTGTAAAGTTCCCATTGCACTCTGTTTCAACATGCTCCTTGGCAGGCGTGTGCCTATTGGCTTGTACTGAAAATATATTCCCTAACTTAACTTGCCGAGGATGTTGCCAAGACTCAATGGTCTGAGTAAAATCCCTGTCCCACGGTACGAGTTCATTCCAAGAGCTCTCCCGCGTTTTCCCTGATTCAAACTCGGAGACAGTAATGGCCGTTTACAGTAATGGCCACTTGTCGGTACGCGGGGCTCTCGTGGACATTTTTCATCATGTTGAAAAATCTTCGCGAGTCTTCCCGTGCTTACTTGCCGTTAGCGAGTCTTCTCGAGTACCTGCCCTTAGCGGTACGAGCCGCTAAGAGACGTCTCCGAGCTCCGACGTACCCGCTACGTTCATTTTCTGTGTTTACCACGAGTTTGTTTTTTTTTTAACTCAGGAGAGCTCTTGGAATGAACTCGTACCGTGGGACAGGGCTATTATAGGGAGAGGTTGAACTCTCTTACCATGAGTTGGGGAATCCAGAACCAGAGGACATAGGTTTAGGGTGAGAGGGGGGAAAAGATTTAATAGGAACCTGCGTGCAACTTTTTCACACACATGTGGGTGGTGGGTGTATGGAACGAGCTGCCAGAGGAGGTCGTGGAGGCAGGTACTCTATTCCTCAGAGTGCAGGAGGATGAGGAGTGATCTTATGGAGGTGTACAAAATCTTGAGAGGAATAGATCAGGTAGACGCACAGAGTCTCTTGCCCATAGGAGGGAAATTGAGGACTAGAAGACATGGGTTTAAGGTGCGTTTTTTCACACAGAGAGTTGTGAGTCTGTGGAATTCTCTGCCTCTGAGGGCGGTGGAGGCCGGTTCTCTGGATACTTTCAAGGGAGAGCTAGATAGGGCTCTTAAAGATAGCGGAGTCAGGGGATATGGGGAGAAGGCAGGAACGGGGTACTGATAGGGGATGATCAGCCATGATCACATTGAATGGCAGTGCTACCACGAAGGGCTGAATGGCCTACTCCTGCACCTATTGCCTATTGAGGGAGGAAATATTTAATAAGAACCTGAGGGATATCTTTTCCACACAAAGGGTGGTAGGTGTCTGGAACGAGCTGCCGGAAGAGGTAGTTGAGGCAGGCACTATTGCAATGTTTAAGAAACAATTAGACAGGTATGTGGATAGTAACATAGAAAATAGCGCAGGAGGAGGCCATTTGACCCTTCGAGCCAGCACCGCCATTCATTGTGATCATGGCTGATTGATAGGAGAGCTTCAGAAGGATATGGGCAAAACACAGGCAGGTGGGACATGTTGGTCGGTGTGGGCGAGTTGGGCCGTTGGGACCTGTTTCCACGCTGTATATGACTCTGTAACCTCCTTCAGCCATCTTGCAAGAAATGGCAACACAAGAACCCGGAAGCATTTAATTTTGCCGTTCTGCTCAAAATATTACAGGACCCCCCCCCCATCTAGTTGGTCTTCATGTCCCCTTTCCCAGAGAATAAAGCTGAGGGAGGATGATCTTTCCCTGTAACCAAACCCTTTCAAAGTGGAAGGAATTGCCTCGTTACATTCCTGTGGCCACTTTCCAGTAACCACACGATAGTACGATGTACAGCAGTCCAGCAAAGTCAATACAACTTGCAACCCATCGCCTTTGCCTTATAAGTCACATTCTTGGTTATAAATAAATCCATATGGTCTTGTAAACTGCTGCTATTCTAGCTTGTTACCCAGTAAAGGCATGTGGAAATGAATTGAACTGCTCCCTCTAACTTCGTACGTTCATAGGTTATTGGGAGCAGAATTAGGCCATTCGGCCCATCGAGTCTACTCCGCCATTCAATCATGGCTGATCTATCTTTCTCCCTCATCCCCTTTGGTTTAGCTTCAGAGATACAGCGCAGAAACAGGGCCTTGGCCCAGCGAGTCTGCGCCGACCGGACATCCCCGTACGCCAGCACCTATCCCACACATGAGGGACAATTTGCAATCTTTACCAAAGCCAATTAGCCTGCAAACCCGCACGTCTCTGGAGTGTGGGGGGAAACTGGAGCGCCTGGAGAAAACCCACGCAGGTCACGGGGAGAATGTACAAACTCCGTACCCGTAGTCAGGATCGAACCCGGGTCTCCGGCGCTGTAAAGCAGCAACTCTACCGCTGCACCGCCCAACTCTCCTGCCTTCTCCCCATAACCCCTGACACCCTTACTGAAGTGCCTCCTTTAAACCGATGAGAATAGATTTAGGGCAGATACAAAATGCTGGCGTAACTCAGCGGGGCAGGCAGCATCTCGGGATGGAAGGAATCAGTGATGATCCTTCTATCCAGAGACGCTGCCTGACCCGCTGAGTTACGCCAGCATTTTGCGACTATCCTTGGTGTAAACCAGCATCTACAGTTCTGTTTTGGTCTCCTAATTTGAGGAAGGACAACCTGGTGATTGAAACAGTGCAGCGTAAATTCACGAGATTGATCCCTGGGATGGTGGGAATGTCACATGAGGAAAGATTGAAAAGACTAGGCTTGTATTCACTGGAGTTTAGAAGGATTAGGGGGGATCTTGTAGAAACATATAAAATTATAAAAGGACTGGACAAGCTGGATGCAGGAAAAATGTTCCCAATGTTGGGCGAGTCCAGAACCAGGGGCCAGACTTAGAATAAAGGGGAGGTGATTTAAGACTGAGGTGAGAAAAAACTTTTTCACCCAGAGAGTTGTGAATTTATGGAATTCCCTGCCACAGAGGTCAGTGGAGACCAAATCACTGGATTAATTTAAGAGAGAGTTAGATAGAGCTCTAGGGGCTAGAGGAGTCAAGGGATATGTGGAGAAGGCAGGCACGGGTTATTGATAGGGGACGATCAGCCATGATCACAATGAATGGCGGTGCCGGCTTGAAGGGCCGAATGGCCTCCTCCTGTACCTATTTTCTATGTTTCTATGTAGACTAGTCTGAAAAAGGGTCTTGACCCGAAACATCACCCATTCCATCTCTCCAGAGATGTTGCCTGTCCCGCTGAGTTACTCCAGCTTTTTGTGTCCGTCTGCAGTTCCTTCCAGATTGAGGGCAGAACCATGTGTCACGACTGATTGGAGCTGGCTAATGCTAATCCTGCTATCTTCATTGTTACGTAAATGATTAAATATAAGGGAGCAAGAAACAGCTGGTATACTTCAAGACAGCTGTGAATCCTTGAGTGAGTCCAATGAGTATTTCATTTCTCGAATGCAGCATGCTAAATAGGTTGTCACTATTTCTGGCCACAAATACCTTTATGCTGATTTTTTCTCACTACCAATGCGTTCACTTGCCCCCACTGTATGTATGATCTCTTTATCTTTAAATCTAGTATTGGTGCTTTAACTTTTCATTCTTGAATTAAATTTAAAACGGATATATGATATCGATTGATGGACTCGGGGAATGAGAACCAGAGGGAATTGGTTTATGGTGAAGGGGGGATTAATAGGAATCTGAGGGGTAACTTTTTCATCCAAAGGGTGGTGGGTGTATGGAACGAGCTGCCGGAGGAGGTAGTTGAGGCTGGGACTATCGCAACGTTTAAGAAACATTTAGACAGGTACATGGATAGGGCAGGTTTAGAGGGATATGGGCCAAACGCGGGCAGGTGGGGCTAGTGTGGATGGGACGTTGGTCGGTGTGGGCAAGTTGGGCCGCTGGGCCTGTTTCCACGCAGTATGACGAAGAATCTTGGCAGCGGGCACTGCAGCATAAAATAGGCTAGTGCTTGCCCCACCTCGAGCCCTGGCTACATCTGCATCCAACAGGCCAAAGGGTGTATTCATCCCGTAGGCAGCAAGTTTAGTTTAGAGATACACCATGGAAACAGGCCCTTTGGCCCACCAGGTCCACACCGACCATCGATTACCCATTAACACGAGTTCCATGTTATCCCACTGTCTCAGCCGCACCCTACACATTCGGGGCAATTTTGGGGGCCTATCGCACCCGGACTAAACCCACACAGTCATGGGGCGGGGGTAAAAAACTCCACACAGACAGCACCTGAGGTCAGAATCAAGCCCAGGTCTCTGGCACTGTGAGGCAGCAGCCCTACCTGCTGCGCCACTGTGCCGCCCACTGGAAAATTGCAGTTTTGACCACTTCTTGTTATGGTATAATTGTCTTATTTTTATCAACTGTTAGAAAAGAGATGTCTAAAAATAGACCGGGTAGATGCATAAGAGTCTCTTGCCCAGAGAAGGTGAATAGAGGACCAGAGGGCAAAGGTTTGAGGTGAGGTAGGAGAGATTTAATAGGAACCTGAGGGGTGACTTTTTCACATGGATGTGTGGAACGAGCTGCCGGAGGAGGTAGTTAAGGCAGGTGCTAACACAATATCGAAGCACCCGGAGGAAACCCATATGGTCATGGGGGCAGCAGAGCGTCAGAGACCTGGGTTCGATCCTGACTAGGGGTGCTGTCTGTGTGGAGTTTGAACGTTCTACCCGTGACCGCGTGGGTTTTCTCCGGGAGCTTCGGTTCCTCCCACATTCCAAAGACCTACAAGTTCCCACATGATTTCATGCACCTCTATAAGATCACCCCGCATCCTCCTGTGCTCCAAGGATTAAAGTCCCAGCACACCCAACCTCAGGTCCTCGAGTCTTAGTTTAGTTTGGAGATACAGCACGGAAAGAGGCCTCTTTGGCATAACGAGTCCGCGCCGACCTGCGATCCCCGAACCCTACAGATGCTATCCTGCACACACTAGGGACAATTTGCAATTTTTACAGAAGCCAATCAACCTACAAACTTGGTCAGGGGGAGACTGTGCATACTCCGTACAGACAGCACCCGTAACCAGGACGGAACCGGGGTCTCTGGCGCTGTATGGCAGCAACTCTACCGCCGCGCCACCGTGACGACATCCTCGTAAAGCTTCTCTGCCCCTCCTACAGCAGGGCGACCAAAACGGAGCTCAGTATTCCAAAAGAGGCCTCACCAACGTTTGCTTAAGAAACACATCCTTGCTGATGTGGAAACGGTTGCATGGAATTTGAATGCCACTCGTTTAAGACTCAGCTGTAATACAAGGAAGATTACCACTGCATCAAATCAAAGTATAGAGTCCAATTCTAGCAGAGCTATAGATGGCCGTAAGCAGTGCAGTACAGTTAATAGATCATTCAGTAATTAATACAGGTTGGTGAGTTGACTTTTTGCTTTGGCTAAGTTTAGTTCGTTCACTGACACCGATGACAGCATAAAAATAAATGCAGCGTGTAAATATCTGTTGGGATTATTTATAAAACTCACTCTAAGCAGGAAACTAAATTCATCCCTTCACAGATATGCTTTACTTGCTCAATATCGTCATCGGTAAGGCATGCTGTGCAGTCCGTTCATCGTTTGCAGAATGAATTAGACAATAAAATGATGTGTATCATTGAGTTTAATTTGGAGATACAGTACAGCGCAGAAACAGGCCCTTCGGCCCACCGAGTCCGTACTTTACCAGCGATCCCTGTTTAAGAATAAGGGGTAAGCCACTAAGAACGGAGACGAGGAAACACAGAGAGTTGTGGGTCTGTGGAATTCTCTTCCTCGGAGGGCGGTGGGGGCAGGTTCTCTGGATGCTTTCAAGAGAGAGCTGGATAGGCTCTTAAAGATAGCGGAGTCAGGGGATATGAGAAAAAGGCAGGAACGGGATACTGATTGGGGATGATCAGCCATGATCACATTGAATGGCGGTGCTGGCTCGAAGGGCCGAATGGCCTATTCCTGCACCTATTGTCTATTGTCTACCCCGCACATTAACAGTATTCTACACACACTAGGGACAAATTTACAATTTCAAGACAAATTGGATTGTGGGAGGAAACTGGAGCTCCCGGGCAAAACCCACGCGGTCACGGGGAAAAAGTACATACTCCGTATAGAGGGCGTTCGTAGTGGGGATGGAACCAGGCTCTCTGGCGCTGTCAGGCAGCAACTGTGCCGCTGTGCCGCCCCGATGACAGTATGGGTTTCCTCCGGCTGCTCTAGTTTCCTCCCACACTCCAAAAACGTGCAGGTTGGTTGGTGAATTGGCTTCCGTAAATGGTCCCTGGCGTGCAGGATAGTGCTGGTGTACGGGTGATCGCTGGTCGGTGCAGACTCGGTGGGCCGAAGGGCCTGTTTCCACGTTGTATCTCATTGTATTGTAGGCAAACAGCTGTTGGATTTTTGTATTCATAGAAAATGTAATAAAAATGCCTCAGAATTAAAGGACGTTCCTTTCGGAAGGAGATGAGGAATTTCTAATTTCTGTGGAATTCATTGCCAGCAAAGGCTGTGGAGGCCAAGTCAATGGATATTTTTTAAAGGCAGAGATAGATAGATCCTTGATTAGTACGGGTGTCAGAGGTTATGGGGAGAAGGCGGGAGAATTGGATTGAGAGGGAGAGATAGATCAGCCATGATTGAATGGTGGAGTAGACTTGATGGGCTGAATGGCCTAATTCTGCTCCTATCACATGAACTAATGAACCCATGAAAGGAACTGCAGATGTTGGTTTATACCAGAGCAAGACACAAAATGCCGGGGTAACTCAGCGGGACGGACAGAATAATGATTATAGCATTCAGAATAGAAGGATGGTTAATTTATGCATTGAGTGACTTTGGTTAATTGAATATGTAATTTGAACAATTCCTTTCATTTCAGATTCCCGAGCAGCTGTGAAGAATTCTGGCTGGGGGAAATGAAGCCTCGTGCAGTCCTGGGATCTTTTTGGAGCAAACGACCGGAAAACAAATGCGACGCGCCATTGATCAAACCCGGATCGCAGCCTAACAGACACTGAGTGCGTCTTTCAAAGATGAAATCCACCCAGGAGCGCAGCAACGAATGTCTCCCGCCCAAGAAACGTGAGTTTCCAGTCAGCAGCCTGGCAGAGAGGGCGGTTGCCACGGCCACTGGCAGTGAGAGGAGCCGCAGTGAAAACTTGGCCTGGCTAGCCAACATCGCCAGCCGCCAGAGCAGCGTGGGCGTGAAGTACGGACATGCCAAAGTTGCAGGAGAGACCTCGCTGGAAACCGGCCTGCCGCTGTACAAGCCGCTACCGACAGCAGTGGACTACTCATCGGCCGGGAATGCGAGAGGGGCCCCCGGCGTGACGCAGCTCCGGGCGGTGTATTCCTCGTCGGTCCTGGCCCAGCCGGGGCCCTCCATGTCTCCGGCGGAGTACACGCCCCTGCAGCCGGCCGCCTTCCAGTTTGTCGGGCCGCCGCCGCCGTTCAGCGGGCCCTACGTGGGCCCCCCCGCCTTCGTCCCCTCGCCGCTGGCCGTGTCTCAGGCCTCCGCCTCCCCGACGCAGTATTCCCACCTGGAGCCCTACTCGGCCATCTTCGGCGGCCCGTCCCAGCACAAGGCGGGGGTGGAGCAGCAGCAGCAGCAGCAGCAGCAGGCGGGCAGGACGCGCAGAGAGATGCCCGCGTCGCAGTACGCGCAGGCCCACAGCCCGTCGCCCACCGTGGCCAGGCCGCACTCCCCGGCCCCGCTGCACCCCCTGCACCCGCACCCGTCGCTGGCGCCGCGCTCCCACGCCGCGGCCACCGCCACCTCGCCCATGCTGCTCCAGTACGCCGAGGCCGGCTACCACGCCGCCCACAGGGAGGCCCAGAGGAAGGCCGGCGAGCCCAGGCCCCACCTGCCGCCGCGCAGGGAAGTGCTGAACGGCGAGGCGGACAAGGGGCGGCGCTACGAGTCGAATGCGGACAAGGCGGGGGCCAAGGCGCTCCCACGGCACTACGAGATCAGGCATGGGACCCACGTGGTCGTCCACCCGGGCCCTGCCGACTACTCTGCACAGGAAACTTTAGCCTCCAGGGCCTCGGTGATGATCATACCCAACAGCCACACGCCCACCACGGACCTGGAGGTGCAGCAGGCCACGGGCAGCGACTGCTCCCCGCTGGCATTGTATGAGAAGGCCAACCTCAACCACGGCAAGGCCACCTTCTCCCCACAGTCCGTCATACAGACTACACATACCCCCACTGACCACATCTCCATCGGCCCACCCAGCGGGGCAGTCTACTCCAGTCCTCAGCAGCCGCTCATCGGCTACATAAGCAGCCAGCAGCAGGGCTTGAGCTACCACGGCAACCTGCAGCAGCACCTGGTCATCCCCGGCGCCCACCCGCTCCTCATTCCCGTCTGCGGCACGGCGGTGGATGCCCCGGGGGTGGGCTCGGCCATCGTGACGTCCTCGCCGCAGTACGCCGCCGTGTCCCACCCCTTCGCCACCAGCGCCGGCCACAAGGCCGAGGCCTACCACCACCACCACCACCACCACCACCCGGAGCCGCTGGTGGCACAGCCGGCCTACCACACTGCCGTGGTGCAGGCACAGGTACACCTGCCCCTGGTCCAGCCGGTCAGCTCCCCGGTGGCCACCTCCACTCAGCTGCCCCCTTACTTCATGAAGGGGTCGATCATACAGCTGGCCAACGGGGAACTGAAGCGAGTGGAAGACTTGAAAACAGAGGACTTCATCCAGAGCGCTGAAATCAGCAGCGATCTGAAGATTGACTCTAGCACTGTGGAGCGCGTGGAGGGCAGTCAGGCCTCCAGCTTTGCTGTTCTGCAGTTTGCTGTAGGGGAACATCGAACGCAGGTATGACCCAACGTGCCATCGGTCAACTCAAGTGCTGCTCCTTCACATTGTTCATTTTAGTTTAGTTTAGAGATATAGCGCAGAAACAGGCCCTTTGCCCACCAGGTCTGCACTGACCAGCAATCCCTGCACACTAACACTATCCTACAATATGAGGTATACAATATGGGTAACATGAGGGGGAACTTCTTTACTCAGAGAGTGGTAGCGGTGTGGAATGAGCTTCCAGTGGAAGTGGTGGCGGCAGGTTCGTTGGTATCATTTAAAAATAAATTGGATAGGCATATGGATGAGAAGCGTATGGAGGGTTATGGTATGAGGGCAGGCAGGTGGGACTAAGGGAAAAAAGTTGTTCGGCACGGACTTGAAGGGCCGAGATGGCCTGTTTCTGTGCTGTAATTGTTATATGGTTATTACATGGTTATAATAGACAATAGGTGCAGGACTAGGCCATTCGAGCTAGCACCGGCATTCAATGTGATCATGGCTGATCATCCCCAATCAGTACCCCGTTCCTGCCTTCTCCCCATATCCCCTGACTCCGCTATTTTTAAGAGCCCTATCTAGCTCTCTCTTGAAAGCATCCAGAGAACCGGGCTCCACCACCCTATGAGGCAGAGAATTCCACACATTCACCACTCTCTGTGAGAAAAAGTGTTTCCTCGTCTCTGTTCTAAATGGCTTACCCCTTATTCTTAAACTGTGGCCCCTGGTTCTGGACTCCCCCAACATCGGGAACATGTTTCCTGCCCCTAGCGTGTCCAAACCCTCAACAATCTTATATGTTTCAATGAGATACCCTCTCATCCTTCTAAACTCCAGAGTGTACAAGCCCAGCTGCTCCATTCTCTCAGCATATGACAGTCCCGCCATCCCTTGAATTAACCTACACACGCTAGGGACAATTTTATATTTACACCAAGCCAATTTACCTACATACCTGTACGTCTTTGGAGTGTGGGAGGAAACTGAAGATCTTGGAGAAAACCCTCGCAGGTGACGGGGAGAACGTACAAACTCCGTACAGACAGCGCCCGTAGTCGGGATCGATCCCGGGTCTCCGGTGCTGCATTCGCTGTAAGGCAGCAACTCTACCGCTGCATCACCGTGCCGCCCTAATAGCAGAATTTGTTCTCGATTTTCGAGAAGTCCCTTTAAATCAAACCTTGTTAACCGTCCTCTTGGAAAATTGTTAATTTTTCAAGTCAGTCATACAGCGTGGAAACAGGCCTTTTGGCCCAACTTGTCCAAACCGACCAACAAGTCCAATCTGCATTAGTCCAACATGTCCCATCTGAACCTGTCCCATCCATTTACCTGTCCAAAAGTATCTTAAACATTGCAAGAGTGCTTGTCTCAACTACCTCCTCCAGCAGCTCATTCCATACACCCACCGCCCTATGTGCAGAAAAGTTACCCTTCAGATTACCCCAAAATCTTTCCCCCTTAACCTTAAACGCATGCCCTATGGTTCTCGATTCTCCTACTCTGGGCAAGATTCTCTGTGTGTCTACCCAATCTATGTCGCTCAGTCCTTACAAATCATACTCATGTGTCATAGGAGAAGAATTAGGCCATTCGGCCCATCAAGCCTACTCCGCCATTCAATCACGGCTGATCTCAAATTGTCACAAGTTTGTGGTATAGTGCTAGTGCATGGGGTGACCACTGGTCGGCATGAGAAAGGTCCAGTTTCCGTGCCATGTCTCTCAGGTATAAAATCTTAGCATTTGATATTCACTGGAACAAATTTGTGCAATTTTGTTGTGTCTCGGATCATACATGACCGATGCTGGTGCCGACTTTTTCATTCTTATTCAGGTGTAGTTCACTGTGTAGTTTGCTGTACAGGTTTGTCAACAATTCGCTGATTGATTGACCTCACTGAATGCCATGAAGCTCAGACTTAATGGGCCTGTCCTGCTTACGGGGCTTTTTTGGCACCCGTCATAGGTCATTACAGGTCCCCGAAAGTTTTCAACATGTTGAAAATCCAGCGACGACCAGAACAAGGCACGACTCTTTGGGCGACTACTGACGACTGTACAGGCTTCAACCCGCGACATGTCGCCTGTATGGTCGTGAGTATTCTCCTCAGTCGCCCAAAGAGTCGTAACGTCTGGTCACTGCTGAATTTGCAACATGTTGAAAATTTTCAGCGACCGATAATGGGTGCCGGCAGTCGCCGAAAACGTTGCATAAGTGGGACGGGCCCGTTAGCAATGAAAAGTAGAAAGTATTGCTTACTTGGTCATTAGTTTTATTCTCACCTATCCGAAATGCAATGAAAGTCTTTTAGCTTGCTATCCAGGCAGATCATACCGTATAATGTAGAGTATGGCGGCTGGGCGGCACGGTGGCACAGCGGAGGAGTTCATGCCTTACAGCCTCAGAGACCCGGGTTCAATCCTGACTATGGGTACTGTCTGTACGGAGTTTGTACATTCTCCCTGTGTCCGCGTGGGTTTTCTCCGAGATCTTCGGTTTCCTCCCACACTCCAAAGACTTACGGGTTGAAAGTAAGCATGCAGTGAAGAAAGCTAATGGCATGTTGGCCTTCATAACGAGAGGATTTGAGTATAGGAGTAAAGAGATCCTTCTGCAATTGTACAGGGCCCGGGTGAGACCACGTCATGAGTATTGTGTGCAGTTTTGGTCTCCTAATTTGAGGAAGGACATCCTTGCTATTGAGGCAGTGCAGCGTAGGTTCACAAGATTAATCCCCGGGATAACAGGACTGTCATATGAGGAAAGATTAAAAAGACTGGGCTTGTGTTCACTGGAATTTAGAAGGATGAGAGGTGATCTTATAGAAACATATAAAATTATAAAAGGACTGGACAAGCTAGATGCAGGAAATTTTTTCCCAATGTTGGGGGAGTCCAGAACCAGGAACCACAGTCTTAGAATAAAGGGGAGACCTATTAAAACTGAGATGAGAAAAAACTTTTACACCCAGAGATTTGTGAATTTGTGGAATTCTCTGCCACAGTAGGCAATAGAGGCCAATTCCCTGGATGCATTTAAAAGAGAGGTAAATAGCGCTCTGGGGGCTAGTTGAATCAAGGGATATGGGGAGAAGGCAGGCACGGGTTACTGATTGTGGATGATCAGCCATGATCACAATGAATGCTGGAGCTGGCTCGAAGGGCCGAATGGCCTCCTCCAGCACCTATTTTCTATGTGCCAAGTGTGTGTAGGGAAATGTTACACTTGCTAATGTGCGGGGATCGCTGGTCGGTGTGGACTCGGTGGGCCAAAGGACCTGTTTCTGCACTGTATCTCTAAACTAAACTAAACTAAAAATACCATGAATGGATCTACTAAACAGATACATGGACTAATGCCCCTGTCCCACTGTACGAGCTAATTCAAGAGCTCTTCCGAGTTAAAAAAAATATTCAAACTCATGGTAAGCACGTAGAATATACGTAGCAGGTCTGTCGGAGTTCGGGACGTCTCTTAGCGGCTCGTAACGCTAACGGCAGGTACTCGGGAAACGTGGTAAGCTCGTGAAGATTTTTCAACATGTTGAAAAATATCCACGAGAGCCCCGAGTACCGATGAGCGGCTATTACTGCAATTCTACGAGTTCGAATCAGACGGAAACTCAGGAGAACTCTTGCATTAGTTCGTACAGTGGGACAGCCCCATTAGCATCTTGAGCAGTAAATACAGTTAGATGTTCTGGACAACTATTGTGCAAGTTAAAATAATGATTGCAATGTAAAGTTATTCGTTCAGTTTCACAACATAACATGCAGAGAGTTATAGAGACATCCTGCATGGCAACAGGCCCTTCGGCTCAACATGTCCCATCTTCACTAGTCCCACGGTATGTGGGACAATAATAAACTCAACTTGGAGAAAGGCATTCGGGAGCCAGAAAATAAGTCTAAAGAGAGAAAGAGTCTTGTATTTAGTTTTTAGTTGTAGAGATCCAGCATGGAAACAACGCTTCGGCCCATCCAGCAAGCGCTGCTTGACCTGAGAGTCCTATCACAAATGCCCGAAGGGCAAATTCTTCACCACAGGTGTGTAGCAGTTGAAGGGGACGGCTCACTACCGCCCTCTCATGGACAGTGGGGATAAGCATTTGTTGCTGGCTACAATGGTGCTTTTCTTTGTTCATAAGTTATTGGAGCAAATTAGGCCATTCGGCCCATCGGGTCTCCTCCGCAATTCAATATCATACATACGATAAAACCTTATTCATCCCCGGAGGGAAATTGGTCTGCCGACAGTCACAACACACAAGGTACACAAAAACCTGAAATTAAAAATGAAAACAAAAGGAAAAAGACAAGCGACTGTTGGCTGGCTGCCTTATGCACAGCGCCTTCACCAGAACAAATGAACCAACAAACAAACACAATTGTGGCAATGAATTCCATAGATTCACCACCATCTGACGAAAGAAACTCCTCCTCATCTCCTTACAAAGGTAGGTCCTTTTATTCTGAGGCTGTGGCCTCTGGTCCTAGTCTCTCCCACAAGTGGAAACATCCTCTCCACATCCACTCTATCCAGTCCTTTCATAGGTAATTATCAACGAGGTCCAGCCTCATCCTTCTAAACTCCAATGATTACAGGCCCAGTTACATCAAACGCTCATCATATATTAACCCAATTATTCCAGGGATCATAGACACGTAGAAAATAGGTGCAGGAGTAGACCATTCGGCCCTTCAAGCCAGCACCGCCATTCAATATGATCATTGGCTGATCATCCACAATCAGTACCCTGTTCCTGCTTTCTCCCCATATCCCTTGATTCCGTTAGCCTTAAGAGATATAGCTAAATCTCTCTTTCATTATCACCTTGCCTGTAATCCCCATGGCTGATCCATCTTTCCCTCTGAACCCCTTCTCCTCCCTTCTCCCCATAACCCTTGATACCCATACTAATCACTAATCTATCTGCCTTAAAAATATCCATTGACTTGGCCTCCAATGCTAAATCAAGCATGATTCAACGTTGTTTTCGTTAGTAATGCTTTGTTTGCGATAGCATCGAGCTGCCTCAGCATCTATAGTGCCTCTTTAGAAATACTTCAATCGCTGGAGAGCACTTGAAAGGCGTCAAACAAACGGGTAACATGGTGATGCAGCGTTAGAGTTGCTGCCTCACAGCGCCAGAGATCTGGGTTCGATCCTGACTATGGGTGCTGTCCATTATGGAGTTTGTACATTCTCTCTGTGAAACCCTGCATGGGTTTTCTCTGGGTGCTCCGATTTCATAGAAACATAGAAAATAGGTGCAGGAGTAGGCCATTCGGCCCTTCGAGCCTGCACCGCCATTCAATATGATCATGGCTGATCATCCAACTTAGTATCCCTTACCTGCCTTCTCTCCATACCCTCTCATTGATTTAGCCTCAAGGGCCACATCTAACTCCCTCTTAAATATGGCAAATATAGTTTCCTCCCAAGACATACAGGTTGTAGGCTAATTTGCTTTGATAAACAAAATGTATTGTCCCGAGTGTGTAGGGTAGCGTTTGTGTCCGGGGATCGCTGTCCTATCCATGTACCTGTCAAGTACACTTCATCCTGACTCCACTCTATAATGGCAGTTTGTACAACGTTCTTAAAGTCCAACTTCGATAGCCATTAATTATCGGAGATGATTTGGAGGTATAGCCTAATGCACTCACGACACACTTAAAACAGCAAAGATGAATCTTCCAGACAATAGGTGCAGGAGTAGGCCATTCGGCCCTTCGATCCAGCACCGCCATTCAATGTGATCATGGCCCAATCAGTACCCCGTTTCTGCTTTATCCCCATATCCCCTGACTCCGCTATCTTTAAGAGCCCTATCCAGCTCTCTCTTGAAAGCATCCAGAGAACCTGCCTCCACCGCCCTCTGAGGCAGGGAATTCCACAGACAAACAACTCTCTGTGCGAAAAAGTGTTTCCTCGTCTCTGTTCTAAATGGCTTATCCCTTATTCTTTAACTGTGGCCCCTGGTCCTGGACTCCCCCAATATCGGGAACATGTTTCCTGCCTCTAGCGTGACCAAACCCTTAACAATCTTATTTGTTTCAATGAGATATCCTCTCATCCTTCTAAACTCCAGAGTGTACAAGCCCAGCTGCTTCATTCTCTCAGCATAAGACGTTGTTTCTTGATTAATTGCTTTTTTATTGAAGTAATACAAACCAAAGAAATAACTCATAACTTTCCATTCTTAATCGCTGTTCCATTCACATCATATAAATCACATAAAAGCTTCTTCTTGTAAAGGTATGTCGTCTCGCAGCAAGTGTGCGTCGTGATCATGGTAGAAAACTGTTTCCCCTCATTCTCCGACACCAAACTGAAACTTCCAATCAGAGAGCCTGCGCCAGACTCCTCTAACAAAAGAACACACCCCTACTACGTATCAAATCGCACCTACAAAAATACGGGCTGATGAAAACTAAAATTGAAAATATCAGACATGATCATAACACCGACTTATGCTTAATGGCTCCTGCTCCACTCATTCTTGATTCCAAGGTAGCAAGTGCCTCTGGAGTGAGTGTAATTACAGCATGACAAGATTGTGTAGGTGACATCTATTAAAAAATGAGGACTTAGGGAGTTGTAGCGGAAAGTTATTGCAGTATGTGTGTGGGTGGAGAAAGATTCACTGAATGCATATTACTGCTTGTTTGAGAAGGAGCTGCAGATGCTGGAAAAATCGAAGGTAGACCAAAATGCTGGAGAAACTCAGCGGGTGAGGCAGCATCTACAGAGCGAAGGAATGTTACTGCTTGTTCACCGCAAGTCAACAACCAAATATTTAAATCTCATTAAATACCTTGAAGTTTTTGTTCACTTATTTGACCAGTTCCATGATTCAATGTTTTTGGACTATAACCTATTTTTAGTAAATTCGATATGCCTGCATCAATAGAATAATGAAAGGCATAGATAGAGTGGATGTGGAGAGGATGTTTCCACTGGTGGGAGAGTCTAGGACCAGAGGTCATGGCCTCAGAATTAAAGGACGTTCTTTTAGCAAGGAGGTGAGGAGGAACTTCTTTAGTCATGGGTGATAGGAGCAGAATTAGGTCGTTCGGCCCATCGAGTCTACTCCGACATTCACTGAAGGCTGATCTATCTCTCCCTCCTAACCCCATTCTCCTGCCTTCTCCCCATAACCCCTGACACCCGCACTAATCAAGAATCTATCTATCACGGCCTTAAACAATCTCCATTGACTTGGCCTCCACAGCCTTTTGTGGCAATGAATTCCACAGATTCACCACCCTCTGAATAAAGAAATTCCTCCTCATCTCCTTCCAAAAGGTTTTTCTCTGAGGCTGTGGCCTCTTGTGCTAGACTCTCTCTCACTTGTGGAAACATCCTCTCCACATCCACTCCATACAGGCCTTTCGAGATCCTTTCTGAAGAAAGTTCAATGCCAAGCATGATACATTCGGTAGAAGGAAGGCAAATTCAATGCTGGCATTTATATCGTGGGTGGGAATACAAAAACAGAGATGCAATTATGGGGCTCTATAAGGCGCTGGTCAGGCCACATTTGGAGAACTGTGAGCAAATTTGGGCTCCATATCTGAGGAAGGATGTTCCGGCTCTGGAGAGGGTCCAGAGGAGGTTTAGAAGGATGATTCTAGGAATGAGTGGGTTAGCATATGATGAGTGTGTGTCAGCACTGGGCCTGTACTCGCTGGAGATTAGAAGGATGAGGGGGGACCTCATTGGAACTTATAGAATAATGAAAGGCATAGATAGAGTGGATGTGGAGAGGATGTTTCCACTGGTGGGAGAGTCTAGGACCAGAGGTCATGGCCTCAGAATTAAAGGACGTTCTTTTAGCAAGGAGGTGAGGAGGAACTTCTTTAGTCAGAGGGTGGTGAATCTGTGGAACTCATTGCCACTGACGGCTGTGGAGACCAAGTTAGTGGATATTTTATAAGGCAGAGATAGACAAATTGTTGATTAGAACAGGTGTCAAGGGTTATGGGGAGAAGGCAGGAAAATTTGATTTAGTGAACATTCAAATAATCTCACCTGTCTGCACATGATCCACATATCCCTCCATTCTCTGCATATCTGTGTGCCCATCTGAAAGCCTCATTTGCCTCTATCGTATCTGCTTCCACCAACCCCCCTGGCAGCACGCTCCAGGGCCCAACCGCTCTACGCAAATAAACTTGCCCCATACGTCTCCTTTAAATCTTTCCCCTCTCATCTCTCACCCTTTGTGTGAAAAAGTTACCCCTCAGTCCCCGATTAAATCTTTGCCCCCCTCACCTTAGACCTATGGCCTCTGGTGTAGGAAGGAACTGCAGATGCTGGTTTACACCGAAGGTAGACACAAAATGCTGGAGAGTTGCCTCGGCAAGGCCAGCAGCATAGTCAAGGACCAGTTGCACCCCGGCCACTCCCTCTTCTCCCCTCTCCCATCGGGCAAGAGGTACAGAAGTGTGAAAACGCACACCTCCAGATTCAGGGACAGTTTCTTCCCAGCTGTTATCAGGCAACTGAACCATCCTACCACAACCAGAGAGCGGTCCTGAACTACTATCTACCTAATTGTTGACCCTCGGACTACCCTTGATCGGTCTTTGCAGACTTTACCTTGCACTAAATGTTACTCCCTTATCATGGATCAATACACTTTAAATGTCTCGATTGTAATCATGTATTGTTTTCCCGCTGACATTAGCACGCAACAAAGCATTTTCACTGTACCTCGGTGACACGTGACAAGAAACTAAACTGAGTAACTCTATCACCTTCCCCACAGTCAACAATGGACCATTGTGGGCTCCGCCTTTACTCAATCATCGTTGCTTTTTGCACAGAGATGCACGGAGTCCCTTGCCCAGAATAGTGGAATCAAGAACCGGAGTTCAGATTGGGTGATCGTTTCACTGAACACCTCCGCTCAGTCCGCCTTGACCCACGTGATCTCATGGTTGCCAAACACTTTTAACTCCCCCTCCCATTCCCACACTGACCTTTCTGTCCTGGGCCTCCTTCACTGTCCGAAGGTCAGGTAGAAATTCATGAGAAAAGGAATAGGTGACGTTTCGGGTCGAGACCCTTCTTCTGGCAGAATCAGTGTAGAGGGAAACAGGAGATGTGAAAAGGTACATTGAACAAACGAATGAAAGATACGCAAAAAGCAACGATGACTGAGGAAAGGAGGAGCCCACAATGGTCCGTTGTTGACTGTGGGGAAGGTGATGACGAGTTATGCAAACAGTGAAACTTAACAGGACGACAGTGAAACGAGTACGATGACTAGGGTGGGGGAGGAACGGCGAGAGAGCCTGCAAGGGTGACTTGAAATTAGAGAAATCAACTTTAATACCGCTGGGCTGTAAGGTGCGCAAGCGAAATATGAGGTGCTGTTCCTCCAATTTGCGTTGGGCCTCACTCTGACAGTGGAGGAGGCCCAGGACAGAAAGATCAGTGCGGGAATGGGAGGGGGAGTTAAAGTGTTTGGCAACCGGGAGATCAGGCAGGTCCAGGCGGACTGAGCGGAGGTGTTCAGCGAAACGATCGCCCAATCTGCACTCTGCTTCTCGATTCCACTACTCTGGGAAAGAGACTCTGTGCATCTACTTGATCCATACCTGATTTTGACAACCTCTATAAGTTTACAAGTGGAAGGAGTAAAATTAGGCCATTTGGCCCATCAAGCCATTCAATCATGGCTGATCTATCTCTCCTTTCTAACCCCATTCTCCGCCATCTTCACCCCATAACCCCCCCGACACTCGTACTAATCAAGAATCTATCTATATCTGTCTTAAAAAATACAATAGACAATAGGTGCAGGAGTAGGCCATTCAGTCCTTCGAGCCAGCACCGCCATTCACTGTGATCATGGCTGATCATCCCCAATCAGTACCCCGTTCCTGTCTTCTCCCCATATCCACTGACTCTGCTATGATTAAGAGCCCTATCTAGCTCCCATTGAGTTGGCAGTCTGTGGCGATGATATCCACAGATTCACCGCCCCTTGTCCTTATGCACTGGTATCACATGCTTGCATGTCTTTTTTTTCCTAATGTTTATTTTTATTAGAAGCAATTGTACAAGTCAAGTCAAGTCAAGTTAGTCATATTTGTCACATACGGGATGTGCAGTGAAATGAAAAGTGGCAGTGCCTGCGGACTTTGTGCAAAAAACAAACGAACAAAGAAATTACAAACAGAATCACATGTTCTTTTCCATATTAAATATTGTGGGCAGTATTGTGGTGCAGTAAGTTAGTAGAGTTAGTCCCTGGTGAGATAGGAATTTACAGTCCAATTGGCCTCTGGGAAGAAACTCCTTCTCATCCTCTCCGTTCTCACAGCATGGCAACGGAGGCGTTTGCCTGACCGTAAGAGCTGGAACAGTCCGTTGCAGGGGTGGAAGGTGTCTCCCATTATCTTATTGGCTCTGGAGTTGCACCTCCTGATGTATAGTTCCTGCAGAGGGGCGAGAGAAGTTCCCATAGTGCATTCGGCCGAACGCACTGCTCTCTGCAGAGCCCTCTTGTCCTGGGCAGAGCAATTCCCAAACCAGATTGTAATGTTTCCGGACAAGATGCTTTTCACAGCTGCTGAGTAGAAGCACTCGGAGACACTCTGAATTTCCTCAATTGCCTGAGGTGGTAAAGGCGCTGCCTTGCCTTACTCACCAGTGCTGCAGCGTGCGATGTCCATGTCAGATCCTCAGATACAAGAAGAAAGTAATCGACATAACAATTATACAATTTTCGTGCAGCTTCAGTTTTAACATTTTATAAACTGATAAATAAATCTGGGGGAAAAGTAAAAAGGAAAGAATGAAGAGAACGAAGAAAGATACAAAAAAGAGAAGAAAAAAACCCTGAACTGACAAAAAAGTGAGAGAAAAAAGAGGAAAAAGTGGAGATATACCTCACTATCCTTCCCTACACCCACTCACCCAACCCGAGCATCGATTTTAAATTTGTGTTCAACCATTCTGTTGTTGAAGAAATTCAATGAAAGGAGACCATGTTTTGGAAAATTGGTCCAAATTTATCAGCCAAAACAAGCCTTATTTTGTTTAGATGTAGCGTCTCGGTCATTTCTGTGATCCACATCTTCATTGTGGGAACTGTTATCTTTTTCCCGAATTTTTTTCTGCAGTTATTAAGCCATAGTCAAGGAAACGTCTTTGGAATGTCATTAACTTAAAGCAGCCCTCTGACATTCCTAATATTATTCATTTTGAATCTGACTCCAATTGAATTTTAGAGTGTTTTAGAAATATTTCCATCCAGAAATGTTGTATTTTTATACAGGATACAACATAATGGGTTAGGGTAGCTTCTTGGAGGTGACATTTATCACAGAGAGGGGAGACAGTTGGGAAAATCTTATTCAATTTGGGCTTTGAAGTTTGTGTTCTTGTGTGTTTTTTACGTTTGACAGGATCCCGGTTTCACTCACTCTTGCGCCGTTTGATTTTGCAGGTCAGTGTGGAGGTGCTGGCGGAACACCCGTTTTTTGTCTTTGGCAAAGGCTGGTCGTCGTGCTGCCCCGAGAGGACCTCGCAACTCTTTGGCCTGCCCTGCTCCAAACTGACGGTGGGCGACGTTTGCATATCCCTCACGCTGAGGAACACGAAGAACGGCTCCCTGAACAAGGGGCAGGCCGCCGCGGACACGGGCCCGCCGAGGCACCCCAGGAATTACAGCCCGGCCGCCTGCAGGCCCCCCCGCTACCTGGAGCGGGAAAACGGGATTGTTCAGGGGGACGTCTCGGAGAACGGCAGGCCGCCCGACCTCCAGCGTGCCAGGCCCTGGCTCGGCAAGACAGAGGTCGGCGGGCGCACCCCGACCAGGAAGCGCAGGTGGTCCGCTCCCGAGACACGGAAAGTGGAGAAGGCCGAGGAGCAGCCCTTCCTCCTCCCCAAACCATCCTTCATTCCTCAGGAGGTGAAGATTTGCATTGAAGGCCGATCCAACGTCGGCAAGTGACGAAGGAAAGCACTTTGGGGTGGAGTGACACTTGCTCACACATCAAAAAAAAAATGTTAAAACTATAATACTGTACTGTAGACTTAAAGCTAGAAAAAAAAACCCAGTATTTACATGTTATCTGCTTGTTATTTTAGGTTTTTTGTTAATAACATGTAATAATTTCGAATGGTGTTAAGGAGAAGACAGGTAGGTGTTCTTTCCACATAGCGTTGACTGTTCACTGTTTATTGAATGCCCTTATGAAAATTCTCACCTGGATTATTCCTGTCATGATTAGAATCCATTATAGTCTTCTCTGGTACTGTTTTTTTTTTTTTTTTTAATTTGGTTCATATTTAGTGACAGTGTGTGCCACTTTCTTTAGTTCCCCCTGACTTGTGTGAGTACATTGTGTACAATCCACAGTGGGACAGGGTGACCCTTTGGGCATTTGCAATTTTTAAGTCATATTTATTTTGCTGGGCCTTCCTCCTCTCCCTTCGAGAGGCCCCAACATCATACCAAATTTGACGAGTTTAGTATTATCTGTAAAAACACTGTCATCCACTTAAACTAGATACTGAACGTTGAGAAAGAAACGGAAACTGAAGAATGACGTTTGTATAGAAGACGCGAGTGTGGAACCAATTGTAGAATCGAGTTTGTTTGGAAGAATGAGAATCAGCGGTGATGATTCCTGAGTGAATGGTTTAATACGATAGTAGTGGTCTGTTGGAGACTGCTTTATCAGAACGCACTTTTTAAATCTAATGCTTAAAAGAAGAGGAGTGGGGTTTTTGAATAGCCGGCGCGTTGAGACGCAAGCTGGAAGAGATATCTTAAGAGTTATCCAGTATTTAACTGTTGTACTTTGAAACCATTTGGCAATTTGCACATCTCGATAGTCAAACAATCATCCAGTGAGTCTGTCAGTTGTGCTGTTTTTTTTTTGTTTTCTCTCGAGCCTTTTTCTTTTTGAAAAGGGGAAAACTTTAAATAAAAGCGATGTAGCGGATATTGTTTGGCCTGTGTTGGCATTGGGACCTTCCCGCAGTGTTGTTTATCATGTTGAGCGATGGACTCGAAGCCTATCATATCTATTAACCTCCCCAAGACAGCTCGAAAAGGATACACCTTTCCAGTAATTTTTCCAATTTTTAGGAGATCTCAGGCTGTTGCAAAAAGTAAAAATGGTTGTGTAACAAAAGTAGGTTTCCTTCCCTGCTTATATTTTACCCATGATTATAGGGCGGCGCAGTGGTAGAGTTGCTGCCTTACAGCGCCAGGGTCCCAGGTTCGATCCTGACTACGGGTGCTGTCTGTACAGGGATTGTACGTTCTCCCCGTGACCTGCGTGGGTTTTCTCCGGGTGCTCCGGTTTCCTCCCACACTCCAAGGACGTGCAGGTTTGTAGGTTAATTGGCTTGGTGTAAATGTAAATTGTCCCTAGTGTGTGTGGAGCAGGGATCGCTGGTCGGTGCGGACTCGGTGGGCCGGAGGGACTGTTTCTCTAAATTAAACTAAACTAAATCAGTGCATATCAGTGATATCAATTTTTTTTAAATTGTACAGGGTTCTATCGTTCAAATCTTAGTTCTGAGCCACCTTCAATGAGCTCATCAATTATTTTAGAGTGTGCAATGGCTTTTTGAAACACATGATACGATAACACTCAAAATGTAATTCATGAGGAGCATGGTATTTAAAATCAACAAAGCCTCCTTTAGTATAGACACAAAATGCTGGAGTAACTCAGCGGGACAGGCAGAGAGGAGGAATGGGTGACGTTTCAGGTCGAGATCCTTTTACAGACTGAGAGTCAGTGGAGAGGGAGACTGGAGATACGGAAGGGTACAAAGAGAACGTCACCCTTTCCTCAAGTCAACCGGTGTAAACCAGCATCTGCACTTCCTCCCTGCTCCTTTTAATATAGGCTTGTTTCATAATAGATCGTCGATCAGCATTGAAAATGTAGGGTGGGTTTTGGTGGGGGGGGGGGGGGGGGGGGTGTGACTTTTTAAAATGTGCAAATTACTCAAAACCTGGCTTGTAGTGTCAAATAACTTCTTGGCTTGCCTCTGTTATGAATGTACCCAAATCTGTTTCGAGATCCTAATGAAAGAAATGGGGATGGGATCGGAGAGGCGGAGAAGCTCGAGTACTGCTGACGTTCATGTGAGTGAACAAAACCTCTGAAGAGTGCACCAAAATAGCTGAACAAGCTTTCCTATATTGCACATTAACATTACTTGGTTACTAATGCTGGGTTCCTAATGATAGAATTGGGGTTTCACTTGGGCGGCACAGCGGTGGTTTTGCCGCCTCACAGCGCCAGAGATCCCCGCGTTCCATCCTGACCACGGGTGCTGTCTGTACGGAGTTTGTACCTTCTCCCCGTGACCTGCGTGGGTTTCCCCCGGTTTCCTCCCGCACTCCAAAGACGTACAGGTTTGTAGGTTAATTGGCTTGGTGTAAATGTTTTAAAAAAATTGTCCCTAGTGTGTATGTGTAGGGTAGTGTTAATGTGTGGGGAGCGCCGGTCGAAGGGCCTGTTTCCGCGCTGTAACTCTAGACTAACCTACATGTGTGAGCCCTTCCATTAACACATGCAGGGCCTTCAAGTTCTTATATTTTTTACTTAAGGCAAGAGGAAATCAAAGCGCAGGGAGATTTTAGCTAAATGATTCAGTACGGCTGCACAGTCAGAGGCGTGGGTTTTATCTTTTCACGACTCTGGGAGTGGGAGCAGGGACTCGTTTAACTGCCCGAATCCACTGAAGAAACACTACAGGAAATAGTCAGATGCAATACGACCGATTCAGTGACTTGTCTTATGTTGATGTACAAGTAGGAATTCGAATTCCACAAACCTCGACGCACCCAGACACGAACTCTGAAACTGTTTGCTTGAATAGCACGTGCAATAACCATTTGTTGAAAGTGCCAGGTCTAAGACGATAGTTCACATCCTTTCGCTTACATTTAAAAAAAAAGAAATATCATTCGCATACCTCTCGCTAACCTTTTCCCCGCTGCCTTTCTTTCCCCCCCCCCCCCCCGCCCAAAACCAAGGCCTCCTTACAAAGACGGACGTTGAATCAGAATGCAAGACAAGCTTTAGACAGTCACAGAGTGCTGGAGTGACTCAGCGGGTCAGGCAGCATCTGTGGAGAACATGGATAGGTGACGTTTCATAGAGTGCTGGAGTAACTCAGCGGGTCAGGCAGCATCTGTGGAGAACATGGATAGGTGACGTTTCATAGAGTGCTGGAGTAACTCAGCGGGTCAGGCAGCATCTGTGGAGAACATGGACAGGTGACGTTTCACAGAGTGCTGGAGTAACTCAGCGGGTCAGGCAGCATCTGTGGGGGGAAAGAATAGGTGACGTTTCAGGCCGAGACCCTTCTTCAGACTGATCAGACATGGAGAGCCTTTTACGTTTGTAACCACATCAGCTGTGTGCTTCTGTACAAAGTCTGATTTGCAATAGTTAACTGACAACTATTTTCTAAAAAAAAAGGTTTGTGGTGAGCAAAAGAAAAAATGTTTAAAACAAAACTCACACAAAAAATATATATATATAAAGTCAGGGTGACCCCAACCTGTTTGTAGACAATTTACTGGTTATTCCTACTGGTAGTAGAAATTTCCACCTAGACACCTTTTTAATTTGTTTGGATAGGATGATTGGAGTGATCTGCAGAAGCCTTTCACACCTTTTACTCAGGGATGGGCTGGTATGTATGTGGAACACTGATGTAACCAGAGACAGCACTTTCACTAACTCCGAAGCCTACTTTATTTTTTAACAGACCTAGCCTCAAACGACGTTACCTTACTAATCGGATCATTTGTGGCGGGCGCTCGCCGTCCCCAGGCGGCATCACGTAGACAGAAGTTTGTTTTGGAAGCGACGGCTCACACATATACGTTGATTAGTATAGGTAACGTGAAACTATTGCACATGGGAGGGCGGAATGTTGGGGGGGGGGGGGGATGGGGGGGCAGGGTACGCAGTTCCTCGAAAGGCTCAGATACTGTTTAAATTAGCTTTGAATTTCATACCATGTAAAAATATTGGAGAGGGGAGGGGGTGGGGGGGGGGGGGGAAATTAACCAATACAAAATTTCAAGGTTCCCTTTATAGTTGTATGTGTCCATTTGCAATGTCCAGGAGACTGGTCTATTCAGGCTGTGGAGAGATGGAAGTACTTAATGGGCCTGTCCCACTTACGCGACTTTTTCGGAGACTGCCGGCTCCCGTCATAGGTCGCCGTTGGATTCTTGTTGAATGTTGGACACTCAACATTCAACACGTTGAATATCCAACATTCAACAAGAATCCAACGGCGACCAGAACATGGCACGACTCCTCGGTCGACTACTCACGACCATACAGCCTTCACCCCGCGACATGTCGCCTGCACGGTCGTGAGTCGTCTCCTAGTCGCCCAAAGAGTCGTAGCTTCTTTCTGGTCGCCGCAGAATTTTCCAACATGTTGAAAATTTTCGACGACCCACGGCGGGTGGCGGCAGTCGCCGTGAAAGTCGCGTAAGTGGGACAGGCCCTTTACTGTGCGTACAAAGTAGGCTTTCGGAAGTGCAGCCAGTTTGTGAATAGATTCCAGGCAGAATCCTGAATTTGCCCGACTCTTGGGTTGTGTGAGTACCTTTCCGGACGTTTTTTAAAGTCTTCCATCGAGAATCAATTTGAGGCGGCGATTATCGTCAATTGTTTTCTTTGTGGACTCGTGGACTGAGCTGTGGTCAAATAATGTCGAAATGGCCAGTAGAGGTAAGAAAATGGGGGAGGGATTAAAATGTTTTGCACCTTACTGTTAAACGAGAGAGAGAGAGAGAGTTTTTTCAGTACATAAATACGTAGTTACGAGCTTTCATTGTGAAAGGGGGGGACGTTTTTCCGTACACGTGTGTATTCCATGTAATTCCAGTGTACAATATTGTACTTGCACTAGCTTTTTTTAAAAACAATTATACAAATGGAAGAATTCATATTCTATTTTCTAATCGTGGTGTGTCTATTTGTAAGGATACACCCGGATCTGTTGAATTTTATGGTCCCTTTCTTTGGTGCTTGCAGGTTTTCTAGTTAGAAGTTATTTCATTATTATGATAATATTTGATTCAGACTTTGAACAAATTTTGTTTTAAAGAAATTGTCTGTATACCAGTACAAGTTTATTGTTTCAGTATACTCGTACTAATAAAATAACAGTGCCAACCATGGCCGCTTCCCCTGCTTGCTTCTTTCTGGATTTTTTAAATCTCTTCCAAGAGTCAGGAGGGTGTTTGATTGTCGTGTGTCCGAGATAGAACAATGGAATTCTTCCCTGCAGCAGCACAGCGCTCTTCACCGCGCTTCGTACGGTGGCGCGGCGGTAGAGTTGCCACCTCACAGCGCCAGAGACTGCGGGTGCCGTCTGTACGCTCTCTCTGTGACCCGCGTGGGTTTACCCCGGGTGCTCCGGTTTCTTCCCACACTCCAAAGACGTGCAGGTTGTAGGTTAATTGGCTTCAGGTACAGAAATTGTAAATTGCCCCCAGTGAGTAGGATAGGGCTCGTGCGCACGGGGCGATCGCTGGTGGGTGCGGACTCGGTGGGCCGAAGGACTTGTTTCTGCACTGTATCTCAAAAAGCAAGTAAGTACGTTTATTGGCCAAGTATTCACATACAAGGAATTTGCCTTGGTGCTCCGCCCGCAAGTAACAACATGTCATACAGTGACTGTTACGAATGACTCAGAAAACACTAAACATTAATAATAATAAAACATTAATGATAAAACACCATTTCAAATGATAAAACAAAAAGATGTTGCAGAATGGAGGGATATGGATCACCTGCTGGCAGGTGAGGTCAGTTTATCTTAGCAGTATGTTCAGCACAGCAATTGTGCGCCGGTTTCCTCCCACATCCCAAAGACGTGCAGGTTTGCAGGTTAATTGGCTTCGGTAAAAGATAATTGTAAATTCTCCCTCGTGTGTAGGAGGATACTGCTAGTGTACGGGGCGATCACCGGTCGGCGCAGACTCGGCGGGCCGAAGGGCTGTTTCCACTCTGGATCTCTGAAGTCTAAAGTGTCTCAAGGGGCTGTCCAACTCGAGCGACCTAATCCGCAAGTCCCAAAGAGTGCCTTCGACCTTCGAGCTCGAGGGCGCTCTCCTGGAAAGCCTCGAGCTGGATCGACCGGCCGCGTTGAAACCGCGAGGTGGATCGACCTGCTTCCACTCAGATAGAGCGGCCTCTACCGACCACACACACACACGCTCAAACACACCGCGAAGGTGGAGGCTGGGGACTGCGGAGGAGCTCTGTCTGCAGGATGAAGATGAAGGTAAACGGCTGCCACAGAGTACCTTAAGTCCTTTAGAGAGTGTGGGGGGAGAGAAGCGAGAGAGAAGGGAAGAGTAGGGGGGGAGAAGCGGAGAGAAGGGGAGGGGGGGGGAGAAGGAGTGGAGACACTTTTAAGAAGTTTAATAAAGTTTGGCGGGCATTTTACCAACCTGTAACTCCAATGAGCCAATCAAAATGCCCGGTCAGCGAAGGAGATTGCCTACGGCTGCCCTCGACTGCCTGTAAATAAATAGCGACCCCACTCCACTGCACTACGAGTTCAAAAGACCCATGCTGACCAAATGTTGCGGAAAATTTTTCAACATACTGAAAATTTTTCCGCGACCTAGCTGAGGCTGTGAGTACGGGCGGGAACCTCCCTCGAGCATGAAGGAGAGTTCCAGCCACCTCATACGACATCGTGTCGACCATGCTGCGAGTTTGAGTCGAGGGCAAACTCTTCTAAACTCTCAGATTAGGTTCCCAAGTGGGACAGGCCCTTTAAAATTGCAATTGGACCTTTTACAGTTTCATCTGGCAACTCATTCCATGTACATTCAATAGACAATAGGTGCAGGAGTAGGCCATTCAGCCCTACGAGCCAGCACTGCCATTCAATGTGATCACGGCTGATCATCCCCAATCAGTACCCCATTCCTGCTTTCTCCCCATATCCCCTGACTCCGCTATTTTTAAGAGCCCTATTTAGCTCTCTCTTGAAAGCATCCAGAGAAACGGCCTCCACCGCCCTCTGAGGCAGAGAATTCCACAGACTCCCCATATCCCCTATTAAGGGCCCTATCTAGCTCTCTCTTGAAACTATCCAGAGAATCTGCCTCCACCGCCCTCTGAGGCAGAGAATTCCACAGACTCGCTACTCTCTGTGAGAAAAAGGTTGCAGACATGGATTACAATTCTTTATTGTACTCAACCATGGCCTTTCAGTATTATCTAGTCCTTTAAAATGTCTCTAAGCATATTTAACGATTTTTACTTTTAATAAATCTGTTTAAATTTCTATTTCAGTGCGAAGTTGGCGAGCTGTCAAAAGGCCTTGAAGGCAGTGATGGAGAAACAAGGAACATCAGATGCCTGAGTCTTGTGTAGATGTAACAGCTGCACAAGTTCTCTTAACTTCAAGGAACCCTTGCTTTCCCTCTCTCTCCGTCTCTCACCCACCCTCTCTCTCTGACCAGTTCCACTGTCTGGGGGTGAGCAGCACCTTTGGAGAGTAGGAATGAAAGGGTCTCGACCCGAAACGCGAGAAGGGTCTTGACCCGAAACTTCGCACATTCCTTCTCTCCAGAGATGCTGCTTCACCGACTGAGTTACTCCAGCATTTTGTGTCTACCTTCGATTTAATGCAGCATCTGCAGTTCTTTCTTATGCATAGTTCTACTGTCCTCCTGGTTAAATATTACTGTTTGTATACCTCGTGGTCACCTTCTCCTCAGCCAACAATGAACCCTTCTACATTTCCTTATCATCATCCGCATTGATCTGTCATTTACACACCTTACCCTTCCATATCTCTAGACTCCCTCTCCCCTGACTCTGAAGAAAAGTCTCGACCCAAAGCGTCACCTCTTCTCCGGAGACACAGCGTGTCCCACTGAGTTACTCCAGCATTGTATGCCTCATCTTCGGCGTAAACCAGCATCTGCAATTCCTTCTTACATATTTAAAAGTTAATTGAACCAAATAGCACAGGGTTGGGGGGGGGGAGCTATTTTCACGAATGAGAGCAAATTGATGACTCTTCTGTTCTAACCTTTACGGAGCGTTAGGTGCTTCTCCAAGGTTTTTGTTCCTTGGGAAATGTAGTAAATGTAAACTTCAAGTGAAGAATGTGCCTGAGTCACATCTCCCGTTTTATAGACACATAGAAAACAGGTGCAGGAGGAGGCCATTTAGCCCTATGAGCCAGCACCGCCATTCAATATCATAGAAACATAGAAAAATAGGTGCAGGACTAGGCCATTTGGCCCTTCAAGCCTGCACCGCCATTCAATGTGATCATGGCTGATCATCCAACTCAGTATCCCGTACCTGCCTTCTCTCCATACCCCCGATCCCTTTAGCCACAAGTGCCACATCTAACGCCCTCTTAAATATAGCCAATAAACTGGCCTCAACTACCTTCTGTGGCAGAGAATTCCAGAGACTCACCACTCTCTGTGTAAAGAATGTTTTCCTCATCTCGGTCCTAAAGGAATTCCCCCTTATCCTTAGACTGTGACCGCTTGTTCTGGACTCCCCCAACATCGGGAACAATCTTCCAGCATCTAGCCTGTCCAACCCCTTAAGAATTTTGTAAGTTTCTATAAGATCCCCCCTCAATCTTCTAAATTCCAGCGAGTACAAGCCAATCATGATCATGGCTTATCATCCACAATCAGTACCCCGTTCCTGGTTTCTCCCCATATCTCTTCATTCCGTTAACCCTAAGAGCCAAATCTAACACTCTTTTGAATGCATCCAGTAAATTGGCCTCCGCTGCCTTCTGTGGCAGAAAATCCCACAGATTCACAACTCTCTGGGTGAAAACATTTTTCCTCATCTCAGTCCTAAATGGCCTACATAGAAAATAAGTGCAGGAGGAGGCCATTCGGCCCTTTGAGCCAGCACCGCCATTCAATATGATCATGGCTGATCATCCAAAATCAATACCGCGTTCCTGCTTTCTCTCCATATCCCTTGATTCCTTTAGCCCGAAGAGCTAACTCTAACTCTCTCTTGAATACATCCAGTGAATTGGCCTCCACTGCCTTCTGTGGCAGAGAATTCCACAGATTCACAACTCTGGGTGAAAAAGTTTTTCCTCATCTCGGTCCTAAATGACCTACTCTTTATTTTTAAACTGCGTGAACCCTGGTTCTGGACTCCCCCAACTTCGGGAACATTTTTCCTGCATCTAGCCTAACCAATCCTATAAGAATTTTATATGTTTCTATAAGATCCCCTCATCTGAAATTCTAGTAAAGATAAGTCCAGTCAACCCATTATTCTTTTATCATTTTATCTTTACTCTTAACCACTTCTCCCACTTCTTAGTTAAAGCAGCCTGTCCCGCTGAGTTACTCCAGCATTTTGTGTCCATCTTCGGTGTAAACCAGCATCTGCAGTTCCTTCCTACACGTGGAGTAACTGAGTGGGTCAGACAGCATAGTTGGAGGACATGGATAGGTGATAATCCTATTCACAAGTGTCCTGACCCAGAACGTCAACTATCCATGAGCTATCTCAATAAGATCAATCTGTCGCTTTCTGCCTTAAAAAAACCCAAATGACCTGGCCACCACCGCCGTCTGTGGCAATGAATTCCACAGATTCACTGCCCTCTGACTAAAGGAATTCCTCCTCATCTCCTTCCTAATGGAACACCCTATTACACCGAGGTTGTGCCCTCTGGTCCAAGACTCTCCCACCAGTGGAAACATCCGCTCCACACCCATTCAATATGATCATGGCTGATCATCCAAAATCAGTACCCCATTCCGGCTTCTATCCCATACCCCTTGATTCCCTTAGCCCTAAGAGCTAAATCTAACTCTCTCGTGAAAACATCCAGTGAATTGGCCTCCACTGCCTTCTGTGGCAGAGAATTCCACGGATTCACAACTCTTTGGGTGAAATGTTTTTCCTCATCTCAGTCCTAAATGGCTTACCCCTTATTCTTAAACTGTGACCCCTGGTACAGGACTCCCCCAACACCGGGAATATTTTTCCTGCATCTAACCTGTCCAATCCTTTAAGAATTTTATTTGTTTTATAAGGTGACATCTCATTCTTCTAAATTCCAGTGAATACAAGCCCAGTCTACCCATTATCTCATCATATGTCAATCTCGCCATCCCGGGAATTAACCTGGTAAACCTATGCTGCACTCCCTCAATAGCAATAATGTCCTTCCTCAAATTAGGAGACCAAAATAGCACACAATACTCCAGGTGCGGTCTCATCAGGGCCCTGCACAATTGCAATAGGACCTCCTTGCTCCTAAACTCAAATCCTCTCGCAATGAAGGCCAACATGGCTTTCTTCACGGCCTGCTGTACCTGCAATCTTACATTCAGTGACTGATTTACAAGCACACCCAGGTCTCGTTGCACCTCCCCTTCTCCTAATCTTCACCATCAGATAATAATCTGCCTTCCTGTTCTTGCCACCAAAGTGGGCAACCTCACATTTATCCACATTATACTGCATCTGCCATGCTTCTGCCCACTCACCCAACCTATCCAAGTCACCCTGCAGCCTCATAGCATCCTCCTCGCAGCTCACACTGCCACCCAGCTTTGTGTCATCCGCAAACTTAGAGATGTTACATTTAATTCCCTCGTCTAAATCGTTAATATATATTGTAAACAACTGGGGTCCCAGCACCGAGCCTTGCGGCACTCCACTGGTCACTGCCTGCCATTCTGAAAAGGACCTGTTAATTCCTACTCTTTGCTTCCTGTCTGCCAACCAGTTCTCTAACCATGTCAATACCCTACCCCCAATACCATGTGCTCTAATTTTGCACACTAATCTCTTGTGTGGGACCTTGTCAAAGGATTTTTGAAAGTCCAGATACACCACATCCACTGGCTCTCCCTTATCCATTCTACTTGTTACATCCTCAAAAAATTCCAGAAGATTAGTCAAGCATGATTTCCCCTTCATTAATCCATGCTGACTTTGACCGACCCTGTCACTGCTTTCCAAATGTGCTGCTATAACATCTCTCATAATCGACCCCAGCATCTTCCCCACTACCGACGTAAGGCTAACTGGTCTATAATTCCCCGTTTTCTCTCTCCCTCCTTTCTTAAAAAGTGGAGTTACATTGGCTACCCTCCAGTCCACAGGAACTGATCCAGAGTCGAGAGAACATTGGAAAATGATCACCAATGCATCCACGATTTCTAGGGCCACCTCCTTGAGTACTCTGGGATGCAGACCATCTGACCCTGGGGATTTATCTGCCTTCAGTCCCAACAGTTTACCTAACACCATTTCCTGACTAATGTGGATTCCCTTCCGTTCCTCCCTCCCACTAGATCCTCGGACCCCTAGTATTTCTGGGAGATTGTTTGTGTCTTCCTCGGTGAAGACAGAACCAAAGTACTCGTTTAACTGTTCTGCCATTTCCTTGTTTCCCATTATAAATACACCCGTCTCTGACTGTAAGGGACCTACATGCGTCTTCACTAATCTTTTCCTTTTTACGTACCTAAAGCTTTTACAGTCAGTTTTCATATTCCCCGCAAGCTTTCTTTCATGCTCTATTTTCCACCTCTTAATGAACCCCTTTGACCTCCTCTGTTGAGTTCTAAATTTCTCCCAGTCCTCCGGTTTGCCGCTTCCCCTGGCCAATGTATCTGCCTCTTCCTTGGATTTAACACTATCCTTAACCTCACTCATCAGCCACCGTTGAGCCGCCTTCCCTGTTTTATTTTTTCGCCGGACAGGGATGAACAATTTCTGGAGTTCATCCATGCGGTCTTTAAATCTTCCCGATTGCATCTCCACTGTCAGCCCTTTAAGTCTAATTTGCCGGTCTATCCTAGCCAATTCCCGTCTCATAACTTCAAAGTCTCCCTTTTTCAAGTTCAGGACCCTAGTCTCTGAATTAACCGTGTCACTCTCCATCCTAATGCAGGATTCCACCATATTATGGTCACTGTTGCCCAAGGGGCCTTGCACAACAAGATTGCTAACTAATCCTTCCTCATTGCACGATACCCAGTCTAGGATGGCCTGCCCTCTAGTCGGTTCCTCTACATATTGGTTTAAAAACCCATCCTGTATACATTCCAGGAGATCCTCCTCCTCAGCACTGTTACCAATGTGGTTGGCCCAATCTATGTAGATTAAAGTCACCCATGATAACCGCATCATTCTCATTAAGCTCCTCTGGACCCTCTCCAACGCCAGCATATCCTTTTGCTCCACTCTCCCCAACATGTGTGTTCTAAGGTAGTGCGGAGATTGGGATCTCAGGACCAATTGCTGCTGTGGCTCGTGAAATGGCCGTAACAGCAATAGAAACATAGAAAATAGGTGCAGGAGGAGGCCATTCGGCCCTTCGAGCTAGCACCGCCATTCATTGTGGTCTTGGCTGATCGTCCCCTATCAATACAGGATACTGAGTTGGATGATCAGCCATGATCACATTGAATGGCGGTGCAGGCTCGAAGGGCCGAATGGCCTACTCCTGCACCTATTTTCTATGTTTCTAATAACCCGTGCCTGCCTTCTCCCCATATCCCTTGACCCCACTAGCTCCTAGAGCTCTATCTAACTCTCTCTTAAACCCATCGAGTGACTTGGCCTCCACTGCCCTCTGTGGCAGGGAATTCCACAAATTCACAACTCTCTGGGTGAAAAAGTTTTTTTTCTCACCTCAGTCTTAAATGGCCTCCCCTTTTTTCTAAGACTGTGGCCCCTGGCTCTGGACTCGCCCAACATTGGGAACATTTTTCCTGCATCTAGCTTGTCCAGTCCTTTTATCATTTTATATGTTTCTATAAGATTCAATCATAGACACAGAGTGCTGGAGTAACTCAGCGGGTCAGGCAGCATCTGTGGGGAACATGGATAGGTGACGTTTCACAGAGTGCTGGAGTAACTCAGCGGGTCAGGCAGCATCTGTGGAGAACATGGATAGGTGACGTTTCACAGAGTGCTGGAGTAACTCAGCGGGTCAGGCAGCATCTGTGGAGAACATGGATAGGTGACGTTTCACAGAGCGCTGGAGTAACTCAGCGGGTCAGGCATCTTTAGAGAACAGGGATGGGTGACGTATCGGGTCGGGACCCTTCTTCAGACAGCTCGTTCCATATACCCACTACTGTCTGATTACAAGTAATGGTGGCCCTCAGATTCCTTTTAACTCTTTCCCCTCTCACCCTATTCCCCTCCCATCTTAAACCAATGCTCTCTGGTTCTTGATTCCTCTACGCTGGGTAAAAGACTGTGCGTTCATCGTCATATAGTGATACAGTTTGGAAACAGGCCCTTCAGTCCAACTTGCCCACACCAACCAACATGCGCCATCTACACTAGTCCCACCTGCTTGTGTTTGGCCCATATCCATCCTATCCATGTACCTGTCTAAATGTTTCTTAAATGTTGCGATAGTCCCTGCCTCTTAACACCTTTCTCCGGCAGCTCGTTCCATACACCCATCACCGTTAGTACGAGAAAGTTATCCCTCAGGTTCTTATTAAATCTTTCCCCCCCCCCCACCTTAAACCTATGTCCTCTGGTCCTCAATTCCCCAACTCTGGGCAAGAGACTCTGTGCGCGACCCGATCTATTCCCTTCATGATTTTGTCCACCTCTATAAGATCACCCCTCATCCTCCTGTGGTCCAAGGAATAGAGACCCAGCCTGCTCAACCTCTCCCTGTAGCTCACACCCTCGAGCCCTGGCAAAATCTTCAGCCTATGTATATTCCAATACATACACGATAATCTCTCAGCTCAGAACTACATCGAATCAAAATTGAGCCGTAAAATTTAAGTATATCATTTTTATTTCACATCCTGAAAACATTACAAACACATAAGAATTTATATATACTTAAAATTCTGCTTGAAATAAATTAGATTTCTCGCATTCATAATTGTATATTCCTAAGCAGTCCATTTAGTAATAAAATAATGGCTGTACATTCATTTTTGGTTGAAGCAATTGCTGATTTTCACATCAAAATATAATCTTCGGTGGATAAAAATAAAACGCAAGGCTGAAGAAAGGTCCCGACCCGAAGCATCATCTATCCATGGTCTCCACAGATGCTGCCTGACCTGCCGAGTTAAAGCCCTGTCCCACGGTACAAGTTCATTCAAGAGCTCTCCCGAGTTTTTTAAAAATCAAACTCGTAGTAAGCACGTAGCGGGTACGTCGGAGCTCGGAGACGTCTCTTAAGAGCCCGTTACGCTAACGGCAGGTACTCGGGAAGACTCGCTAATGGCAGGTAAGCACGGGAAGACTCGTGAAGATTTTTCAACACGTTGAAAAATGTCCACGAGAGCCCCGAGTACCGACGAGTGGCCGTTACCGTAAATCTCCGAGTTCGAATCAGGGCAAACTCGGGAGAGCTCTTGGAATGAACTCGTACCTTGGGACAGGGCTATAACTCCAGCACTTTGTGTCCTCTTGTGTGAAGCAGCATCATTGTTACTATACTAAAGAAAATGCCACAGTAGACTAACTCAGCGGGTCAGACAGCATCTCTGGTCAACATGGTTCGGCGACGTTTCAGATCGGGGACCTTCCTTCAGACTAATCTTGTCGGGGGGGGAGGGGGGGAGAAAGCTGGAATAAGGAGGAGGGAGCGGGACAACGTCTGGCAATTGATGGGCGGATGTGCAGGAAGGAACCGCAGATGCTGGTTTGCACCGAAGATAAGCACAAAGTGCTGGAGTAACTCGGCGGGTCAGGCAGCGTCTCTGGAGAGAAGGCATCGGTGACGTTTCAGGGTCGGGACCCTTCTACGGATCCTGAGGCTCTGAAGAAGGGTCTCGACCCGAGACGTCACCTTCCTTAAGTGATAGGTGGATACAGCTGAGGGGGGGGTCCACTGGAAGATGGGTTGTCAAGGACTAGAGATGAAAAGGAGACAAACAGGTGAAGGACAGGGATAAGAAGAAGAATGAAACTTGAAGGGGAGAGGTGGAAGGGGGGGATGTGGTGGGGGTGAAATGGATACATGCTCGGGTAGAAGGGAGAGGTAAAAAAGAGGGGAACCTAATATTGGGGGGGGGGGGTTCAATGTAGCTTACAAGCCAACAGGAGCACAGTAAAGAACTGCCAGCATATTTTAGCATAGTGGAAGACAGATGCAGTTTAGTTTAGTTCAGAGATACAGCGCGGAAACAGGCCCTTCAGCCCACCCAGCCATCTCCGCACACTAACACTATCCTACACACACTAGGGGACAATTTACATTTATACCCAAGCCAATTAACCTGCAAACCTGCACGTCTTCGGAGTGTGGGAGGAAACCGGAGATCCCGGAGAAAACCCACGCAGATCACGGGGAGAACGTACAGGCAGCATCCGTAGTCGGGATCGAACCCGTGTCTCTGGCGCTGTGAGGCAGCAACTGTACCGCTGCGCCACCGTGCCACATTAAGATGTAGAAGACCAGCTCGATAAGCTCTGCAGGCAATTTATTTTTTAAATCTGGGAAATATTCTCACA
The DNA here is from genome assembly GCA_963514005.1 of Raja brachyura. The sequence continues at coordinate 148,661,575 of OY740782.1, read as the reverse complement.
GCGTGCATAGTTACGAATTATATTCAAGTACATCGTGTTGAATGAGGGGAACCGCAGAGAAATTAAAATCGCGGTTTGTTTGACCGTGGCGAGGCAGGCTACGAGAACGTTTGGTTGGACTGACGGGTCACCCGGATGAAGGTCGTCCTTCGACTCAGCTCCTTCAGCTTGGCGGCTCCCACGTACGTACACGTGGACCGTAAACCGCCCAGAATGTCCAGGATAGTCTTCTCCACGTCCCCTTTGTATGGAACCTCCACCGTCCTGCCTTCTGAAGCCCTGGGTGCAAACGAAAAAGGCAATCCGCTGGGTTACACCGTCTCATTAACCTACGATGAACGTCTCTTAGCCCTGGGACTGGACTCGCTGGAGTTTAGAAGAAGGATGAGAGGGGATCTTATTGAAACATATAAGATTATTAAGGGTTTGGACACGCTAGAGGCAGGAAACATGTTCCTGATGGTGGGGGAGTCCAGAACCAGGGGCCACAGTTTAAGAATAAAGGGGAGGACATTTAAAACGGAGACGAGGAAACACTTTTTCACACAGAGAGTTGTTAGTCTGTGGAATTCTCTGCCTCAGAGGGCGGTGGAGGCCGGTTCTCTGGATGCTTTCAAGAGAGAGCTAGATAGGGCTCTTAAATATAGCGGAGTCAGGAGATATGGGGAGAAGGCAGGAACGGGGTACTGATTGTGGATGATCAGCCATGATCACATTGAATGGTGGTGCTACCATGAAGGGCTGAATGGTCTACTCCTGCACCTATTGCCTATTGAGGGGGGAAATATTTAATAGGAACCTGAGGGATATCTTTTCCACACAAAGGGTGGTAGGTGTCTGGAACGAGCTGCCGGAAGAGGTAATTGAGGCAGGCACTATTGCAATGTTTAAGAAACAATTAGACAGGTATGTTGATAGAAACACAGAAAATAGGTGCAGGAGGAGGCAATTCGGCCCTTCAAGCCAGCACCGCCATTCATTGTGATCATGGCTGATCGGTAGGAGAGCTTCAGAGAGATATGGGCAAAACACAGGCAGGTGGGACTAGTGTAGGTGGGACATGTTGGTCGGTGTGGGCGAGTTGGGCCGTTGGGACCTGTTTCCACGCTGTATATGACTCTGTAACCTCCTTCAGCCATCTTGCAAGAAATGGCAACACAAGAACCCGGAAGCATTTAATTTTGCCGTTCTGCTCAAAATATTACAGGACCCCCCCGTCTTCGTGTCCCCTTTCCCAGAGAATAAAGCTGAAGGAGGATGATCTTTCCCTGCACCTATTGTCTATAATGAGGGGGGACCAACTCAGTGGATATTTTTAAGGCAGAGATCGATAGATTCTTGATTAGGACAGGGATCTGAGGTGATGGGGAGAAGGCAGGAGAATGGGGATAGGAGGTAGACACGATGGGCCGAATGGCCTGCTTCTACTCCTATTCATGACCTCATCAGTGATCCTCGGACTATCTTTGATCGGATCCGCTTTACCCTGCACTAATACAGCAGTGGCACAGCGGTGGAGTTGCTACCTCCGTACAGACACCAGTGTCCGTTGACTCCATCTACACCTCACGCTGCCTCGGCAAGGCCAGCAGAATCATCAAGGACCAGTCACACCCTGGCCACTCCCTCTTCTCCCCTCTCCATATAGATAAAAGTTAGAGAAGTGTGAAAACGCACACCTCCAGATTCAGGGACAATTTCTTCCCAGCTGTTATCAGGCAACTGAATCATCCTACCACAACCAGAGTGCGCTGCTGAGCTACTATCTACTTCATTGGTGACCCTCGGACTATCCTTGATCAGATTTTGCTGGCTTTACCTTGCACTAAATGTTATTCCCTTATCCTGTATCCGTACACTGTAAATGGCTCTTTTCTTCGGTATTCACCAAGGAGAAGGATATTGAACTCTGTGAGGTAAGGGAATAAAGTAGAGTAGCTATGGAAACTATGAGATTCAAAGAGGAGCAAGTACTAACACTTTTGAAAAATATTAAAGTGGATATGTCTCCAGGTCCTGACAGGATATTCCCTAGGACATTGAGGGAAGTTAGTGTAGAAATAGCAGGGGCTATGACAGAAATATTTCAAATGTCATTGACGTCAGTGGTGGGCAAATTAATGGAAAGGATACTTAGAGATAATATATATAAGCATCTGGATAAACAGGGTCTGATCAAGAACAGTCAACATAGATTTGTGCCTGGAAGGTCATGTTTGACAAACCTTCTTGAATTTTTTGAAGAGGTTACTAGGGAAATTGATGAGGGTAAAGCAGTGGATGTTGTCTATATGGATTTCAGTAAGGCCTTTGACAAGGTTCCCCATGGAAGGTTGGTTAAGAAGGTTCAATCTTTGGGTGTTAATGGCGGAGGAGCAAGATGGATTCAACAGTGGTTGAATGGGAGATGCCAGAGAGTAATGGTGGATGGCTGCTTGTCAGGTTGGAAGCCGGTGACCAGTGGGGTGCCTCAGGGATCTGTGTTTGGTCTACTGTTGTTTGTCATGTACATCAATGACCTAGATGATGGGGTGGAAAATTGGATAAGTAAGTATGCAGATGATACTAAGATAGGTGGTGCTGTGGATAATGAAGTAGATTTTCAAAGTCTACAGAGAGATTTGGGACATTTGGAAGAGTGGGCTGAAAGATGGCAGATGGAGTTTAATGCTGATAAGTGTGAGGTGCTACATCTTGGCAGGACAAATCAAAATAGGACGTACATGGTAAATGGTAGGGAATTGAGGAATGCTGTGGAACAGAGGGATCTAGGAATAACTGTGCCCTGAAGGTGGAATCGCATGTAGATAGGGTGGTAAAGAAAGCTTTTGGTGCGCTGGCCTTTATAAATCAGAGCATTGAATATAGGAGTAGGGAAGTAATGTTAAAATTGTACAAGGCATTGGTGAGACCAATTCTGGAGTATGGTGTACAATTTTGGTCGTCTAATTATAGGAAGGATGTCAACAAAATAGAGAGAGTACAGAGGAGATTTACTAGAATGTTGCCTGGGTTCCAGCAACTAAGTTACAGAGAAAGGTTGAACAAGTTAGGTCTTTATTCTTTGGAGCGCAGAAGGTTAAGGGGGAACTTGATTGAGGTCTTTAAAATGGTGAAAGGGATAGACAGAGTTGACGTGGATAAGCTTTTCCCATTGACGGTAGGGAAGATTCAAACAAGAGGGCATGACATGAGAATTAAGGGACAGAAGTTTAGGGGTAACATGAGGGGGAACATCTTTACTCAGAGTGGTGGCTGTGTGGAATGATCTTCCAGCAGAAGTGGTGGAGGCAGGATCGATATTAACATTTAAAAGTAAAGTGGATAGGTATATGGACGGGAAGGGAATGGAGGGGTATGGTCTGAGTGCAGGTAGATGGGACTAGGGGAAAATAAATGGTCGGCATGGACTGGAAGGGCCGAGAAGGCCTGTTTCCGTGCTGTAATTGTTATATGGTTATATGGTAATCGTGTATTGTCTTTCCGCTGACTGGTTAGCACGCAACAAAAGCTTTTCACTGTATGTCGGTACATGTGACAATAAACTAAACTAACTAACTAAGTTATAGGAGAAGAATGAATTAGGCTGAAGGGCCCGTGTTTCTAAAACTCCTAGGCACTGGGGGGGCAATTTACAGAGGGCCAATTAACCTACAAACCCGCATGTCTTTGGGAGTGTGGCAGGAAACCTGACGACCCGGAGAAAACCCACGCAGGTCATGGGGAGAACGTGCAAACTCCACACAGACTGGACCCGAGGTCAGGATCGAACCCAGAACTTTGGCACTGTGAGGCAACAACTCCACCGCTGCACCACTGTGTGTCGCCCTGATGTAGGATAGGGGAAACAATCAGAATCTTTTACCGAGGCTGGGAATGTCATGGATTAAAGGGCATAACTTTAAGGTGAGCAAGTATTTTTTTTACACAGGGAGTGGTGGGTGCCTCTGGGGGTGGGGGTAGAGGCAGATACAATAGTTCACAAGTCATAGGATAAGAATCAGGCCATTCGGCCCATTCAGTCCACTCCGCCATTCAATCATGGCTGATCTCTTATGGTTAGAAACATATAAAATTCTTAAGAGGATTGGACAGGCTAGATGCAGGAAAATTGTTCCCGATGTTGGGGGAGTCCAGAACCGGGGGTCACAGTTTAAGAATAAGGGGGAGGCCATTTAGGGCTGAGATGAGGGGGTGGAAGATTGCAACCTTTGCGTGGTCCGCCCTGTTTCGACTAATGCAATCAACTCAACGTGCACACACAGAAGATCAAACAGAACAAGTTGTCCCTACAACTTTAGGCTGTGCACACCACACGAAAGAAGAAGACTGAGGTGAGAAAATGTTTTTTCACCCAGAGAGTTGTGAATCTGTGGAATTCTCTGCCACAGAAGGCAGCGGAGGCCAATTCACTGGATGTTTTCAAGAAAGAGTTAGATTTAGCTCTTAGGGCTAAGGAAATCAAGGGGTACGGGGAGAAAGCAGGAACGGGGTACTGATTTTGGATGATCAGACACGATCTTATTGAATGGGGAGTTACACAAAAAGCTGGAGAAACTCAGCGGGTGCAGCAGCATCTAAGGAGCGAAGGAGATAGGCGACGTTTCGGGTCGAGACCCTTCTTCAGACTGGAGAAGGGTCTCGACCCGAAACGTCGCCTATCTCCTTCGCTCCTTAGATGCTGCTGCACCCGCTGAGTTTCTCCAGCTTTTTGTGTAACCCTCGATTCTCCAGCATCTGCAGTTCCTTCTTTAACATATTGAATGGGGATGCTGGCTCGAAGGGCCTGCTCCTATTATCTATGTTTCTGCCTCCTATCTTATAGAAACTTACAAAATTCTTAAGAGGTTGGACAGGCTAGATGCAGGAAGATTGTTCCCGATGTTGGGGAGGTCCAGGACAAGGGGTCACAGCTTAAGGATAAGGGGGAATTCCTTTAGGACCGAGATGAGAAGGACTTTTCTCACACAGAGAGTGGTGGGTCTCTGGAACTCTCTGCCACAGAGGGTAGTTGAGGCCAGTTCATTGGCTATATTTAAGAGGGAATTAGATGTGGCCGTTGTGGCTAAAGGGATCAGAGGGTATGGAGAGAGGCAGGTACGGGATACTGAGTTGGATGATCAGCCATGATCACATTGAATGGCGGTGCAGGCTCGAAGGGCCGAATGGCCTACTCCTGCACCTAATTTCTATGTTTCTAATCCCATTTTCCGCCTTCTCCCCATAACCCTTGACACCCGTTCTAATCAGTTGCCTTAAAAATATCCACTGATTTGGCCTCCACCGCCGTCTGTGGCACTAAGTTCCACAGATTCACCACCCTCTGACTAAAGCGGCTTTTAAGAGGCTTTTAGATAGGCACATGGATATGTAAATTGTCCCTCGTGTGTAGGATAGTGCGAGTGTACGGGGATCGCTGGTCGGCGCGGACACGGTGGGCCGAAGGACCTGTTTCCTCTATTTCTAAACTAAACTAACCAGTGGCCTACTAATAGTCCCAGTTTCCCACGGATTAGGTCATATGGTCATAAGTGATAGGAATAGAATTAGGCCATTCGGCTCATCAAGTCTACTCCGCCATTCAATCACGGCTGATCTATCTCTCCCTCCCTACTGCCTTCCCCCCCATAACCCCTGACACCCGCACTAATCAAGAATCTATCTATCTCTGCCTTAAAAATATCCACTGACTTGGCCTCCACAGCCGTCTGTGGCAATGAATTCCACAGATTCACCACCTTTTGACCAAAGAAATTCGTCCTCATCTCCTTCCTAAAGGAACGTCCTTTAATTCTGAGGTTATGACTCAGAATCCTAGACTCTCCCACCAGTGGAAACATCCTCTCCACATCCACTCTATCCAAGCCTTTAATTATTCGGTAAGTTTCAATGAGGTCCCCCCTCATTCATCTAAACTCCAGCGAGTACAGGCCCAGTGCCGACAAACGCTCATCATAGGTTAACCCACTCATTCTGCCGAAAATGTTGCCGACAGTGCCAGCATTATTGGGTGGCTACCGATCCCTGAAACGATCATAAGACATAGGAGGAGAATTAGGCCATTCGGCCCATCGGGTCTCTGCCACCCTTCGATTATGACTGATCTATCTTCCCCTCTCAACCCCATTCTCCTGCCTTCTCCCCATGACCCCTGACACTCGTACTGATCAAGAACCACAGGACGATGAGGGGTGGTCTTATGGAGGTGTACAAAATCATGAGAGGAATAGATCGGGTAGTCTTTTGCCCAGAGTAGGGGAATCGAGGACCAGAGAACATAGGCTTAAAGTGTGGGGGGGGGGGGGAATGATTTAACAGGAATTCGAGAGGCAACTTTTCCACACAAAGAAACATAGAAACATAGAAATTAGGTGCAGGAGTAGGCCATTCGGCCCTTCGAGCCTGCACCGCCATTCAATATGATCATGGCTGATCATCCAACTCAGTATCCCGTACCTGCCTTTTCTCCATACCCTCTGATCCCTTTAGCCACAAGGGCCACATCTAACTCCCTCTTAAATATAGCCAATGAACTGGCCTCAACTACCCTCTGTGGCAGAGAGTTCCAGAGTGGTGGGTGCATGGAACGAGCTGCCAGAGGAGGTAGTTGAAGCTGGGACTATCCCAACGTTTAAGAGACATTTAGACCAGTACATGTTTTTTAATTTTCCCATCCTGAATAAAGACCCAGGACTTGGGTTCATTCACCCTCATGATTTACACACCTCTGTAAGATCACCCATCTCAATAGACAATAGGTGCAGGAGTAGGCCATTCAGCCCTTGGAGCCAGCATCGCCATTCAATGAGATCATGGCTGATCATCCCCAATCAGTACCCCGTTCCTGCCTTCTCCCCATATCCCCCGACTCCGCTATTTCTAAAAGCCCTATCTAGCTCTCTCTTGAAAGCATCCAGAGAACCGGCCTCCACCGCCCTCTGAGGCAGAGAATTCCACAGACTCACCACTCTCGGTGTGAAAAAGTGTTTCCTCGTCTACGTTCTAAATAGCTTACTCCTTATTCTTAAACTGTGGCCCCTGGTCTGGACTCCCCCAACATCGGGAACATGTTTCCTGCCTCTAGCGTGTCCGAACCCTTAATAATCTTATATGTTTCAATATACGGGTGATCGATGGCCGGCGTGGACTTAGTATTTAAGGGCCTGTCCCACTTGGGTGTCATTTCAAGAGAGAGCTAGCTAGGGCTCAAGATAGCGGAGTCAGGGGATATGGGGAGAAGGCAGGAACGGGGTACTGATTGGGGACGATCAGCCATGATCACATTGAATGGCGGTGCTGGCTCGAAGGGCCGAATGGCCTCCTCCTGCACCTATTGTCTATTGTTAACCAGGGAGTTGCGGAGGCAACGGTCTCTGCGGAAGGCGGAAAGGGGTGGAGATGGGAAAATGTGGATAGTGGATAGGTATATGGACGGGAAGGGAATGGAGGGGTATGGTCTGAGTGCAGGTAGATGGGACTAGGAAAATAAATGGTCGGCACGGACTGGAAGGGCCGAGAAGGCCTGTTTCCGTGCTGTAATTGTTATATGGTTATTCATAAGGGGTCACTGAATTTGTTATATGGTGATGGTGACGGAAGTTGAAGGGGTTACCTGTACTCCGCCACGCCGCCCGCGTGCTTCTTCATGGCCGTGTCCGAGCTCATTCCGTAGAAGAGTTTCACCTTCCTCCCGTCCTTCTCCATGACTTCCCCGGCACACTGGTCGTGGCCCGCAAACATCCCGCCCAGCATCACAAAGTCCGCTCCCGCCCCTGGAGACAGCGCAAGGAAGCAACTCAGTAACAACGGGAGGAAACCGGAGCACCTGGAGAAAACCCACTCAGTTCACGAGGAAAAACGTGCACACTCAAAATGTACAGGCATAGAAAACACTGGCAATAGGTGCTGGAGCAGGCCGTTCGGCCCTTCGAGCCAGCACCACCATTCAACATGATCAAGAGAGTCAAGAGAGTCTTGCCGTGTGTCCCAGATAGGACAATGACATTCTTGCTTGCTGCAGCACAACAGAATATGTAAACATAATACAGAACAGGAGATAAAAGTTCAGTGTGTCTATATATCACAGACCATATATATACACAATCAATAAACAGATAAAGTGGAATAGGCTGTAATGCCCCTGTCCCACTTAGGAAACCTGAACGGAAACCTCTGGAGACTTTGCGCCCCACCCAATGTTCCCGGATGTATTTGTCAGTCTCCCTAATGGTCGAAAGTGGTTTCTGCCCCTTCTATAGAACATTGAAGAAGCGGAAACCACTCTCGACCACTAGGGAGACGGACAAAAAACCTCCGGGAACCGCACAGAAACCTTGGGTGGGGCGGAGAAACGGAGAGATGAGTGTGTGGCCAGGATGATCGTCCAGAATCAGTATCCCATTCCTGCCTTCTCCCCATATCCCTTGATTCCCTTCGCCCTAAGAGCTAAATCGAACTCTCTCTTGAAAACATCCAGTGAATCGTCCTCCACTGCCTTCTGAGGCAGAGAATTCCACAGATTCACAACTCTCTGGGTGGAAAAGTTTTTCCTCATCTCAGTCCTAAATGACTTTCCCCTTAAAGGCCTGTCCCACCAGCATGCGAGCGCGACCAAACGTGGTGGGTTGAGCCGTACGGCCTCGCGGGGCCGGTTCCACTTAGAACCGCGGAGGCGTATGGAGTTGTGCGGGGCTGGTCCCGTGATCGTACTCACCAATCAGCTGGGCAGGAGGCGGGCCGAGTAAATATGGACGTTGCACGGCGCCGGGCGGTGACGTCATCACACAACGGCACGCGGGGCGGTGATGTCATCGCGCAACGCCACGCGCTAGGCATACGCCGTCAAGACGCAGCATACGGCGTCTTGACGCTGCGTGCGACGTCGGGACATTGCGTACGTCCTTGATGCGGCTGCGGGCCTGTCGGCCGTTGCCGTGCGGAATTTGTGAACACGGTCAGTTTTTCGGAGCCCCGCGCGATGTCGGGACCAGCTCCGCACAACTCCATATGGCTCCGGCGATCGAAGTGGGACCGGCCCCGCGAGGCCGTATGGCTAATGATGGTGGGACAGGCCCTTTATTCTTAAGAAAGTACTGGAAAAATCGAAGGTAGACAAAGAGCTGGAGAAACTCAGCGGGTGAGGCAGCATCCATGGAGCGAAGGAATAGGTGATGTGTCGGGTCTCGACCAGAAACGTCACCCATTCCTTCACTCCATGGATGCCGCCTCACCCGCTGAGTTTCTCCAGCTTTTTGTCTACCTACCCCTTATCCTTAAACTGTGTGACCCCTGGTTCTGGACTTCCCCAACATGGGGAACATTTTTCCTGCATCTAGCCTGTCCAATCCCTTAAGAGTTTTATATGTTTCCATCTCCATAGAGGGAGAGTTGCTGCCTCACAGTGCCAGAGACCCGGGTTCGATCCTGCCCTCGGGTGCTGTCTGTACGGAGTTTGTACGTTCTCCCCGTGACCTTGTGGGTTTTCTCCGGGTGCTCCGGTTTCCTCCCACACTCCAAAAACGTACAGGTTTGTAGGTTAATTTGGCGTACAAACCCGTACAGGCAGCACCCGTAGTCGGGATAGAACCCGGGTCTCTGGCGCTGTGAGGCAGCAACTCTACCGCTGCGCCACCGTGCCGCCCATTTATATAGTTTTTGTAATTCCTTATTTCCAGTCCTAGAGTGATACAGCGTGGAAACAGGCCCTTCGGCCCAATTTGCCCACACCGGCCAACATGTCCCATCTACACTAGTCCCACCTGCCTGCATTTGGTCCATTTCCCTCCAAACCTGTCCGAACATGTTCCTCTGGCTGCTCGTCTCATGCACCCACCATCCCGCTACTTCCTGGCTCTTTTACTCAATGACCCGATTCAATGCCCTCGAATAGATGGCATCATCGGCAATGAGCCACTCCACACTCAAGTATCTGTTATCTGTTATTTATGTGTGTGTGTGTGTATATATATATATTCATTGGTATATGGACACACTGATCTGTTCTGTATTTATTTATGCCTGCTATGTTCTGTTGTGCTGAAGCAAAGCAGGAATTTCATTGTCCTATCTGGGACACATGACAATAAACTCTCTTGAATCTTGAAGTGCTGCCCTGAGGTAGTCAAGACGTGACAGGGATCACTAACACTGACCAAGACTGCCCTCCTGTGGTGGAGGAGGGGAAAGCAGCCGAAACCGCCAGAAACTCTATCTTAAGGGCCTGTCCCACTTGGGCGTTATTTGTGCGTCATTTACATGACATCATTTACGCGTCACGCAAGCATCGTGACGCGTGCATGGTGTGCATTACGCGGAACATGGTGAGACGTGGTGGCGTAGGCAGTGACACGCAGTCGCCCCAGGATTTTGGAAAAAACCCTCTTTTTTACCTCCCCCCTCTACCATGTAACCATATAACAATTACAGCACGAAAACAGGCCTTCCAGTCCGCGCCGACCATTTATTTTGCCCTAGTCCCATCTACCTGCACTCAGACCATACCCCTCCATTCCCTTCCCGTCCATATACCTATCCACTTTACTTTTAAATGTTAAAATCGATTCTGCCTCCACCACTTCTGCTGGAAGATCATTCCACACAGCCACCACTCTCTGAGTAAAGAAGTTCCCCCTCATGTTACCCCTAAACTTCTGTCCCTTAATTCTCATGTCATTCCCTCTTGTTTGAATCTTCCCTACCCTCAATGGGAAAAGCTTATCCACGTCAACTCTGTCTATCCCTTTCATCATTTTAAAGACCTCAATCAAGTCCCCCCTTAACCTTCTGCGCTCCAAAGAATAAAGACCTAACTTGTTCAACCATTCTCTGTAACTTAGTTGCTGGAACCCAGGCAACATTTTAGTAAATCTCCTCTGTACTCTCTCTCTTTTGTTGACATCCTTCCTATAATTAGGCGACCAAAATTGTACACCATACTCCAAAATTGGTCTCACCAATGCCTTGTACAATTTTAACATTACTTCCCGACTCCTATATTCAATGCTCTGATTTATAAAGGCCAGCACACCAAAAGCTTTCTTTACCACCCTATCTACATGCGATTCCACCTTCAGGGAACTATGCACAGTTATTCCTAGATCCCTCTGTTCCGTCTGCTTTGATCTGTCGATTTCACACCCTACCCTTCCAAAACTCCAGCCTCCCTCTCCCCTGACTCTCTAGTCTGAAGAAGGGTCTCGACCCGAAACGTCACCCATTCCTTCCCTCCAGAGATGCTGCCTGTCCCGTGGCGTTACTCCAGCATTTTGTGTCTATCTTCGGTGTAAACCAGCACCTGCAGCTCCTTCCTGCACAAACCGCGTTCATATTTGCAACGCCACAGACAAGGTGAATTATAACATATAGTTGCAATATATTCATGAGAGATTGGATTCAATCATTTACCGAATGCTTTGGCAACATCACCAGGACAGCTGCAGCCTCCATCCTTATGAAGAACAAAAAAATCAGTTAGCAATTAGCACGCATTTGATTCTAATCCACACCAGCGGAAACTGAACCGCTTTGGTAATCGTTATGCAAAATTCTCAATTCCAGCAAACTGTTTTATGTCGGGAACAGCTCCATCCGAGACCGCCGGAAATGGTAGAGAGTTGTGCACGCAGCCCAGACCGTCACACAAACCAACCTCCCTGCCATTGAAGAAGAGCCTTCGACCCGAAACGTCACCTATTCCTTCGCTCCATAGATGCTGCCTCACCCGCAGAGTTTCTCCAGCATTTTTGTCTAACTTTGTCTCCCTTCCATTGACTCCATCTACACCCCACGCTGCCTCGGCAAGGCCAGCAGCATCATCAAGGACCAGTCTCACCCCCGGCCACTCCCTCTTCTCCCCTCTTCCATCGGGCAAGAGGTACAGAAGTGTGAAAACGCAGGCACACCTCCAGATTCACGGACAGTTTCTTCCCAGCTGTTATCAGGCAACTGAACCATCTGACCACAACCAGAGAGCGGTCGTGAACTACTATCTACCTCTTTGATGACCCTCAGACTATCCTTGATCGGACTTTGCTGGCTTCACCTTGCACTAAACGTTATTCCCTTCTCTTTTGACTCCTCCCATCACACGCATGGGCCCTAGCTACGCCTGCCTCTTTGTCGGGCACGTCGAACAATCTTTGTTCTCGGCGCACCAGGGCCCCACCCCCGACCTTTACCTCCGTTACATTGACGACTGCTTTGGTGTCACCTCCTGCACCCACGCAGAACTGACTGACTTCATCCATTTCACCACCAACTTCCATCCGGCACTCAAATATACTTGGACCATTTCCGACATTTCCCTACCATTCCTTGACCTCACCATCTCTATTGCAGGTGATACACTCCTGACTGACATCCACTACAAACCAACTGACTCCCACAGCTACCTGGACTACTCTTCCTCCCACCCTGCTTCCTGTAAGGACTCCATCCCCTATTCCCAATTCCTCCGTCTACGCCGCATCTGCTCCCAGGATGACGTGTTCCACACTAGGCCATCACAAATGTCCTCGTTCTTCAGAGAACGGGGTTTCCCCTCCCCCACTATAGATGAGGCTCGCACCAGGGTCTCCTCCATACCCCGCAACACTGCCCTCTCTCCCCATTCCCCCACTCACAACAAGGGCCGAGTTCCCCTGGTCCTCACCTTTCACCCCACCAGCCAGCGCATACAACAGATAGTCCTCCGCCAGTTTCGTCACCTCCAACGTGACCCCTCCACTCGCCACATCTTCCCATCTCCCCCCCGTCTGCCTTCCGCAAAGACCGCTCCCTCCGCAACTCCCTCGTCAATTCTTCCCTTCCCTCCTGCTCCACTCCTTCCCCGGGCACTTTCCCTTGCAACCGCAAGAGATGCTACACTTGTCCCTTCACCTCCCCCATCCACTCCTTTCAGGGACCCAAGCAGTCATTCCAAGTCCGACAGAGGTTCACCTGCACCTCCTCCAACCTCATCTACTGCATCCGTTGCTCCAGATGCCAGCTGATCTACATCGGTGAGACCAAGCGGAGGCTGGGTGATCGTTTCGCCGAACACCTCCGCTCGGTCCGCAATAACCAACCCGACCTCCCGGTGGCTCAGCACTTCAACTCCCCCTCCCACTCCGTATCCGACCTCTCGGTCCTGGGCCTCCTCCACGGCCAGAGTGATCAACACCGCAAGTTGGAGGAACAGCGCCTCATATTCCGCTTGGGGAGTCTGCATCCTCTGGGCTTAAACATTGAATTTTCTCAATTCTGTTAACCCAGACTGCCTCCCCCCCACCTCTGCCTCAGCCCTCTGGCCCTGACATTCCTTCTCCATCTCACCCCCCCCCCCCCCAGTCGCACAAGCTTCTCATTTTCACACCACAAACAGCTTACAATGGCCTGCTTCCTTTATCACCAATACTTTTTTGCATATCTTTCACTCATTGTTCCTTATCTCTCCACATCACTGTTTATATCTCTCGTTTCCCTGATCCCTGACCAGTCTGAAGAAGGGTCTCGACCCGAAACGTCGCCTATCTCCTTCGCTCCTTAGATGCTGCTGCACCCGCTGAGTTTCTCCAGCTGTTTGTGTAACCCCCCATTCCCTTATCATATATCTGTACACTGTAAGTGGATTGATTGTAATCATGTATTGTCTTTCCGCTGACTGGTTAGCATGCAACAAGAGCTTTTCACTGTACCTCGGTACACGTGACAATAGACTAAACAGAACTTAAAAAAACATGATTACAATCGAGCCATTCGCAGGGTACGGATACATGAGAAGGGAGTAACGTTCAGTGCAAGATAGACGCACAGAGTCTCTTGCCCAGAGTAGGGGAATCGAGGACCAGAGGGCATAGGTTTAAGGTGGAGGGGGGTAAAGATTTAATAGGAACCCGAGGCGTCACTTTTTCCACACAGAGGGTGGTGGGTGCATGGAACGAGCTGCCGGAGGAGGTAGTTGAGGCAGGGACTGTCCCAACGTTTAAGAAACATTTAGACAGGTACATGGATAGGACAGGTTTAGTGGGATATGGACACAAAGTGCTGGACAAGTGGCTCAGCGGGACAGGCAACAACTCTGGATAGAAGGAAAGGGTGATGTTTCGGGACATGGGCCAAACGCAGGCAGATGGGAGTAGTGCATGTTGGCCGGTGTGGGCAAGTTGGGCTGAAGGAACCAGAGATCCTACAGCAAGCAAGATAGACCACCTGACGAAAAAGACGTAGTACGGTCATGGGCAGATTCATGGGTAACTTTCGGCCCCATTTCTGTAACCGGTTTCCGTCTCCGCACCAAAGATCCCATCACAGCGGAGCAAAGATACTAGTGCGGAGACGGAAGCCGGTTACGGAAACATCCTCGTAAAAATAAAAGTTATTTGGGAAAAATCTTCTCCTCATTTTCAGAATTATGATTTATTAACACAAACTGTTCCCCCGCAACGCTGATTACACTGCGAGTCGGGTCGGGTTACTGAAATGGATAAAAAGAAGGCCCACGTTCTGTTCCGTTGCGTACTACACGTCAGCCCATTGCATTTAGCAGGAGTGGTCTATCTTGCTCCGCTATGGGATCTTTGGAAGGAACGGTTTCCACGCTGTATCCCCTTAGGTGAAAGGACAGAATAGGACTTTGTCCAGGCACCATGTGCAGACTGTTCATACGATCACTTGCCGTTATGTAAAAGAGCCTGTGGGCATTTATAGGTGCTTTACGTATATCCAATCCTGCCTCAGTGGACTGCTATTGTCCTGGAGGTTAAAGTTGGTTTTCCAGTTATTGTTATCGGATTGTATGGGGTGGAGGAGAAAATGGCCTCCGAAGATCACGGGAATCTCACTTTCAGATTAATTTGAAAACCTTCGGCAAGTGACACTTTGAAGAATTCAATCATTCATACATTTAGTTTAGTTCCGTTTTAGTTTAGAGATACGCTTTAGTTTAGAGGTACAGCGCAGAAACAGACCCTTCGGCCCACCGAGTCCGTGCCGACCAGCGATCCCCGCACATTAACACTACCCTACACCCACCAGTGACTGCTTTACATTTACACCGAGCCAATTAACCTGCAAATCTGCACGTCTTTGGCGTGTGGGAGGAAACTGAAGATCTCGGAGAAAACCCACGCGGGTCACGGGGAGAACGTACAAACTCCGTACAGACAGCGCCCTTCAATATAAAAATTGTTTTCTCTACCCTCAAGTAACCCTTGCGTTCCCTCTCCAGCCCCTCCCGTACCCACCGACACGTTTCACTGTCCTACCGATTAAATGTTACTGATTTACACCAGTCTTTATTCTTTGGAGCGCAGAAGGTTAAGGGGGGACTTGATTGAGGTCTTTAAAATGATGAAAGGAATAGACAGAGTTGACGTGGATAAGCTTTTCCCATTGAGGGTAGGGAAGATTCAAACAAGAGGGCATGACATGAGAATTAAGGGACAGAAGTTTAGGGGTAACATGAGGGGGAACTTCTTTACTCAGAGAGTGGTGGCTGTGTGGAATGATCTTCCTGCAGAAGCGGTGGAGGCAGGATCGATTTTAACATTTAAAAGTAAAGTGGATAGGTATATGGACGGGAAGGGAATGGAGGGGTATGGTCTGAGTGCAGGTAGATGGGACTAGGGGAAAATAAATGGTCGGCACGGACTGGAAGGGCCGAGGGGGCCTGGTATTCCATTGCATTTCAAAACACAGGGCTTCCTTTACAAGGAGTTAAAGAAGGAACTACAGATGCTGGAGAATCGAGGGTACACAAAAGGCTGGAGAAACTCAGCGGGTGCAGCAGCATCTAAGGAGCGAAAGAGATAGGTGACGTTTCGGGCCGAAACCCTTCTTCAGACCGGATGTTGCCAGGACTAGAGGGTGTGAGCTATAGGGAGAGGTTGAGCGGGCTGGGGCTCTATTCCTTGGAGCGCAGGAGGATGAGGGGTGACCTTATAGAGGTGTACAAAATCATGAGAGGAATAGATCGGGTAGACGCACAGTAACGTTCAGTGCAAGATAGACGCACAGAGTCTCTTGCCCAGAGTAGGGGAATCGAGGACCAGAAGACAAAGGTTTAAGGTGAAGGGGAAAAAGATTTAATAGGAATCTGAGGGGTAACTATTTCACACAAAGGTTGGTGGGTGACTATCCCAACGATTAAGAAACAATTAGACAGGTACATGGATAGGACAGGTTTGGTGAGATATGGACCAAGCGCGGGCAGGTGGGACTAGTGTAGATGGGACATGTTGGCCGGCGTGGGCAAGTTGGGTTGAAGGGCCTGTTTCCACACTGAGTCACTCTATAACGGGTTGGCTACAGATGTCTGCGTCACGATATAGAAAATGTATTTGGCTTTAGATTAACGTGACCCACCTTCTCCCTGCATTGATGGCGCCGAGGAAGAGATGGTCGAAAACTTCAGATTCCTAGGAGTCAATATCACCAACAACTTCTCCTGGACCACCCACATTGAAGCAACGACCAAGAAAGCTCACCAACGCCTCTACTTCCTTACAGGGCTCAGGAAGTTCGGCATGTCCCCGACAACTCTCACCAACTTCCACAGATGCGCCGTAGGAAGCATTTTACCGGGATCCATCACAGCTCAGTTTGGGAACAGCTCCATCCAAGACCGCAAGAATTTGCAGAGAATTATGGACGCAGCCCAGATCATCGCACAAACCAACCTCCCTTCCATCGTCTCCATCTACACCTCACGCTGCCTCGGCAAGGCCGGCAGCATCATCAAGGACCAGTCGCACCCTGGCCACTCCCTCTTCTCCCCTCTCCCATCAGGCAAGAGGTAACATAGAAACATAAAAAATAGGTGCAGCAGGAGGCCATTCGGCCCTTCGAGCCAACACCGCCATTCATTGTGATCATGGCTGATCGTTCCCAATGAATAACCAGTGCCTGCCTTCTCCCCATATCCCTTGATTCCACTAGCCCCTAGAGCTCTATCTAACTCTCTCTTAAATCCATCCAGTGATTTGGCCTCCACTGCCCTCTGTGGCAGGGAATTCCACAAATTCACAACTCTCTGGGTGAAAACGTTTTTTCTCACCTCAGTCTTAAATGACCTCCCCTTTATTCTAAGACTGTGGCCCCTGGGTCTGGACTCGACCCAACATTGGGAACATTTTTCCTGCATCTAGCTTGTCCAGTCCTTTTATAATTGTATATGTTTCTGTAAGATCCCCCCCCCTCACCCTTCTAAACTCCAGTGAATACAAGCCTAGTCTTTTCAATCTTTCTGCATATGAGAGTCCCGCCATCCCAGGGATCAATCTCGTGAACCTACGCTGCACTGCCTCAATCACAAGGATGTCCTTCCTCAAATTAGGAGACCAAAACTGGACACAATACTCCAGATGTGGACACAATACTCCAATACTCCAGGTCTCACCAGAGCCCTATACAACTGCAGAAGAACCTCTTTACTCCTGTACTGAAATCCTCTTGTTATGAAGGCCAACATTCCATTAGCTTTGGGGGTTACACAAAAAGCTGGAGAAACTCAGCGGGTGCAGCAGCATCTAAGGAGTGAAGGAGATAGGCGACGTTTCGGGTCGAGACCCTTCTTCAGACCCTATGCCATTCCATTAGCTTTCTTCACTGCCTGCGGTACCTGCACGCCAACTTTCAGTGACCGGTGTACAAGGACACCCAGGTACAGAAGTGTGAAATCGCGCAGCTCCAGATTCAGGGACAGTTTCTTCCCAGCTGTTATCAGGCAACCGAACCATCCTACCACATCTAGAGAGCAGTCTTTCTTCTTCTTGCGTATGGCGTGCACAGCCTAAACTTGTAGGCCAACTTGTTCTATTTGATCTTATTCGATTGTGCACGCCGGGTTGATTGCATTCGTCGAAACAGGGCGGACCATGTGAAAGTTGCAATCTCCCACCCCGAGAGCAGTCCTGAACTACTATCTACCTCATTGGTGACCCTCGGACTATGCTTGATCAGACTTTACTGGCTTTATCTTGCACTAAACGTTATTCCCTTATTACCAAGATGGCGCCCAGTCCAGGCTACTATTTGCGTGCTCGCCACAGAAGCCGATCTACAAGCACATATTCCAATCGCTCCACACTCTTATACTCCACTCCTGCAGCAACATGTCTTACTCTATCTGCACACTGTGGACGGCTCGATTGTAATCATGTATTGTCTTTCCGCTGACTGGTTAGCACGCAACAAAAGCTTTTCACTGTACCTCGGTACATGTGACAATAAACTAAACTGAAACAGAACCATTTTGTGGCAACAGTGTTAATGCCATATCCCCTGATGAGGTATTCTACTAATAGAGAAATGTCCCAGGGAGCTTGCGATAGCATGGAAACAGGCCATTCTGCCCAACCCGTCCATGCTAGCCAAGATGGCCCTCCTGACTCCCCGTTTGTCCATGTTTGCGCATATCCCTCGATACCTTTCCTATCATAGAAACATAGAAATGTAGAAAATAGGTGCAGGAGGAGGCCATTCGGCCCTTCGAGCCAGCACCGCCATTCAATGTGATTGTGGTTGATCATCCATAATCAGTACCCCGTTCCTGCTTTCTCCCCTTATCCCTTGATTCCATTAGCCCTAAGAGCTAAATTTAACTCACGTATCCACATATCTGTGATGTGGGTAAGTTCTAGGAGCAGAATTGTGCCATCAAGTCTACTCCGCCATTCAATCGTGGCTGATCTATCTTTCCCTCTCAACCCCATTCTCCTGCCTTCTCCCCGTAACCCCTGACACCCGTACTAATCAAGAATCTATCTATCTCTACCTCAAAAATACACACTGACGGCCTCCACAGCCAAGTCAGTGGATATTCCACAGATTCACCACCCTCTGACTACAGAAATTCCTCCTCATCTCATTTTTCTATAGGTACGTCCTTTTATTCTGAGGCTGTGCCCTCTGGTCCTAGACTCTCCCACTAGTGGAAGCATCCTCTCCACATAGAGGACAGTGCAGACTCAGTGGGCCGAAGGGCCTGTTCCTGTGTTGTAAACTATAGGAAATGGCGGCTGTGATATCATGGACAGTTACAATAAACAGATTACTGCAGCAACTACAGCGGTAGAGTTGCTGCCTCACAACGACGGAGACCAGGGTTCGATTCTGACTACGGGTGCTGTCTGTACGGAGTTTGTACGTTCTCCCCGTCACCTGCGTGGGTTTTCTCCGAGATCGTCGGTTTCCTCCCACACTCCAAAGACGTGCAGGTTTGTAGGTTAATTGGCTCGGTGTAAATGTTTAAAAAATTGTCCCTCGGGTGTGAAGGATAGTGTTAGTGTGCGGGGATCGCTGGTCGGCGCGGACCCGGTGGGCCGAAGGGGCTGTTTCCGGGCTGTACCTCTAAGCTAAACTAAACTACTTACGAAGTAACTGATCATTTAACTTGTGTGTAGGAAGGAACTGCAGATGCTGGTTTAAACCGAAAGATAGACACAAAATGCTGGAGTAACTCAGCCGGAGAGAAGGAATGGGTAACGTTTTGGGTCGAGACCCTTCTTCAGATTGGTGTGTCGTGGTTACGTGGCCAAACGCTACTCCGGTTGGAAAGCGGTGCATTGGAAAGAAAGTGGATTGGTGGATTTAGACATAGAAACATGGAAAATAGATGCAGGAGTCGGCCATTCGGCCCTTCGAGCCATTCAACATGATCGTGGCTGATCATCCAAAATCAGTACCCCGTTCCTGCTTTCTCGCCTTATCCCTAGATTCCGTTAGCCCCAAGAGCTAAATCTAACTCTCTTGTGAATACACCTTATGCCCCTGTCCCACTTAGGAAACCTGAACGGAAACCTCTGGAGACTTTGCGCCCCACCCAAGGTTTCCGTGCGGTTCCTTGAGGTTCCCGGAGGTTCCCGTCAGTCTCCCTCATGGTCGAAAGTGGTTTCAGTTTTAAAAATCGGTAATTTTTTTAGTCAAAGCCCGTTGCGATGCTAGTTGAAGGTGGTTGCCGGAGGACAAAAACCTCCGGGAACTGCACGGAAACCTTGGGTGGGGCGCAAAGTCTCCAGAGGTTTCCGTTCAGGTTTCCTAAGTGGGACAAGGGGCATAACTCTCTTGTGAATACATCTTAGAATATTTTAGAATCTTAGAACTTTAACATCTTACAATCTTATCACAATTGGAAGCGGTGCATTGGAAAGAAAGAGGCCCCGGTTAATTTGGCAAGTTGCCTTGCCGAGCCGCCTGTGTGTAAGCGGATGCGAGTGTGCGCGTGCGTGTGTGTGAGTCACTCACGGAGATGATGTGGCCTTTGAGACCGTGAGCAGAGTCCGCGCACTCAATAACCGCACTCAGCTGGGGGTAGCCCACCCCCGTTTTGATTCGAGTCGTGCACACAGACCCTGGAGATAAAACACAATTGGCGGAAAGAAAGGGAGACGTGCGTTAGGATAGCACCTTACCACAGTCTCAGGGCGCAGCGGTAGAGTTTCTGCCTCACAGCGCCAGAGACCCGGGTTCCATCCCGACCGCGGGTGCTGCCTGCGCGGAGTTTGTACCTTCTCCCCGTGGGTTTTCTCCGAGATCTACGGTTTCCTCCCACACTCCAAAGACAATAGACAATAGGTGCAGGAGTAGGCCATTCGGCCCTTCGAGCCAGCACCGCCATTCAATGTGATCATGGCTGATCATCCCCAATCAGTGCCCCGTTCCTGCCTTCTCCCCATATCCCCTGACGCCGCTGTCTTTAAGAGCCCTACTAGCTCTCTCTTGAAAGTATCCAGAGAACCGGCCTCCACCGCCCTCTGAGGCAGAGAATTCCACAGACTCACCACTCTCAGTGAGAAAAAGTGTTTCCTCGTCTCCGTTCTAAATGGCTTACCCCTTATTCTTAAAATCGCTCCACACTCTCACATTTTCCCTCCGAAAGCACCTCCAGATTCAGGGACAGTTTCTTCCCAGCTGTTATCATGCAACTGAACCATCCTCCCACAACCAGAGAGCGGTCCTGAACTACTATCCACCTCATTGGTGACCCTCGGACTGATTGGACTTTGCTGGCTTTGTCGCGCTAAACGTTATTCATGTTAACCATAACCATATAACAATTACAGCACGGAAACAGGCCATCTCGGCCCTTCAAGTCCATGCCGAACAACTTTTTTCCCTTAGTCCCACCTGCCTACACTCATACCATAACCCTCCATACCCTTCTCATCCATATGCCTATCCAATTTATTTTTAAATGATACCAACGAACCTGCCGCCACCACTTCCACTGGAAGCTCATTCCACACCGCTACCACTCTCTGAGTAAAGAAGTTCCCCCTCATGTTACCCCTAAACCTCTGTCCCTTAATTCTAAAGTCATGTTATGTTATTCCCGTTATCCTCTATCTGTACACTGTGGACGGCTCGATTGTAATCATGTAACGTTTACCTGGCCCGATGCCCACTTTAATAACATCAGCTCCTGCGAGAATCAGCTCTTCCACCATTTCTCCCGTGACCACGTTGCCAGCCTTGCGTTGGAGGGATTGAGGAAGAGGGAGAGAAAGAGAGAGAGAGGGAAAAAAATGAACGTCGGAGAAATCAGAAGATTCTGCAACAGGTTGGAGCGGCACGGTGGCGCAGCGGTAGAGTTGCTGCCTGTACGGAGTTTGTGCCTTCTCCCCGTGACCTGCGTGGGTTTCCCCCCCGAATGCTCTGGTTTCCTCCCACACTCCAAAGACGTACAGGTTTGTAGGTTAATTGGCTTCGGTAAAAATTGTAAATTGTCTCTAGTGTGTGTGTGTGGGATAGTGTACGGGGTGATCGCTGGTTACACCTCAGGTTCCTGTTAAATCTTTCCGACCTCACCTTAAACCTATGGCCTCTGGTTCTCAACTTCCCTCCCCTGGGCACAAGATTCTGTGTGTTAAGTACATACGTTTATTGGCCAAGTATTCACATACAAGGAATTTGCCTTGGTGCTCCGCCCGCAAGTGACAACATGACGTACAGTCCCGATCTATTCCTGGGGGTGGGGAGATTGCAACCTTCACGTGGTCCGCCCTGTTTCGACGAATGCAATCAACCCGGCGTGCACGATCAAATAAGATCAAATAGAACAAGTTGTCCCACAACTTTAGGCTGCGCACGCCATACGCAAGATCTATTCCTTTAATATGTTAAAGAAGGAACTGCAGATGCTGGAGAATCGAGGGTACACAAAAGGCTGGAGAAACTCAGTGGGTGCAGCCGCTGAGTTTCTCCAGCCTTTTGTGTACCCCCCATTCCTTTAATAGTTTTGTCCACCTCTAAAAGATCACTCCTTATCCTCATGAGCAAAAAGGAATATAGTCCCAGCCTGCTCAACTTCCCCCTATAGCTCAGCCCCTCGACTCCCGGCAACATCCTAGTAAATCTTCTCTGCGCCTCTTATAGCTTGACAACATCTTTCCTATGACACGGCGCCCAGGACTGAACACAATACTCAAAATGCGGCCTCACCAACGTCTTCTACAAACGGCAACATGGGGATCATGTCAGAAGCCTCCTCGTGGCGATCCCTGGGAGCAACGGCACGATGCGCTCTGTGACGCCTCGGGCGACAATTCTGTCAACATGTTGGAAGGCGGCAGAAGCCAACGGCGAGCTACAACGTCCGGCACAGGAGCGAACGAGCGAAGACACAGGCAGTAGCTCAGCGACACTCTCAGAATGTCTCTTAGCCCAGACCATCGCACAAACCAACCTCCCTTCCATCGACTCCATCTACACCTCACGCTGCCTCGGCAAGGCCGGCAGCATCATCAAGGACCAGTCGCACCCGGTCACTCCCTCTTCTCCCCTCTCCCATCGGGGAAAAAAGTACAGAAGTGTGAAAACGCACACCTCCAGATTCAGGGACCAGTTTCTTCCCAGCTGTTATCAGGCAACTGAACCATCCTACCACAACCAGAGAGCGGTCCTGAACTACTATCGGTCTGTCCTCGATTGGATTCGCTCCCAGTACACTAGGGACAGAGACCCGGGTTCGATCCTGACTACGGGCGCTGTCTGTACGGAGTTTGTACGTTCTCCCTGTGACCGGGTGGGTTTTCTCCGGGTGCTCCCGTCTCCCCCCACATTCCAAAGACGTACAGGTTTGTAGATTAGTTGGCTTCGGTAAAGTTTGTAAATTGTCCCTACTGTGGAGGATGGTGCTAGGGTACGGGATGGTCGCTGGTCGGGGCGGATGCGGTGGGCCTGTTCCCGCACTGTAGCTCTAAACTAAACTAAAAGAGGGTATTGGCTGCAACCTTCCCTCCATCGATGAACTGTACACTGCAAGGGCCAGGAAGCGAGCGGGCAAGATCATCTCTGACCCCTCTCACCCTGGCCACAAACTCTTTGAATCACTTCCCTCTGGAAGGCGACTCCGGACTGTCAAAGCTGCCACAGCCAGACATAAAAACAGTTTTTATCCACGAGTAGTTGCTCTACTCAACAGCCAAAAATCTGTAGCCCCCCTTTGATCTGGTATTTTGTTGGTTCACATGCTTGATCAATGGTGTTTTATCATTAATGTCTTATTATTATTAATGTTTAGTGCTTTCTGAGTCATTCGTAACTATCACTGTGTGCCATGTTGTTACTTGTGGGCGGAGCACCAAGGCAAATTCCTTGTATGTGAATACATGGCCAATAAACTTACTTACTTACTTAAACCAGCATGAGCAGGTGATTGTGGGTCAGTATGGACTGGGTGGGCCGAAGGACATGTTTCCACACTGTATCTCGAAACTTAAGGCCCTCGAGTCCTGGCAACGTCCTCGTCATCTACACACTTTCCACCTGAACAACGTCTTTCCAAAGGGGGGGTGACCAAAACCGAGCACAGTGCGGCCTCACCCACGTCTCCTACCACTTGTGCCAAGAGTCATTGAAACTTCCTGACATCTCCTCCAACTTTCCCAGTTTGACAAATTCCCAGAATTGGAAACTGAGCTTGTGGGAAGAGTCTACTTTAGCCTTCAGATATTAGAGATACAGCACAGAAACAGGCCATTCGGCCCACCGAGTCCGTGCCGACCAGCGATCACCCCGTGCACTAGCACTATCCAAGTTTGAGAGGCAGAATTAGGCCATTTGGCCCATCAACTGTACTCCGCCATTCAGTCATGGCTGATCTGTCTCTCCCTCTCAACCCCATTCATAGGTGCAGGAGTAGGCCATTTGGCCCTTCGAGTCAGCACCGCGCATTCAATGTGATCATGGCTGATCATCCCCAATCAGTACCCCGTTCCTGCCTTCTCCCCATATCCCCTGACACCCACAAAAATCAAGAATCTATCTATCTCTGCCTTAAACATATCCACTGACTTGGCCTCCACAGCCATCTGTGGCAAAGAATCCCACAGATTCACCACCCTCTGACTAAAGAACTCTTGACTCGTGGGAAAATTTACAATCTTTCCCGAAGGCAACTCACCTGCAAGTCTGCACGTATGTTGAGCATGGGAGGAAACTGGAGCAGCCGGAGAAAAACCCACACAGGTCACGGGGAGAACGTGCTAACTCCGTACAGACAGCACCCGTAGTCAGGATGGAACCCGGGTCTGTGGCGCTGTGAGGCAGCAACTCTACTGCTGCGCCACGGTGCCGCTGATCTCCATACTGGAGAGCACAATGGCAGCTTGCCACATCCCAAAGTCAGCAAGTTCAAAACACACCCGAGATCTTCTACACTTGATGGGCCAAATGGCCTGATTCTGCTCCGATCACTCATGGCTTAATGGAAAGGAGCCTTCTCGGGAGTGTACAATAGACAATAGACAGTAGGTGCAGGAGTAGGCCATTTGGCCCTTCGAGCCTGCACTGCCATTCAATGTGATCATGGCTGATCATCCCCAATCAGTACCCTGTTCCTGCCTTCTCCCCATATCCCCTGACTCCGCTATCTTTAAGAGCCCTATCTATCTCCTCCCGAAAGCATCCAGAGAACCGGCCTCCACCGCCCTCTGAGGCAGAGAATTCCACAGACTCACCACTCTCTGTGAGAAAAAGTGTTTCCTCGTCTCCGTTCTAAATGGCTTACTCCTTATTCTTAAACTGTGGCCCCTGGTTCTGGACTCCCCAACATCGGGAACATGTTTCCTGCCTCTAGCGTGTCCAAACCCTTAACAATCTTATATGTTTCAATAAGATCCCCTCTCATCCTTCTAAACTCCAGAGTGTACAAGCCCAGCCGCTCCATTCTCTCAGCATATGACAGTCCCGCCATCCCGGGAATTAACCTGGTGAACCTACTCTGCACTCCCTCAATAGCAAGAATGTCCTTCCACAAATTAAGGGACCAAAACTGTACACAATAAGTGGACTTACCATGATGGTGTGTTTTGGGAACTTGGACCGAACAGTTTTGACAGATTCCACAAAGTACTCAGAGTAACCATTAGCAACGTCGAGGCAGATGTAGTTGATGGCTGGAATAGACTCCAGGATCTGGCCCAGCTTTTCCAAGTCTGCCTGGCTTGTACCCGAGCTGACAGCCATGTGCTGATGAGAGAGAGAGAGAGATAGAGAGGTGAGCAGAAAGGCAGAGAATCCATTCAACGTAGAACGCAGCACGGCACAGGAACAGGCCCTTCAGCCCACAATGTCAGTGCTGGACACGGTGCCAGGACCAACTTTTTTTAGTTGAGAGATGCAGAGCGGAAACAGGCCCTTCGGCCCTTCGGCCCACGCTGCCCAGCGATCCCCACGCATGGGCACTATCCTACGCACACTTGTTTAGTGTAGTTTAGAGACACAGAGCCGAAGGCAGACAGGAAGCAAAGAGTAGGAGTAAACGGGTCCTTTTCACAATGGCAGGCAGTGACTGGTGGGGTACAGCAAGGCTCAGTGCTGGGACCCCAGCTATTTACAATATACATTAATGATCTGGATGAGGGAATTAAATGCAACATCTCCAAGTTTGCGGATGACACTAAGCTGGGGGGCAGTGTTAGCTGTGAGCAGGATGCTAGGAGGCTGCAAGGTGACTTGGATAGGCTGGGTGAGTGGGAAATGCATGGCAGATGCAGTATAATGTGGATAAATGTGAGGTTATCCGCTTTGGTGGCAAAAACAGGAAAGTAGACTACTATCTGAATGGTGGCCGATTAGGAAAAGGGGAGATGCAATGAGACCTGGGTGTCATGGTACACCAGTCATTGAAAGTAGGCATGCAGGTGCAGCAGGCAGTGAAGAAAGCGAATGGTATGTTAGCATTCATAGCAAAAGGATTTGAGTATAGGAGCAGGGAGGTTCTACTGCAGTTGTACAGGGTCTTGGTGTGGCCACACTTGGAGTATTGCGTACAGTTTTGGTCTCCTAATCTGAGGAAAGACATTCTTGCCATAGAGAGAGTACAGTGAAGGTTCACCAGACTGATTCCTGGGATGGTAGGACTTCCATATGACGAAAGACTGGATAGACTCGGCTTGTACGCGCTAGAATTTAGAAGATTGAGGGGGGATCTTATAGAAACTTACAAAATTCTTAAGGGGTTGGACAGGCTAGATGCAGGAAGATTGTTCCCGATGTTGGGGAGGTCCAGAACAAGGGGTCACAGTTTAAGGATAAGGGGGAAGTCTTTTAGGACCGAGATGAGAAAAACATTTTTCACACAGAGAGTGGTGAATCTGTGGAATTCTCTGCCACAGAAGGTAGTTGAGGCCAGTTCATTGGCTATATTTAAGTGGGAGTTAGATGTGGCCCTTGTGGCTAAAGGGATCAGGGGGTATGGAGAGAAGGCAGGTACGGGATACTGAGTTGGATGATCAGCCATGATCATATTGAATGGCGGTGCAGGCTCGAAGGGCTGAATGGCCGACTCCTGCACCTATTTTCTATGTTTCTATAAAACAGGCCCTTCGGCCCACTGAGTCCGTGTCGACCAGCAATCCCCGTACACTAACACTATCCTACGCACACGGTGGCGCAGCAGTGGAGTTGCTGCCTTACTGTGAATGCAGCGCCGGAGACACGGGTTCAATCCTGACTACGGGTGCTGTTTTTACGGAGTTTGTACGTTCTCTCCATGACCTGCATGGGTTTTCTCCGAGATTTCCTCCCACACTCCCACAAAGACATACAGGTTTGTAGGTTAATTGGCTTGGTATAAATGTAAACATTGTCCCTAGTGGGTAATAGGATAGTGTTAGTGTGCGGGGATCGCTGGTCGGCGCGGACCCGGTGGGCCTAAAGGGCCTGTTTCCGCGCTGTATCTCTAAACTAAAATTAGTTTTGTTTAGTTTCGAAATACAGCGCGGAAACAGGTCCTTCGACCCACCGAGGCCGTGCCGACCAGCGATCCCCGCACACTAACACTATCCTATCACCCACTAGTTTAGTTTAGTTTAGAGATATAGCGCAGAAACAGGCCCTGCGGACCATCGAGTCGACCAGCGATCATCTGTACATTAGCACTAATCTACACACCAGGGACAATTTCACATTTATACAAGAACACCAAGCCAATTGACCTACACACCTGTGTTAAAGAAGGATGACACCTAATCCCTCGTCTCCGTTCTAAATGACTTACTCCTTATTCTTAACCTGTGGCCCCTGGTTCTGGACTCCCCCAACATCGGGAACATGTTTCCTGCCTCTAGCGTGTCCAAACCCTTGACAATCTTATATGTTTCAATGAGATCCCCTCTCATCCTTCTAAACTCCAGAGTGCACAAGCCCAGCCGCTCCATTCTCTCAGCATATGGCAGTCCCGCCATCACGGGAATTAACCTTGTACCAAAGCTATGCCCTCTAGCACAGCTTTTTACCCCAGGATATATCTACGGTGAACTAAACTATCCTCAAGCGGTGAACTTCTTGCTATTGTATATGACATTCTTGCTATTGAGATTGCAACCTTCACGTGGTCCGCCCTGTTTCGATGAATGCAATCAACCCGGCGTGCACAATCAAATAAGATCAACTAGAACAAGTTGTCCTACTGTGGACACATTAGGCTGTGCACGCCATACGCAAGAAGAAGAGGAGCTATTGAGGGAGTGCACCCTAGGTAGCAAAGTTCAGCCAGTCCTCCTCCTCTGCAAAATGTACAAAAAGCTGGAGCGACTCAGCGGGACAGGCGGTGTCTCTGGAGAGGGATGCAGTCATGGGTGAAGAGGGAGTAGAGGAGAGGGCTGAGCACACAGCCTTGTGGCACGCCGGTGTTCAGTGTTATAGTGGAGGAGGTGAGGTTCACTAGGAGGCAGATACGATCGTGGTGTTTAAGAGGCTGTTGGATCGGCACATGGACATGCAGGGGATGGAGGGACACGGATCACGTGCCGGCAGAGGGGAGTTGTTCTTGGCATCGTGTCCAGCACGGACATTGTGGGCTGAAGGGCCTGTTCCTGTGCTGTTTTCTATGACTGCCTTAGGAAAGAGTTCTTTATTATTGGTAATCAATGTTATGTATCAACTGAAAGACAAAGTCCTGTTACTTTGAGCAGATACTTTGAGCAGTATAATCTGTATGTCAGGACATTAAATATATCTTTGTGACCTCTCTGGTGTTATCCGTACCAACAGCGCCCATAGTCAGGGTCGAACCTGGGTCTCTGGCACTGTAAGGCAGCAACTCGATTGCTGCGCCACCATGCCGCCCTACTTAGGACAAATCAAGAGCAGCGAGAGATTATAGATGGTGCTCTTGGTTTAGTTTAGAGCGTAGAAACAGGCCTTTCAGCCCACCGAGTCCGCGTCAATTCAATTCAATTCAATTCAACCCACCAATTTGCCTACCGGACAAACAGGTCTACAGAGGACGCCATATCGGCGGCCCTACACTCTGCCCTGACCCACCTGGACAGCAACAACACCTACATCAGGCTGCTGTTTATTGACTTCAGCTCCGCCTTTAACACTGTCATACCCGCTAGCTTGATCACCAAACTCAGCGGTCTTGGCATCTCCACCTCCCTCTGCAATTGGACACTGGATTTCCTCACTAACAGACCACAGTCTGTTAGGGTCAACAACCTCACCTCCTCCACTATAACACTGAACACCGGCGTGCCACAGGGCTGTGTGCTCAGCCCTCTCCTCTACTCCCTCTTCACGCATGACTGCATCCCTAGGTATGGCTCCAACGCCATCATAAAATTTGCCGACGACACCACGGTGGTAGGACTGATCAGCGACAACGACGAGTCAGCCTACAGGGAGGAGGTCCAGCACCTGACTACCTGGTGTGCCAACAATAACCTCGTCCTCAACTACCAGAAGACGAAGGAAATCATTGTTGACTTTAGGAAGAACAGAGGGGGCAGACACACCCCCTTCCATATAAACGGGACTGAGGTGGAGCAGGTCTCCAACTACAAATTCCTCGGGGTACACATCTCGGAGAATCTGTCCTGGTCCCTCAACACCTCCAAGCTGATCAAAAAGGCACAGCAGCACCTTTACTTTCTGAGGAGGCTCAAAAAAGCCCACCTGTCCCCCCAGATCCTGATCAACTTTTACCGCTGTACCATCGAAAGCATCCTGACCACCTGCTTTACGGTGTGGTACAGCAGTTGCATCGTGGCAGACAGGAAGGCACTACAACGGGTGGTGAAAATCATCGGTGCCCCGCTCCCTGCCATGGATGCCCTCCACCAAAAACGGTGTCTGAAGCGGGCCGGGAAGATCATCAAGGACCCCTCACACCCTAACCATGGACTGTTTGCCCTCCTACCATCAGGGAGGCGGTACAGGAGCCTCAGGTCCCGCACTAGTAGGATGAGGAACAGCTTCTACAACAACACCATCAGACTGCTGAACTCGGAGTAACGCCGATAGATTTCTCCAGTCTCTCCGTCCACATTGTCTGTATTCTGTATTTATTTTTCTATATTGTTATCACTACGAACTGACGCTTAACTGCATTTCGTTGTATCTATACTTGTATCTGTGCAATGACATTAAAGTTGAATTTAATTGAATTGAATTGAGGTTCACCAGGTTAATTCCCGTGACAGCGGGACTGACATATGATGAAAGAATGGGCTTGTATTCGCCGGAATTCAGAAGAATGAGAGGGGATGTTATAGAAACAATTAAAATTCTTAAATGATTCGACAGGTTAGATGCAGGAAAAATGTTCCCAATGTTGGGGGAAGTCCAGAACAAAGGGTCACACAGTTTAAGAATAAGGGGAAGGCCATTTAGGTCTGAGACAAGGAAAAACGTTTCCACCCAGAGAGTTGTGAATCTGTGGAATTCTCTGCCACAGAAGGTAGTGGAGGCCGATTCACTGGATGTTTTCAAGAGAGAGTTAGATATAGCTCTTAGGGCTAAGGGAATCAAGGGATATGGGGAAAAAGCAGGAACGGGGTACTGATTTTGGCTGATCAGCCATGATCATATTGAATGGCGGTGCTGGCTCGAATGGCCAACTCCTGCAGCTGTTTTCCATGTTTCTATGTTTCTAACTCTGTACCCGGTCCATCACGGGTACTGACCTCCCCACCATCGAAGGGATCTACAGGAGTCGCTGCCTCAAAAAGGGCAGCCAGCATCATCAGAGACCCACACCACCCTGGCCACGCTCTCATCTCACCCCTGCCATCGGGGAATAAGGTACAGGAGCCGGAAAACTGTAACGTCCAAGGCTCGGGGGCAGCATCTTCCCCGCAGCCATCAGGGTTATACCGCCGAATATTCTCAAGAATAACATACCTCAAGGCATTCAGGGTGAGATGCAGCAAACGCCTTCCACTCCTCCAGAGGGTAGTGTTTGTGAACGGTGATAAACATGGCGAACTGTAAAATAAACCAGAGGCTCGGTGAGTTTGTTGCAGGCACATGGAACATAGAACAGTGCAGGGGATAGACACAAAAAGCTGGAGCGACTCAGCGGGACAGGGGGCATCTCTGGAGAGACGGAATGGGTGACGTTTCGGGTCGTGACCCATTCCTTCTCTCCAGAGACACCGCCTGTCCCGCTGAGTCGCTCCAGCTTTTTGTACATTTTGCAGAGGAAGAGGACTGGCTGAACTTTGCTGCCTTCTACCACAGTGAAGAATGCTTTTTTTTTTTTTAATATTTCAAAATAGACTTTATTCGGGTAATATATATTTACAATACATCAACCGTGCGAAAAATCCATCCGACATTTTCGGAGGCTATACAAATTGTTCCATACAGTCTATACACATTTCTCACATTTCGCGAATCGATCCCCCACCCGTGCCACTCATGTGGCCCCCCGGCATGGGATACCTTCCCTTATTTTTGAGGGGCGTCTCCACCATACCGTGCCCCCCTTGTCCAGCAGCGGAAGGACCTTAGACTGTGGCCCTCCCCCACCGAGCCTTGGCGTTGGCTGCACTGAGCTTCAGTGCGTCCCTCAGCACGTACTCCTGCAGTCTGCAGCGGGCCAGTCGGCAACATTCCCCGACGGACATCTAGCTCTGCTGGGTGGTGAACAACGCTCGGGCAGACCAGAGAGCATCTTTCACCGAGTTGATGACCCTCCAGCAGCACTCGATGTCAGTCTCTGAATGTGTCCCTGGGAACAGTCCGTAAATCACAGAGTCCTCTGTGACGGAGCTGTTTGGAATAAAGCGTACCAGGGACCCTTGCATTTTTCTCCAGACTCTTTGGGCAAATCCACACTCTGCAAAGAGGTGGGCAACCTTCTCCTCTCCATAGCAGCCATCCCGAGGGCAGCGTGCGCTGGTAGTGAGGTTCCGACGGTGCAGGAAGGATCTGACTGGGAGGGCTCCCCTCACCGCCAGCCAAGCCAGGTCTTGGTGCTTGTTGGTGAGTTCTGGCGATGAGGCATTTTGCCAGGCAAGCTGGGCAGTCTGCTCAGGGAACCACACCACCGGGTCCATCGAGTCCTTTCCCTGCAGTACCTGCAGGACATTCTGTGCTGACTACTGTGAAGAATGCTTTTTTTTAAAATTTCAATGAAGATGTTTGTGTTAAATCTTATCGTGTATTGTGTATTCTTTTCAAGTGTATCGCTGCTGGCAAATTCATTTCACTGCACCTTTGGGTGCATGTGACGAATAAATTTGACTTTGAATTTGTGTCTATCTTCGGTGTAAACCAGCATCTGCAGTTCCTTCCTCCCCACCCCCCCAAGATTTTTTATACGTACATTAAAAACAAGGGAGTAATTGGGGAGAAGATAGGATAAAGGAGGGAATTCACGCTCGGAGTTAGAGGATGCAACATGCAAACGTCAATTGCAGGAACTTTGAAACGGGTACGAAAACAGCATTTAAACATCAGTTGGACAAGTCCATGGATAAACAAGGCTTGCAGGGCGGTGGACTTTCAGTCCTGGGCCTCCTTCACTGTCAGAGTGAGGACAGTGGTCAACTGGGACTAGTGTAGATGGGACACCTTGAGTCCCCTAATTTGAGGAAGGACGTTCTTGCTATTGAGGGAGTGCAGCGTAGGTTTACAAGGTTAATTCCCGGGATGGCGGGACTGTCATATGCTGAGAGAATGGAGCAGCTGGGCTTGTACACTCTGGAGTTTAGAAGGATGAGAGGAGATCTCATTGAAACATATAAGATTGTTAAGGGCTTGGACACACTAGAGGGAGTCCAGAACCAGGGGCCACAGTTTAAGAATAAGGGGTAAGCCATTTTGAACGGAGACGAGGAAACACTCGAGGAACGGAGAGAGTGGTGAGTCTGTGGAATTCTCTGCCTCAGAGGGCGGTGGAGGCAGATTCTCTGGATGCTTTCAAGAGAGAGCTAGATAGGGCTCTTAAAGATAGCGGAGTCAGGGGATATGGGGAGAAGGCAGGAACTGGGTACAGAAGGTAGTTGAGGCCAGTTCATTGGCTATATTTAAGAGGGAGTTAGATGTGGCCCTTGTGGCTTAAGGGATCAGGGGGTATGGAGAGAAGGCAGGTACAGGATACTGAGTTGGATGATCAGCCATGATCACATTGAATGGCGGTGCTGGCTCGAAGGGCCGAATGGCCTACTTCTGCACCTATTTTCTATTGTCTATTGGCATGGACATTGAAATTCCTCCAATTTGCGTCTGTCCTCACTCTGACAGTGGAGGAGGCCCAGGACTGAAAGCCTGAAGAAAGCCTCCGACTCGAAACGTCACCTGTAGTTCACTTTAAACAGTGCGGAAACAGGCATTTCGGCCGACCGTGTCCGCGCCGACCGGCGATCCCCGCACACTAACACTATCCTACACCCACTGGGGACAAGTTACACTCATACCAAGCCAATTAACCTACAAACCTGCACGTCTTCGGACTGTGGGATGAAACCGGAGATCCCGGAGAAAACCCACGCAGGTCCCGGGGAGAACGTGCAAACTCCATACAGACAGCACCCGTGGTCAGGATGGAACCCGGGTCTCTGGCGCCGTGAGGCAGCAGCTCTACCGCTGCGCCACCGTGAAAACCTCTTTTCTTTTCTATTACCTATTCTCCAACGTCGGCCATTCCTTCTCTCCAGAGATGCTGCCTGAGCCACTGAGTTACTCCAGCATTTTGTGTCCAAGAAGAACTTGGTATTCTCTATAATCCAACTCGCCACTCACGTTAGAGAGACACAAAATGCCGGAGTAACTCAGCGGGACGGGCAGCATCTCTGGAGAGAAGGAATGGGTGACGTTTCGGGTCGAGACCCTTCTTCGGATACTGACGTTTGACGGCCCTTCCTGACCCACCCAATCACCCACTTCAGTTTTCCCTGTTTTCTTTATATTCCTCAAAAGCCTCTCTGATTTCATCTTCCTAAACTTAACATAAGGTCATAAGGTCATAGGTGATAGGAGCAGAATTAGGCCATTCGGCACATCAAGTCTACTCCGCCATTCAATCATGGCTGATCTATCTCTCCATCTCAACCCCATTCTCCTGCCTTCTCCCCAAAACCTCTGACACCAGTAATAATCATAGAAAATAGGTGCAGGAGGAGGCCATTCGTCCCTTCGAGCCAGCACCGCCATTCATTGTGATCATGGCTGATCGTCCCCAATCAATAACCCGTGCCTGCCTTCTCCCCATATCCCTTGATTCCACTAGCCCCTAGAGCTCTATCTAACTCTCTCTTAAATCCATCCAGTGACTTGGCCTCCACTGCCCTCTGTGGCAGGGAATTCCACAAATTCACAACTCTCTGGGTGAAAAAGTTTTTTCTCACCTCAGTCTGAAATGGCCTCCCCTTTATTCTAAGACCGTGGCCCCTTGTTCTGGACTCGCCCAACATTGGGAACATTTTTCCTGCATCTAGCTTGTCCAGTCCTTTTATAATTTTACATGTTTCTATAAGATCCCCCCTCATCCTTCTAAACTCCAGAGAAAACAAGCCTGGTCTTCTCAATCTCTCCTCATATGACAGTCCCGCCATCGCAGGGATCAATATCGTAATGATGAATCTATCTAAGTCTGCCTTAAAAATCTCCACTGACTTGACCATCCATTGACATTGCCTTTGGTGGCAAAGAATTCCACAGATTCACCACCCTCTGGCTAAAGAAATTCCTCCTCATCTCCTTCCTAAAGGAGCATACTTTAATTCCGAGGCTGTGACCTCTAGTCCTAGACTCTCCCACTAGTGGAAGCATCCTCTCCACATCCACTCTATCCAGGCCTTTCGCTATTCGGTGAAGTTTCAATGAGTTTCCCCCTCATCCTTCTAAACTCCAGCGAGTACAGGCCCAGTGCCGTCAAACGCTCATCATAAGTTAACCACTTATTCCTCGGATCATAAACATAAAACTCTTTCCCCTTCCTGTCCAAATTCACAACCCCTTTCATCGTCAAAGTTCCCTAACCTTGCTATCCTTATCTCTCCTCCTTTAGTGGAACATAGCGATCCTGAAATATGATCGGCTGGTCTTTAAATAACTTCCACATGTCAGACGAGGACTCAATAACAACTGCTCCCAATATATCCTCCCTCGCTCCGGCCGAAAAATGTTGTACGAGAGACACAAAATGCTGGAGTAACTCAGCGGGTCAGTCAGCATCGCTGGAGATAAGGTATAGGTGACATTTCAGTCTGAAGATGGGTCACCCATTCCTTTTCTCCAGAGATGCTGCCTGTCCCGCTGGGTTACTCCAGCTTGTTGTGTCTATCTTCCGTTTAAACCAGCACCTGCAGTTCCCCCCTGCACTGAAAATGCTGTAAGCTGCTTCTTTGAAGACAGACACAAAAAGCTGGAGTAACTCAGCGGGACAGGCAGCATCTCCGGAGAGACGGAATGGGTGACGTTTCGGGTCGAGACCCTTCTTTATCTCAATTTAATTTAGTTTCGCTTATTGGCGTAACTGTTTAGCGTAACTGTCACCATAGGTCATGTTGTTACTTGCGGGCGGAGCACCAAGGCAAATTCCTTGTATGTGAATTCTTGGCCAATAAACTTACTTACCGAGGTGCAGTGAGAAGCTTTTTTGCTGCGTGCTATCCAGTCAGCGGAAAGACAATACATGATTACAATCGAGCCGTCCACAGAGTGCAGATACAGGATAATGGGGATAACGTTGAGTGCAAGGTAAAGTCCGATTAAAGATAGTCCGAGTCTCCAATGAGGTAAATGATAGCTCAGGACCGCTCTCTAGTTGGTGAGAGGGTGGTTCAGTTGCCTGAAAATAGCGGGGAAGGAACTGTCCCTGAATCTGGAGGTGTGCGTTTTCACACTTCTGTACCAAATTACTGGGACACTATTAAACATGTACGTGTATAGAATAGGTTTAGAGGGATATGGAGATATCCTTCTAAACTGTGTCTGTAAAGATCTTTCCTGGTCCGAGAACACAGATGCAATTATTAAGAAAGCTCACCAGCGCCTCTACTTCCTGAGAAGATTACGGAGAGTTGGTCTGTCAAGGAGGACCCTCTCTAACTTCTACAGGTGCACAGTAGAGAGCTTGCTGACCGGTTGCGTTGTGGCTTGGTTCGGTAATTTGAGCGCCCTGGAGAGGAAAAGACTACAAAAAGTAGTAAACACTGCCCAGTCCATCATCGGCTCTGACCTTCCTTCCATCGAGGGGATTTACCGCAGTCGCTGCCTCAAAAAGGCTGGCAGCATCATCAAGGACCCACACCACCCTGGCGACACACTCATCTCCCTGCTACCTTCGGGTAGAAAGTACAGGAGCCTGAAGACTGCAACAACCCGGTTTAGGAATAGCTACTTCCCCACAGCCATCAGGCTATTAAACCTGGCTCGGAACTCTGAACATTAATATCCCTCCATCTGTTATTTGCACTTTATTAATTTATTAATTCATGTGTGTATTTACGTATATAATTGTAGTCAATGCCTACTATGTTCTGTTGTGCTATGCAAAGAAAGATTTTCATTGTCCTGTCAGGGACACATGACAACAAACTCTTTTGACTTTTGACTTTGATATGGGCCAAAGATGGGGCATGTTGGTCGGTGTGGGCAAGTTAGGCTAACACAGTACTGTCCCAACACAGTATGACTTCACGACTATGACAATGACCATATGGCTGGTGTACATATAAACGTTTCAATTCAGATTTCAGTCTAGTTTATTGTCAGGTGTACCGAGGTACAGTGAAAAGCTTTTGTTGCATGCTAACCAGTCAGCGGGCCGTTTACAGTGTATAGATACATGATAAGGGAATAACGTTTAGTGCAAGGTAAAGTCAGATCAAGGATAGTCCGAGGGTCACCAGTGAGGTGGATAGTAGTTCGGGACCGCTCACTGGTTGTGGTAGGATGGTTCAGTTGCCTGATAACAGCTGGGAAGAAACTGCCACTGAATCTGGAGGTGTGCGTTTGCACACTTCTGTACCAAGTTACTAGGGCCTGTCCCACAAGTTACTCGAATGGGCCTGTCCCACGTAGGTGATTTTTTTGGATGACCTAGTCCCTGGCAGTCGCCTAATGCCCCTGTCTCACTTATGCCCCTGTCCCACTTAAGAAACCTGAACGGAAACCTCTGGAGACTTTGAGCCCCACCCGGAGGTTTTTGTCCTCCGGCAACCACCTTCAACTAGCACCGCAACTGGCTTCGACTAAAAAATTACCGATTTTTTAAACGGAAACCACTTTCGACCATCAGGGAGACTGACCAAAACCACCGGGAACCGCACGGAAACCTTGGGTGGGGCGCAAAGTCTCCAGAGGTTTCCATTCAGGTTTCCTAAGTGGGACAGGGGCATAAGTGGGACAGGCCCATTACTAGACAGGTACATGGATTGGACAGGTTTGGAGGGATACGGGCCAAACGCAGGCCGCCATTTAGAACGGAGATGAAGAAACACTTTTTCTCACAGAGAGTGGTGAGTCTGTGGAATTCTCTGCCTTGGAGGGCGGTGGAGGCCGGTTCTCTGGATGCTTTCAAGAGAGAGCTAGATAGGGCTCTTGAAAATAGCGGAGTCAGGGGATATGGGGAGAAGGCAGGAACGGGGTACCGATTGGGGATGATCAGCCATGATCACATTGAATGACGGTGCTGGCTCGAAGGGCCGAATGGCCTCCTCCTGCACCTACTGTCTATTGTCTATTGTAGGGTTTCCACGCTGTGTGACTCGATGACTTTGAACGCGACCATATGGTTACTGCACATATAAACAGTCGGAGAAAGTGACCCCTGGACGTCTCTGCTCTGCCAAATACAATGTTTATCATCCTCTCTTCCCTGCTTTGGGTCCAGGGTTTTGGAAACACATTGCATGCAAGATACACTGAGGTGTTTAGCCAGTACACACACCTGTTTTGGCCACGCCTTTGTTCTCCTTGGCCGGCAAGACTTAGCAGGCTTTTTCAGGATTTTGTTTTAAAACAATAACCTTCAAGAGGGCAGCACGGTGGCGCAGCGGTAGAGTTGCTGCCTAATGCCCCTGTCCCACTTAGGAAACCTGAGCGGAAACCTCTGGAGACTTTGCGCCCCACCCAAGGTTTCCGTGCGGTTCCCGGAGGTTTTTGTCAGGTTCCCGGAGGTTTTTTTCAAATTTTTTTCAATAATAGCTGGAATATAGGAGCGGAAACCACTTTCGACCATTAGGGAGACTGACCAAAACCTCAGGGAACCTCCGGGAACCTCCGGGAACCGCACGGAAACCTTGGGTGGGGCGCAAAGTCTCCAGAGGTTTCCGTTCAGGTTTCCTAAGTGGGACAGGGGCATTACATCGCCGGAGAGCCGGGTTCCATCCCGACTACGGGTGCTGTCTGTACGGACTTTGCAAGTTTGCATGGGTTTTCTCCGATTAGCACACTTCGAAGACGGGATTCTTCCCAGCCGTTAGCAGGCGACTGAGCCATCCGACCACAACTAGAGAGCAGTCCTGAACTACTGTCTTGGTCTGTAACTTGCAGGTTAATTGGCTTCAGTGAGTTGTACAATTAGTGTGCATAGGTGCTCGATGGCCGGCATGGATTCAGTGGGCCGAAGGGCCTGTTTCTGCACTGTACCTCCAAAGTCTAAAGTTAACCTTCCATAACATAGAAACATAAAATAGATGCAGGAGTAGGCCATTCGGCCCTTCGAGCCTGTACCGCCATTCAATATGATCATGGCTGATCATCCAACTCAGTATCCCGTACCTGCCTTCTCTCCATACCCCCTGATCCCCTTAGCCACAGGGGCCACATCTAACTCCCTCTTAAATATAGCCAATGAACTGGCCTCAACTACCCTCTGGATAACCTTCCACAATTCTTGCTATTGAGGGAGTGCAGCGTAGGTTTACAAGGTTAATTCCCGGGATGGCGGGACTGTCATATGCTGAGAGAATGGAGCAGCTGGGCTTGTACGCGCTGGAGTTTAGAAGGATGAGAGGGTATCACATAGAAACATATAAGATTGTCAAGGGCTTGAACACACTAGAGGCAGGAAACACGTTCCCGATGTTGGGGGGAGTCTAGAACCAGGGGCCATTCAATTCCAGAAACAGGGGCCTAATTCTACCAGGAGTGGAATTAGGCCATTCATTAGACAATAGGTGCAG
Organism: Raja brachyura; assembly: GCA_963514005.1. The sequence continues at coordinate 148,622,732 of OY740782.1, read as the reverse complement.
GAGTAGGCCATTGAGCCCTTCGAGCCAGCACCGCCATTTAATGTGATCATGGCTGATCATCCCCAATCAGTACCCAGGAATCATGTTCCCGATGTTGGGGGAGTCCAGAACCAAGGGCCACAATTTAAGAATAAAGGGTAAGCCATTTGCAACGGAGACGAGGAAACACTTTTTCTCACAGAGAGTGGTGAGTTTGTGGAATTCTCTGCCTCAGAGGGCGGTGGAGGCAGGTTCTCCGGATGCTTTCAAGGGAGAGCTAGATAGGGCTCTTAAAGATAGCGGAGTCAGGGGATATGGGGAGAAGGCAGGAACGGGGTACTGATTGGGGACGATCAGCCATGATCACATTGAATGGCGGTGCTGGCTCGAAGGGCCGAATGGCCTCCTCCTGCACCGATTGTCTATTGTCTATTGTTATGGGGAGAATGCAGGGGAATATATAGCTCTTGGCTATATTTAAGAGGGTGTTAGATGTGGCCCTTGTGGCTAAGGGGATCAGGGGGTATGGAGAGAAGGCAGGTACGGGACACTGAGTTGGATGGTCAGCCATGATCATATTGAATGGCGGTGCAGGCTCGAAGGGCCGAATGGCCTACTCCTGCACCTAATTTCTATGTTTCTATGAATGGGCTTAAGAGGGAGAGATAGATCAGCCATGATGATCCATAGCTAACAAGCACGCTCAGGCTAGGGCTCTGGCAGACATTTCAGCTTCCATTCATGGAGTCGCACAGCACGTGAAACAGGCTCTTCGGCCCAAGTCACCAATGCCCATCAGGATGAGGGGGGACCTCATTGAAAATTATGGAATAGTGAAAGCCCTGGAGGATGTTTCCACTAGAGGGAGAGTCTAAGACCAATGGCCAGGCACGCGCTGTGTCTCCGAACTAAACTAAACTGAATTTAAACTAGCAATTGGGAAATTGCTGTGGGGTGAGTCCAGAACCAGGGGCCGCAGTCTTAGAATAAAGGGGAGGCCATTTCAGACTGAGGTGAGAAAAAGCTTTTTCACCCAGAGAGTTGTGAATTTGTGGAATTCCCTGCCACAGAGGGCAGTGGAGGCCAAGTCACTGGATGGATTTAAGAGAGAGTTAGATAGAGCTCTAGGGGCTCGTGGAGTCAGGGATATGGGGAGAAGGCAGGTACGGGTTATTGATAGGGGACGATCAGCCATGATCACAAAGAATGGCGGTGCTGGCTCGAAGGGCCGAATGGCCTCCTCCTGCACCTATTTTCTATGTTTCTCTGTTCTATGGAATGGTGTATTGTAACATTCTCTGAGTAAGCAAGTTATCCTTCACCACACAAAGGAGGATAAATCATGGCTTTCCGAATAAACTGTAAACATTGCAGGTACGTTAACAGGTGCAGCTCCTCTGCAGATGCAAAATCAATCATCGCACGTCACAACAGGAATCTTATACCATCTCCCGATACTGGTAAAACAACACACTCCAAATGACTGTCACAGTCTCTGTGCTGGAGCAACTCAGCGGGTCAGGCAGCATCTGTGGAGAACATGGATAGGTGACCTCTTGTGTCGGGACCCTTCTACAGACTGGAATCGCCGAGATTCCCGTGCAAGGGGTACAGAAGAGTGAAAACTCACACCTCCAGATGCAGTGACAGTTTCTTCCCAGCAACTGAATCATCCGAGCACAACCAGAGAGCTGTCCTGAACTACTATCTTGGTGACCCTCGGACTAACTTTGACCGCTCTTTGCTGGCTTCACCTTGCACTAGACGTTATTCCCTTATCCTGTATCTGTACACTGTAAATGGCTCGATTGTAATCATGTGTTGTCTTTCCGCTGACTGGTTAACACGCAACACAAGCTTTCCACTGCACCTCGGTACACGTGACAATAAACTAAACTAATCAAATATAAAAGATCCACAAGTCTTTCATGAGTACTTATGCAGTTTACTTTCCACATTCAGGAGCAGTTTCTATCCGTAGAGAGCAGTCCTGACCTAAGTCTACCTCATTGGAGACCCAAGGACTATCTTTAATCAGACTTTGCTGAACTTAAGGTCGACACAAAATGCTGGAGTAACTCAGCGGGTGAGGCAGCATCTCTGGAAAGAAGGAATGGGCGACATTTTGGGTCGACACCCTTCTTCTTAAACTTGCACAAACGTTATTTCCTTTATCCAGTATCTGTGGACACTTCAGACCAGTCTGAAGAAGGGTCTCGACCCGAAACGTCGCCTATCTCCTTCGCTCCTTATGATGCTGCTGCACCCGCTGAGTTTCTCCAGCTTTTTGTGTAACCCTCGATTCTCCAGCATCTGCAGTTCCTTCTTTAACACTGTGGACATCTTGTTGCAATTGTGTGTGGTCTTTTCACTGACAATAAACTAAACTGACCGTCCGGTTAATATACGATGAGCGTTTGTCGGCACTGGGCCTGTACTCGCTGGAGTTTAGAGGGTTGAGGGGGGGGGACCTCATTCAAACGTACAGAATAATGAAAGGCCTGGATAGAGTGGGTGTGGAGAGGATGTTTCCACTGGTGGGAGAGTCTAGGACCAGAGGTCACAGCCTCAGAATTAAAGGGCGCTCTTTTAGAACGGAAGTGAGGAGGAACTTCTTTAGTCAGAGAGTAGTTAATCTGTGGAACTCATTGCCACAGAGGGCTGTGGAGGCCAAGTCAGTGGATATTTTTAAGGCAGAGATAGACAATCTCTAGCTAAGAGCGGGTGTCAAGGGTTACGGGGAGATGGGGTTAGGAGGCAGAGATCAGCCATGCTTGAATGGCGGAGTGGACACGCTGGGCCGAATGGCCCAATTCTACTCCAATAACACGTAAACTTGTGACTTTGTGTCCTTTTGTGTAAACCAGCATAAACAGTTCCTTCTTTCTACAGACAATCATAGAGTCACAGAGTGGTAGAGCACGGATACAGGCCCTTCAGCTCAACGTGCCCATGGCAAGAAGCTCCATCTAACGCAAGTCCCATTTATCCATAAGTTCAGACGTGATAGGAACAGAATTAGGCCATTCGGCCCATCAATTCTACTCCGCCATTCAATCATGGTTGATCTATTTCCCCTCGCAACCCCATTCCCCCTGCCTTCTCCCCATAACCCCTGTGTGACCCACGCCCCTCGAAACAGGATCAGTTCCTGTGGATTGGAGGGTAGCTAATGCTATCCCACTTTTCAAGAAAGGAGGGAGAGAGAAAACAGGGAATTACAGACCAGTTAGCCTGACTTCGGTGGCGGGGAAGATGCTGGAGACACTTATTAAAGAGGTAATAACGACACATTTGCATAGCAGTAAAAGGTTAGGTCCAAGTCAGCATGGATTTATGAAAGGGGAAATCCTGCTTGACTAATCTTCTGGATTTTTTTGAGGATGCGACAAGTAAGATGGATGAAGGAGAGCCATAGAAACATAGAAAATAGGTGCAGGAGTAGGCCATTCGGCCCTTCGAGCCTGCACCGCCATTCAATATGATCATGGCTGATCATCCAACTCAGTATCCCGTACCTGCCTTCTCTCCATACCCCCTGATCCCTTTAGCCACAAGGGCCACATCTAACTCCCTCTTAAATATAGCCAATGAACTGGCCTCAACTACCTTCTGTGGCAGAGAATTCCAGAGACCCACCACTCTCTGTGTGAAAAATGTTTTCCTCATCTCGGTCCTAAAGGAATTCCCCCTTATCCTTAGACTGTGACCCCTTGTCCTGGACCTCCCCAACATTGGGAACAATCTTCCTGCATCTAGCCTGTCAAACCCCTTAAGAATTTTGTAAGTTTCTATGATCCCCCCTCAGTCTTCTAAATTCAGTGGATGTAGTGTATGTAGCCAATGGATGTAGTGTATCTGGACTTTCAGAAAGCCTATGATAAGGTCCCACACAGGAGATTAGTGGGCAAAATTAGAGCAAATGGTATTGACATGGATAGAAAATTGGTTGGCAGACAGGAAACAAAGAGTAGGGATTAATGGGTCAGAATTGCAGGCAGTGACTAGTGGGGTACCGCAAGGCTCGGTGCTGGGGCCACAACTATTTACAATATATATTAATGATTTAGATGATGGAATTAAAAGTAACACTAGCAAATTTGCAGATGACACAAAGTAGGATGGCAGTGTGAACTGCGAAGAGGATGCTAGGAGGTTGCAGGGTGACTTGGACAGGTTGAGTGAGTGGGCAGATGCAGTATAATGTAGATAAAAGTGAGGTTATCCACTTTGGCGGCAAGAACAAGGAGGCAGATTAATATCTCAATGGTGTCAGATTAGGAAAAAGGGAAGGGCAACGAGATCTGGGTGTCCTTGTACACCGGTCACTGAAAGTAGGCATGCAGGTACAGCAGGCAGTGAAGAAAGCTAATGGAATGTTGACCTTCATAAAGAGAGGATTTGAGTATAGGAGTAAAGAGGTTCTTCTGCAGTTGTACAGGGCCCTGGTGAGACCACATCTGGGGTATTGTGTGCAGTTTTGGTCTCCTAATTTGAGGAAGGACATCCTTGCTATTGAGACAGTGCAGCGTAGGTTCACGAGGTTAATCCCCGGGATGGCAGGACTGTCATATGAGGAAAGATTGGAAAGGCTGGGCTTGTATTCACTGGAGTTTAGGATGAGAGGGGATCTTATAGAAACATATAAAATTATAAAAGGACTGGACAAGTTAGATGCAGGAAAGCTGTTTCCAATGTTGGGCGAGTCCAGAACCAGGGGCCACAGTCTTAGAATAAAGGGGAGGCCACTTAAAACTGAGATGAGAAAAAAAAAAATTCACCCAGAGAGTTGTGAATTTGTGGAATTTCCTGCCACAGAGGGCAGTGGAGGCCAAATTCACTGGATGGATGTAAGAGAGAGTTAGATATAGCTCTAGGGGCTAACGGAATCAAGGGATATGGGGAGAAGGCAGGCTTGAGTTACGGATCGTGAATGATCAGCCACGATCACAATGAATGGCGGTGCTGGCTCGAAGAGCCAAATGGCCTCCTCCTGCACCTATTTTCTATGTTTCTATGTAAACCTGTCCTATCCATTTACCTGGAAATGTCTCGACCCAAAACGTCACCCATTCCTTCTCTCCAGAGATGCTGCCTGTCCCGCTGAGTTACTCCAACATTTTGTGTCTACCTGGTTAAATATTGTTATTGTACCTGCCTCAACTACCTCCTCTGGCAGCTTGTTCCATACCCATCAGATTCCTATTAAATCTTTCCCCCTTCACCTTAAACCTATGCCCGCTGGTCTTCGATTCCCCTACTCTGGGCAAGAGACTCCGTGCGTCCACCCAATCTATTCCTCTCATGATTTTATACACCTCCATAAGATCGCCCCTCATCCTCCTGCGCTCCAAGGAATAGAGTCCCAGCCTGCTCAACCTCTCCCTATAGCTCACACCCTCGAGTCCTGGCAACACCCTCGCAAATCTTCTTGGCAGCCTTTAGTTTTAGGTTTTGGGATACAGCGTGGAAACAGGCCCTTTTCAGCCCACCGAGTCCGCGCCAACCAGCGATCCCCGCACATTGACACCATCCTACACACACTAGGGACAATTTACACGTACACCAAGCCAATTAACCTACAAACCTGCACGTCTTTGGAGTGTGGGAGTAAATCGAAAATCTTGGAGAAAACCCACGCAGGTCACGGGGAGAACGTGCAAACTCCGCACAGACAGCACCCGTAGACGGGATAGAACCGGGGTCTCCGGTGCTGCAAGCGCTGTAAGGCAGCGACTCTACCACCGTGCGCCACCGTGGCCAGCCCAGCTAAGCTTTCCAGCTTGATTTATCCAAAGACAGGAAGGTACCGACCTTACTTAAAACCTCGGCCATCTTGAACGTCCCCACTGTGTCCATGTTGGCGGCGATGATGGGGATTCCATTGTAGGTCTGCTTGGAGTTCCGAAACGTGAAGGTCCGCTTCAGGTCCACCTGTAGAGGTACAGAGGCAAACTAGTGTACACCCTCCCTCAATTTTGGTATGCTAGCCTTTATAAATCAGGGCATTGAGTATAGAAGCTGGGATGTAATGTTAAAATTGTACAAGGCATTGGTGAGACCAAATCTGGAGTATGGTGTACAATTTTGGTCGCCCAATTATAGGAAGGATGTCAACAAAATAGAGAGGGTACAGAGGAGATTTACTAGAATGTTGCCTGGGTTTCAACAGCTAAGTTACAGAGATAGGTTGAATAAGTTAGGTCTTTATTCTCTGGAGCGCAGAAGGTTAAGGGGGGACTTGATAGAGGTCTTTAAAATGATGAAAGGGATAGACAGAGTTGATGTGGACAAGCTTTTCCCTTTGAGAATAGGGAAGATTCAAACAAGAGGACATGACTTTAGAATTAAGGGACAGAGGTTTAGGGGTAACATGAGGGGGAACTTCTTTACTCAGAGAGTGGTAGCGGTGTGGAATGAGCTTCCAGTGGAAGTGGTGGCGGCAGGTTCGTTGGTATCATTTAAAAATAAATTGGATAGGCATATGGATGAGAAGGGTATGGAGGGTTATGGTATGAGTGCAGGCAGGTGGGACTAAGGGAAAAAAGTTGTTCGGCACGGACTTGAAGGGCCAAGAAGGCCTGTTTCCGTGCTGTAATTGTTATATGGTTATATGGTAATTAGGCATGACCATGCAGGTGCCCCCCCCCCGCGACCATAGTCGCCTGTAGTCGGCGAAAAAATCACCTAAGTGGGACAGGGTCTTTACTCCAGCAATTAATGTTTAGAGGATATTTGAAGGTCTTCAGCAAATGTCCACGCAGTAATTTAATCTAGGATCGCATGACGCTAAATCGTCAGAGGAAAGATACGTCCACAGGAACAAATATTTGATTACTCTCTCCCAGCTTGTTTCCTGATACCGCTTATAAATCCCTTATTAATCATGTATTGTCTTTCCGCTGGCTGGTTAGCACTCAACAAAAGCTTTCCACTGTATCTCAGTGCACGTGACAATAGACAATAGACAATAGGTGCAGGAGGAGGCCATTCGGCCCTTCGAGCCAGCACCGCCATTCAATGTGATCATGGCTGATCATCCCCAATCAGTGCCCCGTTCCTGCCTTCTCCCCATATCCCCTGACTCCGCTATTTTTAAGAACAGCTAAACAATAACAATAAAAACAGCTAACAACGGCCTGTTTCATTTACCACCGCTACTTTTTTGCATATCTTTCATTCATTATTCTTTACCTTTTTCAAGTCAAGTCACTTTTATTTTTATAGCATATTTAAAAAATATGTTCCCGATGTTGGGGGAGTCCAGAACCAAGTTTAAGAAAAAAGGAATAAGCCATTTAGAACCGAGATAAGGGAACACTTTTTCACACAGAGAGTTGTGAGTCTGTGGAATTCTCTGCCTCAGAGGGTGGTGGAGGCCGGTTCTCTGGATGCTTTGAAGAGAGAGCTAGATAGGGCTCTTAAAAATAGCGGAGTCATGGGGATATGGGGAGAAGGCAGGAACGGGGTACTGATTGGGGATGATCAGCCGTGATCACATTGAATGGCGGTGCTGGCTCGAAGGGCCGAATGGCCTCCTCCTGCACCTATTGTCTATTGTCTGTTGTCTACATCATCGCCTATATATTTCCTGTTTTCCTTATCCCAAACCAGTCTGAAGCAGGACCTCGACCCGAAACATCACCCATTCCTTCTCTCCAGAGATGCTGCCTGTCCCGCTGAGTTACTCCAGCTTTTTGTGTCTATCATTGGTTTAAACCAGCATCTGCAGTTCCTTCCTGACCAAGTTGATGTTGTGCTCTGCGAAAGGCTTGCAGGATGACTTTAAGGGTGGGTAGACAAAAAAGCTGGAGAAACAGAAACTACCTGGTGAGGCAGCATCTATGGAGCGAAGGAACAGGTGACGTTTCGGGTCGAGACCCTTCTTCAGACTAAAGATTGTTCCCTTAAGGGCCTGTCCCACTTGGCCGTCATTTGCGCCTCGTTTACGCGTCATATGTAAAATAGGTCGACGTGTCGTTAAGCGTGACGGCGTCATCACGCGTCATTGTGCCATCTGGCGCCATGACATCATTAGAATACCCTGCGGCGCACGGCGACGCATGGCTACGCACGGTGATGTAACCATGCGTCACCACGCGATACACGTGAGACATCAGGATGCCAGTGTGCAACGCCAATGCGTCAGCATGCGACGCCAATGCGTCAGCGTGCGATGCCAATGCGTCAGCGTGCGACGCTAATGCATCAGCGTGCGTACGCGATACGTCACAAAGGTGCCGCGCGAGGATTTTGTGCAGCACGAAATCCCGGAGCGCCGTGCGATACCGCGCGCAACTACACACTCCTCCACCCCTCTCCACGCGCCCATCCCGCGCTACCCACACGCCACCCGTGCGTCACAACGCGACGACCACATTTCTGGAGGTCGCGTAAATGGCGCGCAAATGACGGCCAAGTGGGACAGGCCCTTTAGGGAAAGCCGAGGTGGGATTTCACTTGCTCTTACATACAGGTCCACCGCCCATTCTCTGCCAACTGGTGGTCCCAGCGCCTCCTTTAACCCTGACAAAATTACAGCGGCACTTCAACTCCCCCCCCCCCAGTACGGAAGTCCACCCGAAAACATGGCGCCCAGGACAGGTAAGGCAGCTGTGATGCCTTAACGCCCACAGCTGGTTTTGCAGGCCAACCCGTCTCACCCAGAAGTGCCTGCTGACCTCCACTTAAGGGACGTTTAGCTGAGCCAGACACCTTGAGACACCTTGAGACATTCTAGAAGCCCCTTTTACCTACATTCTCACCTATCATAACCCGTGTGCAGATAAGGCCAATCAGTGCGTCTGACCTTGGAGTTGTTATTGAGCTCTTGTGGGTCGACCTTCGCGTGATGGGCCTGTGCCACTTACGCCACTTTTTAGGCGACTGCCAACACCTGTCATAGGTCATCGCGGGTCGCTGAAAATTCTCAATACATTGAAAGTCCAGCGGCGACTAGAACAAGGTACGACTCTTTGGACGACTACTCATGGCCACGCGGGCTTCACCCCGCAACGCGTCTCCTCAGTCGCCCAAAGATGGTTGCCACTGGATTTTCAACATGCTGAAAATTTCTGGTTGCCACTGGGTTTTTAACATGTTGAAAATTTCTGGTTGCCACTGGGTTTTCAACATGTTGAAAATTTCTGGTTGCCACTGGGTTTTCAACATGTTGAAAATTTTCGGCGACCTATGACGGGTGCCGACAGTCGCCGATAAAGTCGCGTAAATGGGACGGGCCCTTGTGGCTGCGGGCGAGTCACCAGCAGTGACGGGCTGTAACAAAACCAATGTGGGCGTGAAGTCGCCACACGGCCAATCTCGACCTCATCAGGACTTCGCCCCCCCTGGAATTTGCCCCCTCGTTCCGGTGCCGTAGGACTCCTCTCAGAGGTCGTGACCTCTGTTGGTCCGGTGAAATGGATAATCCGGCAAGGCTCTGGGACCAAAGATGTCGGAAAATAGGCGATGAATCTGTTCTTAAGGGATTGTACAAGCTAGATGCAGGAAAAATGTTCCCCATCTTGGGGGAGTCTAGAACCATGGGTCACACAGTTTAAGAATAAGGGGTAGGTCATTTAGGACTGAGATGAACAAAAAACTTTCTTTCACCCAGAGAGTTAAGAATCTGTGTAATTCTCTGCCACAGAAGCAGTGGAGGCCAATTTACTGGATGTTTTCAACAGACAATAGACAATAGGTGCAGGAGTAGGCCAATCTAAGGAAGGACATTATTGCCATAGAGGGAGTGCAGAGAAGGTTCACCAGACTGATTCCTGGGATGTCAGGACTGTCTTATGAACAAAGACTGCATAGACTCAGTTTATACTCTCTAGAATTTAGGAGATTGAGAGGCGATCTTATAGAAACTTACAAAATTCTTAAGGGGTTGGACAGGCTAGATGCAGGAAGATTGTTCCCGATGTTGGGGAGGTCCAGGACAAGGGGTCACAGTTTAAGGATAAGGGGGAAATCCTTTAGGACTGAGATGAGAAGGACTTTTTTCACACAGAGAGTGGTGGGTCTCTGGAACTCTCTGCCACAGAGAGTAGTTGAGGCCAGTTCATTGGCTATATTTAAGAGGGAGTTAGATGTGGCCCTTGTGGCTAAGGGGATCAGAGGGTATGGAGAGAAGGCAGGTACGGGATACTGAGTTGGATGATCAGCCATGATCATATTGAATGGCGGTGCAGGCTCGAAGGGCCGAATGGCCTACTCCTGCACCTAATTTCTATGTTTCTATGTTTCTATTCGGCCCCTTGTACCAGCATCACCATTCAATGTGATCATGGCTGATCATCCCCAATCAGTACCCCGTTCCTGCCTTCCCCCCATATCCCCTGACTCCGCTATCTTTAAGAGCTCTGTCTAGCTCTCTCTTGAAAGTATCCAGAGAACAGCTCTCTGTGTGAAAAAGTGTTTCATCGTCTCCGTTCTAAATGGCTTACCCCTTATTCTTAACTGTGGCCCCTGGTTCTGGACTCCCCCAACATCGGCAACATGTTTTCAGCCACTAGCAGAGAGAGTGGGATCTCGCTCTTATGGCTAAAGGAATCATATGGGGAAAAAAGCAGGAACGGGGTAGTGATTGTGGATGATCAGCCAAGATCACATTGAATGGCGGTGCTGGCTCGAAGGGCCGAATGGCCGCCTCCTGCACCAATTTTTCTATGTTTCTATTATAGAAACCCACTCCCTCTCACACCCCCTCACCTCCAATCTCTGACCTCTGATAGAGCTACTAATTTAAAAGCACACCAAGGCATCCCCAGTGATTTTGAACACACAGACAAGGTTGACGGTGTGGCCAATAAATAACCTCTAAATGCACTGGTCACCTCCGTCAGCATCATTCACCAGCTCGTAGTTCATTGCTGACCAGTAATGAAGGGGGTTGAGATACACAATGCAGGGTAAAGACCCAGCTCATGGAGAGAGGAGAGAAGGGGGGAGGGGAAGAGAGGGGGAGATGAGAGGGGAAGAGTGGAGAGGAGAGTAGAGGGGAGGGGAGTGGAGGAGAGAAGAGTGGAGAGGAGAGTAGAGGGGAGGGGAGTGGAGGAGAGAAGAGTAGAGGAGAGTAGAGGAGAGGGGAGTAGAGGGGGAGGAGAGAGGAGGGGAGCGGAGTGGAGGTGAGTGGTGGAGAGGAGAGGGGAGAGGAGAGGAGAGAGGAGTGGAAGAGAGGGGAGAGGAGAGGAGGGTAGAGGGGAGTGGAGGAGAGGAGAGGAGAGGTGAAGGGAGGGGGGGAGATGGGAGGAGAGGAGAGGAGAGCGGAGTGGAGGAGAGGAGAGGAGAGGTGAAGGGAGGGGGGAGATGGGAGGGGAGGAGAGGAGAGGGGAGTGGAGGAGAGGAGAGGAGAGGAGAGGAGAGGAGAGGGAAGGGGAGGGGAGGAGAGGGGAGGAGAGGGGAGGAGAGGGGAGGAGAGGTGAGTGGAGTGGAGGAGAGGAGAGGAGAGGAGGGGAGAGGTGAAGGGAGGGGGGGAGATGGGAGGGGGGAGATGGGAGGGGAGGAGAGGAGAGGGGAGGGAAGGAGAGGGAAGGGGAGGGGAGGAGAGGAGAGGAGAGGTGAAGGGAGGGGGGGAGATGGGAGGGGAGGAGAGGGTTGGCAGTTGAGATACAACCCATGGCCAAGTCTGTCTCTGTGCCTCACCTCTGATCTGCTCTTCAAGCTGCTGCGTTTGGGTCTCACCAGGACATCGGTGAAGTCTAGTTTGAGGTCGCTGTCCACCCGGGGCATGGTGTGTGTGTGTGGGAGAGGCTGCAGCGATGCACAGAGCCCGCAGTCCTCGCCCGCTGCCCATTTATAGTCCCGCAGCGCTGCGGACTCCTGTATATGGATACACCGTGTCACTGCGGGAATCCTGCAACAGCCTCGCCCGCTCTGTGGCTCTCTCTCCCTCCCTCCCTCCCTCCCGTCTCTCTATCTCTCTCCCTCTCTCTCCCTCCCTCTTTCTCTCTCTCCCCCCTCCTCCTCTCTCTCCCTCCCTCTCTCCCTCTCTCTCCCTATTTCTCCCTCTCCCCCTCCTCTCTCTCCCTCTCTCTCCCTCCCTCTTTCTCTCTCTCCCCCTCTCTCTCCCTCCCTCTTTCTCTCTCACTCTCCCCCCTTCCTCTCTCCCTCTCTCTCTCCCTCCCTCTTTCTCTCTTCCTCTCTCCTCTCTCCCTCCCTCCCCCTCTCCCTCCCTATCTCTCTCCCTCCCTCTCTCCCCTCTCTCCCCTCCTCTCTCTCTCTCACTCCCACCCCTTCCTCCCCTAGATACACTGCAGTGTGTGGGGGGTGTATAAAACCAGCCACCTTCTCTCTCTCTCTCTCTCTCTCTCTCTTTCTCTCTCTCCAGAGTCTAAAGCAACACCAGCCCTTCCCCTGCACTGCCCAAAGGCACCGGCCAGCATTACACTCCTGTGTCCCAAGGTCAAGGCCTGCTCTTTTGCAGTCCTGAAACCAGAAAACATTGTCTATCCATGCTCTCCAGAGATGCTGCCTGATTCCCTGAATTACTCCAGCATTTGTGCATTTTTTTTTCCCTTCTAAACCAGCATCTGCAGTTACCTTGTGTCTGCAGATCGTATAATGCAGGCAACAGTCCCTATTGTGTCTGCAGATTGTATAATGCAGGCAACAGTCCCTATTCATCTAATTGATTGAAAGGCACAGCATGATAACAGGCCCTTCAGCCCATCGAGTCCACGCTGACCATCGATCACCAGTTCACACTTGTTCTACGTCATCCCACATTCTCAACCTACACATGAGCGGCAATTTTGCAGTCCCACGGCCCCAGAAAGCATGCACTTGCTGCAAATCCTGCAACGTACTAGAACACTGCAGGAGGCTGGAACAACTATAAGATCACCCCTCAGCCGCCTGTACTCCATGGAATAATGTCATAAGGAATAGGAGTAGAATTAGGCCATTCAATAGACAATAGGTGCAGGATTCGGCCCTTCGAGCCAGCACCGCCATTCAATGTGATCATGGCTGATCATCCACAATCAGTGCCCAGGAAACATGTTCCCGATGTTGGGGGAGTCCAGAACCAGGGGCCCCAGTTTAAGAATAAGGGGTAAGCCATTTAGAACGGAGATGAGGAACCACTTTTTCTCACAGAGAGTTGAGAGTGTATGGAATTCTCTGCCTCAGAGGGCGGTGGAGGCCGGTTCTCTGGATACTTTCAAGAGAGAGCTAGATAGGGCTCTTAAAGATAATGGAGTCAGGGGATATGGGGGGGAAGGCAGGAACGGGGCACTGATTGGGGATGATCAGCCATGATCACATTGAATGGCGGTGCTGGCTCGAAGGGCCGAAGGGCCTACTCCTGCACCTATTGTCTATTGTCTATACCTCCTCTGGGCAACTGTTGCAAAATATAGCTTTGCTTTGTACATTGTGTCTGGAAGATAACTAAATGTATGAAATCCAGGCCTCTAAAGGGCCTGTCCCACTTGGCGACTGCCGACATCATTGACTGACGTACCAGGTCACCGAAAAATACGGTGTGATGACATATGATGCGGCAGTGATGATGTGTGACACGCGGTTTTTAAAAAAAAGCGTTGCAACTTTTTTTTGAAGGGCCTGTTTCCGCTGCATCCCTAAATTAAATTAAAAGAAAAGTGCAGACGCCATGCCCCCCCCCACCCCCTCCCCTGTGTTGAGGAACAGGGCCCAACGGTCCCGCTTAGTGTAGTATCTCTCTAAATCTCTCCTTGCCTCCCGTTTGGGCTATGGGTGAGTGGTGGAATTTTGCTTTGGGGACCAGGCCTCCTGTGTGGGCTATGGGTGAGTGGTGGAATATTGCGTTGGGGGACCCAACGATTTTGGAAAATAATCCAATTGAATGGATGTTTATGGGTTGTAAATTTCCTACTGAAGCCCTTTTTAATAAATATCTACTGAGTTTTGTGTTTTTTGCACCTGTTTATGGAGCCCTTGTGTAAATGCGTATAAAATCCCGAGCGCAGAAGGTTAAGGGGCGACTTGATTGAGGTCTTTAAAATGATGAAAGGGATAGACAGAGTTGACGTGGATAAGCTTTTCCCATTGAGGGTAGGGAAGATTCAAACAAGAGGGCATGACATGAGAATTAAGGGACAGAAGTTTAGGGGTAACATGAGGGGGAACTTCTTTACTCAGAGAGTGGTGGCTGTGTGGAATGATCTTCCTGCAGAAGTGGTGGAGACAGGATCGATTTTAACATTTAAAAGTAAAGTGGATAGGTATATGGACGGGAAGGGAATGGAGGGGTATGGTCTGAGTGCAGGTAGATGGGACTAGGGGAAAATAAATGGTCGGCACGGACTGGAAGGGCCGAGAGGGGCTGTTTCCGTGCTGTAATTGTTATATGGTTATATGGTTATAAAACAATTATTGTGCAGAGCCCATTTAGTTGATTTTAAAGAGACCCTTTGTAAAGAGATGTGAGACAATTTTACTCTTAAAAATTATATCAAGAGTGTTTTAATGTCATATTAGACCAATGGGGCCCGTTAGGTCCCTGTCACACAGGAGGCCTGGTCCCCCAACGCAATATTCCACCACTCACCCATAGCCCACACAGGAGGCCTGGTCCCTCAACGCAATATTCCACCACTCACCCATAGCCCAAATGGGAGGCAAGGAGAGATTTAGAGAGATACTACACTAAGTGGGACCGTTGGGCCCTGTTCCTCAACACAGGGGAGGGGGTGGGGGGGGGGGGCATGGCGTCTGCACTCACCCAGGAGCCAGGCCCCCCCCCGGAGTCAATCACCCCCATCACCCCTCACAAGGATGATTAAGGAATTTATGGAGACAGTTCAACTGTCCCCACGTCAGGGGGGTGGGGGGGAGCGGGGATTGGGGTGGGGGGTGGGGGGTGTGGGGGAGGGAGGGGGGGTCAGGGGTCAAGAATCAAGAGTGTTTTATCGTCATATGTCCCAGATAGGACAACGAAATTCTTGCTTGGCTGTGGGGAAGCAACTGTTCCTGAACATGGATGTTACAGTCTTCAGGCTCCTGTACCTCCTTCCCGATGGCAACGGTGAAATTAGTGTGTGGCCAGGATGGTGTGGGTCTTTGATGATGTTGGCTGCCTTTTCGAGGGGGGGGGGGGGGGGGGGCTCGTGGAATATTCTGTGTGTGAAACGGGCGCCTGTCCTGATCTTGGCCGCCCACCTCATTGTGAAGTCGTAGCTTACAAGACAGTTTTGTCTTTTAAAAAAAAATAACTTTAATCACTAATAAATCCTGAAAAATAACATCAAATCTTAAGTGAAGCTGATCACTGCTTAGAAGGGAAAAATGTGTCAGAATATGTAAACATTTTATCATTACCGAGTAGCGTTTTGGCGAAAATATAAAGACACAGACACATACATACAAGATGAGAGTTTTAAAGTTATAGAGATGTTGCAGATCGAACAACAAAATCTTTCTTGCAGCAGCACAACAGAATATGTAAACATTGTGCACTGCACACAATATATTGTAATGAACGAGAAAAAAAGGTTCAGTGTGTGTATGTATTGACATACTCACATATACATATATTCTTCTTCTAGAAGATAGACACAAAACGTGAGCCGGCAATTGATCTCAATCTGCTTCCCTCAGCACCAAATAGCCTCCACACCCACCGTCACAATCTCATCAAATGTGGTTTTAGTTATGCAGCTCTCAGATTTAACATCCGCTCCGCAATTAGCTTCAGAAAGAACTGCAGATGCTGGTTTAAATAGAAGGTAGACACAAAACGCTGGAGTAACTCAGCGGGACAGGCAGCATCTCTGGAGAGAAGGAATGGGTGACGTTTCGGGTCGAGACCCTTCTTCACACCTCGATCAGTCGGCTTGGATAGAGTGGATGTGGAGAGGATGTTTCCACTAGTGGGAGAGTCTAGGTCTAGAGGTCACAGCCTCAGAATTAAAGAACGTTCCTTTAGGAAGGAGATGAGGAGAGCTTTCGTTAGGCAGAGGGTGGTGAATCTGTGGAATTCTTTGTCGCAGAAAGCTGTGGAGGCCAAATCAGTGGATATTTTTAAGGCAGAGTTAGATATGGGGAGAAGGCAGGAGAATGGGGTTAGGAGGGAGAGATAGATCAGCCATGATTGAATGGCGGAGTAGACTTGATGGGCCGAATGGCCTAATTCTGCTCCTAGAATGCATGAAGTAAAACCCATCTGACAGATGTGTATATGAGGAACTGCAGATGCCAGTTTACAAGTTTTAAAAAAGAGAAAGTGCTGGAGTAAGTCAGCGGGTCAGGCAGCAACTGTGGAGAACATGGATAGGTAACATTTCAGGAGGGGCCCCTTAGAGTCATAGAGTGATACAGTGTGGAAACAGGCCCTTCGGCCCAACTTTCCCACACCGACCAACAAGTCGGTCAGGTTCCCTATTAAATATTTCTCCCTTCATTTTGAACCTATGTCCTCTGGTTCTTGATTCCCCTACTCTGGTCAAGAAACTGTGTGCGTCTACCCGAACTATTCCTCTGATGATTTTGTACACGTTTCATGTCAGCTGCAGGACAAGAGGGTTTATGAGGATGTTTTGTTTGGCTTCGTGATGTTTAGTTTAGAGATACAGCGCGGAAACAGGCCCTTGGGACCACACCACTGATAATATCCTAACACTAACACACCAGGGACAGTTTACAATAATACCAAGCCAAATAAACCTGCACGTCTTGGAGTGTGGGAGGAAACCGGAGCACCCGGAGAAAACCCACGCGGTCACAGGGAGAACGTACAAACTCCATTCAGACAGCACCCGTAGTCAGGATGGAACCCGGGTCTCTGGCGCTGTAATAGAAACATAGAAACATAGAAACATAGAAATTAGGTGCAGGAGTAGGCCATTCGGCCCTTCGAGCCTGCACCGCCATTCAATATGATCATGGCTGATCATCCAACTCAGTATCCCGTACCTGCCTTCTCTCCATACCCCCAATCCCTTTTGCCACAAGGACCACATCTAACTCCCTCTTAAATATAGCCAACGAACTGGCCTCAACTACCTTCTGTGGCAAAGAATTCCAGAGTTTCACCACTCTGTGAAAACTCTGTGTAATGGGTCTGTCCCACTGAACGAGCTAATTCAAGAGTTCTCCCGAATTTCTCCCGAATTTCGAACTCGGAGATTTACGGTAATGGCCGCTCGTCGGTACTCGGGGCTCTCGTGGACATTTTTCAACATGTTGAAAAATCTTCACGAGCTTACCGCGTTTCCCGAGTACCTGCCGTTAGCGTTGTGAGCCGCTAAGAGACGTCCCCGAGCTCCGACGTACCCGCTACGTACATTCTACATGCACGCCACGAGTTTGATTTTTTTTTAAACTCGGGAGAGCTCTTGAATTAACTCGTACAGTGGGACAGGCCCTCATGGCAGCAACTCTACAGTGTCAAGTGAAGTCATGTCACATTTATTTATATAGCACATTTAAAAAACAACTCTCGTTGACCAAAGTGCTTTACATTTGTTATAAGAGTAGTTTACACCAGCAGCCTACATACATATATACAAATAGCCCTCACTCAGAGCATGTCAGGAAAGGCTTGGGAGAACAGATACGTTTTTTGTCTAGACTTAAAGGAGTGCCGCCCTTTGTTGATGTTGCTTTAATTATTCCACTCCTCTTGGCTTTCTTAAAGCCCCAGTCTAATCTCCTTGATACAATCCTAAATCTTACTTATACCATCTGATTGCTGCAGTCTAATTGAAGCTTTTAGTTTTTTAACCTGCAAATAATACCGAGTCTACCATCTAGTGGCGATAGTGTGAATTGCAGTTTCTGTATCGACAAAAACAAAGTGTGCAGGAGGGCATTGCAGATGGAAACATAGAAACATAGAAAATAGGTGCAGGAGGAGGCCATTCGGCCCTTCGAGCCAGCACCGCCATTCATTGTGATCATGGCTGATTGTCCCCAATCAGTATCCCGTGCCTGCCTTCTCCCCATATTCCTTGACTCCACCAGCCCCTAGAGCTCTATCTAACTCTCTCTTAAATCCATCCAGTGATTTGGCCTCCACTGCCCTCTGTGGCAGGGAATTCCATAAATTCACAACTCTCTGGGTGAAAACGTTTTTTCTCACCTCAGTCTAAAATGGCCTCCCCTTTATTCTAAGACTGTGGCCCCTTGTTCTGGACTCGCCCAACATTGGGAACATTTTTCCTGCATCTAGCTTGTCCAGTCCTTTTATAATTTTATATGTTTCTATAAGATCCCCCCTCATCCTTTTTGAGCTCCAGTGAATACAGGCCTAGTCTTTTCAATCTTTCCTCATATGACAGTCCTGCCATCCCAGGGATCAATCTCGTGAACCTACGCTGCACTGCCTCAATCACAAGGTTGTCCTTCCTCAATTTAAGAGACCAAAACTGTACACAATACTCCAGATGTGGTCTCACCAGAGCCTTATACAACTGCAGAAGAGCCTCTTTATTCCTGTACTGAAATCCTCTTGTTATGAAGGCCAACGTTCCATTACCAAAAAGAACGAAAGGCGTGAAAGGAGCAAATCAAAGCCTGCAACGATGAGTGAAGCCCACAATGGTCCATTGCTGGCTGTGGAAAGGTTAACGAGGGGATGCAAACAGTGACATTAAGCTGGCCGATAGTGAAGCTGGCAGGACAACCAGGGTGGGGGAGGGACGGAGAGAGAGGGAAAACAAGTCTTATTTGAAGTTCGAGAAATCAACATTCATGTCACTGAGTTGTATGGAATTACGTGAGATATTCATACCTCATAACTTCATATAGAACTAGCATATGGGAAGGGTACAGAGAAGATTTATGAGGATGTTGCCGGGACTCGAGGGTCTGAGCTACAGGGAGAGGTTGAGCAGGCTGGGGATCTATTGCTTGGAGCGCAGGAGGATGAGGGGTGATCTTCCAGAAGTGAGAGGAATAGATTGGGTAGATGCACAGAGTGTCGCTTGCCCAGAGTAGGGGAATCAAGAACCAGAGGACATAGGTTTAGAGTGAAAGGGGAAAGATTTAATAGAAATTCGAAGGGTAACTTTTTCACACAAAGGTTGGTGGGTGTATGGAACGAGCTGCCAGAGGAGGTAGTTGAGGCAGCAGTTTTTAAGAGGTACATGGATAGGACAGGTTTAGAGGGATATGGGCCAAACACAGGCAGGTGGAACTAGTGTAGATGGGGCATGTTGGTCGTTGTGTGCAAGTTGGGCTGTTTCCACGCTGAATCACGTTTGTCGGCACTGGGCCTGTACTCTCTGGAGTTTGGAAGAATGAGAGGGGGATGTCATTGAAACATACTGAATAGTGAAAGGCTTGGATAGAGTGGATGTGGAGCGGATGCTTCCACTAGTGGGAGAATCTAGGACCAGAGGTCAAAGCTTCAGAATTAAAGGACGTTCTTCTTGAGAATGAATTTCTTTAGTCAGAGGGTGGTGAATCTGTGGAATTCTTTGCCACAGACGGCTGTGGAGGCCAAGTCAATGGATATATTTAAAGCAGAGAGATAGATTCTTGATTAGTACGGGTGTCAGGGGTTATGGGGAGAAGGCAGGAGAATGGGGTTAGGAGAGAGAGATAGATCAGCCATGATTGAATGGCGGAGTAGCGATGAGCCGAATGGCCTAATTCTACTCCTATCACTTATGAACTTATCAACAGGGCCCCAGGCTGCTCAACCTCTCCCTATAGCTCGGACCCTTGAGTCCTGGCAACATCCTTGTAAATCTTCTCTGCACCATTTCCAAATTAACAATACCTTTCCTGTAACACGGTGCCCAGAACTGAACACAATACTCTAAATGCGGCTTCACCGACGTCTTATAGAACTGCAACATGACCTCCCAACTTCTATCCTCAATGCCCTGACTGATGAAGGTGGGTGTCAGAGGTTACGGGGAGAAGGCAGGAGAAGGGGGTTAGGAGGGAGAGATAGATCAGCCATGATCGAATGGCGGAGTAGACTTGCTGGGCCGAATGGCCTAATTCTGCTCCTATCACTGATGATCTCATGACTCTGTGACTCTCTGCATCAAATGACAGACCGGTTTGACAGACTACGAGGTTAATTCCCGGGATGGCGAGACTGTCATATGCTGAGAGAATGGAGCAGCTGGGCTTGTACACTCTGGAGTTTAGAAGGATGAGAGGGTATCTCATTGAAACATATAAGGTTGTTAAGGGCTTGGACACAGTAGAAGCAGGAAACATGTTCCCGATGTTGGGGGAGTCCACAGTTTAAGAATAAGGAGTAAGCCATTTAGAACGGAGACGTGGAAACACTTTTTCTCACAGAGTGGTGAGTCTGTGGAATTCTCTGCCTCAGAGGGCGGTGGAGGCCAGTTCTCTGGATACTTTCAAGAGAGAGCTAGATAGGGCTCTTAAAAATAGCGGAGTCAGGGGATATGGGGAGATGGCAGGAACGGGGTACTGATTGTGGATGATCAGCCATGATCACATTGAATGGCAGTGCTGGCTCGAAGGGCCGAATGGCCTACTCCTGCACCTATTGTCTGTTGGTTCCATTTATAATTCAGTGCAAACTTAATGCGTGCTTCAGTGAACTCTGTAAAGGACAGGCACCAAGGGTTCTGGTTGTGACGGGTTGTATTTTGTGGAGGGAAGGGAAGCCATGCAGCCTTGGTGACCCATCGCCCAGGGCAACGGAAGATAACATGTCCTCTCCTCTGTTATTTAAACAGCGACTGCACAGCAGGTTAAATCAATACACTGTCATCTGCTTCCTGCCTGCTCTGTAGTTTGCCCACATATTCCTGGGAATCTGCCATAAGACTTGCCGTTACAGACTCACACACTGTATCATTTACTTTGGGGAAAGCAGATTAGATTGCAAAGTTTTAGATCTCCTACGCAGCTTTAGAACATCAGAACACCGGGACGGCACGGTGGCGCAGCGGTAGAGTTGCTGCCTCACAGCGCCAGAGACCCAGGTTCAATCCTGACTACGGGTGCCGTCTGTACGTTCTCCCTGTGACCGCGTGGGTGTTCTCCGGGTGCTCCGGTTTCCTCCCACATTCCAAAGACACGCAGGCTTGCAGGTTAATTGGCTTTGATATAAGATTGTAAATTGTCCCTAGTGTGTGTAGGAAAGGGGAAGTACAACGGGATCTGGGGGTCCTTGTTCATCATCAGTCACTGAAAGTAAGCATGCAGGTACAGCAAGCAGTGAAGAAAGCAAATGGCATGTTGGCCTTCATAACAAGAGGAGTTGATTATAGGAGCAAAGAGGTCCTTCTGCAGTTGTACAGGGCCCTAGTGAGACTGCACCTGGAGTATTGTGTTGACATGTTATCTCAGTTTTTGTCTCCAAATTTGGGGAAGGACATTCTTGCTATTGAGGGAGTGCAGCGTGGGTTCACAAGGTTAATTCCCGGGATGGCGGGACTGTCATATGCTGATAGAATGGAGCGGCTGGGCTTGTACATTCTGGAATTTAGAACGATCTTATTTAGGGGATCTTAATGAAACATATAAGATTATTAAGGGATTGGACACGCTAGAGGAGGGCTGGGCAACCTTGTTCTGCATAGGGGTCGGGACACATGTCTGTGAGTGGTTGGCGGGCCACATCTATCACGTGTACACATGGATCCCGCCCCTTCGAAAAGCACTGGCCCCCTAGTTACGGGTGCTCACCAACATGGCGCACCTACGGACCATTGCCTTGGCTCTGTCCTGAAGGTGGTGGCTCCAATACTCACGCTCACCCGTCCCCGGCCTATTGACAACCGCGATCCCGACAGTGAAGCCCAGACACAGAAGGTGCGTGGGCGTGGCGGCGGCTTTGCGCAGGATGCGGTACGGCCAAAGCTCGCCGCTCGCCGCTGCGCCATTACGGCCTCCAGCGCAGGCCTCCTTGCGTCACCGCGCCTGGGCACCACGGCCTTGGGCCCGGGAGGTACCGGAGATGACGGAAGTCTGGGGGCCGGATGATTACGGGGAAAAAAAATACGCCTGCGGGCCGGAGGATTTCGGGTTACGAGTACGCATTCCCGTAGGGGTAGGTTGCCGACCCCTACGCTAGAGGCAGGAAACATGTTCCCGATGTTGGGGGAATCCAGAACCAGGGGCCACACTTTAAGAATTAGGGGTTGGCCATTTAGAACGGAGACGAGGAAACACTTTTTCACACAGAGAGTGGCGATTCTGTGGAATTCCCTGTCTCAGAGGGCAGTGGAGGCCGGTTCGCTGGATACTTTCAAGAGAGAACTAGATAAGGTTCTTGAAGAATTTCCACTTAGACTCATACGGCCCATTGAAACTTAACAAATTAACATCTTAATACAATTTAAAGTCTTGCACAGATTATACTATTCAAAAACTAAAATAATTAAACTTTTTTCCCAATATCTCACCTATTTGTGATAAATGACAATGTCAAGGAGATAATATAGCGCACTCATTTGTCTTTTAGTACAAAAATTCAAAAATTTTGGAATTAAATTTTTGAAATTTTCACAAAAGTATTTAAAATAAAAGCAGATTGGATTATCTTTGGAACATCGGAAGATAGCCCTGAATTAAATGTGTTTCAAAATACTCTATTTGAATACGGCTTAATAACTGGAAAAGCGAATCTTAAAAATCTGGAAAAATACTCCTATACCAACAGTTAATATGTGGATTTCAACCATGTGGAAGATATGAGACTCCGACTGGCAGGAAAATCAGACTGTTTCTATAAGACGTGGTCTGCATTTATAAATCTACTACTAGGATAAGATGCAAGAATACCTCAAAAAAGTACCGGTGTCGGGTCTTGGTAAAGGGGGAAGAAAAGCTGTCGAGTTGGTAGACTCCGTTTGCGAGATGTTTATAATGAAGTAACTGGCTTTTCTTTTTTCCTTCTCTCCCTTTCCCTCTTTTTTTCTCCTCTCTAGGGTCTCTCTTAATCTCCGGTCTCTATAGGGCCTGTCCCACCAGCATGCAACTCCATGCGATGAGCGCGACCTTACGTGGTCGCTTGAGCCGTCCGGCGTCGCGGGGCCGGTCCCACTTCGATCGCCGGAGCCGTGCGGAATTGTGCGGAGCTCGTCCCGACATCGCGCGGGGCTCCGAAAAACTGACCGTGTTCAAAAATTCCGCGCGGCATCGGCTTGTCGGCTCGCAGTCGCCTCGACGCATTACACACCGCCTCGACGTCGTGCCTCCGTGACCCTCTCTGTGTGTGTGGCTCCGTGGCCCTCTGTGTGTGTGGCTCCGTGGCCCTCTGTGTGTGTGTGCCTCTGTGCCCCTCTCTGTGTGCCCCTCTCTGTCCTGGTGAACTTACCTTAAAGACTTCACTCCAAGTTCGCCTCACTTTGCGCCGTGTTGCGCCACTCACCCGACCTCCGCGCGGCCCCTGCTGCCGGTTTGGTTGCGCTTGCCGCATGCAGGCGCATGCTGGTGGGAACGGCCCTGTACGGGGATCACCCGACCTCCGCGCGGCCCCCGCTTCTAGTTTGATCACGCTCATCGCATGGAGTCGGATGCTGGTGGGACAGGCCCTTAACTCTTCGACCAAGGGTTCCCTTTCCCCCGTGCCACGCTTTTTCACGCTCACAACTCTTTTTCACTCTTCTACTTTCTCTGTTGATATTTCGTTCTCTTTTATTTCTTTTCTAAAGCCTTAAAAAATTAAGGGGCACAATGATTGTAATACTATATACGGGATGTACACTGATGTAACTTACGGTACCTCTAATAAATAAAGATACTTAAAAAATTTAAATTTAAAAAAAGGAAACTTAACAAATTGTCCCTGGAGTGTAGGATAGAACGAGTGGGCCGAAGGGCCTGTTTCCATACTAAATCTCTAAACTAAGCTAAACTAAACTAAAACTAAACTATGCTGGAACACAGAACACAGAACAGAACAGCACAGGAACAGGCCCTTCGGCCCACAATGTTTGTACCGAACATGATGCCAGTTAAACTGATCTTATTTGCCTGCACATGATTCATATCCCTCCATTCCCCGCACTTCCACCTGCAGTTCTAAAAGCCTCTTAAATGCCACTATCGTATCTGCTTCCACCGCCACCCCTGGCAATGCGTTCCAGGCTCTCTGGAAGAGAGACCCATCACTCTCTGTGTAAAAAAAACGTGCCCCGTACATCTTTGTTACATTTCCCCCCTCCTTTGAGTTTGAGTGTGAGTTTAGTTTAGAGTAGAGGTCGGGCAACCTTGTTCTGCATAGGGGTCGGGACACATGGCTGTGAGCGGATGGCGGGCCACATCTATCACGTGTACACATGGATCCCGCCCCGGATGGCAGGCGTCAAATCACGTGTTCACAGAAACATAGAAACATAGAAATTAGGTGCAGGAGTAGGCCATTCGGCCCTTCGAGCCTGCACCGCCATTCAATATGATCATGGCTGATCATCCAACTCAGTATCCCGTACCTGCCTTCTCTCCATACCCTCTGATCCCCTTAGCCACAAGGGCCACATCTAACTCCCTCTTAAATATAGCCAATGAACTGGCCTCAACTACCCTCTGTGGCAGAGAGTTCCAGAGACCCACCACTCTCTGTGTGAAAAAATTTCTTCCCCTCTCGGTCCTAAAGGATTTCCCCCTTATCCTTAAGCTGTGACCCCTTGTCCTGGACCTCCCCAACATCGGGAACAATCTTCCTGCATCTAGCCTGTCCAACCCCTTAAGAATCTTGTAAGTTTCTATAAGATCCCCTCTCAATCTCCTTAATTCTAGAGAGTATAAACCGAGTCTATGCAGTCTTTGTTCATAAGACAGTCATGACATCCCAGGAATCAGTCTGGTGAACCTTCGCTGTACTACCTCTATGGCAATAATGTCCTTCCTCAGATTTGGAGACCAGAACTGTACGCAATACTCCAGGTGTGGCCTCACCAAGACCCTATACAACTGAAGTAGAACCTCCCTGCTCCTATACTCAAATCCTTTTGCTATGAAAGCTAACATACCATTGGCTTTCTTCACTGCCTGCTGTACCTGCATGCCTACTTTCAATGACTGGTGTACCATGACACCCAGGTCGCGCTGCATCTCCCCTTTTCCTAATCGGCTACCATTTAGATAATAGTCGGTTTTCCTATTTTTGCCACCAAAGTGGATAACCTCACATTTATCCACATTATACTGCATCTGCCAAACATTTGCCCACTCACCCAGCCTATCCAAGTCACCTTGCAGTCTCCTAGCATCCTCCTCACAGCTAACACTGCCCCCCAGCTTAGTGTCACCCGCAAACTTGCAGATATTGCCTTCAATTCCCTCATCCAGATCATTTATGATCTGGATGAAGGCGGACAGAGATGCTGGAGAAACTCAGCGGGCGAGGCAGCCTCACGCAATCCTCGCATGTCTCACCCGCTGAGTTTATCCAGCATTTTAGTCTACCTTCGATTTTTTCAGCATCTGCGGTTCTTTCTTAAACGTGATCACAGAAGGTGCGGGGCCGTGCCGGCGGCTTTGCACGGGATGCGGTACAGACAGAGCTCAGCGCTCGACGGCGTGGATGATTACGGGGGGAAAAATCCACCTGCGGGCCGGATGATTTCGAGTTACGGGCCGCATTCGGCCCGGGGGCCGGAGGTTGTCGACCCCTGGTTTAGACGTACAGTGAAAAGCTGTAAAAGTCTTTCTCCAGTGAGCTATTCAGTAAATTCCAGTTAAGGTAATTGAGGCAGCTTAGGCAGTGACGTTCAACCGCCTCAAGGTCTTTGAGACAGGTATCATCTCGACCTTTAAGAAACAGTTATACAGGCACATGGATAGGGCAGGTTTGGAGGGATATGGACCAAACACAGGCAGGTGGGACTAGTGTAGATGGGACATGTTGGTCGGTATGGGCAAGTTGGGCCGAAGGGCCTGTTTCCACGCTGTATTGACTCCAATATTCTTCCCAGTAAATGGAATTTTATAAAACGAACACCGTAATTCTCACGTACCTATTTTGGATCTGAGGAAATGCGGTGAACTTTCAGCAGAAGGTTAAAAATCGATTTTTTAATCTCAAAAGTGTCTCATGCAATGATTAAAAGGGAACTTTTCCACAAATTTGGGGCGGCACGGTTAGAGTTGCTGCCTCACAGCGCCAGAGACCCGGGTTTGATCCTAACTACGGGTGCTGTCTGTACGGAGTTTGTACGTTCTCCCCGTGACCAGCGTGGGTTTTCTCCAAGGTGTTCGGTCTCCTCCCACACTCCAAAGACGTGCGGGTTTGTAGGTTAATTGGCTTGGTGTAAATGTGCCATTGTCCCCAGTGTGTGTGGGATAGTGTTAGTGTACGGGGTGATCGCTGGTTGGTGCGGGCCTAGTTCCGCTCTGTGTCTCCAAACTAAACAAACTTAACTAAGAGTTCAGCAAACTATCGCAACAACACAGCGAATGCACTTGATACACTTCCATGATGAGACTGCCATACACGGTGACACAATGATCTGTTTACTCACCAAACATATGGACTGGCAATGGTTTTTCCTTGAAGTCAGCGTGGCTTAGAACATTTTGATCCAAGTTCCGTTCAGGCTGACATGAAATGATTCACAAGTGCAGATCAGGAGCTTAAACTCGCTTTGAAAGGAAAATATCAGGAATCGCGGAAGAATAATAACAGCTGCTTTAGATTAGATTAGACCGAAAAGCAAAATTAATAGCACGGAGAGGCTTAGAGTTCTGAAGTTCCGTAATGTTGTATTCTCGAGCTCAGACCTCTCCCTCGACTGACTGGAGTGAATCTTCATAAGTTCCAGGAGCAGAATTAGGCCATTCGGCCCATCAAGGCCACTCCGCCATTCATAGAAACATAGAAAATAGGTGCAGGAGTAGGCCATTCGGCCCTTCGAGCCTGCACCACCATTCAATATGATCATGGCTGATCATCCAACTCAGTATCCCGTACCTGCCTTCTCTCCATACCCTCTGATCCCCTTAGCCACAAGGGCCACATCTAACTCCCTCTTAAATATAGCCAATGAACTGGCCTCAACTACCCTCTGTGGCAGAGAGTTCCAGAGACCCACCACTCTCTGTGTGAAAAAAGTCCTTCTCATCTCGGTCCTAAAGGATTTCCCCCTTATCCTTAAGCTGTGACCCCTTGTCCTGGACCTCCCCAACATCGGGAACAATTCAATCATGGCTGATCAATCTCTCCCTCCTAACTAGGGTTGCCAACTTCCTCACTCCCAGGTCAAAATAAGGGACAAGTTCCCGACTCGGCCGTGGCTGGGTGAATGATGAGTTGGGCCCGGGTGCTGGACTGCACGCAAAGCCCAGCCGGCGGGCCCAGCTGAGGAGTTTTGGCCCGGACGCCAGACTTTGCACGGGTGAGGAGGTGCTGCTGCACTCCATGGGCTGCACTACGTCGGGACGGGTGAGGCGGGGGCCGGACGACCCGACAGTCTCCTCGACCCGAGTAGTAGTGGTCAAATACGGGACAAGCGCGGTCCCGTACGGGACAAACCAATTTAACCCAATACACGGGATGTCCCGGCTAATACGGGACAGTTGGCAACCCTATTCCTAACCCCATTCTCCTGCCTTCTCCACATTACCCCGGACACCCCCTTACTAATCAAGAATCTGTCAATCTCCACCTTAAACATATCAATTGACTTGGCCTCCACAGCTGTCTGTGACAAAGAATTCCACAGATTCACCACCCTCTGACTACTGAAATTCCTCCTCATCTCCTTTGTCTAGGTACGTCCTTTAATTCTGAGGCTGTGACCTCTGGTCCTAGACTTTCCCACCAGTGGAAACATCCTCTCCAAATCCACTCTATCCAGGCCTTTCATTATTCGGTAAGTTTCAATGAGGCCCCCCCCTCATCCTAAACTCCAGCGAGTACAGGCCCAGTGCCGTCAAACGCTCATCATATGTTAACCCACTCATTCCTGGCAGGCCCTTTTATGGACGAAAGGTACAAAATAAACACAGACGGCATTTAGACCTTTGAGGTACAGCACGGAAACAGGCCCTTCGGCCCACCGAGTCCACACTGACCAGCGGTCCTCCCCTGCACCAGCACTATCCTACGCACTACCGACAATTTTTACAATTTTACCGAAGCCGATTAACCTGCAAACCTGCACAGGTTTGGAGTGTGGGGGGAAACCGGAGCACCCAGAGAAAACCCACGCAGTCGCAGGGATAATGTACAAACCCTGGAGCATTGGTTGTTGAGGGCAGACTTGATAGTAGTATATAAAATTATGCGAGTCATAGATAGGGTGGACAGTCAGAGCCTTTTTCCCCAGGGTGGAAAGGTCAAAGACTGGAGAGCAGAGCATTGGCGGCGCCAAAGTAGAGATGGGGCATGTCCTTCTAACGGTATGTCCTTTTATTATGAGGCTGTGACCTCTCGTCCTAGATTCTCCCACTGGTGAAAACATCCTCTCCACATCCGCTCTATCCAGGCCTTTCACTATTCGGTAAGTTTCAATGAGGTTCCCCCTCATTCTAAACCCCAGCGAGTACAGGCCCAGTGCCGTCAAACGCTCATCATACGTTAACCCACTCATTGCAGTGATCATTCTTGTAAACCTCCTCTGGACCCTCTCCAGGGCCAGCACATCTTTCCTGGCGGTGTCGGCGCGACTCACGTTGCAGCGGCCCCTACAGCCTGTCTGTCTTTTTTTTAATTTTTTGTCCAGTTAAATGTAGTTGTTCGTGTTTTTTTTTGTATTGTTTCTAACTGTGTATATGTGGGGGGTGGGGGAGGGAGGGGGAAACTTTTAAATCTGTTCCCTGCACGGAAGACCCGACCTTTTCCCTGTCGGGTCTCCGTTGTCGTTGGGGCCTAGCACCGTGGAGCGGCCTCTGACCGGGACGACCTGGGGGCTCCAGTCACGGAGCCTGCGGAGCTGCGGACTCACCGTCGTGGGGCTGGCCGGCCTCGGAGCGTGGGGAGCGGTGGTGGCTCGCCGCTGCGGCCCGACTCCAGAGCTCCAGCTCCAGCTGCAGATTACTGCCGGTGGACTGTCGGGATATCGGGAGCTCGCGGGTCCGGGTGGGAGACCGCTTTCCGGAGCTCCCGCAACGCAACATCTCCCGCTCGTGTCGCGGGGTTGGAGTGACCCGGAGCGGGGCCGTATATCGCCCGGCACAGCTTCAATGGCCGCGGGACATTCCAGCGCCCACCGGGGGCTCCAACTTTGTGACTTTTGGGCCTAGAGCGGGGCCGTACATCGCCCGGCGCGGCCTCAATGGCCGCAGGACATTCCAGCGCCCGCCTGGGGCTTGGACATCGGGAGAGAAATGATGCAGGGGAGAGAGAAGGCTTTGCCTTCCATCACAGTGAGGAGGAGATTCACTGTGATGGATGTTTGTGTGAATTGAATTGTTTGTATGTTTTGTAGGAATTGTTTTGTTTGTATGGCTGTAGAAACAGAGTTTCGTTTGAGCCTCTCTGAGGTTCAAATGACAACTAATAAATCTAATCTCAGCTATGGTGCCCAAAATTGCTCACAATACTCCAAATATAGCCTGACCGGCGCCTTATAGAGCCTCAGCATTACATCTCTACCCTATTGGGGAAATGTTGAAAAAAAATTTTAGACAGGTAAATGTGTAGATGGATGTGGGCCAAATGCAGGCAGGTGGAACTAGCGTAGATGGAACATGTTGGTCAACATGGGAAAGATGGGATGGAGGGCCTGCTTCTGTTTCTAAGTGGAAAGAGTGTTAATTCATTTTAATGTACAACACGTGAGGACCTTTTAAAATATTTCCGCTATTAGACAATAGACAATAGGTGCAGGAATAGGTAATTCGGCCATTTGAGCCAGCACCGCCATTCACTGTGATCATGGCTGATCATCCACATTCAGTACCCCGTTCCTGCCTTCTCCCCATATCCCCTGACTCCTCTATATTTAAGAGCCCTATTTAACTCTCTCTTGAAAGCATCCAGAGAATTGGCCTCCATTGCCTTCTGAGGCAGAGAATTCCACAGACTCACAACTCTCTGGGTGAAAAGGTGTTTCCTCATCTCCGTTCTAAATGGCTTACCCCTCATTCTTAAACTGTGGCCCCTGGTTCTAGACTCCCCCAACATCGGGATCATGTTTCCTGCTGGGATGAAATCAGCATGAAAGGCGTCGGAAATCCCAGACAGATCGTTTGGATTGCGGGATATACATATTTTTTTCTTTTTCAAAGCTGTTTTTGAAGCATGAGATGGGAGAGAAAACGTAGTCAGATTTTTTTAAACTGAACTGCATGCAAAAATAGACATTTCAACGTTCCCAGGTGCATATGATATTAACGTACCATTGGCCATTGAGAGAAATAATTGCGGATGATTATTCAAAGAGCAAGATCTCTGTAGGAATTCTGAAGCTCTCTGCAGCAAGAGATAACATTTCTGGCGACGAAAATATAAAATGACATTTAAAATATCCACAGGTTTACATGATGTGACTGAAAATGCACATATTAATAGACTGGCATTTCAGTGCTGTCGCACTAAGTCTTGGGAAGACTCGAAGGGCATTAGTGACTCACTGGCACCGCTGTTGTTTAATTACTATCTACAGGAAGACTTCTCTGACTTGTTTAATACCCGAGGTTAATTCCCAGGATGGCGGGACTGTCATATGTGAAAGAATGGAGCAACAGGGCTTGTATACACTGGAATTTAGAAGGATGAGAGGGGATCTCTCAATACTGGAGTATTGTGTGCAGTTTTGGTCCCCTAATTTGAGGAAGGCCATTCTTGCTATTGAGGGAGTGCAGCGTAGGTTTACAAGGTTAATTCCCGGGATGGCGGGACTGTCATATGCTGAGAGAATGGAGCGGCTGGGCTTGTGTACACTGGAATTTAGAAGGATAAGAGGGAGGTTCTTATTGAAACATATAAGATTATTAAGGGATTAGACACACTAGAGGCAGGAAACATGTTCCCGATGTTGGGGGAGTCCAGAACCAGGGCCCACAGTTTAAGGATAAGGGGTATGCCATTTAGAGCAGAGATGAGGAAAAACCTTTTCACCCAGAGTTGTGAATCTGTGGAATTCTCTGCCTCACAAGGCAGTGAAGGCCAATCCTCTGGATGCTTTCAAGAGAGTTAGATAGCAGAGTCAGGGGATATGCAGGAACGGGGTACTGATTGTGGATGATCAGCCATGATCACAGTGAATGGCAGTGCTAGCTCGAGGGGCTGAATGGCCTACTCCTGCACCTATTGTCTATTACATCTTGCTCCCTAGTCTTTAGAGCTGGCCTGTCCTGAGAACACAAGTACTGAGAATAAACACAAAATGCTGGAGTAACTCAGCGGGTGAGTTGTTTTCTTGTCTTGTTTTAGCGTGATAATTTGAGTTATTATATAGTGTATGTGTGTGGGAGGGGTGGGAGAAACGTTTTAGTCCCTTCCCTTTGGGGGGGACGCGACTTTTCTTGTCGTATCCCCCGTCTCCGTCTGCGCTGAGGCCTAATGGCGGAGCTGGCGGCCTCCAACTGCCACCGACCTCGAGGCTCCGGAGGCAGAGCCAGCCAGGACTTACCAGCGCGAGGCTGGCCGACTTCGGGGCTGCGGCGGGTTCAGGCATTCCGGCGGCCCGACTCGGAGCTGTGGCGGCTTTCCGGTGGTGGTGGCGGCGGCAGCGACTTCGGAGGCCCGGCTGCGGGCCCAGGGGACGACATCGTCGGGAGCTCGCAGGTCACAGGTTGGTGACCTGTTTTTCCGGAGCTCCCACGGCAACAGCTACGACCGCTGGACTGGAGGGCGGCAGCTTCGACCGCCCCGGGCCACGGAGTTGAACCGGCCCGTTCGCGGAGCGCGGTTCAGCCGCGGGACTTATTTACATCACCCGGTGCGGTCACAACATCGGAGGTCTGGGTCGCCTCAGCGCAGAGGAAGAAGGAAGAACAAGAAGGGAAGAGACAAAGACAAGATTTTTGCCTTCCATCACAGTGAGGAGGTGTCTGGTGAACTCACTGTGGTGGATGTTAAATATGTGTTTATTGTGGGTTTTGTTATTTACTATATGTATGACTGCAGGCAACAAAATTCTGTTCAGACCGCAAGGTGTGAATGACAATAAAGTTTTCCATTCCATTCCATCCAATAAACCAGCATCTGCAGTTCCTTCGTACACAAGTACTGAGAATACAAGTATGTAGGGAGGAACTGCAGATGCTGGTTTATACCGAAGATAGACTCATAAGTGATAGGAGCAGAATTAGGCCATTCGGCCCATCAAGTCTCCTCCACCATTCAATCATGGCTGATCCATCGCTACCAACTAACTCCATTCTCCTGCCTTCTCCACATAAACTCTGACACCCGCACTAATCAAGAATCTATCTAAATCTGCCTTAAATAGACAATAGACAATAGGTGCAGGAGTAGGCCATTCGGCCCTTCGAGCCAGCACCGTCATTCAATGTGATCATGGCTGATCATCCACAACCAGTACCCCGTTCCTGCCTTCTCCCCGTATCCCCTGACTCCGCTATCTTTAAGAGCCCTATCTAGCTCTCTCTTGAAAATATCCAGAGAACCGGCCTCCACCACCCTCTGAGGCAGAGAATTCCACAGACTCACAACTCTCTGCGTGAAAAAGTGTTTCCTTTGCACACAATACTCCAGATGTAGTTTCACTAGGGCCCTGTACAACTGCAGAGGGCCTCTTGGCTCCTATACTCAACCTATTGTTACAAAGGCCCAACATGCCATTCGCATTCTTCACTACCTGCTGTACCTGCATGCTTACTTTCATTGGCTGATGAACAAGGACCCCCAGATCCCATTGTACTTCCCCTTTTCCCAACTTGGCACCATTTAGATAATAATCTGCCTTCCTGTTTTTCACCTTTTTCAGTCTTCAAGGGTCCAACTTTGGTCTTCACTAATTTTTTCCTCTTCACATACCTCTCGCCAGCACAGTTCCTCGTGCTGGCGAGAGCAGGAACAGGGAGATACGGGACCTGAATGTGTGGCTGAGGAACTGGTGCAGGGGGCAGGGATTTAGATTCTTAGATCACTGGGATCTGTTTTGGAGTAAGGGGGATCTGTACAAAAGGGACGGATTGCATCTTAACAGGTGGGGGACCAGCATTCTGGCCGGCAGGTTTGCCACTGCTACACGGTTTTAAACTGAATAAGGGGGGTGGGGTGTCAAATGGGATAATCGGGAACGGAGTTAAAGGGAAAGAGAGTAAAGGGATGGTTAATGACCCCAGAATTAACGGGAAAGAAAGCTCACAAAGGGATAGGAGAGTATGGCCAAGTGTAATAGGGATCGATGTGAAAGGGGCCACTTGTCAACATAATTGTATAAGGAGTAAGAGTGTTGTAAAAACAAGTCTGAAGGCTTTGTGTCTCAATGCGAGGAGCATTCGTAATAAGGTGGATGAGTTGAAGGTGCAGATAGCGATTAATGACTATGCTATAGTTGGGATCACGGAGACATGGCTCCAGGATGACCAAGGCTGGGAGCTGAACATCCAGGGATATTCAATATTCAGGAGGGATAGACGAAAAGGAAAAGGAGGTGGGGTAGCGTTGCTGGTGAGAGAGGAGATTAATGCAATAGAAAGGAAGGACATTAGCGTGGAGGATGTGGAATCGATATGGGTGGAGCTGCGAAACTCTAAGGGGCAGAAAACGCTAGTGGGAGCTGTGTACAGGCCACCTAACAGTAGTATTGGAGTTGGGGATGGCATCAAACAGGAAATTAGAAATGCGTGCAACAAGGGTAACACGGTTATAATGGGTGACTTCAATCTGCATGTAGATTGGGTGAATCAAATTGGCAGGGG
Source organism: Raja brachyura (assembly GCA_963514005.1). The sequence goes on along the minus strand of OY740782.1, from coordinate 148,589,048 downwards.
TGCTGAGGAAGAGGATTTCCTGGAATGTATGCGGGATAGTTTTCTCAACCAACATGTGGAGGAACCAACGAGAGAGCAGGCTATTCTAGACTGGGTATTGAGTAATGAGGAAGGGTTAGTTAGCAGTCTTGTTGTGCATGGCCCCTTGGGCAAGAGTGACCATAATATGGTTGAGTTCTTCATTAGGATGGAGAGTGACAAAATTAAGTCAGAAACAAGGGTTCTGAACTTGAACAAAGGTAACTTTGAAGGTATGAGATGTGGATTGGCCAAGATAGACTGGCAGGTGATTCTTAAAGGGTTGACAGTGGATGTGCAATGGAAGGTATTTAAAGACTGCATGGATGAAGTACAAAAGTTGTTCATACCAGTTTGGCAAAAGAATAAATCGGGGAAGGTGGTGCATCCATGGATAACAAGGGAAATCAGGGATAGTATAAAAACAAAAGATGAGGCATACAAATTTGCCAGAAAAAGCAGCCTACCGGAGGACTGGGAGAAATTCAGAATGCAGCAGAGGAGGACAAAGGGCTTAATTAGGAAAGGGAAAATAGATTATGAAAGGAAACTGGCAGGGAACATAAAAACTGACTGCAAAAGTTTTTATAGATATGTGAAGAGAAAGAGACTAGTTAAAACAAATGTTGGTCCCTTGCAGTCAGAAACAGGTGAATTGATCATGGGGAACAAGGACATGGCAGACCAATTGAATAACTACTTTGGTTCTGTCTTCACTAAGGAAGACATGAATAATCTGCCGGAAATAGCAGTGGAACGGGGGTCAAATAAGATGGATGAACTGAGTGAAATCCAGCTTAGCCGGGAGGTGGTGTTGGGTAAATTGAACGGATTGAAGGCCGATAAATCCCCAGGGCCAGATAGTCTGCATCCCAGAGTACTCAAGGAGGTAGCCACAGAAATAGTGGATGCATTAGTGATAATTTTTCAAAATTCCTTAGATTCTGGAGTAGTTCCTGAGGATTGGAGGGTAGCTAATGTAACCCCACTTTTTAAAAAAGGAGGGAGAGAGAAAGCGGGGAATTACAGACCAGTTAGTCTAACATCGGTAGTGGGGAAACTGCTAGAGTCAGTTATTAAAGATGGGATAGCAGCGCATTTGGAAAGTGGTGAAATCATTGGACAAAGTCAGCATGGATTTACGAAAGGTAAATCATGTCTGACAAATCTGATAGAATTTTTTGAGGATGTAACTAGTAGAGTGGATAAGGGAGAACCAGTGGATGTGTTATATCTAGACTTTCAGAAGGCTTTCGACAAGGACCCGCATAAGAGATTAGCATACAAACTTAAAGCACACGGTATTGGGGGTTCAGTATTGATGTGGATAGAGAACTGGCTAGCAGACAGGAGGCAAAGGGTAGGAGTAAACGGGTCCTTTTCAGAATGGCAGGCAGTGACTAGTGGGGTGCCGCAAGGCTCAGTGCTGGGACCCCAGCTATTTACAATATATATTAATGATTTGGACGAGGGAATTCAATGCAACATCTCCAAATTTGCAGATGATACCAAGCTGGGGGGTATAGTTAGGTGTGAGGAGGATGCTTGGAGGCTGCAGGGTGATTTGGATAGGCTGAGTGAATGGGCAGATGCATGGCAGATGCAGTATAATGTGGATAAATGTGAGGTTATCCACTTTGGTGGCAAAAACATGAGGGTAGACTATTATCTGAATGGTGGCAGATTAGGAAAGGGGGAGATGCAACGAGACCTGGGTGTCATGGTACACCAGTCATTGAAAGTAGGCATGCAGGTGCAGCAGGCAGTGAAGAAAGCAAATGGTATGTTAGCATTCATAGCGAAAGGATTTGAGTATAGGAGCAGGGAGGTTCTACTGCAGTTGTACAGGGTTTTGGTGAGGCCACACCTGGAGTATTGCGTACAGTTTTGGTCTCCAAATCTGAGGAAAGACATCCTTGCCATAGAGGGGGTACAGAGAAGATTCACCAGACTGATTCCTGGGATGTCAGGACTTTCATATGAGGAAAGATTGGATAGACTCGGCTTGTACTCGATGGAATTTAGAAGATTGAGGGGGGATCTTATAGAAACTTACAAAATTCTTAAGGGGTTGGACAAGCTAGATGCTGGAAGATTGTTCCCGATGTTGGGGGAGTCCAGAACAAGGGGTCACAGTCTAAGGATAAGGGGGAATTCCTTTAGGACCGAAATGAGGAAAACATTCTTTACACAGAGAGTGGTGAGTCTCTGGAATTCTCTGCCACAGAAGGTAGTTGAGGCCAGTTCATTGGCTATATTTAAGAGGGCGTTAGATGTGGCACTTGTGGCTAAAGGGATCAGGGGGTATGGAGAGAAGGCAGGTACGGGATACTGAGTTGGATGATCAGCCATGATCACATTGAATGGCGGTGCAGGCTTGAAGGGCCGAATGGCCTACTCCTGCACCTATTTTCTATGTTTCTATGTTAAAGAAGCTTTTAATATCCTCCTTTATATTCTTGGCTAGCTTACCTTCGTACCTCATCTTTTCTCCCTGTATTGCCTTTTTAGTCATCTTCTGTTGCTCTTTAAACATTATCCAATCCTCTTGCTTCCCGCTCATCTTTGCTCTGTTATGCTAATTACATCCACTGACTTTGCCTCCAGAGCCTTCTGTAGCAACAAATTCCACAGATTCACCACCTTCTGACTCAAAGTACTGGAGTAACTCAGTGGGACAGGCAACATCGCTGGAGAGTCGTTTCAGGTTGGGACCCTCTCAAGTTGAGAGACACAGCGCAGAAACGGGCCCTTCGACCCACCGAGTCCGTACCGACCATCTTTGGGACGTGCAAGCAAGCTGGAGCATCTGGAGAAAACCCACGCGGTTCCAGGGAGAACAAACAAACTACGTACAGACGGCGCCCGTAGTCAGGATCGAACCCTGGTCTCTGGCGCTATAAGGCAGCAACTCCCTCCCTCCCTCCCCTCCTCCCCCACCCGAGACATCCTACCAGTTCCACTGTTTGCATCCCTCCATTATCACCTCTTCCTCGGCCATTATGAGCTCCGCCCTTCCCTGGTCATCTGTTGCTGGTCCTGCCGTGCTCTAGCCTTTGGGTTTAGTTTTAGTTTAGAGATACAGCACTGAAACAGTTACTTTGGCCCACCGAGTCCGTGCCGACCAGCGGACCCCGCAGACTAACACTATCCTACACACACACGGGGGACAAATTGTAATTTACAGAAGCCAATTAACCTACAAACCTGAACGTCTTTGGAGTGTCGGAGGAAACCGGAGAAAACCCGCGCAGGTCACGGGGAACACGTACAAACTCCGTACAGACAGCACCCATAGTCAGGATCGAACCTGGGTCTCTGGCGCTTTAAAGCAGCAATTCCACCGCTGCGCCACCATGCTGCCAGTCGTATGTCCAGTTCCCTCCCCTCTACATTCAAACAGAGAGCGAGGCCCACTGCAAATTGGAGCAGCAGCACCTCATATTTCGCTTGGGAAGTTTACACCCCAGCAGAATGAACAATGACTTCTCCAATTTCAGGTTGTCCTTGCTTTCTCCCTCCTTCCCCTCCCATTCCCAGCTCTCCCACAGCCCACTGTCTCTGCCTCTTCCTTTCTTCTTTCCGCCCTACCCCACCCCACATCAGTCTGATGAAGGGTCTCGACCCAAAACGTCACCTATTCCTTCGCTCCATAGATACTGCATCACCCGCTGAGTTTCTCCAGCATTTTTGTCTACCTTTGATGAGTTACTGCAGTACTTTGTGTCCGAGGACATATGTGCAGCTTTGAAGAGCAACTTTACTGTGGATATACATCCCATTCTCACTGCTCTCTTGTTAGATTAATTTACAATTGCAGCTATGGAATTGGACTTATGACACATCATAAGGTAATCAAACATAATTTAAATGAATTTCATTTTTAATTAAGGTTTTCTTCTTTTGCTCTTCCAGACCATCACACAAATCAACCTCCGTTCCATCTACACTTCACGCTGGGACTGGTGTATATTACTCTTGACTCTGTTCGGTTACATTATTGCCTGTGTTACAAGCTTTAGTTAGTTCATTCATCATATTTTGTCCAAGGGAATATCTTCAGCTACCGAGGAGTAAACATCACCAGCAACATCCACGAATGCACACCAACTGCTTCATTTCCTTCGCACTTAGGAGGTTCGGCATGCCCCCAACTCTCACCAACGTCTACAGATGCGCCGTAGAAAGCATTTTATCGGGACGCATCACAGCTTGGTTTGGGAACCGCTCCATCCAAGACCGCAAGAAATTTCAGAGAATTGTGGACGCAGCCCAGACCGTCGCACAAACTAACCTCCCTTCCATTGACACCATCTACACCTCACGCTGCCTCGGCAAAGCCAGCAGCATCATCAAGGACGGGTTGCCCCCAGTCACTCCCTCTTCTCCCCTCTCCCATTGGGCAAAAGATTTAGAAGTGTGAAAACACACACCTCCAGATTCGGGGACAGTTTCTTCACAGTTGTTATCAGGCAACTGAACCATCCTATCAACAACTAGAGAGCACCCCTGAGGTGCTACCTCATTGGAGACTCTCAGACTATCTTCAATTGGACTTCATGTACCTGTACACAGTGGATAGCTCAATTGTAATCATGTATAGCCTGGGTGTGCATATTTCTGAAGATCTTTCCTGGACCCAGCACACTGACGCAATTATAAAGAAAGCCCATCAACGCCTCTACTTCCTAAGAAGATTACAGAGATTCGGTGCGTCAGAGCTTGAACTTCTACAGGTGCACAGTAGAGAGCATATTGACTGGTTGCAACACAGCCAGACTCGGAAACTTGAATGCCCAGGAGCGAAGGCGGCTGCAATAAGTTGTAAACACTGCCCACTCCATCACGGGTACTGACCTCCCCACCATCGAAGGGATCTACAGGAGTCACTGCCTCAAAAAGGCAGCCAGCATCATCAGAGACCCACACCACCCTGGCCACGCACTCATTTCACTCCTGCCGTCGGGTAGAAGGTACAAGGGCCCGAAAACTGTAACGTCCAGGTTCAGGAACACCAACTTCCCTACAGCCATTAAAGAGAACTTCAAATCAGCTCTGAACTACATGGATTTTTACCGTTATTATTGCACCATGTTTTTTGTTTGTGTGCATGTGCGTGTGTATGTAACCATATAACAATTACAGCACGGAAACAGACCTTCTCGGTCCTTCTAGTCCGTGCCGAACACTTACTCTCCCCTAGTCCCATCTACCTGCACTCAGACCATACCCCTCCATTCCCTTCCATATACCTATCCACTTTACTTTTAAAACACACTGTACACACTGAACAGTGTGCTTATTTGTACACACTGAATTTTCTCATTTATTACATTGTGTACAGTGTACTATGTTAACGAGGAGAACATACAAACTGCAACTCCACCACTGTGCCACGATGCCGTCCTGTGGGTGTGAGAGTCAAAAGGTTGCCTCCCAGGATAGCAACAGTTCCGGTATGTGTCACCCGCAGCCATAAGGGCCAGTTAGCAGCCAGCAGCAATGCAGTTATCCTCTCGCAATCTTGGTGGCCGAACAGATCTCCCGTTTATTCTGTGGAAGGGTGTGGAGGCGTTGGAGAGGCCCCAGGAGTGGTTTACCAGACTACAGCCTCCCTTATCGTGGTGGACAAACAACGACGCATTCTGTAATGTCTTGACGCATACACATCATAAAATGGTACAAAAGTGTTTTTATTAACATACTTTAAAAGGAATACAAAAAGGAGTTAAATCTAGCTTAGACAATGTTTTCTTCAAATGGAAATAAATCTAATTTGTACAAAGTGTAAAAATAGATGCCCCTTAGAGAAGGAGATGTGCGAACATGACAGACAATAATATATTTTAAAGTCAAAATGTCTGTGCAAAGAACCCGATCTGTACATGAACACACGGTGTCTGTCATTGCTGCTACATTAAGGCTACCCTATGAACATTTGGAATTCCTTTTATAAAGTGACAGTTTGATGCTTAGCCTTAACGCAGTCAGAATTGCACAAAAATTGGTCTTTCAGCAAGTCCTTGCATCCGAAAATTTATACTGACCCTACACGAGGTATAAATATCCAGTAATCAAACCAGAATAGCTCTACGCTTGGTTTCACACTCGAAACTTGTCATAGCCACAAAAGTACAACTAATACAATTGCATATTTCAGAATTTTTAAAAAAAAAGGACCTTTTCTGATGTAGACGCCCAAGATCAGAATGAATTTAAAACAAAAGTGTAAATATGTTGTTCACCTTACAATTGGTTAGATGGAAGATGGATAAAGCTATTATACACCTCAAATGATTCTGCACCATTGCACCAATGTCGCTACATTTTGAGCCAATACACTTGTGAACTACAAATCAAAAAAAGTTTTTAAAATCTTTGTAATAAAAAGAGATAGCACAATATAACAGTTCTAATGCCATGGATGGGTACTCCCAAAAAAAAAAGGAACTGTTCAGGCAGTATCACTGTTACACGGTCTCAATGACTAGCTGCTGCTACTGCAGCAGTCACAATGCAATTCAGGTCAACTGATACACACACCAAAAAAAAAAATGCAATTGGGTTTGAAAGGTTTTAAAACTGACAAGTCTCTTAATACCATCTGTGACAGAAGTTCCGGTCCCTCGAATCATCCATCACTGGCCTGGAAGTCTTGGGAGCCTTCCAAAAACGGCACGAGATGCAAGCACAAACAAACTGGTATATTTGCATCGAGAAACCTGCGGCGCGGCACGCCTCCAGTCCTCTGTCGTGTTAGAGTTTGTGAAGCTTCTCCAAACCATTCATATCACAGTCAGGTTCAGCAGACTGGCGCACGTGGGCAGGAACACATGCTGAACGTGATCAATTTCAGAACGGCATACGGGGCAAGCCTGGGAAAACAAAAGTTAAAGAGAAGAGATTTTAGATTTTAATATGAAAACAAAAAGGGCAGCACAACGGGTGCTGTCTGTACCGAGTTTGTACGTTCTTCCCCCGAGACCGTGGGTTTTCTCCGGGTGCTTCGGTCTCCTCCCACACTGCAAAGACGTGCAGGTTTGTAGGTTCATTGGCTTCGGTAAAATGGCAAGTTATCCCCAAAGTGTGGGATAGTGCTAGTGTACGGGCATCGCTGTCAGGCACGGACTAAGTGAACCGAAGGGGCTGTTTCTGCACCGTCTCTCTAAAGTAGGAAATAAAATGGAATTGCCACAGATGGCAGAGGAAGCCACCTCTTGATTAGCGAGGGTGTCAAACGTTACGGGCAGAAGGCAGGAGAATGGGGTTGAGTGGGGAAAAATAGATCAGCCATGATCGAACGTAGCATAGACTCAATGGGCCAAATGGTCTAATTCTGCTCCTGTGAAAAGTATTGAAAAGTACAAGCCCCTGAAGCAAAATGTAAAAACTGGCACTCTAGAAATGCAGTCATAAAGGTGGAAACATTACACTATAGCAGCTTGTTATTATTATTTTTTTCTACTACATCCGATGATCTGTATTTAGATTTATGTTTATGATCTGTATTTAGATTTATGGTTTTACCAAGAACCTCAGTGAAGGATCAGTCCATAACATTCTTTCACCTTCTCCCCCACCAGTCCATTGCCTGATATATCACCGCTGTAGGTTGGGTACATAGCTACTGTTAATTCAACTGATACAGCATGCTCAACTGAGTCGGCTACGACTTTATTCAACAATATTTTGTCAACAAAATAGAGAGGGTACAGAGGAGATTTACTAGAATGTTGCCTGGGTTTCAACAGCTAAGTTACAGAGATAGGTTGAATAAGTTAGGTCTTTATTCTCTGGAGCGCAGAAGGTTAAGGGGGGACTTGATAGAGGTCTTTAAAATGATGAGAGGGATAGACAGAGTTAATGTGGACAAGCTTTTCCCTTTGAGAATAGGGAAGTTTCAAACAAGAGGACATGACTTTAGAATTAAGGGACAGAGGTTTAGGGGTAACATGAGGGGGAACTTCTTTACTCAGAGAGTGGTAGCGGTGTGGAATGAGCTTCCAGTGGAAGTGGTGGCGGCAGGTTCGTTGGTATCATTTAAAAATAAATTGGATAGGCATATGGATGAGAAGGGTATGGAGGGTTATGGTATGAGTGCAGGCAGGTGGGACTAAGGGAAAAAAGTTGTTCGGCACGGACTTGAAGGGCCGAGATGGCCTGTTTCCATGCTGTAATTGTTATATGGTTATATGGTTATTCCTTTCAGTGCAGGAGGATGAGGGGCAATCTTATAGAGACGTACAAAATTGCAAGAGGAATAGATCGGGTAAACACATAGGGTCCCTTTCCCAGAGTAGAGGAATGAAGAACCAGAGGACATAGGTTCGAGGTGAGGGGGAAAGATTTAATAAGAACCGGTGTAAGGAACAAACTGTCGGAGGAGGAGGTGGTTGAGGCAGGTACTATCGCAACATTTAGACAAGTACATGGATAGCACAGGTTTAGAGGTATGCGGCCCAAACACAGGCAGGTGGGACATGTTGGTCATTGTGGGCAAGTTGAGCCGAAGGGCTCCACTACGACTCCTGGAAGCAGCTAGATTATAGACCCAGAAAACACTGCACTCAGCCATGACACCTCTAGCTCCAGCAAGTTACTCTTCCCTTTGTGATATCCGAACCAAGTCACAAATATCAGCTATTGCAATTAATTATGCAACATAGCCACAGAAAGGGCTCAAGTAAGAGATCCAAGTTACAACATTGTTCAGTACAAGGGTGCTGATGTCATACCCGTACCAGGGATATGCAAGCTAGAAGAATGATTTGAAGTGCGACAAAATAAAGGGCATCGTGGGGGACAAAGGGTAAATTAAAGGCAGTTAGAAACAATGTGTGCTATATCATTTGATTAATTCAGTGGCGCAGTGGTAGAGTTGCTGCCTTACAGCGAATGCTGCGCCGGAGACCCGGGTTTGATCCCAACTACGGGTGCTGTCTGTACGGAGTTTGTACATTCTCCCCGTGACCTGGGTGGGTTTTCTCTGAAATCTTCACAGTTTCCTCACACATTCCAAAGACGTACAGGTTTGTCGGTTAAGTGGTCTGGTATAAATGTAAAAATTGTCCCTAGTGGGTGTAGGATAGGGTTACTGTATGGGGATTGCCGTTTGGCACGGACCCAGTGGGCCGAAGGCCCTGTTTCCATGCTGTATCTTCAAACTTAACTAAAGCAGGTCCACAAACAGACTCTTCACGTTTTACACTGGTTACACGACTATAAATTGGCAAATGGAACTCAATTGTGGAGAAGGTGCAGGGTAAATGTCTTGTACTCTCATGTACTTAGACAGCAAATGCAATAAAAGGTAACATAACAAGTGTGCAGAAAAGAGGGATCTTGAATACATTTCTGCAAATCTCTGATGTCGAGACAGTTACAGATATGCTGGGCTGCATATGGGTTTTTTTTTTAATTAGGGCGACAAGTTTCTGGAACACAGCGAGGGTGGAAGTTGAAGCAGATTTTAGTTGCGCTTAAAAGGCTCTTGGATAGGCATATGGGCATGCGTGAAATGGAGGGATATGGATTATGTACAGATAGATAAGTGATAGTCTTGGCGTCAGAGGTTATGGGAAGAAGGCACGAGAATGGGGTTTAGGAGAGAGATAGATCAGCCATGATTGAATGACAGAATAGACCCGACAGGCCGAATAGCCCAATTCTACTCACATCACTTATGACCCTATGGAATCATGTTCCGCACAGGCCGTCTCACTGGCGACCCGCACACTTTACTGGACTTTTACATGCACGGAACGTTATTTTCTCTATCATACATCTATGGATGGCTCAATTGTAATGTATAGTCGTTCCACTGACTGGTTAGCACGTCACAAAAACCTTTCACTATACCTTGGTACACATGGCTGTAAACTATAAGTAAACACTGTGGGCCGTGCTGTCCCATGTTCTATAAAAGCTATGGATGCATTCAGGATGCATTTTTTTGTCTCAGTTTATAAAAGGGGCGCAAATTCATTCTACAAACTGTTAGCACAGACCTCAGTTCTGATCTGCACACAAAAATAATGTGACAGCATTAACAGAAGACGAACTTCAGCAGAAGTTGCGATCACTGTCGTGCATAGAATTGTAAGGCACCGTGTCCGTTGATGTTTTCAACAATAATGATGAAGATGACGACTTATGATGATATTGCCAGGCCTGGAAAATTAGTTATACAACCACCTACATAACTCAGGTATTTTTTCTTTTTTAAAACAAAGAGACTGAGGTGTGGTTTGCGATGGGTTAAGATCAAGGGACTACACTGGGAGAAGGAGCCAGTGAGAAAAGTAATTGGGCAGGCAATACATATTCATTAATTGTTAGAAGTAGGATGGGAAGAAACATTTTCCTCAGAGGAGTGGGGCTTTGAACCCTCTGCCTGCAAGTCAGGAATCCTCGCCACATTTAAAATGGGTATTATGTGGATGTGACCTTGAAAAGCTGAAAGCCTAAAAACCACAAAGCAGGGAAATAAATGAAGATGTTCGACTAGCCCCGACCCAGGGCCCGATTGCCCGGCACTGGGGGGGGGGGGGGGGAAGGGGCTGCTGAGATCCCCCCCCCGACGAGGAGGCCTGCCGCCGGCTTCGGGAGCCAAGATCATCCCGTCAACGGGAGGCTCGAGGCTCCCGACCGCGGGAGAACAAAGAGAAGAGATTGAACCATCACAGTGAGGAATGTGGAGTCGTCCCTGTGGTGGATGTTTATGTTGAAATGTATTTTGTGTGTTCTGTTGCTTTTTATTGGTATGACTGTAATGGCAAATGAAATTCCTCGTATATGTTGCAAAATATACTTGGCTAGTAAAGTATGATTATGATTATTAATGTGATGACCAGAACTGCACCCATAATTCCACATGCAGCCTGACAAAAGTCCTATAAAGCTGCAATACGAGCTCCTGGCTCTTGTAATGCCTGTCCCACTGAATTACTCCAGCATGTTGTGTCTATCTTCTTGTAATTATTGCCCTGACTGATGAAGCTAAGCATACCATTTGCCTCCCTGATCACTATTTGTATTGCACTTTCTGGATGCTATGAACTAGAACTCAAAGATGCTTCTGTACGTTCAATGCTGTTAGGGTCTCGCCATTAACTGTATATTTTCGCCATACCAAAATGCAACGTATCAGTTCCTTGGATTAAATTCCACCTGCCATTTCTCTGCCCGTGTAATTTAGAGATACAGCGTGGAAACGGGTGCTTCGGCCCACCGAAACTGCATCGATCACCTGTACACTAGTTCCACCTTACACACTAGAAATAATGGACAGAAGCCAATGAGCCTACAAAACTGTACATCTCGAGCGTGGGAGGAAAGCAGAGCAGCCAGAGAAAACCCACGAGTTCACAGGGTGATCGTGCAAACTCCATACAGACAGCACCCATAGTCAGGATTAAACCTGGGTCTCTGGTTCAACTCGAGTGCTGCGCCACACTTTACTGATTTACAGAGGTACAGAGTGATAGTGTGGAAACAGGCCCTATGACCCAACTTGCCCACACGGGCCAACATGTCCCAGCTACCCTCATCCCATCAGCCTGCATCTGGTCCATATCCCTCCAAACCCGTCCTATTTGTGTGATATCCCATTATACATCATGAAACTAGAATAGTAGGTGATAGGTAGTGTTTAAGGAGGAACGGCAGACGCTGGCAAAATCGAAGGTAGATAAAAATGCTGGAGAAGTAATCTGTTCCGTATTCTGTTTATATATACTGTTGTGTTGCAGCAAGCAAGAATTTCATTGTGCTATCTGGGACACATGACAATAACTCTTGACGCTCAGCAGGTGAGGCAGCATCTATGGAGCGAAGGAAAAGGTGAGTTTCTCCAGCATTTTTATCTACTAGGTGATAGGTAGTGATGAGTTGTGATAAGCTCAAATAGACAGTGGGCACATATCTGGTAATGGAACTTGGAATCATTGCATAAGGAAAAAAATGGGCGTCTTAGCATATGGACCAACACAGACACGTGATAGGCAATGGTGATTGATGAAAGTATATTAAAGTTACCTGGAGTTGACTTGCACAAGTATCACAGCAAACCATGTGCCCACAGGGACAGAAAGCTGTATTGATCTCTTCACCACAACAGACCATGCACAGGAGGGCTTCTTTAAGCTTTCGAATCTTCTCCTGGAGTATCTGGCTTTGCTGACAGCTCAGTCCTTCACAACTGTTACAGTTCAGTTCAAGGTCAGAAGATTTAAGCGGAGAGTTCTGGCCATCCTGATCACTGCTCGGAACATAGTCTACAATGCCTGCATTATATAAAGCTCTCCGCGTGTGGTCGTAAACCTCCTTGGATGTGCGTTTGATGTCAAAGACATATTTCTTGCCAAGATTGATGTTTTCATTGAGGAATAAAGAGGCAAGATGGCCCTTGAAATCCCTGCTATACTGCATCATGACCGCGTCCGTGACGGTGTCACACCTGAAAGACAAATTTCTGACTTTAAAGACAAATCTTATGAAAGCGGCTCGCATCCCAGTGCTGTGCATTTGCAAGGGAAGATATAAAGTGCTGGAATAACTCTGTGGATCAGACAGCATCTCTGGATACCACGGATAGGTGACGTTTTAGGTTGGTGGAGACCACGGATAGGTGATGTTTTACCCTTCTTCAGACTGATTGCGATGGGTGCTAAACACCGAGAGGGGCAAGGTTTGAAAGGAACCAGAGGGGCAATTTTTCCCACTCAGAGGGTAGTGGGTATATGGAATGAGCTGGCGTAGGAGGTAGTTGAGGCAGGACCTAGAGATACTTGGACGGGTACACCAAAAGCAAACATTTAGAGTGATATGGGCCAAATGGGCGGATCTGGGCCTGTTTCTGTGCTGTAGGACTGCCTATAACAAAATCATGACGGAGATCTTTCAATCCGCACCCAAAATATTCATGGTGCACTGTGTGTATCAAATTAGAACTGGGTTATGGACTTGAACAACTTTGCAGATGCTGACAAAAAGTGCAGATGCTGATGCCTGAAGAAGTGTCCCGACCCAAAACGGCACCTAACAGCACTTTAAAGGTACAGAGTGTAAACAGGCCCCTCGGTCCACTGAGGCCACACCGACCAGCAATCCCCATACACTAGCACTATCCTACACACTAGGGACAATTTCCACTTTTTATCGAAGCATGTATGCCTTGAGTGTGGGAGGAAACCGGAGCACCCAGAGAATGCTGCCTGGCCCATTGCGTTATTCAGCTCATGTCTCTCCATCCCCACCCTGTCCATAAGCAAATTCCAAGAGGAATAAATCTCAACATAATGATTCTAGGAACAGAGGCCACAGGCTCAGAATAAAAGGACATACTTTAAGAAAAGAGATGGAGAGATCTCTTTGGCCAGACGGTGGTGAATCTGTGGAATTAATTGCCACAACCGGAGACCAGGTTTATGGATATTTTTCACAGCAGAGATCTAATGATGATCAGATACTGGCATCCAGAATCAACAAATTCCCCCCCTGGGTAATTCACCCCAGGTTGGAAACCCTTGCTATAGAGAGTGAACCAGTGAAGTGCGACAGTACAAAACCATACCTGTAAAATGCATGGGTCTCGGTTATTGCACGGTAAAGGGCGCTTGCTGCTCTGTTGCTTATCAACTTCAACATCAACACGTCGCTGCCCAACTCCTTGGTGATGGTCAAGTAAACATTCTTTCCCGATTGGGTTGCCATCTGGATAATAGGATACGAAATCCTGAAATAGAAACGGCGCAGAAGTGAACAAATCTGCTTCGCGGTCCAAATTCAGTTAGAACGCCAATAAAATATTTCATTGCATGCGTCACGACATTCAATGCCAGTGTGCGTGGGTGTGCTAGCCCAAGGGTTTACTACCCGAGATCACTAGAAGACGAGGACGGCATGTTGGCGCAGCGGTAGAGTTGCTGCCTTACAGCGCTGGAGACCTGGGCTTGATTCTGACTACGGGCGCTGTCTGTGCCAAGTTTGTACGCTCTCCGTGACCGGCGTGGGTTTCCTCGGAGATCTTCGGTTTCCTCCCACACTCAAAAGTCGCACTTTAATCGCAGGTTAATTGGCATGGTATTAATGCTGGAGTAACTCACCGGGTCAGGCAGCATCTCTGGAGAAAAGGAATAGGTGACATTTTGGTCTGAGGAAGGGTGGCGACTCAAAATGTTACCCATTTATTTTCTCCAGAGATGCTGTCTGACCTGCTGAGCTGCTCCAGCATTTTGCGTCTATCTTCAAAGAAAGTGTAAACGAAGGGAAATGTGATGTAACACTACTCCAACAGCAAGACCATAAGACATAGGAGCAGAATTACATCAAGCTACTCCGCCATTCAATCATGGCTAATCCCATTCTCACCTTCTATCCAGAACCTTTGACAATCTTCCTAATATATAACCCATCAGTCTCTAACTTAAAAAAAACCCATGTGGGTCTCCACAGCTGTCTATGGCAATGAATTCCACAGATCAACTACCCTCTGGCTAATGAAAGCAACACAAAAAAGCTGATTTAAATGTTTGCAATGAGTGACCTTGCATAATAAAGAGTTAATTACTTCAACACAAATTTAGAGCTTAACGATGCAGCATGGAAACAGGCCCTTCATCCCACCAACTCCACGGATCAATCAAGACCCATCAGGGTGGCACAGTGGCAGAGCAGTATAGCTGCTACACTATAATGCCAGGGACCAGAGTTTTATCCTGAATACGGGTGTTGTCTCCATGGAGTTTCTACGATCTTCCCGAGACTGCAAGGGTATTTTCCAGTTTCATCTTACTCCAAAAACGTGCAGGTTTGTAGGTTAATTGGCTTCTGTAAATTGTCCCTAGTGTGTAGGTAATTGCTGGCCAGCGTGGACTAGGTAGCTCGAAGGGACCATTTCCGCTCTGTATCTCTAATGTCTTGTTCCCAATGAACATAACACCTCATGGATGATTGCAGGTGGGACTGAAGCAGTGGCCCGAATTATCAAATAAACAAATCAGTGGAACCTAAAACATAGATTGCTATACAAAATATTAACAGCCGAGGTAAACGGATATGGATCAATATTTGAAGGAAGTTGTGAAAGAAACCAGGTAGCTAATGCCATTTACCTGTTAATCAGAGTCAAGTCCTCTTTACAGACAGATATATCATTTGGCCCCACACCAATCACCATCCTTTGTCCATCTCCATCTTTGACGGGATGCCACTCCACACCATAGTGCTCCAGTGTACATGCAATCTGTAGAACTTGGTACTCGGCAGTGCAGCGACTCATTCCGTCCAAACTCTTGTGTTTGGCAACAATACTGTTGAAAGAGAGCCGCGTTTCAATAATCCCGTCAAATACAGGCCCAACACCGATTTTCCAGCAACTGGTGGCCCGACACCTCTTTTTGATTAGTACAGGTGTCAGAGGTTATTGGGAGAAGGCAGGAAAATTGGATTAGGAAACATAGAAAATAGGTGCAGGAGGAGGCCATTCGGCCCTTCGAGCCAGCACCATCATTCATTGTGATCATGGCAGATCGTCCCCTATCAATAACCCGTGCCTGCCTTCTCCCCATATCCCTTGACTCCACTAGCCCCTAGAGCTCTCTCTCTCTCTCTTAAATCCATCCAGTGATTTGGCCCCCACTGCCCTCTGTGGTGGGGAATTCCACAAATTCACAACTCTCTGGGGGGAAAACATTTTTTCTAACCTCAGTCTTAAATGACCTCCCCTTTATTCTAAGACTGTGGCCCCTGGTTCAGGACTCGCCCAACATTGGGAACATTTTTCCTGCATCTAGCTTGTCCAGTCCTTTTATAATTTTATATGTTTCTATAAGGGAGGGAGAGATAGATCAGCCATGATTGAATGGCGGAGTAGAGGTGATGGACCGAATGGCCTAATTCTACTCCTATCACTTATGACCTTACTCCAGACAAAACTACAAGAGCGCGCTTCAAGCCCCTGGAAAATGAGGGACCTAGGCCGGACGAGGCAACCGATCTCGACCTCATCTGGACTTCCGCAGCCGATAGGCTGGTTGAATTTGCCCCGTGGCCAGGGCTCTGGGACTCTGGCCTGAGACAGCAGATCCTTTCCCATAGCCGACTTCAGAGGCAGATTTTGCACGCAGATATCTTAGACCCCCCCCGATGGCGAAAAATGAGAGGCAAACCAGTATTGAGAAAAGGGTTTAAGATTAAAAGAACCAGGAGAATTTAATTAACCTCTAAACACATGTACCAAATAATTTCTTAAAATAATTCTTATTTACTTCTAATTCCGGAAAGATCAACAGCTGATCAGGGTTAATATAGAAGCTCAGTGCAACCTTCTTTAAAAGTAAGATCAGGGTTTAAGCTTATTGTCGTCATATGCATCGAGGTCCAGTGAAAAGCTTGGTTTGCTTGCTATCCAATCAGATTATATAGTGTAAGGAGGAACTGCAGATGCTGGTTTAAACCGAAGATACTCAAAAAGCTGAAGAAACTCAGCATCTCTGGAGAGAAGGAATGGGTGATGACCCAAGACCAAAGGTCTTGACCCAAAACATCACCCGTTCCTTCTCTCCAGAGATGCTGCCTGTCCCCGCTGAGGTACTCCAGCTTTCTGTGTCTATCTTCAGATTATATAGTACTGTACGTAAATACAAGTCAAATTCAACTAAGGGGAAGAACAGGTAGAAAAGAGGTTTAAAAAGGGCAGAGCAACTGCATTGGATGATTTTAGTTTAATTCAGTTTAGATACAGTGCGGAAACAGGCCATTTGGCCCACCGAGCCCGTGCCAATGAGCAATCTTGTACACACTAGGGATAGTTTACAACTGTGCTAAGCCAATTAGCCTACAAACCTGTACTTCTTTGTGGAGTGTGGGATAAAACCGGAGCACCCAGGGAGAATGTGCAAACTCCACACAGGCAGCGGCTGTAGTCAGGATCGAATCCGGGTCTCTGGTGTTGTGAAGCAGCAACTCTACCGCTGCGCCACTGTGCCGGATATTGATAGATCTTTTTTCTGGGATGAGGAATGGGTAGGAAAGGTTTACAGCAGGGGTTCCCAACCTTTTTTGTCCCGTTTTACCCCTGGCAACTTTAATAACACATCAATGTTATTTCGCTTATTTAGGAACTAATAATGAACAGATACCGATACCAGAACCAGTCAGTCAATGAGAAAAAATGTATAAATCCAGAATAAACAAATTTACCCCCTGGGTAGGCAAAATTTACCCCAGGTTGGGAACCCTTGGTTTACAGGGATATGGGGAAAACATGGACAGGTGGGAATAGTGTAATGGTATCTTGGTTGTCATGGACAAGTTAGACACAAGGCCCCGTTTTAATGCTGGATAACTATAAGAACTGGCAAAGAAAACCCATCCCACACATTGGGGCCATCGTGCATTGGTGATTCCGATAGATCTACATAAGGTCTGTACTTAATGATGGTCCAATAGCTTGGGAAGGCGAGCAGTGTGCAGTTAGTACCTGTTCAAAATGGTAGTGTTTAAGTCATTTGCACAGAGATCTTCGTAAGAATACTTGGCAGTGTTTTGATTGTAGTCTCCAAATTCCACCAGTGCTAGGAGTGCACTCAAGGCCACAGCGTGCTCCGTTGAACACTGAAGACGGCCACCCAGGAGGTCATCTCGTACATGCATAAAAAACTGGTGCCTGAAACATAACACAAATACAGATGACTTTAAACACCGATGAACAACTTGGAATGAAAGGGATTTAAAATGACAATTAAACATTCTATAACCAATAAAAACATTGTTTTATAGCCTCGTCATAGTGGGCTCAAATATAATCTACTATAAACCCAAACGTTAAGACTGCTTCATGAAAAATATGAAATGTTTGTAATGGTCAAAGATGTCTATCACTCCAATCCCCTCCCCCCAACTGATCAGAGCTATCAGAATCAGAATGCCGTTTATTGTCACTATACACATGTACAATGAGATTAAAAGCTGCTCCTACTCAGTGCAAAAAAACAAAAATCAAAAAAGGGGGGGATAAGGTAGTTTCTGCAGCGAAAAAGACAATGGATAAATAGAATTCTTATATCCAGTATGGCTTATTGCACATATTGGAAATTACAGTTACAGTACAAATTACAGTAGGTGGGTAGATGAAAGTCCGGGGGTTAGGCTGTGAAGTCGGTGCATGTGTGAGTTCAGGGAGATAATGGATTTTGGAAAGAAACTGTTCTTGAGTCTATTTGTCCTTGTGCTGATGCACCTATAGCGCCTCCCTGATAATGTCCTTGATAATGTTCTTCGCCCTGCTGAGGCAGCAGGAGGTGTAAATGTCCATCAGAGAGGGGAGAGGGCAGATAGGGCTCTTAAAGATAGCAGAGTCAGGGGATATGGGGAGAAGGCAGGAACGGGGGTAATGATTGTGGATGACCACATTGAATGGCGGTGCTGGCTCGAAGGGCCGAATGGCCTACTCCTGCACCTATTGTCTATTCGCTACAGCCCTGTTCAATCCTTTTTCACCTATTTCCCGCCCTCTGGGTTTACATTTCACTCCTCTTCTTATCCGATACCCATTTGTCTCCTCATCACTAGCCTTCGTCCACCCAATTGCCAGTCAAACCTCCTCTCACCTGTATCTGCCTATCAATTACCAGGCTTTGTCCCGTTCCCACCCCGTTTCCAGCTTTCTTCCTCCCTACTACAATGTCTGAAGAAGGGTCCAGACTCAAAATGTAATCCTTCCTCTCCTTCCACAGATACTGCCTGACTACACTGAGTTATGGGGCTGCCAGGGGCTATTTTTTAATGGAATTCACCTACAAGACCTGGTGTCGTAGGTGGCAACCTACGACAGCAACTACGTCAACATACGACAGCAAAAATTGTCACCACTGTGGTACAAATTTTTCAACCCGTTCAAAATTTTGCTGCAGTCGCCCAAAAGTAAATTGCCTAAGCGACCAGGCCTATTACTCCAGCACTTTTGTGTTCACGACAAACAACTCAAATGCTATGAAAAGTGTATCTGCCAGATTAAAAACAGTATTAGCTATTAAGAACTGTACAGTAAATTCTAAGAACATACTATCAAGGACACCACACTGGAATTAATTGCTCCAGTGAACAAGAATAAATTGCACATTCAACTTCTGCTCTAGAGAGGTCGACTTATTTGGGGAGGGAGAGGGGTTCATGTTTAAGTGAAGGAAGAGAAAATAGATTGCAAAGTAGTTATAACTGATAACTCCAAAATCATTGTGCAAATATGGCAGAATGACAAATTCCAGCATTAAAACATTATGTTCCTTAATCACCAATTCCAGCGGTGAGAAAACTCAGATAGCACCACAACTAACAAATTAGATACAAAATGCTGGAGTAACTCAGCGGGTGAGGCAGCATCTCCGGAGAGAGGGAATGGGTCACGTTTCGGGTCGAGACCCTTCTTCAGGCTGATGCCAGGGGAGGGGGCGGGACAGAGATAGAATGTGGTCGGAGACAGTAAGACTGGTGGGAGAACTGGGAAGGGGAGGGGGAGGGGGATGGAGAAAGAGAGAGAGAGAGAGAGAGAGAGAGAGAGAGAGAAAGCCAGGGCTATTTGAGGTTAGGGAAGTTGTTACACATAACAAATTAGATAGATTATCTTTCAAGGCCTGTTTGGTTAGATTAACAAATTCTGTTCCACAATAGATTTTCAGAAGTTGATGATTGGTCAGCTCTCGAGGCACAGTTTTTGATGAGAAAACATTTTGTGGTGAAACTGCATTTGTCATTATTGTAAACAATGCTCCATTTGGACCCAGCCTAACCACCAAATTCAGACCAATATGAACTTTATGCTAAAATCACTGGGCAAGGCTAGTACGGTTCCATACAAGACACGGTTAATTGGCCACAATGATGGGAATAGGAAGCCTCCTTTACACGAGCGAGGCCAAACATTGACCCCATAGATCATATAGATAGATTAGTCATAGAGTGATACAGTCCCAACTTGCCCAGACCGGCCAACATATCCACCTGCCTGCGTTTGGTCCATATTCCTCCAAACCACGTACCTGTCTGTTTCTTAAATGCTGGGATAGTCCCTGCCTAAACAACCTCCCCTGGCAGCTTGTTCCACACAACCCCTTAGATCCCCATTAAATCCTTTCCCCTTCACCTTAAACCTATGTCCTCTGGTCCAAGATTAACCTACTCTGGGCAAGAAACTCTGTGGATCTACCCCAATCTATTCCTCTCATGATCTTACACACTTCTAAAAGATCACCCCTCATCCTCCTGCGCGCCAAGGAATGGAGTCCCAAGCTGTTCAACCTCTCCCTGCAGCTCAGACACTCTAGCCCTGGCAACATCCTCGTAAATCTTACTGAACACAGTTGACTAGGTAACGACCATTTTTATGCACACATCCTGCACACTTCTCTGTTTGCTAAGTTCTGCTGGCTCTCCCAGTTGCTCACCATTTTAACTCCCATTCCCCATAATTGGCCTCCTCCATTCCTGGCATAAGATCACTGGATAAGGAACAACAATACATTCCCAAAGAGACACAAAGTGCAGGAGTAACTCAATAGTCTTCAGTCCATGTTCGGTGTAAACCAGCATCTGCAGTTTCTTGCTAAACAACTCATTCTACGTGGGTACACGTTCCACTTGGGTAGCTTACGACCCAACAGCATGAACATTGAATTGTCCGATTGCAAGTCATACCCTCCTCTTTTCCCCACCCCGATTCACACACATTTCTCCCTCTCCTGCTCATTTCCCCTCCTCCATATGCTTATCTCCCTTTAGTTCCCCCCCCCCCCCCATTTAGCTGTTTTTTCAAGTCTAGCCACACATCTGCCTATTAGCCCTCTCCCTCAATTTATACGCCTAGCACTTCCCATTTGCCCCCCCCCCCACTCCATTAGTCTGAAAGTACCCAACCCTCAAAGGTTAGTATGGGTGTCAGGGGTTATGGGGAGAAGGCCAGAGAATTGGGTTGAGAGGAAAAGAAAGATCAGCCATGACTGAATGGCAGAGTGGATTTGACGGGCCAAAAGGCCAAAACTTGCTCCTTCTACTTATGAATTTATGAAAACTTTGTTAGTCCATTTCCCTCCCTAGATGCCTGACCCGCTGAAATGCTGCAGTGTCACTTAAGACGACAGCATCTGTAGTTTCTTGTCTATCCTTACTGGACAGGATTTCAGCAAAGTACATCAGCCCCAACATGCCTGGTTTTGAATGCAAAAAAAAGCTGCAACTTAGTTTTGCCATTCCTATCTGCTTTGTTGACAACATAAAATGAGAACATAATGGCAGACCACACAGTAGGCAGAAAAACAAAACTCCTATGAGGGAAATAAAACCCCCCAGCTGTGTACACTGCAGCGCTTCTGACCACAGCAGGATATAGTACAAGGGAGGTGCAGGACACAGACAGGATCAAAATAAAAGAGTCAGCATGAATTATGGCTGGAGATAAATAACCAGAAGACATCAAAAAAACATTACATTTGACTGCAGAAGCAAAACAGAACCAAAAGCAGATTTTGCAAGAAAGTATGATCGCAAAACTTAAATGCTCAAGAATTTTAAATTACTTTGGGTTTTTTTTAAAAATGAACAAAAAAACAAGTGTGTGAGAGGAGCTGTAACATGAGGAAGCTGGGTTGACTTCATTTACCCAGAGGCACCAAGCAGCACTTCCACAACACTTCAGAGGTAACTCTCGGTCAAACGGCAACAATGTAAACAGGAGGTTACTGGCGGGCAAGCCACACATCAAGTAACAATGGGCAACTGTTGAACTCTTAACTATACAAAGTAACAAACAGACATTACAGATAAAACGCAAAAAGGAACATACACCATAACTGTTTGACATTTAAAGACAGACTGATCATTAAAATTAATTCAGATGCTAATCAAAACCCTAATGCTTGACTAATCTTTTGGAATTTTGAGGATGTAACAAGTAGAATGGATAAGGGACAGCCAGTGGCTGTGGTGTATCTGGACTTGCAAAGAGCCTCTGACATGGTCCCACTCTAGAGATTAGTGTGCAAAATTAAAGCACGTGGTGTGAGGCTGCAGGGTGACTTGGATAGGTTGGGTGAGTGGGCAGATGCAGTATATAATGTGGATAAATGTGAGGTTATCCACTTCAGTGGCAAGAACAGGAAGGCAGATTACTATCTGAATGGTGTCAGATTAGGAGAAGGGGAGGTGCACCAAGACCTGGGTGTACTTGTACATTGGTCACTGAAAGTAAGCATGCAGGTATGGCAGGCAGTGAAGAAAGCTAATGGCATGTCGGCAATACTCTCATTTCACTCCTGCCATCAGGAAGGAGGCGTCGGAGCCTGAAAACCATAACGTCCAGGTTCAGGAGCAGCTTCTTCTATACAACCATTCGGCTACTTAACACCACGATCTCCAATTAAGCTCCAAACTATATAGACATTATTTTCATCTTTGTACTATGACTGCTTATTTGTTTCTTTATATCTAAGTTGAACTCTCTTTTTTGATTAATATGGTTTTACAGAGTACCAAGTGCGAAGGGTCTCGACCCTTCAAACGTCATGCATTCCTCTCATTCAGGGATGCTGCTCGACCCGCTGAGTTACTCCAGTATTGTATCTATCTTCTACTAAGTTGACATATCTGTGGTGCTGCACAACAAGAAAAAGCTCCACTGCTCCGTCTCGAGTCATATGACAATAAAACACTCCCGACTCTTGCCAGTTTGTTTGTTTAAGCAACGAGGACAAAGCGACAGCATAATGCTGAGCATTTCTCACAATTCTAAAGCAGGAAATAATCTTGGTCGGTGGATTTTGTTTACTTTCGGAATTGTGGCGAAATGGGGCTCAGCAATAGAACTCCGTGCAGTTCAACCGGTAATTGTTTTCTGGAGGAGCAGTACCGCATTTGGCCAGGCTAGTTATTACTTCAAGTAGCCCGAGGCCACAGCACTTCAAAAACATTGCTCGCAGTCAATAGTCTCTACACATTCGCAGTCAGCATCGGCACTGTACAAGGAATTGATTACCAGGCGCGTACGATGTAATTTATGACATTAAGAGCCAGCAGAGTGCAATGTGCAGAGAATCCAAATTTAAGAACTCAGACACTAATTTACAGAAAAATCAAATACAGATTTGATGATAAGTCAAGGTAAGCTCTTGCTAACAGTCTGTCTTTTCATCTTTTTTTATTTTTAGTGTATTTTAAAAGTATGTGTTAATGTTCTCTGGTTTGGTTTATGTGGGGGCTGAGTGAGGGGGAAGGTTTTTTTTCAAATCTTTTACCTTGCCGGAGATGCAATGTTTTCCAGATCGTATCTCCGGTCTCTCTGCAGCCTAACATCATGGAGCTGGATGGAGGCCTTGCTCAAGAGTGACTTTGAACCCCACCACGGGGCCGTGGACTTGCCACCTGAGCCTGCAACCCCTTGCCTGGGATTGACGCTCCAACTGTGGCCTGCAGGTTTCACCATCGAGGGGCTCGCAGTCTCTGGTAGAGACTGATGTCAGGAAGCTCCAGAGTCGCAGGAGGTTCGACTAGCCCCGACACGGGGTCCTATCGCCCGGCACTGGGGGAGCTGAGATTCCCCCCATGCGGGAACTTGATCTCCCCGATGCGGAGGGGCCGACCGCTAGCTGCGGGAGCCAAGATCATCCCGACAACGGAAGGTTCGAGGCCCGCAACGGCGGGATCACCCCTCAGCCTCCTGCACCGACAACAAACTTAAAACTAAAATTCATAAACTTCAAATAACCAGCCACTCATGCTAGCACGAGAGCCAGCCAGCAGGCTGAGTAGAATTAACCTTCGCTACAGATGCTGCTTGACTGTATTTCTGGCATGCGTTTTATTTCACATCTCAACCATCTGCAGTTTTGTTATTCGTAAGAAAAAACCCACCTTTATCGCTTTCATTGTTTAGTTCTCTTTTACCCCCCACATACTTCCTCCAGACAGATCAGCAAACCTTCATCCTCTTCCTTCAATCAGCTCCACCACTTGCTTAGTCCCTTGCTCTCCTTTCTAATCAGGAACAACCAAATTCAAGAGTAGGTGAATCAAGAACCAGAGGGCATAGGTTTAAAGTAAGAGGGGAAGGATTTAATAGGAAACTGAAGGGGAATTTTTTTTTTTACACAAGGGTGGTGGGTGCATGGAACAAGCTGCTAGACGAGGTAGTTACCATGACAACATTTAGGAAATAATTAGATGGATACATGGATAGGATAGGTTTAGAGGGAACACAAAAGGCTGGAGAAACTCAGCGGGTGCAGCAGCATCTAAGGAGCGAAGGAGATAGGCGACGTTTCGGGTCAAGACCCTTCGTCTGAAGAAGGGTCTCGACCCGAAACGTCGCCTATCTCCTTTGCTCCTTAGATGCTGCTGCACCCACTGAGTTTCTCCAGCCTTTTGTGTACCCTTGATTCTCCAGCATCTGCAGTTCCTTCTTTAACACTGGTTTAGAGAGGATATGGGCAAATGGGACTATAGACAGGATACGTTGGTCAGTTTGGGCAAGCTGGGCCGAATGGTCTGTTTCCACACAGCATGACTATGCTGCTTGAGTTCCCCCAAATGTTTGTTTTTTGCTCAAGTGTCACGCATTATACTTGACGGAAGATCAACTGAAAATAACGTAAATATTTCTCTCGATAGATGCTACCTGCCCAAAAACCTGGCATCCCGAAACTTCAAACAAATTGCTGTAAGCATCTTGCACTTTTTACTGCACCACCGTTACTTTAGGCTAACTAAAGCAAACCAAAAGTATAATATCAGCAGCCGCGAGCACTAGGACCTCGAAGCGGTGTCTGGTTACAGTGAAAGGGCTGGTTCCTACCAGTGACCCGCAGTAACACTCCCAGCATTGAGGTTACTATCGGTCACCTGCAAACTATACGCAAAGTACAGCAAAAAGAAACACTTAAATAAATGGAAACACTGGAAAAGTACGCAAAGTACTAAAACTTTACTCAACGCATATTTAAAAACATAAACCAGAAACAAAAAGTTTGCACATACCTTGTTTGTTCTTGCAACAAGAGATGGGGCTCGACAAAAAATTTGACTCGCAATTTGAATCTATAAGGAGGCATCCCTTCGATCTGTTGGGAGATTCTGTTTCTCAGGTTCAGCCAGAGGGTTTCCCCTTTGTTCGCCAAATACTGTAGCCCTAAATAGTCGTCCTCTATAATCCCGAGCCTGTGACAAACCTGGAGAGGGAGCAGACGGGTTGTTTACAGGGATTGCAAAGGGAAACAAATAGTATAGTGAACTGCATTCAAGCCAGACTTCCGTCCCCCCAGTTCTAATGCTCAGCATTCACAACCCGAAATATTAATAATCTTCGCACAAATAGGGCGACAAAGCAAGTGGTTGGTTTATTAGGAAAAGTAAAAACATTATAAGCGGTTTTACACGAGTTGGAAAGGGAAAAAACCCAGTAAACTAAAGCAGCCGTTTACAACCCCAACATTAATCACAGCACAAAGAAGAACACAAATAACAGATGATAGGAAGTTAAATGCATACTAGAAGCCGTTTACAGAAAATAGTGAAAATTAAACTCGTCCCCTAACCCCCAATTTTAATTCACAGCATCGAACTAAATATTAATCACAGTACAAAGCACGGCTGCAAACCCACGGGGAGATGGTTGGATTTATTTGGGGATATGCAATCATATTAAACGCGGTTAACAGAAAACAGCGAACTTCAAGAAAACGAGTCTCTTACCACCCCCCCCCCCCCCAATTTTATTTCAAAGCAGTTCGCAAGCCTATATATTAAGCGCAGCATAAAGGACAACACCAGACGGTGGTTGGATTTACTGCAAGTTAAATGCATGTGTTTACAGAGATTGCAAAGGAAAAAGACAGCTAACCATAATCATAAGCGTTCTCCCTCTGAACCCCAGATTTAATTTACAACTTAAGTATTAAACAGGGCAACAAAGCTCCAGGGAGTGGCTGGGTTTATTAAGGGGGTTAAATGCACTCTAGCCCCACTTTAGGCAGTGGGTTAGAAGCCTGGGAAGAGAGAACCTGAGGTCGGACCCCCCCCTCTCCCATCTTTTTCCACACACTCCTCTTCCCCTCCGCTTCTCCGACATCCCTTCTCTTCCTCCCCTTTACTCCTGTTCTCCCCTCCACTCTCTCTCCCCCCTTCTCTTCCTCCACTCCTCTCCTCTACTCCTCTCCTCTTCCTCCACTCCTCTCCTCTTCCCCCACCCCACTCCTCTTCCCCCACCCCACTCCTCTTCCCCCACCCCACTCCTCTTCCCCCACCCCACTCCTCTTCCCCCACCCCACTCCTCTTCCCCCACCCCACTCCTCTTCCCCCACCCCACTCCTCTTCCCCCACCCCACTCCTCCTCCCCCACCCCACTCCTCCTCCCCCACCCCACTCCTACTCCCCCCCACTCCACTCCACTCCCCCCCACTCCACTCCACTCCCCCCCACTCCACTCCACTCCCCCCCACTCCACTCCACTCCACTCCCCCCCCACTCCACTCCACTCCCCCCCACTCCACTCCACTCCCCCCCCACTCCACTCCACTCCCCCCCCACTCCACTCCACTCCCCCCCCACTCCACTCCACTCCCCCCCCACTCCACTCCACTCCCCCCCCACTCCACTCCACTCCCCCCCACTCCACTCCTCTCCCCCCCCACTCCACTCCTCTCCCCCCCCACTCCACTCCTCTTCCCCCCCACTCCACTCCTCTTCCCCCCCACTCCACTCCTCTTCCCCCCCACTCCACTCCTCTTCCCCCCCACTCCACTCCTCTTCCCCCCACTCCACTCCTCTTCCCCCCCACTCCACTCCTCTTCCCCCCCACTCCACTCCTCTTCCCCCCCACTCCACTCCTCTTCCCCCCCACTCCACTCCTCTTCCCCCCCACTCCACTCCTCTTCCCCCCCACTCCACTCCTCTCCCCCCCCACCAGCCTCCCTCCACTCCCCCTCACCTGCTTCAGGCAGTCCTCGCCGTTCGCTTTGGGATCCACCTCCACCTCCATCACCACCGCGTCGGGCCTGGTCACGTAGCAGAGCATCGCGGCCGCCCGGGACTCGAGCCCGGCCACCGTGACGGAGCCTCGGCCTTGCGTCCGGATCGCCGACCCGACGGCCGACGCTAGTGTGTGTGTGCGCGCGTGTGGGGGGGGGGGGGGGGGGCTGCGGTCGCTAGGCTCTGCCCGCCGGTGGTGAAGCGGGGCCCTCACTCAGCACGACCCGGGTCTCTGCCCCGCCGGCTCTGCCCGCTCCGAGTCCGAGCAGCCGGACCCCGGTGTTGTTCCTCCAGCCTCCCCGGCTCCCAGCAGCCGGACCCCGGTGTTGTCCTTGCGGCCTCCCGCTGTCAGACACCTCAACCACCACTCTGTCTCTCTCCGCCCGCACAGAGCAGTCAGATCTTTGCTCGCACAGAGCGACCGGGACCAACTCCTCTCGCTCCGGCTTCTCCGCCGGTTCTGCTTCTACCCGCTCGCCGCTCGCGCCCCCTGGCATATGCCCGGCGCTGACGTCACCCGCCGGCCCGCTCGGCCAATGGAGGCGGGCTGACCCCTCCCCCCGCCTCTGCCCCGCCCCCTCCTCACGAGACCTGGCAGCCGTTGGTGCCAAGCGCGCGGGAGGCGATGGGGGGGGGGGGTAAGAGTAAGTGAGTGAGTCTATTGGCCAAGTATTCACATACAAGGAATTTGCCTTGGTGCTCCGCCCGCAAGTGACAACATGACATACAGTGACAGCTACGCCTGTTTCCAAATCGTATCTCTGAAAAAAAAGTCTAAAGGTACTTATTCGATAAGCCTCCGTGTGTGGTTAATATATCTCAGCCTCTGTTGAGATGTGAGATTGAGTTTATGCCGCTGAAGAGTATTTGCAATTTTCATTGTTTCACTTTAGCATCTGGATCTGGATCTGGATGTAGTACGCTGAATCTAAGTAAGTAAGTAAGTAAGTAAGTACGTTTATTGGCCAAGTATTCACATACAAGGAATTTGCCTTGGTGCTCTGCCCACAAGTAACAACATGACATATAGTGACAGTTACGAATGGCTCGGAAAGCACTAAACATTAATAATAATAAAACATTAATGATAAAACACCATTGATCAAGCATGTGAACCATTAAGATACCAGATCAAAGGAAGGCTACAGATTTTTGGCTGTTGAGTAGAGCAACTACTCGTGGATAAAAACTTTTTATGTCTGGCTGTGGCAGCTTTGACAGTCCGGAGTCGCCTTCCAGAGGGAAGTGATTCAAAGAGTTTGTGGCCAGGGTGAGAGGGGTCAGAGATGATCTTGCCCGCTCGCTTCCTGGCCCTTGCAGTGTACAGTTCATCAATGGAGGGAAGGTTGCAGCCAATAACCTTCTCTGCTGATCGGACGATTCGCTGCAGCCTCCAGGTTGCATGCTTGGTGGCTGAGCCAAACCAGACCATGATGGAGAAATGGTGCATCTCCTTCCCAGCAGAGATCTTGCAGGATTTCCCTCCTTCATCTCCCTCACTGTGGGGGGGGGGGGGGGGAGGGTGACAGAGAAGGAAAGGGGTGACAGAGGAGGAGAGGGGGGAGGCATAGAAACATGGATATATATATAGACAATACGTGCAGGAGTAGACCATTCGGCCCTTCGAGTCAGCACTGCCATTCAATATGACCGTGGCTGATTACCTTCGCTCCTTAGATGCTGCCGCACCCGCTGAGCTTCTCCAGCATTTTTGTCTACCTTCGACTTTCCAGCATCTGCAGTTCCTTCTTGAACATCCACAATCAGTACTCTGTTCCTGTTTTCTCCCCATATCACGTGATTCCGTTAGCTCACGAAGAGCTAAATCTAACTCCCTCTTGGAATCCATTGCCTCCTGTGGCAGAGTATTCCACAGATTCACAACTCCCTGCGTGCAAAGGTTTTTCCGCATCTCAGTTCTAAATGTCCTACCCTTTATTCTCAAACTGGGAACATGTTTCCTGCATCTAGCAGTGGAGGAGGAGGGGGAGACAGAGTGGCATGACAGAGGAGGGGAGGCATAGAGCAGGGGAGGAGGCAGAGGGAAGGGCAGAGTGAGCAGACAGAGGAGAGGGAGGGGTAGAGGAAGGGGGCAGAGGAGGAGAGCTTGAGATGGTTCAGAAAAGATTTACAAGGATGTTGCCAGGACTAGAGGGTGTGAGCTATAGGGTGAGATTGAGTAGACTCTATTCCATGGAGCACAGGAGGATGATCTTATAGAGCTGTACAAAATCATGAGAGGAATAGATTGGGTAGATGCACCGAGGCTTTTACCCAGAGTAGGGGAATTGAGGACCAGAGGACATAGGTTCAAGATGAAGGCGACAAGATGTAATAGGAATCCGAGGGGTAACATTTTCACACAGAGGGTGGTGGGTATATGGAACAAGCTGCCAGAGGAGGTAGTTGAGGCTGGGACTATCCCATAGTTTAAGAAATAGTTGGACAGGTACAGGTTTGTAGGGTTATGGACCAAGCACAGGCAAGTGCCTCTGGAGTATGGTGTACAATTTTGGTCGCCTAATTATAGGAAGGATGTCAACAAAATAGAGAGAGTACAGAGGAGATTTACTAGAATGTTGCCTGGGTTCCAGCAACTAAGTTACAGAGAAAGGTTGAACAAGTTAGGTCTTTATTCTTTGGAGCACAGAAGGTTAAGCGGGGACTTGATTGAGGTCTTTAAAATGATGAAAGGGATAGACAGAGTTGACGTGGATAAGCTTTTCCCATTGATGGTAGGGGAGGATTCAAACAAGAGGGCATGACATGAGAATTAAGGGACAGAAGTTTAGGGGTAACATGAGGGGGAACTTCTTTACTCAGAGAGTGGTGGCTTTGTGGAATGATCTTCCAGCAGAAGTGGTGGAGGCAGGATTGATTTTAACATTCAAAAGTAAAGTGGATAGGTATATGGACAGGAAGGGAATGGAGGGGTATGGTCTGAGTGCAGGTAGATGGGACTGGGGGGAAATAAATGGTCGGCACGGACTGGAAGGGCCGAGAAGGCCTGTTTCCGTGCTGTAATTGTTATATGGTTATATGGTTACAAGTGGGACTAGGGTAGCTGGGACATTGTTAACCGTTGGCCGTTGAGCGTATGGGCGTTGGGCCGAAGGGCCTGTTTCCACACTGTATTACTCCATGACGCTAATAGAGGGTAGAGTGGGGGGGCAGAGGAAGGGGGTATAGGAGTTGGGGCAGGAGGGGAGGGGGGGCATCAGGCTGAAGGGAGCCTCTTTTCCCAGGACACACCAGCCACTGTAAAGAGGATACGAGGCAGAGAAATGGTGCATCTCCTTCAAGGCATAGACCTTGCAGGATCTACCTCTTTCACCCCCTTCACTGGAGATCAAGGGAGATAGAGATGCTAGCTCAGTTCCACAACACATACCCAGACTTCCCACCATTGACTCCATCCACACATTTCACGCATCAGTAAAGCAGCTAGGGAGAACGTGCAAACTCCACACGGGCAGCACCCATGGTCAGGGTTGAGGCAGTTGCTCTACCAGCTGCGCCACTGTGCAGCAGAACCACTTTCACAGCGTGGAAATGTGAAAGACTAGAAGCCATAGTTCTAAGGTGAGAGGGACAAAGCTTTGGGGTGATATAAGGAGCAAGAATTTGACAGAGAGTGGCTGATGCTTGGAACGCGCTGCCGTGGATGGTGGTTGAGACAGATGCGATAACAACGTTTAAGAAGATAAGCGGGAGGGACATGCATCATGTGCAGACTGATGAGGTTAGTTTATCTTGGTATTACGCTTGGCACACACATTGTGTGGCGTACTGTTCTATGTCCCATTTTATAAATTGGAAGCACTGGAAAATGGACAAGGCAATTACAATTACAATGCACGACTGACCATAAAACCATACGACATAGCAGTAGAATTAAGCCATTCGGCCCAACGGGTCTACTCCGCCATTCAATCATGGCTGATCTATTTTCCCGCTCAGTCTCTTTCCCCTGACTTCTGCCCGTAACCTTTGACCCCCTATTTGTCAAATTCGTACATTCTGGGAGCAGAATTAGGCCCTAAAGCCCATCAAGTCTACTCCGCCATTCAATCATGTCTGATCTATCTTTCCCTCTCAACCCCATTCTCCTGCCTTTGCCCCATAATCCCTGACACCCGTACAATTCAAGAACCAATCAATCTCCGCTTTAAATATACCCTATGTCTTGGTCTCGGCAATGAATTCCTCAGATTTACTATCTGCTGGCTAAAGAAATTCCACCTCATCTCCATTCTAAAGGTACGTCCTTTTATTCTGAGGCCGTGGCCTCTGGTCTTAGAATTTCCCACTAGAGGAAACATCCTCTCCACATCCACTCTATCAGGACCTTTCACTATTCGGTAAGTTTCAATGAGGTTCCCCCTCATCCTTCTAAACTCCAGCGAGTACAGGCCCGGTGCCTTCAAATGCTCCTCCTTCAGGGGCTTATCTGATACTCTGGTCTGGGCAAGGTGAGATATTGTGTATAAGCCCCCAGGAGATAGGGTGGGCGGTGAGAATAATATAGGCGGTAGCTTACTGGTACACTCAAAGAAACATAGAAACATAGAAAATAGTGCAGGAGGAGGCCATTCGGCCCTTTGAGTCAGCACTGCCATTCATTGTTATCATGGCTGATCGTCCAAAATCAATAACCCGTGCCTGCCTTCTCCCCATTTCCCTTGATTCCACTAGCCCCTAGAGCTCTATCTAACTCTCTCTTAAATCCATCCAGTGATTTGGCCTCCACTGCTCTCTGTGGCAGGGAATTCCACAAATTCACAACTCTCTGGGTGAAAAGGTTTTTTCTCAACTAAATCTTAAATGGCCTCCCCTTTATTCTAAGACTGTGGCCCCTGCTTCTGGACTCGCCCAACATTGGGAACATTTTTCCTGCATCTAGCTTGTCCGGTCCTTTTATAATTGTATATGTTTCTATAAGATCCCCCCTCATCCTTCTAAACACCAATGAATACAAGCCTAGTCTTTGCAATCTTTCCTCATATGACAGTCCCGCCATCCCAGGGATCAATCTCGTGAACCTACGCTGCACTGCCTCAATCACAAGGATGTCCTTCCTCAAATTAGGAGACCAAAACTGTACACAATACTCCAGATGTGGTCTTACCGGAGCCCTATTCAACTGCAGAAGAATACCAGAGCCCTATGCATCTGCAGAAGAAGTTGTACTAATTCTATTCCAGACCAGTTGGATGAAGACTATGATGAATCGATCACCAAAATACATGGATAGAAACCAGCCTTTGACTTTCCGCTCTGATTGCAATATAAATAGAGGGAATCACTTCCCAGAAAATGGCGTCACAGTTAGTTTGTTTATTATTATCACCTGTACCGTGGTACAGTGAAAAGCTTTTTGTTTGCGTGACATCCAGTCAAGAAAGGACCAGTCTCACCCCGGTCAGTTCCTCTTCTCCCCGCTTCCATCGGGCAAGAGGTATAGAAGTGTGAAAACGCACACCTCCAGATCCAGGGACAGTTTCTTCCCAGCTGTTATCAGGCAACTGAACCATCCTACCACCAACTAGAGTCCAGAGCTACCATCTACCTCATTGGAGACTATCGGACTTTATCACACTTTTTCTTGCACTAAATGTTATTCACGCTATTCCCTTCATCATGTTATTCCCTTATTCACGCTATTCCCTTCATCATGTATCTATACACTGAGGATAGTTCAATGGTAATCATGTATTGTCTTTCCGCTGACTGGTTAACACACAACAAGAGGTTTTCACTGTATCTCTAGACACATGACAATAAACTAAACTCAAACAAACTAAGTTTAGTTTAGTTTATTATTGTCACATGTTTCGAGATACAGTGAAAACTTCTTGTTTGCGTGCCATTCAGTAAAGAAAAGACTATACATGAATAAAACCAAGCTGTCCGCAGTCCACAGATAAAGGATAAACGGTGTAACATTTAGTGCAAAGATGTAACATGGAAGTACGGTTAAAGAGGGTTCAATGATCTCCAATGGTGAGATGGGAGATCACGACTGCACTCCAGCTGATGGGAGGACCATTCGGTTGCCTGCTAACATCAGGGTAGAAACTGTTCCTGAATCTGGAGGTGGATAGGGTGGGGAAGAAGGCTTTTGGCACATTACCCTACATCAGTCAGGATATTGAGTATAGAAGCAATAGACAATAGGTGCAGGAGTAGGCCATTCGTCCCTTCGAGCCAGCACCGCCATTCAATGAGATCATGGCTGATTATCCACAATCAGTGCCCCGTTCCTGCCCTCTCCCCTGACTCCATTCTCTTTAAGAGCCCTATCTAGCTCTCTCTTGAAAGCATCCAGAGAACCGGCCTCCACCTCCCTCTGAGGCAGAGAATTCCACAGACTCACAACACTCTGTGTAAAAAAGTGTTTCCTTATCTAAATGGTGTTCTAAATGGCTTATTTCTTTTTCTTAAACTTGGTTCTGGACTCCCCCAACATCAGGAACATATTTCCTGCCTCTAGCGTGTCCAAACCCTTAATGATCTTATGTCTCAATAAGCAGGAACGTTATGTGTAAGAAAGAATTGCAGGTGCTGGTTTAAATCGAAGGTAGATACAAAATGCTGGAGTAACTCAGCGGGTGAGGCAGCATCTCTGGAGAGAAGGAATGGATGACATTTTGGGCATGGGAGACCCTTCAGACTGATGTCAGGGGAGGGGGCGGGACAAATAGAATGTGGTCGGAGAGGGTAAGGTTAGTGGGAGAACTTGGAAGGGGAAGGGGATGGAGAGAGAAGGAAAGCAAGGGCTATCTGAAGTTAGAGAAGTCAATGTTCATACCGCTGGGGTGTAAACTACCCAAGCGAAATACGAGGTGCTGTTCCTCCAATTTGCGCTGGGCCTCACTCTGACAATGGAGGAGGCCCAGGACAGAAAGGTCAGTGTGGGAATGGGACGGTGAGTTGAAGTGTTGAGCCACCGGGTTACTGAACATCCCGCGGTCTAGGCATAAGCTCAGGGGCGACCGCACCTTTGCGGTTGCAGCTCCTAGACTGTGGAACAGCATCCCTCTTCCCGTCAGAACTGCCCCCTCCATCGACTCCTTTAAGTCGAGACTTAAAACTCATCTTTACTCTCAAGCCTTTCTTGACGTCCTCTGAGGGAGGGATATATGTATGTATTTATGTATGTACTTAATCTATGAACCACTGTTGAATAACGTTAGTACCTCCACCAATGTAAAGCACTATGGTCAACGAGAGTTGTTTTTTAAATGTGCTATAAAAATAAAAGTGACTTGACTTGACCGGGAGATCAGTAGGGACGTTATGTTACAGTTGTACAGGACGTCGGTGAGGCCACATTTGGAGTATTGTGTTCAGTTTTGGTCACCCTGTTATAATGAAGGATGTTGTTAAGATGGAAAGAGTGCAGAGATTATTTACGAGGATGTTGCCAGAACTTGAGGGCATGAGCTATGGGGAGAGGCTGGGCAGGTTAGGACGTTATTCCTTAGAGAGCAGGGGGATGAGGGGTGACCTTATAGAGGTGTGTAAGATCATGAGAGGAATAGTTAGGGTGAATGTAGTTAGGGTGAATGTCTTTTACCCAGCGTGAGAAAATCAATAACTAGAGGACATAGGTTTAAGATGAGACGAGGAAGATTGAATAGGAACCTATTCTCTTTCACTTAGAGGGTGGTGGGTATATTGGACGAGCTGCCAGAAGAGGTAGACTTTAGACTTTTTAAAGATACAGTGCAAAAACAGACCCTTCGGCCCACCGTGTCCATGTTGACCAGCGATTCTTCCCATACACTACCACCATTTTACACACTAGGGACAACTTACAATTTTAGAGACTGGAGTCTTTGGAGTGTGGGATAAAACCAGAGCACCTGGTGAAAGCACATGTGGTCATGGGGAGAACATACATACTCCACGACCCAAACAGCACCCATAATCGGGATCGAACCCAGGTCTCTGGTGCTGTAAGGCAGCAACTTTAATGCTTCCTTTAAGTTTAGCGGGATTTGAGCCAAATGAGGGCAGGGGATAGACACAAAATGGTTGAGTAACTCAGTCGGTCTGGCAGCATCTCTGGAGAAAAGGAAGAGGTGACGTTTTGGGTCAAGATCCTTCGTCAGACAGGGGAGGGGAGACAAGTTTAGATGGGGCATCTAGGTTAGCATGGACAAGTTGAGCTGAAGGCCCTGTTTCCAGGCAGTGAGACTATAATAGTTGAAGCATTTCTAGCTAACACCGAGAGAATGGAATTGCTTTTTGCTGATGAATATAGTTGGGTTCAGATGAGGAATGTACAATATCTGTTTGGTCAATGGCATGCAGGAGCTTGCAAAGGTTATGAAATGTTTGCAGCTGGAAAAAGATGAATTTGTTTCTCTGTGTGTGTGTGTGTGTGTGTGTGTGTGTGTGTGTGTGTGTGTGTGTGTGTGTGTGTGTGTGTGTGTGTGTGTGTGTGTGTGTGTGTGTGTGTGTGTGTGTGTGTGTGTGTGTGTGTGTGTGTGTGTGTGTGTGTGTGTGTGTGTGTGTGTGTGTGTGTGTGTGTGTGTGTGTGTCAGACAGGAAACTGCAGACAAAATGTGTAGGAAGGAATTGCAGCTGCTGGTTTACACCGAGGACAGACACCAAATGCTGGAGTAACTCAACGGGTCAGGCAGCATCTCTGGAGAGAAAGAATAGGTGGTGTTTCCGGTCGAGACCCTTCTTCAGACTGAGAGTCTGGGGAGAGGGAGGAATGAAAAGATACAAAGAACAAATGAGAGCCGCCACCAATGGCCAAAGAGCCCACAATGGTCACTTGTTGGCTGTGGAGGAGGTGATAACGAGGGATACAAACAATATTACTGGCAGGGCGACAAAGGTGGGGGAAGGACGGAGAGAGAAGGAATGCAAGCGGTACTTTAAATAACTGCAGATGTTGGAAAACAAAACATGTTGGAGGAGCTCAAGGGGTCAGTTTAATTTAGTTGAGTTTGGTTTATTGTTACGTGCAAAGCGTTTTGTTGCGTGCTATCCTGCCCGTGGAAAGACTACACATGATTGCAATCGAGTTGTCCACAATGTACAGGCAGCATCTGTGGTGAGAATGGACACTTAGACAACTGTTTATCAACTGTGAATTGATACATATGCCTCCAACATCAAACAGAAAGCAGTTCAGATCGGTATCTTTGGTTCAGATGCTTCGAAATATATGGCTGTTGCGAAATATGGGGCGGCATGGTGGCGCAGCGGTAGAGTTGATGCCTTACAGCGCCAGAGACTCGGGTTCGATCCTGACTACGGGTGCTGTCTTTATGGAGTTTGTACATTCTCCCTGTCACCGGGTGGGTTTTTTCTGAGTAGGAAGGAACTCGACCGAAACGTCACCTATTCCTTTTCTCCAGGGATTGCTGTCTGACCCGCTGAGTTACTCCAACTTTTTGTGTCGATCTTGGGTTTTCCGTGGTCTCAGGTCTCCTTCCACGTTCCAAAGACATGCAGGTTTGTAGGTTAATTGGCTTCTGAAAATTTCCCCTAATGTGTAGGACATCGACCTAGTTTACGGGTGATCGATGGTCGGTGTGGACTCGCTGGGCCGAAGGGCCTGTTTCCTCGCTGTATCTCTACACTTGTAATGCTATGGCCTCCTTGGCAGCCTCAATACATTGTAGAACATTGAACATAGAACACATAGCAGTACAACAGGAACACATTCCACATGGGCCCACATTCTCCAAGCTGAACATGATGCCAAGAAGAACTAATTTCATCTGCCTACATGTGATCTGTGTCCCTCCATTACCTGAATATCCATGTGCCTGTCTAAAAGTCTTTCAAATGCCACTACTGCCTCCAGTACCAACCCTGGCAGTGCGTTCCAGGCACTCACCACTCTGTGTGAAAAAACTTACCCCATACGTACATCTGATTTATATTTCTGGCAAAGTACTATTCCCTATGACTTGCCCCACTCATCGCCTTTATTTGCCCCTCTCACCTTAAAGCTCGATCCCTCGACATTTCCAATCTGGGATGAAAGTTTTGAATGTCTCCCCTCATCCTCTGGCCACCTGCTTGCATTTGGCCCATATCTCTAAACCTGTCTTATCCACGTACAGGAACAGATGCTGGAAAATCGAAGGTAGACAAAAATGCTGGAGAAACTCAGCGGGTGAGGCAGCATCTATGGGGCGAAGGAAATAGGCAACGTTTCGGGTCGAGACCCTTCTTCAGGCTGAAGAAGCGTTATCCGCGTACGTCTAAATGTTTCTTAAATGTTACAATAGTACTTGCCTCAACTTCCCCTTACCTAGAAACATAGAAACATAGAAAATAGGTGCAGGAGGAGGCCATTCGGCCCTTCGAGCCAGCACCGCCATTCACTGTGATCATGGCTGATCGTCCCCAATCAATAACCCGTTCCTGCCTATCTAACTCTCTCTTAAATCCATCCAGTGACTTGGCCTCCAACTGCCCTCTGTGGCAGGGAATTCCACAAACTCACAACTCTCTGGGCGAAAAAGCTTTTTTTCACCTCAGTCCTAAATGGCTTCCCCTTTATTCTAAGACTGTGGCCCCTGGTTCTGGACTCGCCCAACATTGGGAACATTTTTCCTGCATCTAGCTTGTCCAGTCCTTTTATAATTTTATATGTTTCTATAAGATTCCCCCTCATCCTTCTAAACTCCAGTGAATACAAACCTGGCAGTTGGCAGTTCGTTGCGTACACCCACCACCCTTCCTGTGAAAAAGTTTATCCCCGTTCTTATTAAATCTTTTTCCCCTTCATCTTAAACCTATGTCCTCTGGTTCTCGATTGCCCTACTCTGGGCAAGGGGCTCTGTGCGTCTACCCATAGAGTCATAGAGTGATACAGCATGGAAACAGGCCCTTCGGCCCAACTTGCCCACGCCAACCAACGTGCCCCATCTACACTAGTCCCACCCAAAGATACTAGAGGAGCCCACCTGCCCACGTTTGGCTCATATCACTCTTTATAACCCAGCTTCATAAAGTTTTGCAGTAAGTTAGATTGCATTTGTATAGTGATCAGAATCCAATCATACCCACTCCAACCTCATGGCCTTATTGCATATTGCATTTAAAGGCAAACCCAATCTGTTCCTCTCATGATTTTATACACAATCAATTTTTATCCTGGGAAGCATTGATTTTCAGACATGTAATGCTGAAAAAGGCAAATTGCACCATTGAATACGTTTGCACTATTCATTTCACTTTATGAAATGACTACAATTAATTTCAGAAATCAAATTGCTCAAAAATGTTCGGGTTCACGGCTGCCCATTGCAGCAGAAAATTGGATTGTTAGTTGTTTACCTGCTGTTTTATGTAAAAGTCCTGCTTGGCTGCGTTAATCGCTGCTGAAATCAGCATAAAGGGTCACTCTGAACAGAACAAAAGCGGTGTGTGCAAACAAGGACAGAAACATCCTGGTGTCGACCGAGCAGGACTTTGCAGCGAGAATTCCTGATAAACTCCCGATTCATTTGCAGTGATGCAAGAGTAATATTATTAGCTGATCATCGCCATGGGGTCTATTTGCAGAATATGATGACATTCTCTCGTTCTTTGAAGTCTGGCAGAAGTTTTTATCTTTCCCGCTGTGAGCTGGAATTGCTGTTGAGATAGCTGCACTTCTCATGTTTCAGTGGGCGGCACGATGGGGCAGCTGGTAGAGCTGCTGCGTCACAGAGCCTGATGCCTGGGTCCCATCCTGACCTCGGGCGCTGTCCGAGTGGAGTTTGCACGTTCTCCCTGTGACTCCCTGGGTTTCCTCCGGGTGCTCCGGTTTCATAAGTCCTCGGAGCGGAATTAGGACATTCGGCCCATCAAGTCTACTCCGCCATGCAATCTTTCAACCTCTCAACCCCATTCTCCTGCCTTCGACACCCTCATAACCCCCAACACCCATACTGATCAAGAATCTTGTGTGATCCTGCGAAGAAGCTTAAGGTTAAAGATCTGATCAAGCCAAGCAATCAAGAATGGAGAAAATAGTGGCAGCGCCAGAAACATAGAAACATAGAAGGTAGGTGCAGTAGTAGGCCATTCGGCACTCGAGCCAGCACCGCCATTCAATATGATCATGGCTGAGTCATCCAGAATCAGTACCCCGTTCCTGCTTTTTCCCCAAATCCCTTGATTCTGATAGCCCTAAGAGCCATATCTAACTCTCTTGAATACATCCAGTGAATTGGCCACCACTGCCTTCAGTGGCAGAGAATTCAACAAATTCACAACTCTCTGGGTGAAAACATTTCTCCTCACCTCAGTCCTAAATGCCTACCCCTTATTTTTAAACAGTGACCCTGCTTATGGACTCCCCCAACATGGGGAACATTTTCCCTGCATCATCTAGCCTGTCCAATCGCTTAAGAATTTTATATGTTTCTATCAGATCCCCTCTCATCCTTTTAAATTCGAGTGAATATAAGCCCAGTCAATCCATTCTTTCATCATATGTCAGTCCCGCCATCCCGGGAATTAACCTTGCTGCACACCCTCAATAGCAAGAATGTCCTTCCTCAAATTAGGAGACCAAAACTGTACATAATACTCCAGGTACAGTTTCACCAGGGCCCTGTACAACTGCAATAGAACCTCCTTGCTCCTAAACTGAAATCCTCTTGCAATGAAGGCCAACATGCCATTAGTTTTCTTCACTGCCTGCTGTACCTGCATGCTTACTTTCAGTGACTGATGTACAAGGACACCCAGGTCTCGTTGCACCTCCCCTTTTCCTAATCTGACACCACACTTTAGCTCCCCCTCCCATTCCTACACTGATCTTACTGCCCTTTGCCTCCACTATTGTCAGAGTGAGGCCCAGCACAAATTGGAGGAACATCACCTCATATTTCACTTGGGCAGCTTGCATCCCAGCGGTATGAACATTGACTTCTCTAACTTCTCTAACAAAGGAAAGCCCTTGCTTTCCCTCTCTCTCCATCCCCTCCCCTTCACAGTTCTTCTACCAGTCTTTCTGTCTCCGACTACATTCTATCTCTGTATCGCCCACTCCCTGACATCAGTCTGAAGAAGGGTCTCGACCCGAAAAATCACCCATTCCTTCTCTCCAGAGATGCTGCCTGCCCCGCTGAGTTACTCCAGCATTTTGTGTCCACCATTCAGATAAGAATCTGCCTTCTTGTACTTGCCACCAAAGTGGATAACCTCACATTTACCCACATTATACTGCATCTGCCATGCATCTGCCCACTCACCCAACCCATTCAAGTCACCCTGCAGCCTCATAGCATCCTCATCGCAG
Organism: Raja brachyura; assembly: GCA_963514005.1. The sequence goes on along the minus strand of OY740782.1, from coordinate 148,548,748 downwards.
CCTGCACTACCATCCAGCTTCGTGTCATCCACAAACTTGGAGGTGCCACATTTAATTCCTACGTCTAAATCGTTAGTTATTATTGTAAATAACTGGGATCCTAGCACTGAGCCTTGCGGCACCTCACTAATCACCCAGGTTCGATCCTGACTACAGGTGCTGTCTGTGCAGAGTTTGTACGTTCTCTCCCTGACCTGCGTGGGTTTTATCTGGGATCTCCAGATTCTCCCCACACTCCAAAGACGTACAGGTTTGTAGGTTAATTGGCTTGATGGAATTGTAAAGTGTCCCCAGTGTGTGGAGGATAGTATTATTGTGCGGGGATCGCTGGTCGGCGTGGACTCGGTGGGCAGAAGGGCCCACTAAACAAAAAAATTTACAACCCCTTTTATTCAGGAGCTTGTAAATCTTCTCTGATCCTTGATCTTCAGAGCTATGAAGCAATGATGTACTAGCAGTGCCACTGTGCCGTCTAAATAATCTTTTCCAGTTTTTGTATTAAACATTGAGGCATTAAATTACTTTAGTTAAGTTTAGTTTAATGTCACTTTTACCGAGGTGCAGTGAAAAGCTTTTGTTGCGTGCTAACCAGTCAGCGGAAAGGCAATACATGATTACAATCGAGCCGTCCACAGACAAAGGGAATAACGTGAATAACGTTTAGTGTAAGGTAAAGCCAGGAAAGTCCGATCAAAGATAGTCCGAGGGTCTCCAATGAGGTAGATTGTAGTACAGGACTGCTCTCTAATTATGGTAGGATGGTTAAGTTGCCTGATCAACATAATTAATAACATTATATTTAGCGTTTGCCTATTTGTGCTAAAACACAGAACAATGGACAATGTTGGCCTCGTTGATTTATCCCTCAGGAATGCAGGCAAAGCCTTTTCACAAGGGCTTATTCAAATAGCCCAGAAACAGTTTGATCATAACTGGAGAAGGAGCTGTTGGTTTTATTTGCCCTGGGAGGCTGTCTAGGAAAATCCGATGCTTATAAACAAAGCGATGATAGTCTGAAGAAGGGTCTCTGCCCGAAACGTCGCCTATTTCCTTCGCTCCATAGATGCTGCCTCGCCCGCTGAGTTTCTCCAGCATTTTTCTCTACCGATGATTTACCGAAGATAGACACAAAATGCTGGAGTAACTCAGCAGGTCTGGCGGCCTGGAGGATAATGATTTTCCGTGGTCGAGAACATTCAGACTGAGAATCAGGAGAGAGCAAAACTAGTATGAAAAGGTACAAAGAACACATGAATGATAGGTGTGAAAAGAACAAATCAAAACCGACGAGCAATGATGATCAAAGCAAGGTGGAGCCCACAATGGTCCATTGTTTGCTGTGGAAAAGGTGATTACAAGTGTTACAAGAAGTGAAACTAAGCTGGTCGGCAGTGCAACTATCAAGACAATAAGGGTGGGGGAGGGACTGAGAGAGAGGGAATGCAAGGGCTACTTGAAATTATAGAAATCAATACTCGTACCGCTGGGTTGAAGATTGACTATGAGGTTGCAAGGAGTTTGTTCTGGCTACAAATCCTCTCATCATTGGAAACCTCAACCCGTATGCACCTTCTCCAACCTCATCTACCGCATCCGCTGTTCCAGGTGTCAACTGCTCTACATCGGTGAGACCAAGCGCAGGCTTGCCGATCGCTTCGCCCAACACCTGCGCTCGGTTCACAATAACCAACCTGATCTCCCGGTGGCTCAGCACTTCAAACTCCCCCTCCCGCTCCAAATCTGACCTTTCTGTCCTGGGCCGCCTCCATTGCCAGAGTGATGTCCAGCGCAAATTGGAGAAACACCTCATATGTTCATACCTCATATGAACATTGACCTCCAATTTCAGGTAGTCCTTGCTTTCTCCCTCCTTCCCCTCCCCCTTCCCAGCTCTCCCACAAGCCTACTGTCTCCGCCTCTTCTTTTCTTTTTCCCGCCCCCCCGCCACCTGACATCAGTCTGAGGAAGTTGCCGTCGCCTATTCCTTCTCTCCATAGATGCTGCCTCACCCGCTGAGTTTCTCCAGCATTTTTATCGACCTAAGAAAAAAGTAAAGGTATTTACCTGACCATAACATCAGGTATAAATTAATAATGGGATTGAAGGGCGATGTGTTCCAAAATTACAATGTTGAGAACTATATTCGGCACTCTACAACTTCCCTTTTGCTTCACGTATTGTACTTCGCGGGCCGGAGCCCGGGCCCCGCGGGTTGGGGCCTCACGGGTCAGTGCTTCACGGGTCAGGGCCTCGAGGGCCGGAGATGGAGCCTCGCGAGTGGACGGAGCCCGCGGCCAATGGCCCCTGGGTCTGCGGAGCCCGTAGCTGGGGCCGGGGTCGGCGGAATGGGGGCGTCCGGAGAGGACCCGGCGCCGATAGTGGAGAGGTCGGTGCGTCGGTCGATGATGGGTGCCAACCGACGGATGAGGACGGACACGCGGAAGTGAGGACGCCACTGCCGGGGGAAGGAACAAAGAAGGACCCGGCGTGGGGGGACCGCCATGAGGGACGGGAGGGAGGGAACCAAGGGGGACCTGGTGCGGGGGCACTTTGTAACTTTGTAAGCACAATTATGGGCGACCATTTGCATACCTTGGCTACGCAAGCAAAGAACTTCACTGTGACGTGTCACATGGGACAATAAAGTGTTCATTCATTCATTGATTCATTCACTTGAGTTTGGCTCGATTGTATTTGTGTATGGTCTACCTTTGATAGCATGCTGAACAAAGGTTTTAGAGAGTCACTAGATCAAGTGCAGACCCATCAGGTCTGCTCCCCAACGCAAGATTCCACCACTCACCAATTCCCCCAACGCAAGCCGTTCCCCCAGCGCAATATTGCCCCCAACTGCGCAGGCGTGGCTCATTTCTCCTCATCCCCCAGCACTCCCTCCTCCTCCTCTTCACCCTCCCTCTTCAGTCCTACAGAGGGTGGGGTGGTAGAGAGGGAGGGGTGTAGAGCGGGAGGGAGGTAGAGAGGGAGGGGAGAAAGAGAGCGAGGGGAGGTAGAGAGGGAGGGGAAGGGGGAGAGGGAGGGGGTAGAGAGGGAGGGATAAAGAGGGAGAGGGAGGGGGTAGAGAGGGAGGGATAAAGAGGGAGAGGGAGGGGGTAGAGAGGGAGGGGGAGGGGAATGGAGTAGAGAGGGAGAGGGTCAAAGAGGGAGGGGTAGAGAGGGAGGAAGTAGAGAGGTTGGGAGTGAGGGTAGATAGGGAGGGGGCATCTCACTCCTCCACTCCTCCCCAGCTCCCTCCTCCACAGCCCCCCCCCCCATCTCCCTCCTCCTCATTTCCCTCATCCTCCTCCCCTCACTCCCATTCCCTTCCCCAAGACATACCCAGTTCGTAGAGCAGCGCCAGGGCCTGGAACTCGGCCTGGTTCTTGCACTCGGCCCGGCCATGGCTGCAGACTCCAGCCGTCAGCTCGGCCGCCGCCTGGGCTCCAGTGCAGGCCCCGACTTCATCTCCGGGCTCGTCCCTGACCCCGGTGCAGGCTCGTTCTTGATTCCAGCGGCGGCTTCTTTTCACGGCCCCGTCCCAAGGCCCGGGCCCTCACTTCCGCACCTTCACCACCCTCCCCACCGGGCGTCGGGCGTTGGGCACCGGCAGGCGCCACCACTCTTCGTTCACCGCGAGCGCTGGAGTGCCCCTCCCTCCCGGAGTGTCCCGTCCTGTCCTGCGAGTGCTTTGTGATGTCACTCGGGTTTTTTTCTCCCGAAATGGGTGAGTTGTCGGGCTGTTTTTAAAACTTTAAACGATTAAAAACTTTGAAAACATGGGTGGAAATGCAACGGGAATATGCTTATCGCCTCGACGTGAAAAATGTGAGTAGGATGTGTGAAAATGGGAAGGCTGTGCACACACACACTTAAAAACAGGCACACGCGCGCACACACACACACACACACACACACACACACACACACACACACACACACACACACACACACACACACACACACACACACACACACACACACACACACACACACACACACACACACACACACACACACACACACACACACACACACACAACGAAGAGTTTTAGTATTATAGAGATAGAGTTCTACAGAGTGGAAACAGACCATAAGCCATCAGGTCATAAGTGATAGGCCATTCAGTCCATCAGATCTACTCCACCATTCAATCATGGCTGATCTATCTCTCCCCCCTAACCCCATTCTTCTGCCTTCTCCCCCTAACCCCTTCATCCCAATTTGCCCATTGTGACCAGCATAATCCCTCCAATCCTACCCTGTTCATGTACCTGTCCACATGTCATTTAAACATTGTGATAGTACCTGTCTCAACTATCTCCTCTGGCAGCTCGTTCCATATACCCACTGCACTTCATGTAAAATGTTACCCCTTTTTTTTCATTGAACGTTTCCATATCTCTTTTGTCTTTTAATCTCCGGCCAACTACTGTATCTGCCTACTAAAAACCTCCACCCATCTGTGTCGGCCTATTACTTGGCAGGCTTTGGGGATGGCATGGTGGCGCAGCGGTAGAGTTGTTGCTTTACAATGCCAGAAACCCAGGCTCGATCCTGACTATAGGTTTGATTTGATTTGACTCCATTTTATTGTCATTGTCTTCAAGTAAGAGACAACAAATGCTAGTTCCCATACAGTCATACGATGTAAACCAGCATCTGCAGTTCCTTCCTTCTCCAGAGATACTGCCAGACCTGCTGAGTTACTCTGGCATTTTGTATCTTGTTTTGTAAACCAGCATCTGTGCTCCTTGTATCTACCTTATTATTTACATTATGGCTCACATAATCACGTTGTCTAAATAGATGTAAACTATATGAATCACATTCAATCAATACATATATTACTGGTATAAAATATTACTTGTCACAATAATATAATATAAATATAATAATGTAAACTCTACCATCAAAAGTTAATTCTGACTTCACACTGTTGAATCATATTATATACCTTGGCACCTAAAAATAATTCTAAAAATAAAATAATTTGTATATGTGACTTGAGGAAATAATTTTTGTATAATAGGTTTAGGTTTAAAGTTTATTATTGTCAGTGTAGCAAGATAACTGGAGCGCAAAAGGTTAAGGGGGGACTTGATAGAGGTCTTTAAAACGATGAGAGGGATAGACAGAGTTGATGTGGACAAGCTTTTCCCTTTGAGAATAGGGAAGATTCAAACAAGAGGACATGACTTTAGAATTAAGGGACAGAAGTTTAGGGGTAACATGAGGGGGAACTTCTTTACTCAGAGAGTGGTAGCGGTGTGGAATGAGCTTCCAGTGGAAGTGGTGGCGGCAGTTTCGTTGGTATCATTTAAAAATAAATTGGATAGGCATATGGATGAGAAGGGTATGGAGGGTTATGGTATGAGTGTAGGCAGGTGGGACTAAGGGAAAAAAGTTGTTCGGCACGGACTTGAAGGGCCGAGATGGCCTGTTTCCGTGCTGTAATTGTTATATGGTTATATCTTATATGGTTATAAAGTGAAAAGCTTTTGTTTGCTTGCAAATCAGATAATATTATACATTCAAAGATTCAAAGGTTCAAAGGTTTATTTATTGTCACATACACCAATTGGTGTAGTGATATTCAAGTTGCCATTGCAGCACATTAATGAGAATACAACATAACATTATAAAGAAATTTAACATAAAACATAAAAACATCCCCCCACAATGGTTCCCACTGTGAGGGAAGGCACAAAGTCCAGTCCCCATCCCCTTGTCCAACCATAGTCGGGCCTATTGAGTCGCCGCTACGAGGCCCGATGTTTCAGGCGTCGGGAGAACCCTCTCAGCAGCTTGGGATGTTTGGAACGGCCGCTTCCTTACCGGAGACCGCGGCTTCCGAAGCCGACAGGCTGCGCTGGACGGAGCTCCACCACTGGTGATCTCGGCGGGAGATCCCAGGCTCCCGATGTTAAAGTCAGCGCCACCGCCCGTGGCTGGCCGCTCCACAGACCCGCAGCATCATGATGTTTTCATCGACGGTCTCAACGTTCCGGCGCTCCAGCGCGGCGACCCGGGCAAGGTATCGCCCGCTCCGCTCCGCGATAGCGCTCCAGCGCTGTGCCGTCATCGAAGCCGTGGTTCTAGCCAGTCGCCTCAGGAAAGGCCACTCCAGACCCGATGGAAGGCCACGAGGACGGGTCGAAGTTCCTGCTCGGAGGAAAGCAGGCTCTCCGCCCAGGTAGGGACCAGGAAACATGAATGCATGAATGCATTCACACATCCAATATGTCTTCTTCTTGCGTATGGCGTACACAGCCTTAACTTGTAGGACAGCTTGTTCTAGTTGATCTTATTTGATTGTGCACGCCAGGTTGATTGCATTTGTCGAAACTGGGCTGACCACGTGAAGGTTGCAATCTCCCACCCCAGTCCAATATGTGGAGCGAAGGGAAAGATACAGAGTGCAGGATATCAATTTGTAGAGTCATACAACGTGGAAACAAGCCCTTCAGCCCAACTTGCCCACGCCGACCAACATGCCCCATCTTCACTCCAAGGAATAGAGACCCGGCTTGCTCAACCTCTCCCTATAGCCCAGTCCCTCCAGTCTGAGCAACATCCTCGTAAATCTTCTCTGCACCTTTTCCAGCTTGACGACATCTTTCCTATAACGTGGTGCGCAAAACCCAAACATAATACTCTAATTGTGGCCTCACCAACGTCTTATACAACTGCAACATGGTCACCCAGTTTCTATACTCCATACTAGTTGCTTAATAATAGGTTCTTGAACATTTAGGTCAAATAGTAGTTTTACTGAAACTCATTAGGACATGTTTTCTATAATTAACCATCCTTTTTCCTCTCACTGCATGTGTAATATTGCGCTTCATTCAATAAAACTGCTAGAATATAGAACAGAACGTAGAACTATGCCGAACATGATGCTATCTCTCACCTTTCAACTTTCCTCCAATCTTAAAGCTATGCCCTCTATTTTGATTTCTCCATCGAGGGAAAAAAGTTCTGACTGATATTGTGCTTCATGGGCAAAGAAATGGCAAATGGAATACAGCGCAGACAATAGATAATAGACAATAGGTGCAGTAGGAGGCCATTCGGCCCATCGAGCCAGAACCGCCATTCAATGTGATCATGGCTGATCATCCCCAATCAGTACCCTGTTCCTGCCTTCTCCCCATATCCCTTGACTCCGCTATCCTTAAGAGCCCTTTCTAGCTCTCTCTTGAAAGTATCCAGAGAACCGGCCTCCACCGCCCTTTGAGGCAGAGAATTCCACAGACTCACCACTCTCTGTGAGAAAAAGTGTTTCCTCGTCGCCGTTCTAAATGGCTTACCCCTTATTCTTAAACTGTGGCCCCTGGTTCTGGACTCGGGAATATGTTTCCTGCCTCTAGAGTGTCCAAACCCATAATAATCTTATATGTTTCAATGAGATCCCCTCTCATCCTTCTAAACTCCTGAGTATACAAGCCCAGCTGCTCCATTCTCTCAGCATACGACTGTACCGCCATCCCGGGAATTAACCTTGTAAACCTACACTGCAGCAAAGTGTGGAGTCATGCATTTGGTAGTAGGAATAAAGCGTAGACCATTTTCTAAATGGGAAATGGATTCAGAAATCAGAGGTGCAGGATCCCCAAAAGTTTAACTTGCAAGATGAATCGGTAGTAAGGAAGGCAAGTGCAATGTTAGCATTCATTTAGATAGGACTAGAATATAAATGCAGGGATTTAATGCTGAGCCTTTATAAGCCTCCGGCTTATAAATACTTGCATTTGGAGTATTGTGAGCAGTTTTGGCATTATCCATATCTAAGTCGACTTCAGGAAAAACCGGCACAGTCCCATACCACTTCACATCAATGACAGCGATGTGGAGGTGGTCAGTAGCACTAAGTTCCTGGGGGTGCAGATCACTAACAGTCTGACCTGGTCGAATAACATCTCATCAATAGTTAAGAGAGCGCAGCAGCGGTTGCACTTTCTGCGCCGGATGAGAAGAGCTCACCTCCCCCATCCCATCCTCACCACTTTCTACAGGGGCACCATAGAGAGTATTTTGACCAGCTGTATCTTTGTCTGGTTTGGGGACTGTAAAGCCACTGACTGGAAGTCCGTGCAGAGAGTGGTGAGGACAGCGGAAAAAATCATCGGGACCTCTCTCCCCTCAATCGCGGATATTGCGACCAAACGTTGCGTGTCTAAGGCCAGCAATATCATAAAAGACCCCACACATCTCCATCATGGACTGTTCACTCTGCTGCCCTCGGGCAAAAGATATCGTAGCATAAGGAGCAGAACATCAAGGTTCTGCAACAGCTTCTTCCCACAAGCCATCAGACTCCTGAATGCCATGTAATGGGCTGCCACCATTGTCTATTTATCCATTTTATCCTTTTTATCCATTTTATCCATGTTTATCCTTCTGTTAATTATCGTGTTGCACAGGGAGCCAAATGCAACGGAATTTCGTTTGGAATTGCATATATCAATGTATTTCTAATAGATAATAAAGTTTGTTTGACTTTTGACTTTTGATATGCAGACATTGGACAAGGTCCAGAGGAGATTTACGAGAATGATCCCAGGAATGATTGGGCTAACATATGGTGAGCTTATGATGGCACTGGGACTGTGGTCGCTGGAGTTTAGAAGGATAAGGGGGTACCTCATTGAAACTTACCGAATACTGAAAGGCCTGGATAGAGTGGATGTAAACCTGCACGTCTTTGGAGGAATCCCACGAGGTCAAAGGGAGAAAGTACAGACAGTACCCATAGTCAGGATCGAACCCGGGTCTTGGGCGCTGTAAGGCAGCAGCTCTACCTCTGTGTCACTGTGCCTCCACAAAAGGAGTTAGATGTGTTTAGAAACAAGGAACTGCAGATGCTGCTGTACAGGAAAAGACACAAAGTGCTGGAGTAACTGAACGGGTAAGGGAGAATCTCTGGAGAACATGTTTTTCGGAGATGTTTTGGGTCAGGAACCTTCTTTAGAAAGTATGAAGGAACGATGATGACCATTGACACTATCTACACTTCACACTCGTCTCGGGAAAGCAGCCAACAAAATCAAGGATAGACACAAAATACTGGAGTAACTCAGGGGGACAGGCAGCATCTCTGGAGAGAAGGAATGGGTGATGGAACATCCAGAAACGCTGCCTGTCCCGCTGAGTTACTCCAGCACTTTGTGTCTCTCTTCAGTGTAAACCAGCATCTGCAGTTCCTTCCTAAATATAATCCAGGACCTTTCCCACCCCGGTCATTCCTTCTTCTCCCCGTTCCCATCGGGCAGGGGACACAGAAGCTGGAAAGTGCACTCCACCAGATTCAGGAACAACTTCTTCCCCTCTTGTTTTTTTTAAAAAAAGAATATCATGTGGGTATTAGGTAATGTGGTCAATGTTTTCTCATTTCGATCAGTGAGTCACACATCCCTGTTTGTGTCAAAACAAGAATAAGACCACGCGTACAGAAAAATCCTTTGCTTTTACACAGAGCAAGCGGAGACTTGTCAGGTCCAGAATCTTAAAAAACTCGACAGAATCATGCAACTGAAGCAGCGGTAGAGTTGCTGCCTACAGGGCCTGTCCCGATTACGCAATTTCTTTTCGGCGACTTGCCGGCACCCGTCATAGTCGCAGCAGGTCGCCGAAAATTTGAAAATCCAGCGGCGACCAGAAAAAGAAACGGCTCTTTGGGCGACTACTCACGACCATACGGGTATCACCCCGCGACATGTCCGAAAAAATGTTCGACATCGCCGAAGAAAAATGGCCTAAGTCGGACAGGCCCTTTACAACACCAGTTTATTTCATTCACATGTTTAAACTATAATTTTTTATTCTTAATGTTTTAATGTTTTACTCTTAATTGTTTACTGTATGTCGTGTTGTTACTTGCGAGCGGAGCACCAAGGCTAATTCCTTGTATGTGTACATACTTGGCCAATAAACTTATTCATTCATTCATTCATTCAGTGACCCTGGTTCGAACCTGACCACATCTGTACGTTTGCTTCCATGGGTTTTCTCCGAGATCTTTGGTTTCCTCCCACTCTCCAAAGATGTACATGTTTGTAGGTTAATTGGCTTGGTACAAAATGTAAATTGTTCCTAGCGTGTGTAGGATAGCGTTAATATGCAGGGATCGCTAGTTGGCGCGGACTCGGTGGGCCAAAGGGCCTGTTTCTGCGCTGCCTCTCTAAACTAAAGCTAAACTGGCACCAAAGGACACATATGTACGCATAAAAAACAAACAAGGGCGTCATGATGGCTTGGCGGTAGAGTTGCTGCCTTAAGGGCCTGTCCCACTTTAACGACCTAATTCACGACCTTTTTTACTCGTGGACATTTTTCATCGGGCTAGAAAACCGCCCCGGCCTACTTGATGCCACAAGTACCTACGACGAGCATCACGACCTACCTACGACCTTTTGACATGCTGCCAGTATGAATCAAGGGCAAGCTCGGCAGAGGTTGTGAATTAGGTCGTGAAAGTGGGACAGGCCCTTAACAGCACTATCAGCGGTAAAGATACGGGTTTGTATGTTCTCCCCGTGACTGCGTGGGTTTTCTCTGATCCCTTCGGTTTCCTCCCACAGTCCAAAGACGTACATGTTTGTAAGTTAATTGGCTTTGGTAAAAATTGTCTCTCGTGCGTAGGATAGCGTCAGTGTGATCGTGGAAAAATAGGTGCAGGAGTAGGCCATTCGGCCCTCCGAGCCAGCACCGCCATTCAATATGGTTACGGCTGATCATCTAAAATCAGTACCCCCCCGTTCCTGCTTTTTCCCCATATCCTTTGTTTCCTTTAGCCCTAAGAGCTAAATCTAACTCTCATGGATTGCTGGTCAACACGGACTTGGTGGGCCGAAGGGCCTGTTTCCTCGCTGTATCTCTAAACAAAATAATAGTACAATAATAACAATACTAGTCATAGAGTCTATAGAGTGATACAGTGTGGAAACAGGCCCTTCTACCCAACTTGCCCACACCAACATGACCCAGCTACACTAGTCCCACCTGCCTGCGCTTGGACCATATCCCTCCGGGCCTGTCCTATCCATGTAATAGTGTATGTAGTTCAGAGCTTAATGGGGGTTGTTGCAGTTATTGCGTTGGGAAGCCTATATTTGACTTACACTCAAATGCGTAGATGGTTCACACTGAGAATCGTGACTCACAAACCGATCTCTGAAGGTTAATACATTATCAGAAGTTATTCACCAGATGGGGATGATCATGTGCTGGCTTGTTTTATTTTCCAAGTTATTTATGGGTTAGTCAGCATAATTTACAGGACGCAATTATTTAGCCATCTGGAAGCTTTTAGAGAAGGATTGCGTCCATCAGCCCACTTCTCACTGATTTTGCCCCCATGTAAACAACAGGAAAGAATAGTTGGAAGTGAGCGGTTCGTCATCTGTCTAGTTGAATCAGTTCAGTTTAGTTTAGCTTGGCATCTACCAGTGGTGCTGCGGTAGAGTTGCTGCCTTATGTAGTTCGATCCTGACTACGGGTGCTGTCTGCACGGAGTTTGTACGTTCTCCCTGTGACCTGCGTGGGTTTTCTCCGGGTGCTCCGGTTTCCTCCCACACTCCAAAGACATAGAGGTTTGTAGGCGAATTGGCTTGGTCAAATTGTAAATTGTTCCTCGTGTGTGTAGGATGGTGCTAGTGTAAGGGGTGATAGCTCAGCACGGACTCAGTGGGCCGAAGGGCCAGTTTCCGCGCGGTATCTCTAAGCTAAATGTCAGTTTATTATTGTCATGAGGTACAGTGAAAAGCTTTTGTTTGCATGCTACCCAGTCATTGAAATGACTACACATCAATATGAATAAGCCTGAAGAAGGGTCCGAAGAGGGTCTCGACCCGAAACGTCGCCTATCTCCTTCGCTCCTTAGATGCTGCTGCACCCGCTGAGTTTCTCCAGCTTTTTGTGTAACCCTCGATTCTCCAACATCTGCAGTTCCTTCTTTAACAATATGAATAAGCCGTCCACAGTGTACAGATAAAGGATAAGGGAATCAAGAATCCAGTGGACATAGGTTTAAAGTGAGAGGGGAAAGATTTAATAGGAACCTGAGGGGCAACATTTTCACACAAAGGGTGGTAGGTGTATGGAAAGAGCTGAGACAGGTACTATCACAACGTTTAAAAAAGATTTGGACAGGTACATGGATAGGAAAGGTTTGGAGGGATATGGGCCAAACGCAGGCCGGTGGGACTAGTGCAGCTGGGACATGTTGGTCAGTGTGGGCAAGTTGGGCCGAAGTGGGACCAGGAAACAATCAGGAAACTTTAACCTTTCAGTCATCAGACATTTGAGGTGGAGATCTTGTTTCTCAGTCTGAAGAAGGGTCTTGACCCGAAACGTCGCCTATTGCCTTCGCTCCATAGATGCTGCCTCACCCGCTGAGTTTCTCCAGGATTTTTGTCTACCTTCGATTTTCCAGCATCCAGGTTGGGGTAATTCGCAGATAGGTGGAGTTAATGCCAAAAACTAAAGTGAAAAGGAGAGATAAAAGTCAGTATCCCTGGTCTGGAACGAAGCTGGGTCTCTGGCGCTGTAGACCCGGGTCCGATCCTGACCAGGGATGCTGACTTTTATCCCTTCGTGATCTTGTACACCTCTATGAGATCATCGCTCAGCTCATTCCATACACTATAAATACACTATACACTGTAAATGGCTCGACTGTAATCATGTATTGTCTTTCTGCTGACTGGATGGCATGCAACAAAAGCTTTTCGGCACACGTGACAATAAACAAAACTGAACTGAAGTGAACAAGCTTTTCCTGTAACGACATTAAACAAAGCTAAACGACACGGAACTGAACTCAATTAGCTACAGATGAGGAAAGTTAGAATCTGCTCTGCACAGACACATATCTGGGTCCGTGATCTTATACCAAATTGCCACATGGAGTTAAGTCATCAGTGAGAGTTTCCTGTCAACAACAGACAAGTTTTTGCAGAGCTCTGGCCGTTGCCTTGGCAACAGCCTGACCTCTGGTTGCCACCACTGCTGAGGAAGACTATCTTCTTGTTTCAAGAGAAGTTCTCCAACAGCATTACACCACAGCAAGATGAAATTTACAGTAAACAACTTTTTATCCATCCAGAGGCTGCTTGAAGTCATAGAGTCATAAAGTCATAAGGTGATAAATGATTGGAGCCAAATTAGACCTTTCTACCCATAGAGGTCTACTCTGCCATTCAATCATGACTGATATATCTCTCCCTTCTAACTCCGTTCTCCTGCCTTCTCCACATAACCCCTGGTACCCGTACTAATTAAGAATCTATTTATCTCTGCCTGAAAAAAATAACCATTGACCTGGACTCCACAGCATTCTGTGGCAAACAATTCCACAGATTTAAAGCACTTTCCCATGGTATGAGTTAATTCCAAGAGCACTCCCGAGTTTTAAAAAAACTTGTGGTAAGCATGGAGAATGAACGTAGCCGGTACGTCGGAACTCGGGGACATCTCTTAGCGGCTCGTAACGCTAACGGCAGGTACTCAGGAAGACTCGCTAATGGCAGGTAAGCACGGGAAGACTCGTGAAGATTTTTCAACATGTTGAAAAATGTCCACGTGAGCCCCAAGTACTGACGAGTGGCCATTACCTTAAATCTCCGCGTTCAAATCAGGGCAAACTCGGGAGAGCTCTTGGAATGAACTCGCACCGTGGGACAGAGCTATTACCATCCTCTGACTGAAGCAATTCCTCCTCATCTCCTTCCTAAAGGAACGTCCTTTAATTCTGAGGCTGTGCCCTCTGGTCCGAGAATCTCCCACTAGTGGAAACATCCTCTCCACATCCACTCTATCCAAGCCTTTCACTATATCAATGAGTCATAGAGCATGGAAACATGCCTTTCGGCCCAACTTGCCCACGCCGACCAACATATCCCATCTAAACTAGTACCACCTGCCTGCGTTTGGCCCAAATTCTTCTAAACCTGCCCTATCCATCTACCTGTCTAAGTGTCTTTTAAATGTTGTCATAGTCTCTGCCTTAACTACCTACTCTGGCAGCTCATTCCAATGTGTGAAAACATTATCCCTTAGGTTCCAATTAAACCTCACCTTAAACCTATATCCTACGGTTCTTGATTCCCCCACTCTGGGTAAAAGACAGTGCGTCTACCCTATCTATTCCTCTCATGATCTTATACACCTTGATAAGATCACCGCTCATCCTCCTGTGCTCCAAGGAATAAAGTCCTAGCTTGCCCAACTTCTTTTTAGGTTTTAGACAATAGACAATAGACAATAGGTGCAGGATTAGGCCATTTGGCCCTTCGAGCCAGCACCACCATTCAATGTGATCATGGCTGATCATTCCCAATCAGTACCCCGTTCCTGCCTTCTCCCCTGACTCCGCTATTTTTAAGAGCCCTATCTAGCTCTCTCTTGAAAGCATCCAGAGAACCTGCCTCCACCGCCCTCTGAGGCAGAGAATTCCACAGACTCACCACTCTCTGTGAGAAAAAGTGCTTCCTCATCTCTGTTCTAAATGGCTTACCCCTTATTCTTAAACTGTGGCCCCTGGTTCTTGTCTCCCCCAACATCAGGAACATGTTTCCTGCCTCTAGCGTGTCCAAGCCCTTAACAATCTTATATGTTTCAATGAGATTCCCTCTCATTCTTCTAAACTCCAGAGTGTACAAGCCCAGCTGCTCCATTCTCTCAGCATACAGTGTTTAGACACACAATGCGAAAAACAGGCCCTTCGGCCCACCGAGTCCGCGCTGACCAGCGATCCACCATCCACTAGCATTATCCTACACACAAGGGACAATTTAAAATTTTACCCAAGTCAATGATGCTAGAAACATGTACGTCTTTGGCGTGTGGGAGGAAACCGAAGCACCCGGAGAAAACCCAGGCGATCACAGGGAGACCATGCAGACTCACTACAGATAGCATCTGAGGTCAGGATTGAAACCGGGTCTCTGGCGCTGGTCTACCACTTCAACACCTAAAGTTCAAGCTCTCTGGAGCTGGCAACATCTTCGTAAATCTTGTCAGCGCTGTTTCCAGCTGGAGAACACCTTTTCGTTCAACTGAGCACAGTACTCCACAGTGGTGAGCACCTTGTACAGCTGTGACGTGAAATATCTTGGATTAAACCTGGGCAACGGTGGTTTGGACACTGTCATGGACAAAGCTGATGACTCATGAACCCTTTGTGAAGCTCTCAAAGGTTTGAACACATGACAAAGCTCAGACCTGTTTTATGTGCAGAAAAGAACTGCAGATGCTGGTTTACGTCGAAGATAGACACAAAATGCTGGAGTAACTCAGTGGGACAGGCAGCATCTCTGGAGAGAAGGAATGGGTGACGTTTCTGGTTGAGACCCTTCTTCAGACTGATCTGTTTTAGATCTTCTCATCAAGTCCCCACACAAGATTAGAAGTTGTTCAGCCAGAGATGAATACACTTCTCGGCATCTGCATACATTGAAACATAGAAAATAGGTGCAGGCGGAGGCCATTCGGCCCTTCAGCCCTTCAAGCCAGCACCGCCATTCATTGTGATCATGGCTGATCGTCCCCTATCAATAACCCGTGCCTGCCTTCTCCCCATATCCCTCGACTCCACTAGACCCTGGAGCTCTATCTAACTCTCGCTTAAATCCATCCAGTGACTTGGCCTCTCTGCCCTCTGTGGCAGGGAATTCCATAAATTCACAACTCACTGGGTGAAAAAGTTTTTTCTCACCTCAGTCTTAAATGACCTCCCCTTTAATCTAAGACTGTGGCCCCTGGTTCTGGACTCGCCCAATATTGGGAACATTTTTCCTGCATCTTGCTTGTCCAGTCCTTTTATAATTTTATATGTTTCTATAAGATATCCCCGCATCCTTCTAAACTCCAGTGAATACAAGCCTAGTTTTTTCAATCTTTCCTCATATGACAGTCCCACCATCCCAGGGATCAATCTCGTGAACCTACGCTGCACTGCCTCAATCACAAGGATGTCCTTCCTCAAATTAGCAGACCAAAACTGTACACAATAGTTCAGATGTGGTCTTACCAGAGCCCTGTACAACTGCAGAAGAACCTCTTTACTCCTATACTGGGGGGGGGGGGGGGGGGGAGAGGGGAGTCAGTCTCAGTCTACACCATGACAGAAGGGGGAGGATCTCCTGTGGCGTTCTGTGCTGCGTCTTGGTGGAACCAGTCTGTTGCTGAAGGTGCTCCTTAGGTTGACCAGTGTGTCATGGAGGGGGTGAGCTGTATTTTCCAAGATGCTCCGCAGTTTGAATAAAAATGAAAGCCGGAGACTGAATGAGAGGGAGACAGGGAACATATGACTCGGCGGACCGCGGTGCAGGGAGGGAGCCGCTGGAGATGTCGGAGTGTATAGGAGGGTGCTGAATCTGTGGAATCCATTGCCACAGTCTGCAGCGGAGGCCAAGGCAATGGGTAATAGTTTCGCAGGGTCTTGATTAGTATGGTTGTCAGGGGTTATGGGGAGAATGGGGTCGAGAGGAACAGATAGATCAGCCATGATTGAATGGCAGAGTACACTCGATGGGCTGAATGGCCTAATTCTGCTCCTAAAAGCGATCAAATTATGAACCGGGGTAATGGCTCCAGCGCCGGCTGCAGGAGGCGCCCACGGGACACGAAGAAGTCCGGGCGAGGAGAGGAGAGGAGAGGGGGTCCGGTTCATGGGCCGACCCGGTCGAGGGCGACGGAGGAAGGCCCTGCAGGAGCCTGGGGCTCGCCTGGATTGGGAACCTGCTCCAGTAAACCAAGCGCGCGGGCGGACTGGACTCTGGAAATGCCGCCAAAACATGGCAGTGCCCGCATGAGTAATATATGCAAAAAGTATTCCTTTAAAAAAAAATTGTTTTTTCTATTTTTTTTTAAAGTAAAAAGGAAAGAATGAAAAGGAAGAAGAAAGATACGGAAAAAAAAGAAGAAAACCCCCCTAAACTAACAAAGAAGTGAGAAAAAATGCGGAGAAATATCCCACTATCCTTCCCTGCACCCGCTCACCCGACCCTAGCGTCGGTTTTGAATTTGTGTTCAACCATTATGTTGTTGAAGACATTCAATGAAAGGAGACCATATTTTGGAAAATTGGTCTGATTTGGCAGACAAAACAAGCCTGATTTTTTCTAAATGTAGTGTCTCGGTCATTTCTGTGATCCACATCTTCACTGTGGGAACTGTTATCTTTTTCCAGAATTTAAGTATAAGTTTTTCAATGTGCAGTCGCACTTGTGAGAAATAAACTACCAATGAACTATTGAACCAATGAATCTGTGACGGTGCATTTTGGACACAAGGATGGAAGGATGAGACATCTCAAACTACAGAGGTTTACGTTATTCACGTTTTTGGCCGTGGCCGGGTTCAGACAGCACCATTTGTGTCGCGCCAATGTTTATATACTTTTCCAACTATAAAGTTTAGTCAGCACTGCGAAAATATACACAACAAGAAATAGTGCCGAAACTCGTCCAATATTTTCAGCATTCACACATTCATTATATTCCGTAATGTTCGCAAAGTATCCTTATACCTAACATAACCTAGTATGGACATTGACTTCTCCAATTTCCGGTAGTCCCTGCTTTCTCCCTCCTTCCCCTCCCCTCCCCGCTCTCCCACAGCCTACTGTCTCTGCCTCTTCCTTTCTTTTTCCCACACCCCCCCCCCCACATCAGTCTGAAGCTGGGTCTCGACCCGAAACATCGCCTATTCCTTCGCTCCGTATCTGCTCACTCACCCGCTGAGTTTCTCCAGCATTTTTGTCTACCGTCGATTTTTCCAGCATCTGCAGTTCTTTCTTAAACTTATACCTAACATCATTAGTTTTCGATTTTAGTTTGGAGATACAGAGCAGATCAGGCCCTTTGGCCCACCGAGTCCGCGCCGACCAGCGATCCCCGCACACTAACACTATTCTACACACACTAGGGACAGTTTACATTTACACCAAGCCAATCAACCTACAAACCTGTACGTCTTTGGAGTGTGGGAGGAAACTGGAGGACTTCAAGATGCTTTCAAGAGAGAGTTAGATAGAGCTGTTAAAGATAGCGGAGTCAGCGGATATGGGGAGAAGGCAGGAACGGGGTACTGATTGTGGATGATCAGCCATGATCACAGTGAATGGCGGCGCTGGCTCGAACGGCTGAATGGCCTACTCCTGCACCTATTGTCTATTGGCACCAGGAGCAAACCCACGCAGGTCACATGGATAACATACAAACTCCGTACAGACAGCACCCGTAGTCAGGATCGAACCGGGATCTCTGGAGCTGTAAGGCAGCAAATCCTTAATTTAGTTTAGTTTAGTTTATTGTCACGTGTACCAAGGTACAGTGAAAAACTTTTCTGTTGGGTGCTAACCTGTCAGCGGAGAGACTATACATGTTTACAATCAAGCTGTCCACTTTGTACAGATACATGATAAAGGGAATAACGTTTAGGGCAAGTTAAAGTCCAACGCCAGAGTCCGGGTTCGATCCTGACTGAGAGTGCTGTCTGTATGGAGTTTGTACTGTACGTTCTCCCTGTGACCGTGTGGGTTTTCTCCGGATGCTCCAGTTTCCTCCCACACTTCAAAGACGTGCAGGTTTGTTGTTTAAATGACTTTGATAAAAATTGTAAAATGTCCCTAGTGTGTGGGATAGTGCTAGTGTGCAGGGTGATTGCTGGTCGGCACGGACTCGGTGGGCTAGAAGGGCCTGTTTCTGCGCTGTATCTCTAAAGTCTATAGTCGAAAGATAGTATCTGCCAAGATATGACTACACGAGTCATGGAGTTTAATTGCTTGACCTCGAAGCCTCGCAGTGTCAGAGTGTCAGCTGCAAGAGACATTGATAAGCAAGCTTATCACAGGAGGCAGGCTGTCATATTAGCACGGGGCAGAGCAGATGGGGCAGCGATACAGCATGGAAACAGGTCCTTGTGCCTGCTGAGTCCATGCCGACCATCGATCCCCCCATTCACACTAGTAGTCTCTCTACGGTGGCGCAGCGGTAGAGTTGCTGCCTCACAGCGCCACAGACCCGGGTTCGATCCTGACTACAGGCGTTGTCTGTACGGAGTTTGTACGTCCTCCCTGTAACTGGATTTCCTCTGGCTACTTCGGTTTCCTCCCACATTCCGCAGACGTACAGGTTTGTAGGTTAATTGGCCGGGTGTAAGTGTAAATTGTCCCTAATGTGTGTAGGATAGTGTTAAGGGCCTGTCCCACTGTACGAGGTAAATCAAGAGTTCTCCTGAGTTTTCCCCTGATTCGAACTCGGAGAATGTCCGTAGCTGGTCCGTAGGAGTTCGTGGATGTCACGTAGCAGCCCGTACGAGTAACGGTAGGTACTCAGGAAATCTGGTAAACTCGTTTTTTCAACACTGTAAAAAATGTCCACGAGTAAAAAAATACTCATGATGAAAAAATTGTTACTTTTTACTTGTTCGAACCACTATGAGACATCCACGAACTCCTACGGAACTGCTACGGACATTCTTCGAATTCGAATCAGGGAAAAACTCGGGAAAACTCTTGAATTACCTCGTACAGTGGGACGGAGGGCCCTTAAGTGTATGGAGTGATCGCTGGTCGGCGCGGACTCGGTGGGCTGAAGGGGCCTGTTTCCACGCTGTTTTCCCCGCTGTTTCTCAAATCTAAACTAGTCGAAGGGACTGTTTCCACGTTGTATTTCTGGTGTCTAAATCTCCATGATTAAAGTTCAAAGAAAGGACTCAGAGTGCTGGAGTAACTCAGCGGGTCAGGCAGCATCTGTGGGGAACATGGATAGGTGACGTTTCACAGAGTGCTGGAGTAACTCAGTGGGTCAGGCAGCATCTCTGGAGAACATGGAAAGGTGACGTTTCAGGTTGGGACCCGTCATCAGACCCAGACTGACCTGCTGAGCTACTCCAGCAATTTGTGTTCTTTAGGGTGAACCGTTATCTGTAATTCCTTGCTTTTACATTCAAAGAAAGCAGTTCGACGACTTTGATTTTGTTGTTTGTATTTTGTTTGTAAGGGGCTGGACAGGCTAGATGCAGGAAGATTGTTCCCGGTGTTGGGGAAGTCCAGAACAAGGGGTCGCAGTTTAAGGATAAGGGGGAAGTGTTTTAGGACCGAGATGAGAAGATCTTTTTTCACACAGAGAGTGGTGAATCTGTGGAATTCTCTGCCACAGAAGATAGTTGAGGCCAGTTCATTGGTTATATTTAAGAGGAAGTTAGATGTTAAAGGGATCAGGGGGTATGGAGAGAAGGCAGGTACGGGATACTGAGTTGGATGATCAGCCATGATCATATTGAATGGCGGTGCAGGCTCGAAGGACCAAATGGCTTACTCCACCTTTTTTCTATGTTTCTATGTTTCTATGGTTCTAAATCAATGCTGACTAACTAGCATTGATTTAGAACAACAAAATCAAACAAATCACAGGTCGTCGAATTGCACTCAGTCGGTTTTATTCTGTTTTAACAGAGAAGCATTAAAAAAAGTTGGGACTGTAGTTGCAGGCATCTTGGGTAAAAATAATAGACTTCTGGAGAAACTCAGAGGGTCAAGCTGCATCTGTGAAGGAAAATGGACAGACAATGTTTCATGCCAGGTCCTTCTTCAGACTGACCCATTGAGTTCATAAGATCTTAATACATAGGGGCAGAATAAGGCCATTTGCCCCATCGAGTCTGTTCTGCTATTCGATTATCACTGATCTAACTTTCCCTCTCATTCCCCCATATGCTTTGATACCTTTACTAAGGGCGGCACGGTGGCACAGTGGTAGAGTTGCTGCCTCACAGCGCCAGAGACTCGGGTTCGATCCTGGCTACGGGTGCTGTCTGTATGGAGTTTGTACGTTCTCCCCATGACCTGCGTGGGTTTTCTCCGGGTGCTCAGGTTTCCCCCCACACTCCAAAGAGGTTCAGGTTTGGAGATTAATTGACGTTGGTAACATGTTAAATTGTCCCTAGTGTATAGGGTAGTGCTAGTGTACGGGGTGATCGCTGGTCATCATGGACTCTGTGGGCCGAAGGGCCTGTTTCCATGCCGTATCTCTAAGTTTAAAGGCTAAAGACTAATGTCTGAGCAAGAACCTCCAGCAGTCTATTATCTATTACTCATTGTTAAAAATTGTTCAGCCATTTCGAAAGCCAGCTAGGAATCATAGTCATAGTCATAGTCATAGCATCATAGCGTCATTGAGTCAAGTCAAGTCAAGTCACTTTTATTTCTATAGCAGATTTAAAAACTACTCTCGTTGACCAAAGAGCTTTACATTGGTGGAGGTACTAACGTGCTACAAACAGTGGTTATGGAGTGATACACTGTGTGAACAGGCCCTTCTGCCCAACTCGCCCACACCGGCCAACAATGTCCCAGCTACACTAGTCCCACCTGCCTGCGTTTGGTCCATATCCCTCCAAACCTGTTCTATCCATGTACTTATCTAACTGTTTCTTAAACGTTACGATAGTCCCAGCCTCAACTACCTCCTCTGGCAGCTTGTTCCATACACCCACCACCCTCTGTGTGAAAAATATTACCCCTCGAATTCCTATTAAATCAACAAATTAGGTCATATGTTGTGTGTTTGAAGTCATACCAGATACCAGATGATGCGGATAACATAGTTCCTTGTTTAAAGTGAATCAGATCTGCTTTTATAACCACAAACTATAGTTTCATATTTGCCATATTTGCTACTATATTAGTAGGAATGTATTTTGCTCATAAAATTTAAGTGCTGCAGGTTTAGTTTAGTTTAGTTTAGTTATGAGAGGCACGGTGGCGCTGCGGTAGAGTCATTGCCTGACAGCACCAGAGACCCGGGTTCCTATCCTGACTACGGGTGCCGTCCGAAAGAATTTTGCAAAGATCCTTGCGACCTGTGTGGGTTTTCTCCGGGTGCTCTGGTTTCCTCCCACGTGGAAAAGACGTGCAGGTTTGTAAAATTGACTTGGTATAGTAGTGTGTGTAGATTAGTGTTACTGTCCGGGGATCGCTGGTCGGCGGGGACTTAGTGGGCCGAAGGGCCTGTTTCTGCACTGTATCTCTACACTAAACTAAAGATACAGCGCGGAAACAGGCCCTTCGGCCCGCCGAGTCCTCGCCAACCAGCAATCACCCTGTTCACTAACACTGAAGAAGGAATGACAGGGGTGGGACAAGTCATTGATTATGTTGACTGCTTTCCCAAGGCAGCATGAAGTGTAGACAAAGTCAAAGGCGGGGAGTCTGGTCTGTGTAATGGACTGGGCTAGATCTACAACTCTTGTTAATTTAACTGAATTTAAATTCCCAGGAGTAAATAGCTATTTCAAACCCAAAAGATGTGATTGCGGCAGCTAGACACTTTGCTGTCACTAGTTAGTTTAGTTTAGTTTAGAGATATAGTATGGAAACAGGCCCTTCGGCCCACGCCGACCAGCGATGACCCTGTACACTAGCACTATCCTACACACTAGGGAGAATTCTAATTTTACAGGAGCCAATTAACCTACAAACCCACACTCCTTTGGACACGGACACCCGGAGAAACCGGAGCACCCGGAGAAATGCACGCCTGTCACAGGGAGAACGTGCAAACTCCGTACAGACAGCACCCGTGGTCAGGATCGAACCTGGGTCTCTGGCGCTGTAAGGTAGCAACTCTATCTTTTTTTTTCTTTCAAAATATACTTTATTTGAGAGACAAATATATACAATACATGATCCTTACAAGACTCCATTCAACATTCTCAGAGGCTATACATACATACAATATTTGCCATGGAGGGGGTACAGAGAAGGTTCACCTGACTGATTCCTGGGATGTCAGGACTTTCATATGAGGAAAGACTGGATAGACTTGGCTTGTACTCGCTAGAATTTAGAAGGCTGAGGGGCGATCTTATAGAAACTTACTAAATTCTTAAGGGGTTGGATAGGCTAGATGCAGGAAGATTGTTCCCGATGTTGGGGGAGTCCAGAACAAGGGGTCACAGTCGAAGGATAAGGGGGAATTCCTTTAGGACCGAGATGAGGAAAACATTTTTCACACAGAGAGTGGTGAGTCTCTGAAATTCTCTGCCACAGAAGGTAGTTGAGGCCAGTTCATTGGCTATATTTAAGAGGGAGTTAGATTGTGGCCCTTGTGGCTAAAGGGATCAGGGGGTATTGAGAGAAGGCAGGTACGGGATACTGAGTTGGATGATCAGCCATGATCATATTGAATGGCGGTGCAGGCTCGAAGGGCTGAATGGCCTACTCCTGCACCTATTTTCTATGTTTCTATGTTTCTAATACTGTTTACACAAATTACACAAATTTATCCCCCACCCTTGCCACTCATTTGGCCCACTTCCTCTATTTTGAGGGGCGCCTCTACCACACCCCGCTCCCCCATGTCCAACAGCGGAAGGACCCTAGACTGTGGCCCTCCCCCACCGAGCTTCAGTGCTTCCCTCAGCACGTACTCCTGCAGTCTGCAGCAGGCCAGTCGGCAACATTCCCCGACGGACATCCCGCTCCGCTGGCAGGTCAACAAACTTTCGGGCAGACCAAAGAGCGTCTTTCACCGAGTTGATGACCTTCCAGCAGCACTCGATGTCAGTCCCTGAATGCAAAAATATGGAACGCTTCACGAATTTGCGTGTCGTTGCGCAACTATGCCTCCCACTGAGATTATACTTAGACGAGGTCACCGTGCCATTGAATAAATGTACATTCATCACCTATCACCAAGGAGGAGAATGGAAGCAAAGAGCAGTGTACATATGAGATAAACAACAGCATTCCTCTTGGCAGTGTGTGACAATAGGCAATAGGTGTAGTAGTAGGCCATTCGGCCCTTCAAATCAGCACCGCTGTTCAATGTGATCATGGCTGATGTGCTTACAAATGTGTACCTGCTGCTTTCATCAGCTGGAGTTTGTTCAATAGACAATAGACAATAGACAAGAGGTGCAGGAGTAGGCCATTCGACTCTTCGAGCCAGCACCGCCATTCAACGTGATCATGGCTGATCATCCACATTCAGTACCCCATTCCTGCCTTCTCCCCATATCCCCTGACTCCGCTATCTTTAAGAGCCCTATCTAGCTCTCTCTTGAAAGTATCCGTAGAACCGGCCTCCACCGCCCTCTGAGGCGGAGAATTCCACACTCACAACTCTCTGTGAGAAAAAGTGTTTCCTCGTCTTCGTTCTAAATGGCTTACCCCTTATTCTTAAACCGTGGCCCCTGGTTCTGGACTCCCCCAACACCGGGAACATTTCAATATTTAGAGACGGCAGATAAGATTGAATTTGTTTAGACAGTTATGCACCATTGATCCTTGAATCAATAGATTGCCAAATCCATCCAGACACTTGAAGTGGGGGCGCCCTGTGACCGTGTGGGCTTACAGGCCCGCTGTGCTGCTGCAAGTAAGAATTTCATTCTTCTCTTGCTGCCACTAACACGTTTGACTTGACCCTTGAGTATTTTTTCTCTTCTGTGTGGGAAGGCAGAGTCATTTCATTAATCAAGGTGGGAGAAACAGAACAACAATGCGGCAGCAACTTAAATGCCGCTTTCAGATAATGTCATGCCATAAGAGATAATATTTTTTTGCTGAGGTCAGCAAGATTTCTAAATGCCTTGTGAAAAGTTGTACAGAATGCGCTGAACTCTGCTCCCTAACGCAACGTGAGCCTATTGAATGAGAGTAGTCATAGTCATAGAGTCATACAGCGTGGAAACTGGCCCTTCAGCCTAACATGCACCATTTACTCTAGTCCCACCTGCCTGCGTTTGGCCCATATCCCTCTAAACCTGTCCTATCCATGTTCCTGTCAAAATGTTTCTTGAATGTTGTGATGGTCCCTGCTTCAACTACCTCCTCCGGCAGCTCGTTGCATACACCCACCACCCTTTGTGTGAAGAGTTTCCTTTTAAATCTTTCCCCCCTCATCTTAAACTTACCTCCTCTGCTTTTCGATTCCCCAACTCTGGGCAAGAGTGCGTCTACCCGATCTATTCCTCTCATGATTTTATACACCGCTATAAGATCACCCCTCATCCTCCTGCGCTCCAAGGATTAGAGTTCCAGCCTGCTTAGCCTCCCCCTATAGCTCATATCCTCGAGTCCTGGCAATATCCTTGTAAATCCTCTCTGCACTCTTTCCAGCTTGACAGCATCTTTCCTGTAACATGCTGCCCAGAACTGAACACAATACTCTAAATGCTGCCTGACCAACGTCATATATAACTGCATCACAATGAGTAGTTGTGGCATTGTACTAATTTGTTCTAAAGCCTCAAAACACTCCCTCTTTTAGTTACACCATGTTACTTTAATAAGCTGGATTGAAGCCAATTCAGGAATTTCTTGTCCCTGCTATGTATGTATCTTGGGACATTTCATGTACTAAAACATGATATGAGAAAATGCCAACACTTTGTCAAGAGTCAAGAGTGTTTTTTATTGTTATATGTACTGACTGCGGAACAATAAAATTCTTACTTGCGGCACAGTGGTGCAGTTGTAGAGTTGTTGCCTCACAGCGCCAGAGACCCGGGTTCGATCCTCACTAAGGGTGCTGTCTGTGTGGAAACATAGAAACATAGAAAATAGGTGCAGGAGTAGGCCATTCGGCCCTTTGAGCCTGCACCGCCATTCAATATGTTCATGGCTGATCATCCAACTCAGTATCCTGTACCTGCCTTCTCTCCATACCCCCTGATCCCTTTAGCCATAAGGGCCACATCTAACTCCCTCTTAAATATAGCCAATGAACTGGCCTCAACTACCTTTTGTGGCAGAGAATTCCACAGACTCACCACTCTCTGTGTGAAAAAAGACCTTCTCATCTCGGTCCTAAAAGACTTCCCCCTTATCCTTAAACTGTGACCCCTTGTTCTGGAGTTCCCCAACATCGGGAACAATCTAGCCTGTCCAACCCCTTAAGAATTTTGTATGTCTCGATAAGATCCCCCCTCAATCTTCTAAATTCCAGCGAGTGCAAGCCGAATCTATCCAGTCTTTCTTCATATGGAAGTCCTGCCATCCCAGGAATCAGTCTGGCGAACCTTCTCTGTACTCTCTCTATGGCAAGAATGTCTTTCCTCAGATTAGGAGACCAAAACTGTATGCAATACTCCAGGTGTGGCCTCACCAAGACCCTGTACAACTGCAGTAGAACCTCCCTGCTCTTGTACTCAAATCCTTTTGCTATGAATGCCAAAATACCATTCGCTTTCTTCACAGCCTGCTGCACCTGCATGCCTACTTTCCATGACTGGAAGGCGTTTGCAGCCCAGGCCACCCTTGACTCCCACACGGACATTGACTCCTACACATCCTCTGTTCTGGACTTTATAAACTCCACCATCAATAGTGTCACCTCCCTCAAACAGGTCACCATATTCCCGAATCAGAAGCCATGGATGAACAGCGAGGTCAGGCTACTGCTGAAAGCACGGGACACCGCTTTCAGGTCAGGCGATGCTCGAGCCTACAGTTCAGCCAGGGCTAACCTGAAGAGGGGCATCAAGAAGGCCAAGCACTGCCATAAGCTCAGGATTGAGGAGCACTTCAACAACAACTCCGACCCCCGACGCATGTGGCAAGGCATCCAGGCCATCACGGACTACAGACCCGCCAACACCACCCCTACATCCAGCGACGCCTCCTTCCTTGAGGAGCTCAATCACTTCTATGGCCGCTTCGACAGGGACAATCTAGAGACAGCCATCAAGGCTGTGCTACCTGCCGATCACCAACCCCTCACACTCACCCCCTACGACGTATACGTGGCACTGAGTAGGACTAATGCACGTAAAGCTGCTGGCCCTGACGGCATCCCCGGGCGTGTGCTCAGGGTCTGTGCGGCGCAGCTGGCAGACGTCTGGACTGACATCTTCAATCTGTCACTTGCCCAAGCAGTTGTCCCCACGTGCCTTAAAACCACCTCCATCGTGCCAGTGCCAAAACGCTCCACTGCGGCAAGCCTCAACGACTTCCGCCCAGTTGCACTTACCCCCATCATCACCAAGTGCTTCGAGAGGCTGGTCCTGGCACACCTCAAAAGCTGCCTACCCCCACACTGGATCCCTATCAGTTTGCCTACCGCAAGAACAGGAGTACGGTGGATGCCATCTCAACGGCACTTCACTCCGCCCTCTCCCACCTCGACAACAGAGACACTTACGTAAGAATGCTGTTCATCGATTACAGCTCAGCATTCAACACCATTATACCATCAAAATTGATCGCCAAACTCGGTAATCTGTGCATCGCTCCTTCCCTCTGCAACTGGATACTGGACTTTCTAACCAACAGACCCCAGTCTGTTAGGTTAGACAAGCACACCTCTTCAACCCTCACCCTGAACACCGGCGTTCCACAGGGCTGTGTGCTGAGCCCCCTCCTCTACTCCCTCTTCACCTATGACTGCACACCTGTACATGGTACTAACACCATCATCAAGTATGCAGATGATACAACGGTGATTGGCCTCATCAGCAACAACGATGAGTCGGCCTACAGGGAGGAGGTCCAGCACTTAGCAGCATGGTGCGCTGACAACAACCTGGCCCTTAACTCCAAGAAGACCAAGGAGCTCATTGTAGACTTCAGGAAGTCCAGGGGCGGCACGCACACCCCCATCCACATTAACGGTACGGAGGTGGAACGTGTTTCTAGCTTCAGGTTCCTGGGAGTCAACCTCTCCGACGACCTCTCTTGGACCCACAATACCTCAACTCTGATCAAGAAGGCTCACCAGCGTCTCTTCTTCCTGAGGAGACTGAAGAAGGTCCATCTGTCTCCTCAGATCCTGGTGAACTTCTACCGCTGCACCATCGAGAGCATCCTTACCAACTGCATCACAGTTTGGTATGGCAACTGCTCTGTCTCCGACCGGAAGGCATTGCAGAGGGTGGTGAAAATTGCCCAACGCATCACCGGTTCCTCACTCCCCTCCATTGAATCTGTCCAAAGCAAGCGTTGTCTGCGGAGGGCGCTCAGCATCGCCAAGGACCTCTCGCACCCCAACCATGGACTGTTTACCCTCCTACCATCCGGGAGGCGCTACAGGTCTCTCCGTTGCCGAACCAGCAGGTCCAGGAACAGCTTCTTTCCGGCGGCTGTCACGCTACTCAACAACGTACCTCGGTGACTGCCAATCACCCCCCCCCCCCCCCCCCCCCCCCCGGACACTTATTGTTATTTATTCAAATCATTTGCTGTGTCGCTCTTCCAGGGAGATGCTAAATGCATTTCGTTGTCTCTGTACTGTACACTGACAATGACAATTAAAATTGAATCTGAATCTGAATCTGACTGGTGTACCATGACACCCAGGTCTCATTGCATCTCCCGTTTATACGATCTCCCCATGACCTCGTGGGTTTTCTCCAGGTGCTCTGGTTTTCTCCCACATTCAAAGACGTACAGGATTGTAGGTTAATTGGTCATCTGTAAATTGGGTAGGGACTCACCAGAGGCACCGAACGTCGTGAATAATCGTTTTATTTACCCAGGCAGTATAGGTTAGATATACATCCACGTTTAGTCCTCTGACACAAAAGTCATTGTTGCCGCTGCTAGGTGGCGGGACAGTCACCCGTACAGATGGCCAGCGTGTAGGGAGTGGGGGTGCAGGAGGAGGGTTAACATAGAACTAGCGTGAATGGGCGTTCGATGGGCGGCGTGGACTCGATAACAATCTCACCCTGGCTACTGTTCACACCAGATCCGTGGGTTCTTTGGGTGAGGAAACCAAATGTAATGTTTCTCAGTATGGCGACAAGACAAAAATAAGTGCAATTCTCAGTACAGGAAGGGGAAGCGGCCATATTTGGAGTATTGCATGCAGTTCCGATCGCCCCATTACAGGAAGGATGATGAGACTTTGGAGAGCGTGTCGAGGAGATTTATCACAATGCTACCTGGACTCGTGGCCTTCAACTACAAGGACAATAGGTCTCTGATTCTCCATCTTTGTGAATTATGGTCACAGTTACTTTAATTACTTTTGTTACTCTTAGACAATAGTTACAATAGACAATAGGTGCTGGAGTAGGCCATTCGGCCCTTCGAGCCAGCACCGCCATTCAATGTGATCATGGCTGATCATCCGCAATCAGTACCCCGTTCCTGCCTTCCCCCCATATCCCCTGACTCCGCTATCTTTAAGAGCCCTATCTAGCTCTCTCTTGAAAGTATCCAGAGAACCGGCCTCCACCGCCCTCTGAGGCAGAGAATTCTGAGGAGATAAGGTTGAAGTGGGACTTGACAGAAATGTAAACAATTATGAGAGGTGCAGATAGGGTAGACAGTCAGAACGTTTTTCCTCGGGTGGAAATGTCCAACACTCAAGAGCATATTTCCGACGATCTTTCCTGGACCCAGCACACCGATGCAATTACAAAGAAGGCACATCAGCGCCTCTACCTCCTGAGAAGATTACGGAGATTCGGCATGTCAAAGAGGATTTTCCTGAACTTCTACAGGTGCACAGTAGAGAGCTTGCTGACCGGTTGCATCGTGGCTTGGTTCGGTAATTTGAGCGTCCAGGAGCGGAAAAGACTGCAGAAAGTTGTGACCACTGCCCAGTCCATCACCGGCTCTGACCTCCCCACCATCGCTGCCTCAAAAAGACAGCCAGCATCATCAAAGACCCACACCATCCTGGCCACACACTCATGTCACCACTGCCATCGGGAAGAAGGTACAGGAGCCTGAAAACTGTAACGTCCAGGTTCAGGAACAGCTCCATCCCCACACCCATCAGGCTATAAAACACGACAATAAACAAATAAGCTCTGAACTGCAACAGGCTATTATTACTATTGCACTATATTTGTTATTTATTGAGATTGAGTATGTGTGCATGTGTATACACACGCTGAACTTATTCTTTCTCCTGTTATGCATTATGTTTACATATTCTGTTGTGCTGCAGCAAGCACAAGTTTCATTGTCCTACCTGGGATATATGATGATAAAACACTCTCTCGCTCGAAAAAGTAAGATGAGAGGGGAAAAAGTTTAATGGAGAGTGCGGAGCAGGTTTTTTACGCAGAGGTTAGTGAGTGCTTGGAACGTGCTGCCAGGAGTGGTGGTGATGGCAAATGCGAGAGTGGCATTCAAGAGGCTTCCTGATAGGCACATGGAACAGAGGGATCAAGTCAAGAGTCAAGAGAGTTTATTGTCATGTGTCCCAGATAGGACAGTGAAATTCTTGCTTTGCTTTAGCACAACAGAACATAGTAGGCATTGACTACAAAATAGATCTGTGTGTCCATATACCATTATATAAATATATACACATATACACATAAATATATACACATATGGATCATGTACAGACAGATGAGGTCAGTTTAACTTGGCATCATATCCGGCACAAACATTGTGGGCGGAAGGGCCCGTTCCTGTGCTGTGCTAAGTTCTAATCTAGTTCTCACCATTGTAGTTTAGTTTAGTTTATAGATACAGCGCGGAAACAGGCCCTTCGGCCCACCGAGTCCGCACCGTCCAGCGATCCCCGCACACTAACACGACACACAAATTTACATTTGTACCAAGCCAATTAACCTATGAACCTGCACGTCTTTGGAGTGTGGGAGGAAACCGATGATCTCGGAGAAAACCCACGCAGGTCACGGGGAGAACGTACGAACTCCGTACAGACAGCACCCGTAGCCAGGATCGAACTGGGGTCTATGGAAGTACTGTTGAGGAGCCTGTACTTCAATAATAAATATAAAAGAGATTTAATCACTGCTTGACTTACTAAATAATAGATTCAGAGTCTATCACTGGCTGTTGAGCAAAGTATCTTTGCCACGTAAATATACCTTAAAGCGATAGAATCAATCAAAAAGAAAAGTAATTACAATTAGTACCAAAGGCAAATCTTGAAAGGGAAATTTAGCAAAGAACTAGATGACCTCCAAGGGTAGTCAAAGTCAGTGACGGCACGGTGGTGCAGCGGTAGAGTTGCTGCCTCACAGCGCCAGAGACCCGGGTTCAATCCTGACTACTGGTGCTGTCAGTACGGAGCTTGTACACTCTCCCCGTGACCGTGTGGGTTTTTACCCGGGTGCTCCGGTTTCCTCCCACACACCAAAGACGTACGGGTTTGTGGGTTAATTTGACTTGCTAAAATTGTTTAAAAAAATTGTCCCCAGTGTGTGTAGGATACTGCTGGTGTACAGGGTGATCGTTAGTCGGCACGGACTCGGTGGGCCGAAGGGCCTTTTTGTGCGCTGTATCTCTAAACTAAACTAAATTCAGCTAAACTAAACTAAACTCATTTGTAAGAGCAAGGGTTAAACCAAAATAAATATTTGATCATCACAGTTTATTTATATAATTGGACATAATGTGGTCCAATATTTAAAACCATACATTCTGTTCTTATTTTCACACCACGAGTTGCTTTAATTTTACTTAAGGTCAAATAACAAAAAAATTAGCAACTGTGGAAAGGGAGGAACAGTTCCAAGACATTAGACAATAGACAATAGACAATAGGTGCAGGAGTAGGCCATTCGGCCCTTCGAGCCAGCACCGCCATCATGGCTGATCATCCACATTCAGTACCCCGTCTCACCATATCCCCTGACTCCGCTATCCTTAAGAGCTCTATCTAGCTCTCCCTTGAAAGCATCCAGAGAATTGGCCTCCACCGCCCTCTGAGGCAGAGAATTCCACAGGTTCACAACTCTCTGGGTGAAAACTTTTAATTCTTGAGTTGGAGATTCGCAGTGAAGCAGACCGGTGGGTATAATTGCAATTTGGCCAATTTGCGAAGATCATTTTGACTATAAACGTAGCTGTATGAAATTATATTGAAAAGCGGCGGCTGCTGCAACAGTGAGTAAAGACTAATGGACACAAAAAGAAATGATGAACAGAGTCATCGAGTGATACAACGTGGAAACAAACCCTTCGGCCCACCTTGCCAACATGTCCCAGCTACACCAGTCTCACCTGCCTGCGTTTGGCCCATATCACTCCAAACCTGATGTATCCATGTACCTGTCTGAATGTTTCTTAAATCGTATGAATCGTTAGAAATGCGTGCAACAAGGGTAACACGGTTATAATGGGTGACTTCAATCTGCATGTAGATTGGGTGAATCAAATTGGCAGGGGTGCTGAGGAAGAGGATTTCCTGGAATGTATGCGGGATAGTTTTCTCAACCAACATGTGGAGGAACCAACGAGAGAGCAGGCTATCCTAGACTGGGTATTGAGTAATGAGGAAGGGTTAGTTAGCAGTCTTGTTGTGCGTGGCCCCTTGGGCAAGAGTGACCATAATATGGTTGAGTTCTTCATTAGGATGGAGAGTGACAAAATTAAGTCAGAAACAAGGGTTCTGAACTTGAACAAAGGTAACTTTGAAGGTATGAGATGTGAATTGGCCAAGATAGACTGGCAGGTGATTCTTAAAGGGTTGACAGTGGATGTGCAATGGAAGGTATTTAAAGACTGCATGGATGAAGTACAAAAGTTGTTCATACCAGTTTGGCAAAAGAATAAATCGGGGAAGGTGGTGCATCCATGGATAACAAGGGAAATCAGGGATAGTATAAAAACAAAAGATGAGGCATACAAATTTGCCAGAAAAAGCAGCCTACCGGAGGACTGGGAGAAATTCAGAATCCAGCAGAGGAGGACAAAGGGCTTAATTAGGAAAGGGAAAATAGATTATGAAAGGAAACTGGCAGGGAACATAAAAACTGACTGCAAAAGTTTTTATAGATATGTAAAGAGAAAGAGACTAGTTAAAACAAATGTTGGTCCCTTGCAGTCAGAAACAGGTGAATTGATCATGGGGAACAAGGACATGGCAGACCAATTGAATAACTACTTTGGTTCTGTCTTCACTAAGGAAGACATAAATAATCTGCCGGAAATAGCAGTGGAACGGGGGTCAAATAAGATGGAGGAACTGAGTGAAATCCAGGTTAGCCGGGAGGTGGTGTTGGGTAAATTGAACGGATTGAAGGCCGATAAATCCCCAGGGCCAGATAGTCTGCATCCCAGAGTACTCAAGGAGGTAGCCACAGAAATAGTGGATGCATTAGTGACAATTTTTCAAAATTCCTTAGATTCTGGAGTAGTTCCTGAGGATTGGAGGGTAGCTAATGTAACCCCACTTTTTAAAAAAGGAGGGAGAGAGAAAGCGGGGAATTACAGACCAGTTAGTCTAACATCGGTAGTGGGGAAACTGCTAGAGTCAGTTATTAAAGATGGGATAGCAGCGCATTTGGAAAGTGGTGAAATCATTGGACAAAGTCAGCATGGATTTACGAAAGGTAAATCATGTCTGACAAATCTGATAGAATTTTTCGAGGATGTAACTAGTAGAGTGGATAAGGGAGAACCAGTGGATGTGTTATATCTAGACTTTCAGAAGGCTTTCGACAAGGTCCCGCATAAGAGATTAGCATACAAACTTAAAGCACACGGTATTGGGGGTTCAGTATTGATGTGGATAGAGAACTGGCTAGCAGACAGGAGGCAAAGGGTAGGAGTAAACGGGTCCTTTTCAGAATGGCAGGCAGTGACTAGTGGGGTGCCGCAAGGCTCAGTGCTGGGACCCCAGCTATTTACAATATATATTAATGATTTGGACGAGGGAATTCAATGCAACATCTCCAAATTTGCAGATGATACCAAGCTGGGGGGTATAGTTAGGTGTGAGGAGGATGCTTGGAGGCTGCAGGGTGATTTGGATAGGCTGAGTGAATGGGCAGATGCATGGCAGATGCAGTACAATGTGGATAAATGTGAGGTTATCCACTTTGGTGGCAAAAACATGAGGGTAGACTATTATCTGAATGGTGGCAGATTAGGTAAGGGGGAGATGCAACGAGACCTGGGTGTCATGGTACACCAGTCATTGAAAGTAGGCATGCAGGTGCAGCAGGCAGTGAAGAAAGCAAATGGTATGTTAGCATTCATAGCGAAAGGATTTGAGTATAGGAGCAGGGAGGTTCTACTGCAGTTGTACAGGGTTTTGGTGAGGCCACACCTGGAGTACTGCGTACAGTTTTGGTCTCCAAATCTGAGGAAAGACATCCTTGCCATAGAGGGGGTACAGAGAAGATTCACCAGACTGATTCCTGGGATGTCAGGACTTTCATATGAGGAAAGATTGGATAGACTCGGTTTGTACTCGATGGAATTTAGAAGATTGAGGGGGGATCTTATAGAAACCTACAAAATTCTTAAGGGGTTGGACAAGCTAGATGCTGGAAGATTGTTCCCGATGTTGGGGGAGTCCAGAACAAGGGGTCACAGTCTAAGGATAAGGGGGAATTCCTTTAGGACCGAAATGAGGAAAACATTCTTTACACAGAGAGTGGTGAGTCTCTGGAATTCTCTGCCACAGAAGGTAGTTGAGGCCAGTTCATTGGCTATATTTAAGAGGGCGTTAGATGTGGCACTTGTGGCTAAAGGGATCAGGGGGTATGGAGAGAAGGCAGGTACGGGATACTGAGTTGGATGATCAGCCATGATCACATTGAATGGCGGTGCAGGCTCGAAGGGCCGAATGGCCTACTCCTGCACCTATTTTCTATGTCTATGTTTCTATGTATCTGCCTCAATAGACAATGGGTGCAGGAGTAGGCCATTCGGCCCTTCGAGCCAGCATTCAACAACCTCCTCCGGCAGCTCGTTCCATGCCGCCACCACCCTTTGTGTTAAAAAGATACCCCTCAGGTTCCTCACCAATGTTTATACAACGGTTACACAAAAGGCTGGAGAAACTCAGCGGGTGCAGCAGCATCTAAGGAGCGAAGGAGATAGGCGACGTTTCGGGTCGAGACCCTTCTTCAATGTTTATACAACTGCAGCTTGACCTCCCAACTTCTATAATCAATAACTCTTCCCATAAAACCTGGGTCATTATATAAATATTCATATGGATCACAGAAGGTATGCAAAACATGTGCCCCCTTGATCAAGATCTATTAGTTGCTAACCATTTTAACTCCCCTTCCCACCCCACTCCCATGCACACGGTGGAGCAGCGGTAGAGTTGCTGCCTTACAGTGCCAGGTTCGATCCTGACTGTCAGTACAGAGTCTGTACGTTCTTCCTGTGACTGCGTGGGTTTTCTCCGGGTACTCCGGTTTCCTCCCACATTCCAAAGACGTACAGGTTTGTACAGTCACTGGTTTTGGTAAAAATTGTCCCTGGTGTCTTGGATAAGAACTAGTGTAGGGGCGATCGCTGGTTGGCACGGAAGTTTAGTTTAGTGTCACGTGTACCGAGGTACAGGGGAAAGCTTGGGAACCAGTCAGCGGAAGGGCAATTCGTGATTACAATCGAGCCTTCTACAATTTACAGATACATGATAAAGGGAATAACGTTTAGAAGAGCCTGTTTCTATGCTGTAGCTCTAAACGAAACAAAACTAAAAGCTCTCCTGATGGACACAGAATGCTGGAGTAACTCAGCGGGTCAGGCAGCATCTCTGGAGAAAAGGAATAGGTGACGTTTCAGGTTGAGACCCTTCTTCAGGATGAGAGTCAGGGGAGAGGGAAACTAGAGGTGGAGCCCACAATGATCCATTGTTGGCTGTGGAAGAGGTGATAACAAAGGGATATGAACAGTGACACAGCAGGACAACTAGAGTGGGGGGACCTGCTTCTATTTCCCATAAGATGGATAGAGTGACTCAGCAGGTCAGGCAGCATTTCTGAAGAAAAGGAATAGGTGACGTTTCGAGTCGAGACCCTTCTACAGACTGAGAATCAGGGGAGAGAGTTAGATAGAGCTCTAGGGGGCTAGTGGAATCAAGGGATATGGGGAGAAGGCAGGCACGGGTTATTCATGGAATCATAGAAAATAGGTGCAGGAGTAGGCCATTCGGCCCTTCGAGCCTGCACCACCATTCAATATGATCATGGCTGATTGGGGACGATCAGCCATAATCACAATGAATGGCGGTGCTGGCTCGAAGGGCCGAATGGCCTCCTACTGTACCTATTTTCTATGTTTCTATGTTTCTATGAGTGGGAAACGAGAGTTATGAAGAGGTACAAGGCACAAATGAATGAAAAGCCAAATCAAAGCCAGCAACAATGATCAAGGAAAGTCGGAGCCCACAATGGTCCATTGTTGGCTGCAGGCCAGGTGCTAATTTGATGCAAACAGTGAAACTCAGCAGGACGACAGTGAAACTCGTAGGACAACTAGGCGGGGGAAGAGAGGGAGAGAGAGGGGATGCAAGGGTTAGTTGAAGTGAGAGAAATCAATATTCATACCGCTGGGTGAACACTAAATGCTGGAGTAACTCAGCGGGACAGGCAGCATCTCTGGAGAGAAGGAATGGGTGACGTTTCAGGTCGAGACCCTTCTTCAGACCACTGGGTTTTAAGCTGCCCAAACAAAATACGAGGTGCTGTTCCTCCAATTTGCGTTTGGCCGCACTCTGACAGTGGAGGAGGCCCAGGACAGAAAGGTCAGTGTGGGAATGGGAGAGGGAGTTAAAGTGTTTTGGCAACCGGGAGATCAGGTGGGCCCAGGCGGACTGAGCGGAGGTGTTCAGCAAAACGATCGCACAGTCTGGCCATGCAGTCTGATCTATAAAGCTAGCTTAGTAACAAACGTGTTTGTTAATTGTTTAACAAACTTAAGGGCCTGTCCCACTGACGCGACCTGGTCGCGAGTAGTCGCCCAAAGAGTCGTATCTTTTTCTGGTCGCCGCTGGATTTTCAACAAGTTGAAAATTTTCGGTGGCCTGTTGCGACTATGACGGGTGCCGGCGGTTGCCGAAGAAATCGCGTAAGTGAGACAGGCCCTTTAGTACCAAACTGATTTGGGAACAGCTCCATCCAAGGCCACAAGAAATTACAGCAAATTGTGGACACAGCTCAAACCATCACACAAACCAACCTCCCTTCCATTGACTCCATCTACACCTCACGCTGCCTCGGCAAGGCCAGCAGCATCATCAAGAACTCCCTCTTCCCCCCTCTCCCATCGGGCAAAAACTATAGAAGTGTGAAAATGCACACACCTCCAAATTCAGGGACAGTTTCTTCCCAGCTGTTATCAGGCAACTGAACCATCCTACCACAACCAGAGAGTAGTCCTGAACTACTATCTACCTCTTTGGTAACTCGCAGACTATCTTTGATCAGACTTTGCTGGCTTTATCTTGCACTAAAGCATTATGCCCTTCTCATGTATCTGTACACTGTAAATGGCTCGATTGTAATCATGTATTGTCTTTCCGCTGACTGGTTAGCACGCAACAAAAGCTTTTCAGTGAACTGAAACATGGCTTGGAGTTCTTGGGAGTTGGAACTGCAGTTCACAGAACCAGTTTGACAATTTGAAAGATGTACCTTTGACACAAGCTTCCACGGGTGAGCTTTGATGCAGGAAGGGAATTTCCAAGCAGTTTCACAGATAAATAATCATGGCAGGTGTATCTGTGTCACTCTGAACTTTGCTCTAATTATTCGCTATGCTTTGAACCTGATAAAGTGTGCGTGCCGAACTACATTGCATCGATTAGAAGTTCATTAGTCATAGGAGCAGAATTAGGCCATTCAGCCCATTGGGTCAACTCCACCATTCAATCATGGCTGATCTATCTCTCCCTCTCAACCCCATTCTCTTGCCTTCTCCCCGTGACCCCTGACACCCGTACTGTTCAAGAGCACTCTGAGAAAACCCACGTGGTCCCATGGATAATGTACAAACTCTATTCCATCCGAGTCAGGATCAAAATCTTTTTTATTCGATTTACCATACAATACAATACAATACCATTTATTGTCATTTGAACCTCATTGAGGTTCAAACGAAATAGTAAGATTGAACGAGAACTTACCAAGTTTGAAGGTTGATCTTTATTTCATGAGGAGTTGCGGTGAGGGATTTCGTGAAGAGCCCGCCGGCACGCATGCGCGACATTCTTCAAAGCAGCGGTGTGGAATCACAGAAACAACAACAGAAATGACTTGGCATAGTAAGATTTAAAGAGACTCTGATTACCAGCTGAAGATGATCGAGGGTTGGGAGCGGAGGGCACGAAATCCCTCACCGCAACTCCTCATGAAATAAAGATCAACCTTCAAACTTGGTAAGTTCTCGTTCAATCTTACTATTTCATTTCGGAGTCACGTGAGTGACTTCGTGAAGACTTCAAAGCTTCTGTGATTACACGCCCTGGACAACATCCATGCGGACACACCACTAGCAAGGATGGATTGGAGTAAGTAAGTTGATGAAACGAGGTTATACTGAAACAAAAAGAAGATTTATTAATAACACAACAAATAACGCCCTTTTAATCAGGGACATCCCCACGTTCACACCCGGCGTTCAGCACAGCCTCGGCAAACTGAAGGGGAGCAGCAACAGGCTTATTATAGAACCGCTGGAACACAGATTCATTCGCCCATCCTGCTGTGGCGAGGATATGGTCCATGGGTACCTCCATGACCCTCGCCGCCGACGTAGATGCAGCCCTGGTGGAGTGGGATTTAAACACATTAGTGTCAATACCTGCCTTATCCAGGACGATCCGGAGCC
Source organism: Raja brachyura (assembly GCA_963514005.1). The sequence continues at coordinate 148,510,230 of OY740782.1, read as the reverse complement.
ACCTGGATATCGTCTGGACTGTCACTCGATGGTGAGGTCTTTTGTGAGTGACAAGCAGGTACAACTCCATTCCTCTGATGCTCCTTGTCACCTTGATGTAGTAACGGATGTGAGTGGCTAAACATAGCCGAGCATCTGCAGGGTATGCCGGGAACTTCAGCTGCAGCCCTGTGCACCCAGGTCTATGCTGCTTGAGTAGCTCATCGATGAAAAAGACTACTTCTCCAGGGGTGGACGTCATCCTGTCAATACGAAGTTTGTGGAGCGTCTGAACCCGCTGTGCTGAAGTCAGCGCTAGTAACATCACCAATTTCATAGTGTGTTGGTCCAGCTGTAACCCTTCCATGGGTGACCACGACCTGAGCAGGGTAAGTACAGCCCTGACATCCCAGGTGATGTTGTAGCGTGGTGTCGGCGGATTTAGATTGAATATTCCCCGCATCAGCCTGGACACTAGCCTGTTCGATCCTACCTCGATGTTGAGGTAGAATGATAGCGCACTCCTTGCGCTGTTGATGGCACTGTAACTCAAGTGCTCATCGTGGTGCAACCCCGCGAGGAATTCCAGGACGTCGGCTATGGAGACATCATCATAGGCGATGTGAGAGCGACTGCAGTAGGCTTCCCACTTGGTGATGTGGGAGAGATATCTCCGCCTGGTTGACTCTCGACATGATGCTCCAATGGTGTTCATGGTCCGGGTGGTGAGGCCATACTGCATCCATGGCCTGGTCAGAACCTGCAAGCCAGTAATTTTAGATAGGCATGGCAGGGGTGTAACTCCCCTGAAACAGGGTGAGAAACCAAATGTGGGCAACCCGCTAGAGGGACCCAAGTTTGACTAATCATGTCAGAGACCACCGGATACCAAGGCTGCGTAGGCCAGTCGGGTATGACAAGAATGCCTCTGGCAGAATCCATCTTGATTTTTTGTAATACCCGACTGATGAGGCAAAACGGGGGGAATGCATAGAAAAACCAATTCCCCCAGTCTAGCGAGAATGCATCAATCGCTAATGCCCCAGGGTCTGGTTCCCATGAAACATATGTCGGTACCTGATGGTTCAACCGGGACGCAAAAAGGTCTATATCCGGTTGGCCAAATTTGGCTGTAATTTGGGCAAATATTTGAGGATGCAGCATCCACTCAATACTATCATTGAATTTGCGTGACCTGGTGTCTGCCACAGTATTAAGCCTACCTGGCAAATAGGTGGCTGAAATCCAAATATCACGATCAATACACCAGCACCAAATAGTATTAGCCAATTTGTCACAAGAGACTGACCTGGTACCGCCCATATGGTTTAAATATGCCACCGCTGTGGTGTTGTCTATTTGGAGACGGACATGAGTTCCACTAAGATTAGCACAATATGCCCGTAGTCCGTGAAATGCTGCAAGCAGCTCCAAATAGTTAATCCCTTGTATTAGCAACATGCTAGCTTCAAGGGGATCCCACCTGCCACCACAACTAGAAGAGCTGTCCGCAGCTCCCCAGCCTAGAGAGCTTGCGTCAGTTTGCAAATATACCACCGGATTGGGCACAACAATGGGTTTGAATGCCCTGCCAATATTGGACACCCACCATTGTAGCTCAACCTTAGCATCAGAAGGCAGCCCCATAGGTCTGTCAAAATGACCAGCGTTCTTTTTTAACGCAGCAATCTTGGCCCTTTGCAAATTTTGATAATGCAAAGGCCCAAATCGGGCTGCCGGAAATAAAGCTACGATTTTCCCAATCACCTTAGCTGTATGCCGAATAGATGGTATACTGGCGGATGCGAGATCCTGACATGCAAGGGAGACATCCTCAACCTTGTGAAATGGAATGGTGGCCCTCATTTGAATAGAGTCCACCGTGAAACCCAAATAATCCATAACCTGGGATGGGTGAAACTTCGATTTTTCTGGATGGACTATAAACCCTAGCTGCTGAAATATAGTGACAGTAGCCGAAACAGCCCTTTCAGCTGCTTCCAGAGTGTTGCCAATAATCAGAATATCATCTAAATAAGCCATTACAATATGATGTTGTATGCGTAATTTGGCCATAATAGGCTTGAGTAATTTAGTAAAGAGCCTAGGGGCGGTAGCAAGCCCATTTGGTAAGGCCCGATATTGCCAGAGCTGATCCATCCAGACAAATTTCAAAAATTTCCGGTGGTGTTTCCGGATGGACACTGAATAGTATGCATCTTTCAAATCAATACATGCCATAAAGCAACCATGCGAAATCAGTGATTTGGCTGTCTCAAAGGTGTCCATTTTGAAATGTGTATATGTTACAAAGGTATTCAACTGGGTCAAGTCAATAATCACCCGACAACCTCCATCCTTTTTTGGCCTAGTAAAAATATTGGAGACAAATTCAATGGGCTCGTGAATAGTTTTTTCTATCACGCCTTTTTGTTCCAAACGAAAAATTTCAGCCGTGGCTGCTGCCTGCTCAACGGCAGACAGCGTAAACTTCCGTTTAGGCATGTGCTGGGATGGAGGAATGTTGCCGTGAATAAATTCAATAGAATGACCCCGAATATTTTGTAACACAAATTTATCTGAAGTAACTGATCCCCAAGCTTTAGCAAAGAACCGGAGTCGCCCTCCAACATGTGAAATTAAAGGGGCAGGAGAAAGAAAACCAGACCACCTTACCTCCATGGTCACCGGCGGTCCCTGACATACTTGGGTGGCCGAGGAGGTGCTGGGTTGGGCTGACGATAAGATGGCTTCATCTTCCACTGGGGTCGCTGTGTGCCTGACCCCAAAAAAGACCGCTGCTGCTGGCCCTGTTGATAGTAGTGCTGAGTAGCAGCATATGGTCTTGATGCTGGTGCGACCGGACCTCGCGGTCGAGCAGGAGGAGCTTTTGGCACCGTCGGTCTGGGGGCGATCTGAGATCGCATAAGTCCCACCGTTTTGGCTACCTCATCAAGCTCCTTGACCCTCTTCGGAAGGTCTTCTCCGAAGAGTTGTCGGGGCGGCGGTGGCGGTGGTGGTTTACACAACCCAGCAAATTTTGGGTTGATAGAAGGACGGATGCTATTCTTCCGAAAATCGTTGATTTCGTGCTGGGTGGCACATAACAGCGCCAACGCATCCTCCTGGTCCAATGACAGGTCAGTTCCATCGACCGACCGCGCAAAGGCGGTAATACCGGCCGTGAGGAGTTTGAGGATCCGCTGGAGTTTAACCTCCTGATGGCGGACAGCCACGCCGATGTTGCCCCATATGGGCGTATTGACCAGAGGCACGTTGAGGGCATTACAGTTGGACGGGGCCTTGTGGCGCTGAGTGGCCTGCGAAAGTACTTCCTCCTGCAACCGCTGATTTGTGAGAAAGTCTATTGTTGCTGCCAGTTTTGGCTGAAGCGGAAGTCCAGTTGTGACTGGTGCAGCAAATTTGGCCGCCACGTCCAGTAGCTCAGGTGTCGGTGCTTCCGACGGTGTTGGTGTGGGGTCAAACCCTTCTTCCCCTTGTGGCTCGCTGATAAGAGAAACTGGCGAGGTGGCCCTGTGCCTGTCGATATCTGTGGGTGCGTACTGCTGTTGATTATGGAGCAACAGCTCCAGCAGCCGCTCGATGCGGTCAATACGCCCACCATCCTGAACACTCGGATGGTCGGAGTCCTCCGGCTCAGAAACCATGCCGGGGCTCCTATCATCGGCCCGCACCTCTGAGAAGTGATCTCGGTGCCGGAATGGATCGCTTTCGGCCGCCGCAGCGAAACCGTGCGAGTCCCGTGCGGGCAAGGTGTCCAACCGCCTCTTCTTGGCGGGAGCAGAAACCGTTGCCACAAAGGGCCCTGACGGCTTGGGGTCGACTCCAGCAGAAGCATGGAGCGACGCCCGCACGGGCTTGCCGGCTGTCCGCATTTCGGACGGTGCCGACGCATGGTCTCGTCCACCCATCCATGGGGGACTCGGCGACCGAGGCGGGACCGTACCCAAGCCCCCCGTCCCGGCGGCGGGGGTTGGGAGTTGGATAGCAGACCTTAACGACCCAGGTCCCGCCGTTGCACCAGACCGCTCCATGGCGGCTGGTGGAGCCTTGGCCCGAACCGGGTTAGGCTTACGGGCGCCTCTGCTGCCTTTTGATGAAGGGCTAGCGGAGGGGGGTCGGGCCGCAGCACGAGACCCCTTCCCCGTTGTCGCCAAAGGCGAACTTGTGGCAGGGTCCACCCTTTCAGGAGGCACCCCGACGTCCTCCTCCACGCACTCCTCCTCGGAGCTGTGGCGACTCAGCGGGTCCCGACCTGCAGCAGCAGACGGCAATGGTTTCCCCGCCTTCTTCCCGGCCCCAGGTGTAAACGATGAGGGCGCCGGGCCACGACGACTTCGTCCAGACATTCCGAACACTCCAATCCGCACCCTTGCTGAAAGACAAAACCGACAGCAAGGGCCAACCAACTTAAGGTTAGTTTAACTTACCTAAGCGGCTCCTTTTGAAGGGCTGGCGAGGAGCGCGCCCCACCGCCAGCTGTCGGCAGCAATGCGTTGCGACGATATGTCGCGCATGCGTGCCGGCGGGCTCTTCACGAAGTCACTCACGTGACTCCGAAATGAAATTTAGTTTCTGCAGTCATACAAACAAGAAAGAACCAAGACACACACCAACACAATTTGCACAAACATCCATCACAGTGAATCTCCTCCTCATGGTGATGGAAGGCAAAGTCTTATCTCTCCCCCGCACTCCCCATTCTCCTCCCGATGTCAGAGTCAACGCCCCCGGCGGGCGATGGTAAGTAAGTCCCGCGGCAGTTAAGGCCGCGAGGGGCGATGTAAGGCCCCACTCCGGGTCTTGATGTTGGAGCCCCCAGCGGGCCCTAGCAAGTGCCGCGGCCATTAAAGCCACGCCGGGCGATGTCAGGCCCCGCTCTGGGTCATTTTCAACCCCGCAATTCGGGCGGGAGAAGTTGCCGTTGCGGGAGCTCCGAAAAGCGGTCTCCCACCAGGGACCCGCGAGCTCCCGGTGTCACCGTCCACCGGGCCTGCAGCTGGAGCCTCCGAATCTCCGGGGTCGGGCAGCGGCAGCGCTCCACCACAGCTCCTCCCGTTCCTAACTCGGCCAGCCCCACGACGGTGAGTAGCCCGCAGCTCCGCGACTGGAGCCCCAGGTCCGGTTGGAGGCCGCTCCACGGTGCTAGGCCCCAACGACAACGGAGACACGACAGAGGAAATGTCGGGTCCTCCGTACAGGGACAAGATTTTAAAAGTTTCCCCCACCCCCACCCCCCACCCCCCACACATACCCAGCTAAAAAAAAAAACACTATAGCTGCACTCAAAAGGAGACAAAAAATAAAAAAAGACAGACGGACTGCAGAGGCCGCTGCGACGAGAGTCGCGCCACCCACCGGATTTACAGAAGCCAATTAACCTGCAAAACTAAGAGAGACACAAAATGGTGGAGTAACTCAGCGGGTCAAACAGCGCCTCTGGCGAAAGGAATAGGTGATGTTTCGGGTCAAGACTTCTTCAGATTGAGAGTCAGGGGAGAGGGAAACGAGAGATATCGACGGTGATGTAAAGAGATATGGAACAAATGAATGAAAGATATTTCAAATGCAAGAAAGATATTTGCACATAACTCGTTGCCTGTAACTCGTTCTCACCTAACCTCACCACGGCTAACGATGGCTTGTGTCCATTATCAACGTTACTTTTTGTCATATCTTTCATTCATTTGTTCTATGTCTCTCGACAATGTACAGAAGGCATTCAATCAACAAACTCGCACGTCTTTGGAATGTGGGAGGAAACCGGAGCAAAAGTTCATAAATTCATAAGTCATAGGAGCAGAATTAAACCATTCGCGTCTGCTCCACTATTCAATCATGGCTGATCTATTTTTCCCTCTCCACCCCAATCTCCTGCCTTCTCCCCATAACCTTTGACACCCGTCCTAATCAAGAATCTATCAATCCCCGCTCTAAATATACCCAATGTCTTGGCCTCCACAGCCGTCTGCGACAAAGAATTCCACACCCTCTGGTTAAAGAAATTCCTCATCATCTTTCTGAAGGTACATACTTTAATTCTGAGGCTGTGCCCTCTGGCCCTAGACTCTCCCACTGGTGGAAACATTCTCCCCACATCATCTACCCAGGCCTTTCACTGTTCGGTAACTTTCAATGTGGTCCCCCCTCATCAACATTAAAGCAAGATACAACATGGAGGAGTAAACAACATTGAAACAGCAGGCTTCACATGCTCTGTATCACAAAGGGCAATTGATGAAGTGCAGAAAAAAGGAACTGCAGATGCTACTTTACAAAAAAACAAAAAAGGGCGGCGTGGTGGTGCAGCGGTAGAGTTGCTACCTCACAACGCCAGAGACCCAGGATCGATCCTGACTACAGGTGCCGTCTGTATGGAGTTTGTACGTTATCCCCGTGACCACGTGGATTTTATCCGGGTGTCGCGGTTTCCTCCCACACTCCAAAGACGTACAGATTTCATAATCATAATCATATTTTATTATCCAAGTATGTTTCGCAATATACAAGGAATTTAATTTGCCATACAGTCATACCAATAAAAAGCAACAGAACACACAAAATACATTTTACCATAAACATCCACCACAGTGACTCCTCCACCATTCCCCACTGTGATGGAAGGCGAAAAAAAAGTTCAATCTCTCCCCTTCTTTGTTTTCCCGTGGTCGGGGGCCTCGAGTCTTTCGTTGACGGGACGATCTTGGCTCCCGTAGCCGGCGGCGTTTGGTTCCTCGCGTTGGGGTGATCAAGCTCCTGCATCGGGGGGGAATGTCAGCTCCCCCGTGCCGGGCGATCGGACCCCGGGTCGGGGCTGGACGGAACCTTCTGCGACGTTGGAGCTTCCCGACATCGGTCTCGGCCCGAGACTGCGAGCTCCTCGATGGTGAAATCCGCAGGCAAATCCACCGTTGGAGCATCGATCCCAGGCTCAATGTCAGTCCCGAGCGAGGCCTCCAGCTCCACGATGTTAGGCCGCAGAGCGACTGGAGATACGACCCGGAAAACAATCGCATCTACGGCGAGGTAAGAGATTGAAAAAAAGTTTCCCCCGATCACCTCACCCACCCCCCACATAAAACAAACCACAGAACATTAACAAAAACTTTTAAAGCACACTAAAAATAACAATAACAAAAATAAAGGCGAAAAGACAGACAGACTGTTGGCGAGGCTGCCATCGCCTGCCGTCCCCTGGTGGTCAATATGTAAGATTTGTGGGTGAATTGCCTTTGGTAAAGATGATTTGTTTTTAGTAAAGGTTGTACAATCTTTACTAAAGATTAAGTAAAGTAAGGATTGTGTTGGATAGTGCAAGTGTACGGGGTGATCGCTGGTTAGAGCAGACTCGGTGGGCCAAGGGCATTTTGTTCTGCACTGTATCCCTGAAACTAAAACTAAATTGAAGCGTTGGAGTAGCTCAGCGGGTCAGGCAGCATCTGTGGAGAACATGGATAGGTGACGTTCCACAGAGTGCTGGAGTAACTCAGTGGGTCGGGCAGCATCTGTGGAGAACATGGATAGGTGACGTTCCACAGAGTGCTGGAGTAACTCAGCGGGTCAGGCAGCATCTGAGTCACCAAAGAGGTAGATAGTAGTTCAGGACTGCTCTCTGGTTGTGGTAGGATGATTCAGTTGCCTGATAACAGCTGGGAAGAAACTGTCCCCGAATCTGGAATATGTGCGTTTTCACAATTCTGTACCTTTTGGCCCATGGGAGAGGGGAGAAGAGGGAGTGGCCGGGGTGCGACTGGTCCTTGATGATGCTGCTGGCCTTGCCGTGGCAACGTGAGGTGCAGATGGAGTCAATGGAAGGGAGGTTGGTTTGTGTAATGGTCTGGGCTGCGTCCACAATTCTCTGCAATTTCTTGCGGTCTTGGTCAATAGACAATAGACAATAGGAGTAGGCCATTCGGCCCTTCGAGCTAGCACCGCCATTCAATGTGATCATGGCTGATCATCCACAATCAGTACCCCGTTCCTGCCTTCTCCCCATATCCCCTGACTCCACAATCTTTAAGAGCCCTATCTAGCTCTCTCTTGAAAGTATCCAGAGAACCGGCCTCCACCGCCCTCTGAGGCAGAGAATTCCACAGACAAGGAACTCTCTGTGAGAAAAAGTGTTTCCTCATCTCCGTTCTAAATGGCTTACCCCTTATTCTTAAACTGTGGCCCCTGGTTCTGGACTCCCCCAACATTGGGGACATGTTTCCTTCCTGTAGCGTGTCCAAACCCTTAACAATGTTTCAATAAGATCCCCTCTCATCCTTCTAAATTTCAGAGCATACAAGCCCAGCCGCTCCATTCTGGATGGAGCTGTTCCCAAACCAAGCTGTGATGCATCTCGATAAAATGCTTTATCAACGAACTTCCTAGGACTTCTAAGGAAGTAGAGGCATTGGTGTGCTTCTGTGGAGCACAGGGAAGAGAGGGGGGTGTAAAATGGAGGGGGGAGCGGTTTGGTAAGTTTTGTCCTGCCCCTCCTATCTTCTACCCATGTTCTCCATAGATGCTGCCGAACCTGTTGAATTACACCAGCGCTCTGTGTCTTCATTTCTCAAGCTGAATTGTGTTTACTTCAGTAATGTGAGAATGTATGACAGCCAAATTGCACTGAGTCATGTTGCTAAAACAGGGAAGAAACGAAATGAGCGCGTGTCTTATTGTAGTGTTGATCAAGAAGTAAATATTGGCCTGGGCAGCAGGAGGAATGATAACAACAGCAAAATAGTTCAAGTTCCATTTCTTCTCACATGCACCAATTGGTGCAGTGAGATTTGAGTTACCATACAGCCGCACGAATATAAAGAACGCAATACATTATAGAGTTTAACATGAACATCCCCCACACAGCGGAATCAACGTTCCCCACTGTGAGGGAAGGCACCAAAGTTCAGTCATCCTCCTCTTCGTTCACCCGTGGTCGGGGTCTTTGAGCCCTCCGCAGTCGCCGCTACGGGCGGCCCGATGTTCAGGCCCTCTCGCCTGGATGATCGGAACTCCGACGTCGGAACGGAAGAACATTCTCAGCGGCTTGGGGTTTCCGAAACGGCCGCTTCCTACCAGAGACCGCGGCTCCCGAAGTCCACAGGCCGCGCTGGGCGGAGATTCAACACTGGCGGCCCCCGGCAAAGGATCCCAGGACTCCGCGATGTTAAAGTCAGCGCGGCCCGCGGCTGGAAGCTCCGCAAACCACAGCTCCACGGTGTTAATCGGCCAGTCCCAACACTCCGCAGCTCCACATGGCGATCCCCGGTGAGGCATCGCCCGCTCCGCAACGGTAATTCAGTGCTGCGCCACTGCTGAAGCTCTGGGCGGTCTCCGGCAGGAAAGGCCGCGCCAATCCAGTTGGTAGGCCGCGCGGGGGGGGGGGGGGGGCAAAGATGTCACTCGGAGAAAAGACGCATCCTCGACCAGGAAGTGACTGGGAAACGGTTTCTCCCTTTCCCCCCCCCCCCACATAAAAAAGACTAAGACACCTCAAAAAAAATACTTTTAAACAAGACTAAAAGGGTGAAATGACAAACAGACTGCTGGCGAGGCTGCCATATGCGCAGCGCCAACCGATGACTCATTTCACACTGCAAATATGGCTCCTTTAACACTGTAAAGCATCCCAAGGTTGACACAGAGTGCTGGAGTAGCTCAGTGGTTTAGGCAGCATCTCTGGAGAACATGGATAGCTGATGTTTTTCGGACACTAGAGACAAGGAACTGCAGATGCTGATATACAAAAGGGGACAGAACAGTAGTGTTAAAGTGCACATTGTCAGATTTTATTAAAGGGTATTTTTGTACATTTTGGTTTCACCATGCAGAAATTACAGGGTACACAAAAAGCTGGAGAAACTCAGCGGGTGCAGCAGCATCTAAGGAGCGAAGGAGATAGGCGACGTTTCGGGTCGAGACCCTTCTTCAGCTGTAGAAATTACAGCTGTGTTTATACATGGTCCCCCCATTTCAGGGCACCATAATGTTTGGGACACATGGCTTCACAGGTGTTTGTAATTGCTCAGGTGTGCTTAATTGCCTCCTTAATGCAGGTATAAGAGAGCTCTCAGCACCTAGTCTTTTCTCCAGTCTTTCCATCACCTTTGGAAACTTTTATTGCTGTTTATCAACATGAGGACCAAAGTTGTGCCAATCAAAGTCAAAGAAGCCATTATGAGACTGAGAAACAAGAATAAAACTGTTAGCGACATCAGCCAAACCTTAGGCTTACCAAAATCAACTCTTTGGGACATCATTAAGAAGAAAGAGAGCACTGGTGAGCTTACTAATCGCAAAGGGACTGGCAGGCCAAGGAAGACCTCCACAGCTGATGACAGAAGAATTCTCTCTATAATAAAGAAAAATCCCCAAACACCTGTCCGACAGATCAGAAACACTCTTCAGGAGTCAGGTGTGGATCTGTCAATGACCACTGTCTGCAGAAGGCTTCATGAACAGAAATACAGAGGCTACACTGCAAGATGCAAACCACTGGTTAGCTGCAAAAATAAGATGGCCAGGTCACAGTTTGCCAAGAAGTACTTAAAAGAGCAACCACAGTTCTGGAAAAAGGTCTGGTGGAAGATTAATGGAAGACACGAAGATTAATCTATATCTGAGTGATGGCAAGAGCAAAGTATGGAGGAGAGAAGGAACTGCCCAAGATCCAAAGCATACCACCTCATCTGTGAAACACGGTGGTGGGGGTGTTATGGCCTGGGCATGTATGGCTGCTGAAGGTACTGGCTCACTTATCTTCATTGATGATACAACTGCTGATGGCAGTAGTGTAATTAATTCTGAAGTGTATAGACACATCCTATCTGCTCAAGTTCAAACAAATACCTCAAAACTCATTGGCCGGCGGTTTATTCTACAGCAAGACAATGATCCCAAACATACTGCTAAAGCAACAAAGGAGTTTTTCAAAGCTAAAAAATGGTCAATTCTTGAGTGGCCAAGTCAATCACCCGATCTGAACCCAATTGAGCCTGCCTTTTATATGCCGAAGAGAAAACTGAAGGGGACTAGCCCCCAAAACAAGCATAAGCTAAAGATGGCTACAATACAGGCCTGGCAGAGCATCACCAGAGGAGACACCCAGCAACTGGTGATGTCCATCAATCACAGACTTCAAGCAGTCATTGCATGCAAAGGATATGCAACAAAATACTAAACATGACTACTTTCATTTACATGACATTGCTGTGTCCCAAAGATGATGGTGCCCTGAAATGGGGGGGGGGGGGGGGGATGTACATGGTGAAACCAAAATGTATAAAAATAGCCTTTATTAAAATCTGACAATGTGCACTTTAACCACATGTGATTCTTCTTCTATTAAAAACCTCAAATAGTGGAGTACCGAGGCAAATAATTAAATGATGGGTCTTTGTCACAAACATTATGGAGGGCACTGTATACAGTATGTTTCTATATTATCAGAAGCATCATCTGCATTTTCTCTATTATGGTGAAGAACAATAACCTTGAATAATGAAGGAACAAAATAACCATAAAAATAACTAAAAGCAACTGTCGGTGACTAATGAGCAAGTTGTCCATTTTATGTTTTGCTTTGCCTGCTCATCACTAACTATCGGTCTGAAGCTTGCGTTCAAAGAATTCATTACTGAACACCAGATCATAACCTCTTTGAATCACTTCCCTCTGGAAGGCGTCTCCGGACTGTCAAAGCTGCCACAGCCAGACATAAGAACAGCTTTTTATCCGCGAATAGTTGCTCTACTCAACAGCCAAAAATCTGTAGCCTCCCTTTGATCTGGTATTTTGTTGGTTCACATGCTTGATCAATGGTGTTTTGTCATTAATGTTTTATTATTATTAATGTTTAGTGTTTTCTGAGTCATTCGTAACTGTCACTGCATGTCATGTTGTTACTTGTGGGCAGAGCACCAAGGCAAATTCCTTGTATGTGAATACTTGGCCAATAAACTTACTTACTTAGGGCAACGTAGCAAAGAGCATGACAGAGGTCAGTTTATTGTCATGTGTATCGAGCTACAGTGAAAAGCTGTTGTTGTATGCTATCCAGTCAGCGGAAAGACAATATATGATTACATTCAAGCTACCCACAGTGTATAAATGCAGAATAAAGGGAATAATGTTTAGTATAAGATAAAGTCTAATTAAGTCCGATTAAAGTGAGGTAGATAGGTGGTCAGGATCGCTCTCTAGTTCATGTTCATATTGCAGAATTAGGCCATTCGGCCCATCAAGTCTACCCCACCATTCATTCAGTGGTGATCTATCTTTCCCTCTCAACCCCATTCTCCTGCCTTCTCCCCATAACTCCGACACCCGTACTAATCAAGAATCTATCAATCTTTGCCTTAAACATATTCATTGACCTGGGAAGAACAGGCATACACAATCATCTGTGGCAATGAGTTCCACAGATTCATCACCCTCTGAGAAATAACTCCTCATCCCTTTTCTAGCCCTGGACTGCAAAAGACTATATTATTATTGCACTATACTTGTTATTTATTTAACTTTTTTTTTCTCTCGTCCCCCGTTATGTACGATGTTTACATATTCACATATTCTGTCGTGCTGCAGCAAGTAAGGATTTCATTGTCCCATCCGGGACATCTGACAATAAAACACTCTTGACTCTTGACATCTTAAATATGCGCCCTCTTATGCTGAGACTGTGCCCTCTAGTACTAGACTCTCCCACTAGTGGAAACATCCTCTCCATCATTCACTCTATCCAAGCCTTTCACTATTCAATGAGGTCACCCCCTCATCCTTGCAAATTCCAGCGACTGCAGGACCAGTGCCGTCAAACACTCATCATATGTCAATCTACTCATGTTAATCCTGGGATTGATAGTTGATGTGAGGACGGGTGAGGTCCTGACATACAGTAGCAATGTTACAAAACTTTGAGATTTTAAAAATCAAGTCTGCAATTTATCCCATCAGATAAAGCATAAAAAGAAGTTTAATTTGACACCTAATTCACTTTCATATCTTCAGTATTAAAAACGTTATGGCCATTTTCATACTCGGAAATTAGCATCTTGTTCCCCATTGTCTTTCCATTGACTTAACTCAAAAGCTGTGATCTAGGACAGTCAAAAGCCCATAACTTTCTTAAAAATTAAGACAACTCAATGAAATTTTCAGTTATTGTGGATTGAAGCATACTGAAACAAATATGAAACAATCTTACTTGGATGACCTGAAATTAAAGCATATAATTAGTTAGTTACCTAATTGTAGCTAATTACAAAATTCAATTACTAGATCTAAACATCTATCCATTTCTTAAGAAAAGATAAACATTTTTAAATTGCCTAAGTGTCCAAATAACATTCACACAATAATTCACAATATAACATGATTTTTAAATCTCATTTTCATGAATTTATAGGCCAAATGGAAGGAATTTAGTGTTTAATTCCTGTAAATTAATGGCCATTTAAATCAACTTGCGAGTGGGTTTTAGTGGAATGCGGTGGATTGGAACGTTGCGGTTTGCGGTGAATTTAACCCACAGTCGGCAGGAAAAACACTGCTGGTTCGTATGTTTTTTTGTCCCCATTTCGCAACATGAAAATGTGATTAAATGATTCCTAAGAACCACATTTTTATGTAAAAATAAACTGTGTAGTTTCTTTTCTCCCCTACGTAAAATCCTTCCAGTTGTCGGCGCTCACGGCTTTAGAAGACGATTTTTAAATTACTCTAGCTAATAAATGATCTAGTGTAGTTTAAAAATACCTTTCATAAAACAAATGTCGGAGCGATTTCTCTTTAGCGACGAAATCCCCTGAGATGGATCGACTTGAACTGTCTGGCGAAAAACGGCACTTTAAACCCGCCCCCCTCTGAAAGGCGCCAAAGTCGCGCACACGGGGAGTGGCAGAACTGCAGCACCGCTATACAGTAGCTCTGGATAGTGGAAGGCTTGGATAGAGTGGATGTGGACTGGATGTTTCCACTAGTGGGAGAGTCTAGGACTAGTGAGCACGGCCTCAGAGTTAGGGAATGTTCCTTTAGGAAGGAGATGAGGTTTACAGATATGTGACTTTATAAAAAAAAATATACCAAGATTTAAGAATATAATGATAGATCCACTGGAAGAAGCAATGAATATTAAGGCGGACTCACAAAAATTAATATCATATCTATATAACAGTATTCTTAACAGATAGTTGCCATCAACAGAGGCAATTAGAGAAGACTGGGAAAAAGATTTAATGATAAAAATTTCTAAAGAAACATGAGAGAGGTATTTGATATATGTACATAAATGTTCGATTAACACTAGACATAATTTAATTCAATTTAAAATATTACATAGATTATATTATTCAAAAGTTAGGTTGAATAGAGAGAGTACAGAGGAGATTTACTAGAATGTTGCCTGGGTTCCAGCAACTAAGCTACAGAGAAAGGTTGAACAAGTTAGGTCTTTATTCTTTGGAGCGCAGAAGGTTAAGGGGGGACTTGATTGAGGTCTTTAAAATGATGAAAGGGATAGACAGAGTTGACGTGGATAAGCTTTTCCCATTGAGGGTAGGGAAGATTCAAACAAGAGGGCATGACATGAGAATTAAGGGACAGAAGTTTAGGGGTAACATGAGGGGGAACTTCTTTACTCAGAGAGTGGTGGCTGTGTGGAATGATCTTCCAGCAGAAGTGGTGGAGGCAGGATCGATTTTAACATTTAAAAGTAAAGTGGATAGGTATATGGACGGGAAGGGAATGGAGGGGTATGGTCTGAGTGCAGGTAGATGGGACTAGGGGAAAATAAATGGTCGGCATGGACTGGAAGGGACGAGAAGGCCTGTTTCCGTGCTGTAATTGTTATATGGTTATGTGGTTATATAAATTTTATTCAAATATTTCTCCCATCTGTGATAAATGCCTTTCTCAAAATGTCAACTTCACACATTCTTTCGTTTCTTGTACAAAACTTCAAAGATTTTGGTGTGATATATTTGATATTTTCACTAGTTTATTTAAGATAAACATAGAAACATAGAAACATAGAAAATAGGTGCAGGAGTAGGCCATTCGGCCCTTCGAGCCTGCACCGCCATTCAATGTGATCATGGCTGATCATCCAACTCAGTATCCCGTACCTGCCTTCTCTCCATACCCCCTGATCCCTTTAGCCACAAGTGCCACATCTAACGCCCTCTTAAATATAGCCAATGAACTGGCCTCAACTACCTTCTGTGGCAGAGAATTCCAGAGACTCACCACCCTCTGTGTAAAGAATGTTTTCCTCATTTCGGTCCTAAAGGAATTCCCCCTTATCCTTAGACTGTGACCCCTTGTTCTGGACTCCCCCAACATCGGGAACAATCTTCCAGCGTCTAGCTTGTCCAACCCCTTAAGAATTTTGTAAGTTTCTATAAGATCCCCCCTCAATCTTCTAAATTCCAGCGAGTACAAGCCGAGTCTATCCAATCTTTCCTCATATGAAAGTCCTGACATCCCAGGATAAAAATGGAACCTAGCATGGAAATGATTATATTTGGAGTATTAGGAGATGGAAACAAATTAAATATATCCCAAATCTCATTTATTAATTATGGTTTAATAATAGCGAAAAAACTCATCCTCAAATTCTGGAAAAAGGCTACTATACCAACACTCAAAATGTGGATTGGTAACATGTTGGAAACGGCCCATTTGGAAGAAATGAGATTCCTCCTAATAGAAAAAAAAGACCAATTCTTAATGAGTTGGCCTCCATTCATTGATCTTGTGGATTCATGGGGTGTAATAACATCGTAAAATTAAAAATTCTGGGTTTGAGTGAAAAATGATTAAGAACAAAAAAATATATACATATCGACTTGTGGCGTGTGACAATCTCCTGTCTGCTTCACTTTCTCCCTTATCGCTTTCTTTACACTACACTCACTAGACTATTCTTTACTCTTCGATATTTCTTTCTTTCTCATTTCTTTCTAAATAAAAAGGAAGTTGTACAAAGAATGTTTGAATAATTCTGGGAACCTGTAAAAAGGTAGCATTAAAATGTAATGTACTTACTTCTAATAAATACATTTTTTTTTAAAAAGAGGAAGGAGATGAGGAGGAATCTTTTAGTCAGAGCGTGGTCAATCTGTGGAATTCTTTGCCACATACGGCTGTGGAGGCCAAGTCAGTGGGTATTTATAAGGCAGGGACTGACAGATTCTTGATTAGTAAGGGTGTCAGAGGTGATAGGGACAAGGCAGGTGAATGGGGTTAGGAGGGGGAGATAGATCAGCCATGATTGAACGGCGGAGTAGACTAGATGGGCTGAATGGCCTAATTCTGCTCCTATCACTTATGAACTAATGTTTAACATAGTTTAACACAGCGTCAGATCCGGTGCCATGAAGTGGCAACAGCACACACTGCTTTGCACTGGCATGGCAGTGTTTGGAAACAATAGACAATAGCCAATAGGTGCAGGAGTAGGCCATTCGGACCTTCAAGCCAGTACTGCCATTCAATGTGATCATGGCTGATCATCCACATTCATGGTTAAGGGGATTGAAGGCTTTATGGCCAAGTTTGCAGATTATATGAAAATAGGTGGAAGGGCAGGTAGTGTAGAGAAAGCTGGGACTCTGCAGAAGGACTTGGACAGGCTGGGAGAGTGGGCAGAGAAGTGGCAGATGGAATAATGTGTAGCAAAGTGTGGAGTCGTGTCATATCGGATATTTTTAAGGCAGTGATAGATAGATTATAGCATGTATGGGCTATGGGGAGAAGGCAGGAGAATGGGGTTAGGAGGGAGAGATAGACAATAGACAATAGGTGCAGGAGTAGGCCATTCGGCCCTTCGAGCCAGCACCGCCATTCAATGTGATCATGGCTGATCATCCCCAATCAGTACCCCGTTCCTGCCTTCTCCCCATATCCCCTGACTCAGCTATCTTTAAGAGCCCTATCTAGCTCTCTCTTGAAAGTATCCAGAGAACTGGCCTCCACCGCCCTCTGAGGCAGAGAATTCCACAGACTCACAACTCTGTTGCTTGGAATACCTTCTCCTGCGGGGAAAATCTTTCCGCCAGGAAACTGGAAATTGAAGACACCGAGTGATAAATCTCGAA
Source organism: Raja brachyura (assembly GCA_963514005.1). The sequence continues at coordinate 148,493,146 of OY740782.1, read as the reverse complement.
GCAATAAAATCTAATCTGCAGAGGTTCAGACTTCAGCTTCCATTTCACAGTGTGTGATGTTGTCTTCACTTTTCGATTGATCCATAATGAAAAGCCATGTAACAGAAATAGCCTCCTGCTTGTTGTGTGAGGATGTCGTTTTTCATCCTTACCACAGACACCTGATGGCCTCTGTGAGTCACAGTCTGTTTATATACTGCACTGACATCCATGAGACAAATAAATTGTGGAGAGACGCACAGAGTCTCTTGCCCAGAGTAGGGGAATCGAGAACCAGAGGCCATAGATTTAAGGTGAGGTGGGAAAGATTTAATTGGAACCCGAGGGGTAACCTTTTCACACAGAGGGTGGTGGGTGTATGGAACGAGTTGCCAGAGGAGGTAGTTGAGGCTGGGACTATCCCATCGTTTAAGAAGCAGTTAGACAGGTACATGGATAGGACAGGTTTGGAGGGATATGGGCCAAACGCGGGTGGGTAGGACTAGTGTAGATGGGGCATGTTGGCCTGTTTCATAAGGTCATTTAATAGGAGCAGAGATAGAGCATTCAGCCCATCAAGTCTACTCCGCCATTCAATCATGGCTGATCGATTTCTCCCCATTCTCCTGCCTTGTACAGTGATAGTGTAGAAACAGGCCCTTCGGCCCATCTCGCCCACACCGACCAACAATGTCCCAGCTACACTGGTCCCACTTGCCTGCTCTTGGCCCTTATCCCTCCAAACCTGTCCTATCCATGTACCTGTCCAATTGTTTCTTAAACATTGGGATAGTACCAGCCTCAACTACCTCCTTTGGCAGCTCGTTCCATACACCCACCACCCTCTGTGTGACAAAGTTATCCCTCGATTCCTATTAAATTCTTTCCCCTTCACCTTGAACCTATCTCCTCTGGTCCTCGATACCCCTATGGGCAAGAAACTCTGTGCATCTACCCGATCTATTCCTCTCTATAAGAACCCCCCTCATCCTCCTGCGCTCCATGGAATAGAGACCTAGCCTCAACCTTTCCCTATAGCTCACACCCTCTAGTCCTGGCAACATCCTCGTAAATCTTTTCTGAACACTTTCAAGCTTGACAATATCTTTCCTATAACATGGTGCCCAGAACTGAACATAATATTCTAAATGCGGTCGCACCAACGTCTTGTACAACTGCAACATGACCTCCCAACTTCTAAACTCAATACTCTAACTGATGAAGGTCAAAGTGCCAAAAGCCTTTTTGACCACCTTATCTACCTGCGACTCTACCTTCAAGGAACCATGCACCTGCACTCCTAGATCCCTCTGCTCTACAACACTACCCAGAGGCCTACCATTCACTGTGTAGGTCCTGCAACATCCCACGCTTCTCTGCATTAAATTCCATCAACCATTCCTCCGCCCACCTAGCCAATCGATCCAGATCCTGCTGCAATCGTTCACAACCATTTTCACTATCTGCAAAACCATTCACTTTTGTATCATCAGCAAACTTGCTAATTTTGCCCTGTATGTTCTCATCCAAATCATTGATGTAGATGACAAACAGTAACGAGCCCAACACCGAACCGTGTGGCACACCACTAGTCACAGGCCTCCAGTCTGAGAAGCAACCTTCCACCATCACCCTCTGCTTCCATGGAGCCAATATGCTACCCATTCAATTATCTCTCCTTGGATCCCATGTGATCTAACCTTCCACAGCAGCCTACCATGCAGAACCTGGTCAAATGCTTTAAGGGGCTGTCCCACTTGGACGACCTAATCCACGAGTTTAGAAGACCCTAGACGAGTTGAAAAAAATGTCAAGGTCATGTTGACTCACCAAATTAAAAGACGTCCTACGACTATGTCTATGACCTCCTACGACTCCCCTCGACCTTAGTCTTCCACACCTAAGACCAACTTACAAAATTCTTAAGGGGTTGGACAAGCTAGATGCTGGAAGATTGTTCCCGATGTTGGGGAGTCCAGAACAAGGGGTCACAGTCTAAGGATAAGGGGGAATTCCTTTCGGACCGAGATGAGGAAAACATTCTTTACACAGAGAGTGGTGAGTCTCTGGAATTCTCTGCCACAGAAGGTAGTTGAGGCCAGTTCATTGGCTAAATTTAAGAGAGCGTTAGATGTGGCTCTTGTGGCTAAGGGGATCAGGGGGTATGGAGAGAAGGCAGGTACGGGATACTGAGTTGGATGATCAGCCATGATCACATTGAATGGCGGTGCAGGCTCGAAGGGCCGAATGGCCTACTCCTGCACCTATTTTCTATGTTTCTATGTTTCTATGTTTATCTTAAATAAACTAGTGAAAATATCAAATATATCACACCAAATTCTTTGAAGTTTTGTGCAAGAAACGAAAGAATGTGTGAAGTTGGCATTTTGAGAAAGGCATTTATCACAGATGGGAGAAATATTTGAATAAAATTTATATAACCATATAACCATATAACAATTACAGCATGGAAACAGGCCTTCTCGTCCCTTCCAGTCCGTGCCGACCATTTATTTTCCCCTAGTCCCTAACTATGTTTCTAACCAGCTACAAGTGGAAAATTATCACATGATCAAATGATGTCACGTTCACATTTTTCTTCTCGGGCCAGTTACCGACCTACGACTACCATCACGACGTACTACGACCTACCTACGACCTACCTACGAGTAAAAAGTATCAATTTTTTCCATGCCGACCTTTTTTTTACTCGTGGACATTTTTTATCAGGCTGGAAAAAACGCCGCGACCTACTTGAGGCCACGACTACATGGAGACGACTGAGGGAGAGTGACCTACAACCTCCTACTACCTCCTACGACCTCGTGGCAACCATGCTGTGAGTATGAGTCAAGGACAAACTCGACAGAGGTCGCCAATTAGGTGGTGAAAGTGGGACAGGGGCTTTATGGGCCTGTCCTACTTGGGCGATTTGTTCGGCGAATGCCGGCGACTGTCACAGTCGTAGCAGGTCGCTGAAAAACCGGCGACTGGACCCCCCCTATGACAATGTCTACAGCAACTTAGCACGTATTCAACGTCATGCTACGGCAAGCTACCGACAACCGGCGACCCATTAGGACATCCACCTACGACTACTAGCTTGTCCACCCGCGACAAGCTATGACAAGGTAAGACAATTCAGTCGCCGGTACCCGTCACCGGTTGACTTTGGTTGACGTGGGTAGTCGCCAATGGAATTCACCGAAGTTGGCATAGGCGACAACCTACGTCATCCTGGCGACAACCTACGACAGCACCGACGTCAGGAGAAGTCAAGCTACGCTCATTGGCGTCAAACCCACTGTTGCCGACTGTCACCTCCCACATACAAACCATGCTGACTATCCCTAATCAACCCTCGCCCGTCCAAATGCCTGAATAACCTATACCTCAGAATTCTAAAGGGACTGTCACACTTGGGCGACCTAATCCGCGAGTTCTGGCGAGTTTGCCCTCGACTCATACTCGCAGCATGGTCGACACGAGGTCCTAGGAGGTCTTCATAACTCTCCTTCATGCTCGAGAGTGGTCCCCGCGTTCTCGAGGCCTCAGCTAGGTCGCGGCGTATTTTTCAACATGTTGAAAAATGCACGCGAGTAAAAATAGGTCACCATGGAAAAAATCGATACTTTTTTTACTCGTAGGTTTAGTCGAAGTAGGTGGTAGTAGGTCGGCATGTTAGTCGTAGGTAATCGAGGGTAGTCGAAGGTAGTCATAGATAGTCTTCATCATAGTCGAAGGGAGGTCGAAGGAGGTTGTCTTCACTCTCCATATTTGGTGTCCAATTTTCCCGAAACTAGTCGTAGCTAGTCAGTCGAAGCTAGTCTTCAACATAGTTGAAGGTGGTCTTCAACATGACATTTTTTCAAACTCTCCTAAACTCTTCTAAACTCGCCAATTAGGTCGCCCAAGTGGGACGGGTCCTTAACCTATCCCTCAGCATACCTTCTCCCCATAACCACGCTATGGGTATGACTCTCTGACTCTGAATGAATGAATACTTTCTTGTCACAGGCATTGTCTTGTTCTTGTCACAGGTTCCTAGGGTCCTCGCAACTTATGGACCTGAAGTGTTGACAGTTAGCGTTGCCTTAACCGCTGAGTTTCTCAAACATTTTCAGCACGAATTTCCGAATTGCAGCACTTCCAATAGAATACATCAGATGATGCATTTGTGTAACGCACAAAAAAATCATTAACACTTGTCCGACAGTTCCACAATTGAAGTTCTTGTACATAACTTTCACAAACTGCATTAGGATAACATCAATTGGCACTCTAGCCCATAGTGAAAATGTCATACATTCATATTTCTAGGAGCAGAATTAGGCCATTCGGCCCATCAAGTCTATTCTGCCATTCAATCATGGCTGATCTATCTCTCCCTCTCAACCCCATTCTCCTGCCTTCTCCCCATAACCCCTGACACCCGTACTAATTTGTTTGTATCTGTGCACTGTAAACGGCTCGATTGTCTTTCCGCTGACTGGTTAGCACGGAACAAAAGCTTTTCACTGTACCTCGGTACACGTGACAATGAACTGAACTGAAATTAGAATACTACTAAACTAGTAGAAATTAAACAAGATTTCCCCTTGAAACTGACCCAGGGCTCTGTGTTTAAGCAGGAACTGCAGATGCTGGAAAATCGTAGGTAGACAAAAATGCTGGAGAAACTCAGCGGGTGAGGCAGCATCTATGGAGCGAAGGGAATAGGCAACGTTTCGGGTCGAGACCCTAAGAAGAGTCTTGACCCAAAACGTTGCCTATTTCCTTCGCTCCATAGATGCTGCCTCACCCGCCGAATTTCTCCAGCATTTTTGTCTACCCAGGGGCTCTGTGTGTCCTGTGTGAAGTTCAGGAACGGGTGGCACGGTGGAGCAGCGGTAGAGTTGCTGCCTTAACATAGAAACATAGCAAATAGGTTCAGGAGGAGGCCAATCAATAACCCGAGCCTGCCCCTGCCTTCTCCCCATACCCCTTGATTCCACTAGAGCTCTATCTCAAACTCTCTCTTAAATCCATCCAGTGATTTGGCCTCCAATGCCCTCTGTGACAGGGAATTCCACAAATTCACAATTGTCTGGGTGAAAAAGTTTTTTATCACCTCAGTCTTAAATAACCTCCCCTTTATTCTAAGACTGTGACCTTTGGTTCGGGACTCGCCCAAGATTGGAAACATTTTTCCTGCATCTAGCTTGTCCAGTCCTTTTATATGTTTCTTAAGATCCCCCCTCATCCTTCTAAACTCCAGTGAATACAAGCCTTAAGGGCCTGTCCCGCTTATGCATTTTTTCGGCAACTTGCCGGCATCCGTCACAGTAGGTTGCCGAAATTTTTCAACATGTTCAAAATGCAGCGGCGACCAGAAAAAGGTACGACTCTTTGGGCGACTATGACTCACGAACATACAGGCGACACCCTGACAAAAAAATTGGGTATGTGGGACAGGCCCTTTGCAGCGCTTACAGCGCCAGACACCTGGGTTCGATCCCGACTACCGGTGCTGTCTGTACGGAGTTTGCACTTTCTCCCCGTGACCTGCGTGGGTTTCCTCCGAGATCTCCGGTTTCCTCCCGCACTCCAAAGACGTGCAGCTAATGTTGTTTAATTAGCTTGGTGTAAGTGTAAATTGTCCCTAGTGTGTGTAGGATAGTGTTAATGTGCGGGGATCGCTGGTCGGCGTGGGCCGAAGGGCCTGTTTCGGCGCTGGATGTCTAAACAAAAAAAAAATCGAAAGCTCGCTCTAACCATGAAGTGATTCATTTCTCTGAAAATAAACCTGACATACAAAAAGACCGCTGAGGTAACTGACGATAGGAAACGCGCTGATCCTCAAAAAATATTTAGCATTGGCATTCACAGGGTAATTTTAAAGTAGCTTGAGTGGGCATATTCTCAGCACAAGTGTGTAGACACCAACACCTGCACCAACCTTGATTATAAATGACGATACATCTAACAATAAAACATGATGTAATGTTATGCTGCCACAGTGGATAGCTTGCTGTGTCCCTGTGCCTCTGTCTCCGTGACTCTGTGACTGTCTCTGCATCTCCGTGACTTTGCAACTCTGTGTCTCCGTGACTCTGTGTCTCAGTGTCTCTGTGTCTCCATGCACAGTGGCTGGCAAAAGTATTCATACCCCTTGAACTTTTCCACATTTTGTCACGTTACAACCAGAAACGTAAATGTATTTTATTGGGATTTTATGTGATAGACCATTATGTGATGGCGCATAATTGTGAAGTCGAAGGAAAATGATACATGGTTTTCAAATTTTATTACAAATAAAAAACTGAAAAGTGTGGCGTGCAAAAGCATTCAGCCCCCCCTGAGTCAATACTTTGTAGAACCACCTTTCGCTGCAATTACAGCTGCAAGTCTTTTGGGGTATGTCTTTACCAGCTTTGCACATCTAGAGACTGAAATTTTTGCCCATTCTTCTTTGCAAAATAGCTCAAGCTCAGTCAGATTGGATGGAGAGCATCTGTGAACAGCATTCTTCAAGTCTTGCCAGAGATTCTCAATTGGATTCAGGTCTGGACTTTGACTGGGCCATTCCTACACATGAATATGCTTTGATCTAAACCATTCAATTGTAGCTCTGGCTGTATGTTTAGGGTCGTTGTCCCGCTGGAAGGTGAACCTCCGCCCCAATCTCAAGTCTTTTGCAGACTCTAACAGATTTTCTTCCAAGATTGCCCTGTATTTGGCTCCATCCATCTTCCCATCAACTCTGACCAGCTTCCCTGTCCCTGCTGAAGAAAAGCATCCCCACAGCATGATGCTGCCACCACCATGTTTCACAGTGGGGATGGTGTGTTCAGGGTGATGTGCAGTGTTAGTTTTCCGCCACACATAGCGTTTTGCATTTAGGCCAAAAACTTCCATTTTAGTCTCATCAGACCAGAGCATCTTCCTCCACATGTTTGTTGTGTCCCCCACATGGCTTGTGGCAAACTGCAAACAGGACTTCTTATGGCTTTATTTTAACAATGGCTTTCTTCTTGTCACTCTTCCATAAAGGCCCGATTTATGGAGTGGACGACTAATAGTTGTCCTGTGGACAGATTCTCCCACCTGAGCTGTGGATCTCTGCAGCTCCTCCAGAGTTACCATGGGCCTCTTGGCTGCTTCTCTGATCAATGCTCTCCTTGCCCGGCCTGTCAGTTTAGGTGGACGGCCATGTCTTGGTAGGTTTGCAGTTGTGCCATACTCTTTTCATTTTCGGATGATGGATTGAACAGTGCTCCGTGAGATGTTCAAAGCTTGGGATATTTTTTATAACCTAACCCTGCCTTAAACTCTTAAACATCTCCACAACTTTATCCCTGACCTGTCTGGTGTGTTCCTTGGGCTTCATGATGCTGTTTGTTCACTAATGTTCTCTAACAAACCTCTGAGGCCGTCACAGAACAGCTGTATTTATACTGAGATTAGATCACACACAAGTGGACTCTATTTACTAATTAGGTGACTTCTGAAGGCAATTGGTTGCACTGGATTTTATTTAGGGGTATCAGAGTAAAGGGGGCTGAATACTTTTGCATGCCACACGTTTCAGTTTTTTATTTGTAAAACATTTTGAAAACCATGTAACATTTTCCTTCCACTTCACAATTATGTTGGTCTATCACATAAAATCCCAATTAAATACATCTACGTTTGTGGTTGTAACGTGACGAAATGTGGAAAAGTTCAAGGGGTATGAATACTTTTGCAAGCCACTGTATCTGTGTCTCTATCTCTGTGACTGTGTCTCTGTGACTCCATGTCTCTGTGTCTCTGTGACTCCATGTCTCTGTATTTCTGTGACTGTGACTCTGTGTCTCTGTGACTCTGTCTCTGTGACTCTGTGTCTCTGTGGCTGTGTCTCTATGTATCTGTGTCTCTGTGTCTCTGTGTCTCTGTCTCTGTGGCTCCATGTATCTGTGTCTCTATCTGTGTCTCTATCTATGTGTCTCTGTGACTGTGTGTCTCTGTGACTCTGTGGCTGTGTCTCTGTGGCTCCATGTATCTGTGTCTCTATCTCTCTATCTCTGTGACTCTGTGACTCTGTGTCTCTGTGGCTCCATGTATCTGTGACTCTGTGACTCTGACTCTGTGTCTCTGTGACTCTGTGTGTGTGTCTCTGTGTGTGTGTCTCTGTGTGTCTGTCTCTGTGTCTCTGTGACTGTGTCTCCATGTATCTGTGTGTCTGTCTCTGTGACTCTGTGTCTCTGTGGCTCTGCTGCCACAGTGGATAGCTTGCTTATCCAGCTCCACAGAAAAGACTTCAGAGGGTAAAAGCACCATGAGAGGAATAGATCGGGTCGATGCACAGTCTCTTGCCCAGAGTAGGGGAATCGAGGACCAGAGGGTTTAAGGTGAGGAAGGAAAGACTTAATAGGAACCTGAAGGGTAACTTTTTCACACAAAGGATGTATGGAACGAGCTGCTGGGGGAGGTAGTTGAGGCAGGGATTATTGCAACGTTTAGGAAACAATTAGACAGGTACATGGATAAGAGGGATATATGGGCCAAATGCAGGCAGGTGGGACTAGTGTAGATGGGACATGTTGGTCGGTGTGGGCTAGTTGGACCGAAGGGCCTGTTTCTGTGTTGTGTGTCTGTGACTCTGTGACTCTGTGACTCTGTGTCTCTGTGTCTCTGTGACTCTGTGACTCTGTGACTCTGTGACTCTGTGTCTCTGTGACTCTGTGACTCTGTGACTCTGTGACTCTGTGACTCTGTGACTCTGTGTCTCTGTTTCTCTTCTTGCGAATGAAACATAAACCAAAGGAATAGTTAGATCTCATGCCGGGTGTTGAGCAGCCAGGTTGTTGTCTCTGAGTCACTGTCCGCCAAGTCAAGTCAAGTTAAAAAACAACTCTCGTTGACCAAAGTGCTTTACATTTGTTATAAGAGTAGTATACACAAGGCTACATACATATATACAAATAGCCCTCGCTCAGAGGACGTCAGGAAACGCTTGGGAGTAGAGATGTGTTTTTAGTCTCGACTTAAAGGAGTCGATGGAGGGGGCAGTTCTGACGGGAAGAGGGATGCTGTTCCACAGTCTAGGAGCTGCAACCGCAAAGGCGCGGTCGCCCCTGAGCTTATGCCTAGACTGCGGGGTGTTCAGTAACCCCAAGTCGGCCGATCTGAGGGACCTGGAGGTGGTGTGGTGGGTGAGCAGACTTTTAATGTAGGTGGGGGCAAGCCCATTGAGGGCTTTGTAGACATGAAGGAGGATCTTGAAATGTATTCTCAACCGCACAGGGAGCCAGTGGAGAGCGGGCAGGATCGGGGTGATGCGGTCCCTTTTTTGGGTGCCTGTCAGGAGTCTCGCTGCGGCGTTTTGGACCAGTTGCAGGCGGGACAGGGAAGATTGGCTGATGCCATTGTGGAGGGAATTGCAGTAATCTAGGCGGGAGGAGATAAATGTATGGATGATCTTTTCGAGGTCGTCAAACTGGAGGAATTGTTTTATTTTAGCTATCGTTCGAAGCTGGAAGAAGCTAGCTTTTACCATGGTATTGACTTGTTTGTCAAATTTCAATGCTGAGTCAAATATCACGCCAAGGTTTTTGACGTGAGGTTTGAGTAGTGGGGTAAGGCTTCCAAGGCTGCCCGCTATCATTTTGATTGAGTACGAGGGGCTGAGAAGGATGACCTCAGACTTACTCTCGTTTAGTTAGGCCCCGAGCTCCATTTGGTGGGTGGTAGAGCGGGCACCCAGAGATGACATGGTTGGCTGTCTGTCGTCCTGCTCCTCATTCACAGGCTGGGCTCTGGCGGAGGGAGCCCCCATCTCCACACGCTGGCACTGAAACGCCCAACTCCAGCACCAAGTCTGTTGAGCATCGCCCAGGCTCCTCTGGGGAGGTCAGACCGAGGACCGCTTTTATCTGGTGAAGAGATGTCGCTGAAGCTGTAAAGGGGAGGTCATTTAAGACTGAGCTGCGAAAAAACTTTTTTACCTAGAGATTTGTGAATTTATGGAATTCCCTGCCACAGAGGCAGTGGAGGCCAAATCACTGGATGGATTTAAGAGAGTGTTGGATAGAGCTCTAGGGGCTGGTGGAGTCAAGGGATATGGGGAGAAGGCAAGCACAGGTTAGTGATAGGGGACGATCAGCCATGATCATATTGAATGGCGGTGCTGGCTCGAAGGGCCGAATGGCCTCCTCCTGCACCTATTTTCTATTTTTCTATGTTTCTGTGTAATGGAGATGAGGTTGCCTTCCACTCCTGTGACCACTCAGTGGCTATCCAGTCTTTTGTCTCAGTTGGCTAGATGGATGCTAGGAGATGTTTTCCATGTGGAGCAAAGGGGTGATGGGACTTCAGTCGGGGTGGCCTCTGCTCTCTGCTGATAACCTGATGGAGGAGGTGATCTGGGTCCATGGCACGGCCAGATAGTGCCAGAGGTGCTGCTTGCCTTCGGATCCCTGCAGGCAGAATGCCCGCAAGTATAGGGAGCTGCTCGACTGGAGTAGGTTGAAGGCACCCAGTGATGGTTCGCAAGGTGCTGCTCATGTCTACTTCTACTCCATACGGGTGCCCAGTAACATATAACCATATAACCATATAACAATTACAGCACGGAAACAGGCCATCTCGGCCCTTCAAGTCCGTGCCGAACAACTTTTTTCCCTTAGTCCCACCTGCCTGCACTCATACCATAACCCTCCATACCCTTCTCATCCATATGCCTATCCAATTTATTTTTAAATGATACCAACGAACCTGCCGCCACCACTTCCACTGGAAGCTCATTCCACACCGCTACCACTCTCTGAGTAAAGAAGTTCCCCCTCATGTTACCCCTAAACTTCTGTCCCTTAATTCTAAAGTCATGTCCTCTTGTTTGAATCTTCCCTATTCTCAAAGGGAAAAGCTTGTCCACAACAACTCTGTCTATCCCTCTCATCATTTTAAAGACCTCTATCAAGTCCCCCCTTAATACTCAGCTGGGACATACACAAGAGCTGTGTCTCTGTGTCTCTGGGCATTAATCTGGGTGTTGATTTGAGATTCTATTGATGCCACTGGCTGTAGATGGCTGCACATTTAGATGGGACAATTGTGGTCGAATGGGGCCGGAGGGCCTGTTTCCAGGCTGTGAGACTCTACGACTCGAAGGCGGCACAGTGGCGCAGCGGTAGAGTTGCTGCCTCACAGCGCCAGAGACCCGGGTTCGATCCTGACTATGGGTGCTGTCTGTACGGAGTTTGTACGTTCTCCCCGTGACCTGCGTGGGCTTTCTCCCAGTGCTCTTGATCAGTAGGCCTTCAAGGGTTATGGGGAGAAGGCAGGAGAATGGGGTCGAGAGGGAAAGATAGATCAGCCATGATTGAATGGTGAAGTGGACTTGATGGGCTGTGGGGCCTAATTCTGCTCCAAGAATGTATGAATTTGACAAGTAAGGGGGTCAAAGGTTATGGGCAGAGGTCAGGGGAAAGAGACTGAGCGGGAAAATAGATCAGCCATGATAGAATGGCGGAGTAGACCCGTTGGGCCGAATGGCTTAATTCTACTGCTACGTCGTATGGTTTTATGGTCAGTCGTGCATTGTAATTGTAATTGCCTTGTCCATTTTCCAGTGCTTCCAATTTATAAAATGGGACATAGAACAGTACACCACACAATGTGTGTGCCAAGCATAATACCAAGATAAACTAACCTCATCGGTCTGCACATGATGCATGTCCCTCCCGCTTATCTTCTTAAACGTTGTTATCGCATCTGTCTCAACCACCATCCACGGCAGCGCGTTCCAAGCATCAGCCACTCTCTGTCAAATTCTTGCTCCTTATATCACCCCAAAGCTTTGTCCCTCTCACCTTAGAACTATGGCTTCTAGTCTTTCACATTTCCACGCTGTGAAAGTGGTTCTGCTGCACAGTGGCGCAGCTGGTAGAGCAACTGCCTCAACCCTGACCATGGGTGCTGCCCGTGTGGAGTTTGCACGTTCTCCCTGGCTGCTTTACTGATGCGTGAAGTGTGTGGATGGAGTCAATGGTGGGAGGTCTCGGTCTGTGTGGTGGAACTGAGCTAACATCTACAATTGCATCTCTTGATCTTCAGTGACGGAGATGAAGGAGGGAGATCCTGCAAGCTCTGTGTGCTAGCGTTGAGAGGGAAAGATAGATTAGCCATGATTGAATGGTGGAGTAGACACGATGGGCCGAATGGCCTAATTCTGCTCCTATGACATATGAACTTATGCCCCGATGACAATAGACAATAGGTGCAGGAGTAGGCCACTCGGCCCTTCTAGCCACCACCGCCATTCAATGTGATCATGGCTGATCATCCCCAACCAGTACCCCGTTCCTGCCTTCTCCCCATATCCCCTGACTCCACTATTTTTAAGGGCCGTATCTAGCTCTCTCTTGAAAGCATCCAGAGAACCTGCCTCCACCGCCCTCTGCGCAGAGAATTCCACAGACTCACCACTCTCTGTGAGAAAAAGCATTTCCTCGTCTCCATTCTAAATGGCTTACTCCTATTCTTAAACTGTGGCCCCTGGTTCTGGACTCTCCCAACATCGGGAACATGTTTCCTGCCTCTAGCGTGTCCAAACCCTTAACAATCTTTCTCCCACATTCCAAAGACGTGCAGGTTTGTAGGTTAATTGGCTCCTGTAAATTGTCCCGAGGCTGTAGGTTCGAACTAGTGTATGGGAGATCGCTGGTCGGCACGGATTTGATGGGCCGAAGGGCCCGTTTCCAAACTAAACTAAACTAAACTAAACTCAACTGGACGTGACTCAGTGTTAATCATCATTTTAATCATGTTTCTAATGCCAAGAGAAATACAGGAAGGAAATTGCCATAGAGGGAGTGCAGAGAAGGTTCACCAGACTGATGCTTGGGATGTCAGGACTATCTTATGAAGAAAGACTGGATAGACTCAGTTTATACTCTCTAGAATTTAGGAGATTGAGAGGGGATCTTGTAGAAACTTACAAAATTCTTAAGGGGTTGTACAGGCTAGATGCAGGAAGATTGTTCCCGATATTGGGGAAGTCCAGGACAAGGGGTCACAGCTTAAGGATAAGGGGGAAATCCTTTAAGACCGAGATGAGAAAGAGAGTGGTGAGTCTCTGGAACTTTCTGCCACAGAGGGTAGTTGAGGCCAGTTCATTGGCTATATTTAAGAGGGAGTTAGATGTGGCCATTGGGGCTAAAGGGATCAGAGGGTATGGAGAGAAGGCAGGTACGGGATACTGAGTTGAATGATCAGCCATGATCATATTGAATGGCGGTGCAGGCTCGAAGGGCTGAATGGCCTACTCCTGCACCTAATTTCTATGTTTCTATGTTTCTATGAAATCAGTGGTGGAATTCCCCTTGGCAGGAACAACCATCCAGAGGTCAGGGGAGTTTCCCACCACTCCATGTCAGGCTCACATTCCTTCTCGCCCGCACCGTGGGAACAACAAGTACTCAATAACATTCTACAGCAGGGTGTGTCACGGAACATTTTCATAAAAGCTACAATTGTTTTCAATTTATTTGCTAAAATATTGAACGCACCCAACAGGATCGATGGTGAATCTGTGGAATTCTCTGCCACAGGAGGTAGTTGAGGCCAGTTCATTGGCTATATTTAAGAGGGAGTTAGATGTGGCCCTTGTGGCTAAAGGGATCAGGGGGTATGGAGAGAAGGCAGGATGCGGGATACTGAGTTGGATGATCAGCCATGATCATATTGAATGGCGGTGCAGGCTCGAAGGGCCGAATGGCCTACTCCTGCACCTATTTTCTATGTTTCTATGGTGCTTTATTTCTCACAGTTTAGAGATACAGCGCAGAAACAGTGGGGGTGGGGGGGGGGGGTTGTGAGAGAGAGGGGGAGAGTGGGGGCAGGGGGGGACAGAGGGGGGGGGGGACAGGAGGTGGGGGAAAGGGAATCATTTTCCTTGATCTTCGTCCACTTTGATCTCTCTCCCCAAAGGGACATTGGAGAGTGAGATAAGGAAGAGCAAGGTGTGAAAACGAAGCAAAGGGGATGCAGAGCATGGAAAAATGTAGAATAGATCATTGCTAGCTAGGAGAAGGTAACGACAACAAAGCAAACAGCGATAACATGTAAATGAGGATGGTTAGACTTGTCAGAGAACTTGGAAGGGGGCGAAGGAGAGAGAGGGACGGCAAAGGTTACTTGAAGTTAGAGAAGTCAATGTTCATTCAAAGGTTCAAAGGTTATTTATTAGTCACATACACCATAGGTGTAGTGAAATGCGTATTGCCAATATTCCAAAGATAGACACAAAAAGCTGGAGTAGCTCAGCAGGACAATAGACAATAGGTGCAGGAGTAGACCATTCAGCCCTTCGGCCATTCGGCCATTCAGCCCTTCGAGCCAGCACCGCCATTCAATGTGATCACGGTTGATCATCCACAATCAGTACCCTGTTCCAGCCTTCTCCCCATATCACCTGACTCCGCTATTTTTATGAGCCCTATCTAGCTCTCTCTTGAACCTTTCCTCACCGCCCTCTGAGGCAGAGAATTCCACAAAAAGTGTTTCCTCGTCTCCGTTCTAAATGGCCCACCCCTTATTCTTGAACTGTGGTCCTAGTTCTGGACTCCCCCAACATCAGGAACATGTTTCCTGCCTCTAGCGTGTCCAAGCCCTTAACAATCTTATATGTTTCAATGAGATCTCCTTTCATCCTTTAAAACTCCAAAGTGTTCAAGGCCAGCCGCTCCATTCTCTCAGCATATGACAGTCCCGCCATCCCGGGAATTAACCTTGTAAACCTACGCAGTACTCCCTCAATAGCAAGAATGTCCTTCCTCAAATTAACAATTACAGCACGGAAACAGGCCTTCTCGGCCCTTCCAGTAAATTAGGGGACCAAAACTTCACACAATACTCCAGGTGTGCTCACTAGAGCTCTGTACAACTGCAGAAGGACCTCTTTGCTCCTATATTAAATTCCTCTTGTTATAAAGGCCAACGTTCGCTTTCTTCACCTCCTGCTGTACCTGCATGCTTACTTTCATAGACTGATGTACAAGGACCCCAGATCGCGTTGTACTTCCCCTTTTCCCAACTTGACACCATTTAGATAGACAGGCAGCATCTCTGGAGAGAAGGAATGGGTGACATTTCGGGCCTGGACCCTTCTTTAGACTGGTTAGGGACAAGGGAAACGAGAGAAATAGACGGTGATGTGGAGAGATAAAGAACAGTGAATGAAAGATATGCAAAAAAAGTACCGATGATAAAGGAAACGGGACATAGTTAGCTGTTTGTTGGGTGAAAATGAGAAGCTAGTGCGACTTGGGTGGGGGAGGGATAGAGAGAGAGGGAATGCCGGGGCTACCTGAAGTGAGAGAAATCAATATTCATACCACTGGGCTGTAAGCTGCCCAAGGGAAATATGAGACGCTGCTCCTCCAATTTGCGTTTAGCCTCACTCTGACAATGGAGGAGACCTAGGACAGAAAGGTCTGCGTGGGAATGGGAAGGAGAATTAAAGTGTCCGGCAATCGGGAGATCAGGTTGGTTTACGCGGGCTGAGCGAAGGTGTTCCGTGAAACGATCGCCCAGTCTGCGTTTGGTCTCGCCGATGTATAAGAGTCCTCATCTTGAACAACGGATACACGTTATATGGTTATATTCTGAGTGCAGGTAGATGGGACTAGGGGAAAATAAATGTTCGGCACGGACTGGAAGGGCCGAGAGGGCCGGTTTCCGTGCTGTAATTGTTATATGGTTATATGGATACAGTAGATGCAGTTGGAGGAGGTGCAAGTGAACCTCTGCCTTACCTGAAAGGACTGTCGGGATCCCTGGACGGCGTCGAGGGGGGAGGTATAGCGACAGGTGTTGCACCTTCTGCGGTTGCAGGGGAAGGTACCTGGGGAGGGGGTGGTTTGGGTGGGAAGGGACGAGTTAACCAGGGAGTCGCGGAGGGAACGGTCTCTGCGGAAAGCGGCGGAGATGGGAAAATGTGGCTAGTGGTGGGATCCCGTTGGAGATGGCAGAAATTTGGTAGGATAATGTGTTGTATGCGACGGCTGATGGGGTGGAAGGTAAGGACGAGGAGGACTAGGGGGAGGAGGAGCAAGGGCGGAGCTGCGGGGTACCGAGGAGACGCGAGTGAGGGCCTCATTTTTGATGGGAGAGGGGAACTGCTGTTCCATAAAGAATGATCATAACGCTGGGGTGTAAGCTGCCCAAGCGGAATATGAGGTGCTGTTCCTCCAATTTTGCGCTGGGCCTCACTCTGACAATGGAGGAGGCCCAGGACAAAAAAGGTCAGAAAGGTGGGAATGGGAGGGGGAGTTAAAGTGTTCAGCAACCGGGAGATCAGGTAGGTTTAGGCGGAGTGAGTGTCTACTCTGTCATTCAACCAAGGCTGATCTATCTTTCCCTCTCAACCACATTCTCCTGCCTTTCCCCGTAACCACTGACACCCGCACTGACCTGTTCAGTGCCACCCACCAGTATACTTGGGTCATGCAGGAAAAACTTAGCAGGTTAATCAAGAGGCTGTCGATCTCCGCGTAAAAAATTTCCACTGACTTGGCCTCCACAGCCCTCTGTGGCAAATTAATTCCGCAGGTTCGCCTCCCTCTGACTAAAGAAATTCCTCCTCTTCTCCTTTTTAATGGTACGTCCTTTTTTTTCTGAGGCCGTGCCCTCTGGTCTCAGACTCTCCCACTAGTGGAAACATCCCTTCCACATCCGCTCTATCCAGGCCAATATCCAGTTGTGTTCAAGAAAGAACTGCCGATGCTGGTTAAAGGGCCTGTCCCACTTGGCGATTTTTTCGGCGACTGCCAGCATCATTGACTGACGTATCGGGTCACCGAAAAATTTGCGGCGTGATGCGGTGGTGACATATTGTCACGCGATGGTTCTTCAAGTGTCGCAACATTTCTTTTGTCACCGCTGGCTTTTGAAATGTTCGAAATCTTTTGGTGACACTAATATGAGAGATTTTCTCCAGAGATGCTGCCTCACCCGCTGAGTTACTCCAGCATTTTGTGTCTAGTTGTGTTTTGATGGTTTGGAGAGAAAAAAATCAAAAATAGACCCATTATTATTTAACGTGAAAATATAAAAGCAACCAAGAGTCATAAATATATTTCTAAGTTGTTACCAGGGGAGCAAAACGTAAATTATGCATTGGAGGATTTCCATCTCGATCATGATAAAAATGTGTAAAAACCATAACAGAAAATTGTACAAAATACCATTTGTGCACCATCAATAATTACGGGGTTGGTACATTCTGTTATTCTGTT
Organism: Raja brachyura; assembly: GCA_963514005.1. The sequence continues at coordinate 148,475,906 of OY740782.1, read as the reverse complement.
GACAACAGATTAAACGTGATATTATTGGAAATCTAGCTGGGGGAACTAGCATGGTGTGTAGATAGTGACAGATATAGTGACAGATTTTTATATCGTTCTAGGAATCTTTCCTTTAGTCATTATGATTGAAGACGGGTTCAGGAGATAATCGACACTCACTCACGAGCTCTCCGCGAGACATTCAATGCCGTCAAAATATAAATCTTCCAAACACAGTCTCTTGATTAATATTGAAACATAGAAAATAGGTGCAGGAGGAGGCCAATCGGCCCTTCGAGCCAGCACCGCCATTCATTGTGATCGTGGCTGATCGTCCCCTATCAATAACCCGTGCCTGCCTTCTCCCCATATCCCTTGACTCCACCAGCCCCTAGAGCTCTAGCTAACTCTCTCTTAAATCCATCCAGTGACTTGGCCTCCACTGCCCTCTGTCGCAGGGAATTCCATAAATTCACAACTCTCTGGGTGAAAAAGTTTTTTCTCACCTCAGTCTTAAATGGCCTCCTCTTTATTCTAAGACTGTGGCCCCTGGTTCTGGACTCGCCCAACATTGGGAACATTTTTCCTGCATCTAGCTTGTCCAGTCCTTTTATTATTTTATATGTTTCTATAAGAACCCCTCTCATCCTTCAAAACTCCAGTGAATAGTTTCTTTAGTGTAGTAGTAAAAACAGTAAGATATTCATCCAAACTTCTTCTTGTACAAGTACGTTTTAATCTTACACGTGGTCAAACTCGTACTTGGCCGAAGGCTGTGACCTCTCCCCATGTTTCTACAAACTAAACTAACTACTAGGGCATCTGCGTGAGAATCCCAGCCGCAAACACACCTCAGACTACGTATAAATCCCACCCACATAATGACAGGCAGATAAAATTTAAAGGCAACTGGTTTATGATATAACATAATGAGTTAAGCTAAATGGCTACTGCAGTCACTACAGTGTGTATAATGCAATCCTTCTCCGTGGACTGTCACCTTGTCGTGGTGGAGAAGCTTGTGTGGACCTGAGATCCTGAGAGCGATGCCGTCTGGAGCTGTGCTCCTGGTAGGGCCACCCATGGCGGTAAGGTCGAGGGGGGAGGTCTCTGACAAAGAGCAATCCGACCAAGACCTCAACGGTGGAACAGGCGGAGGACGATGGCTGACCTTAGTGGACCGTCACAACGGCTGGGAAGGCGGATGAAGGCTGCAGCAGGAAAGGGTCTCCGGTCGTCTTGGACTCCATGCCACTGGCTCCTGACCCAGATCTGTCAAGGACTATCTGTGCACCAGTCTCCCCACGTTAAACAAAGTCACGCACAGGCGTCCTCCATGAGAGGACAGTCACACTCGTTTCCAATGACCGCTGATGATATTGCAGTACAGATGCAACATAGAAAGCATAATAGACAATATGTGCAGGAGTATGCCATTCGGCCCTTCGAGCCAGCACCGCCATTCAATGTGATCATGGCTGATCATCCAAAATCAGTACCCCGTTCCTGCTTACTCCCCATAATCCCTTGATTCCCTTTGCCCTAAGAGCTAAATCTAACTCTCTTGAAAACTGTTTTGCTGCCTGTCCCGCTGAGTTACTCCAGCATTTTGTGTTGTCTACCTCTGGTTTAAACCAGCATCTGCAGTTCCTTCATACACATCTAGTTTAGTTTAGTTTAGTTTGGTGAGACAGCAGGGAAAACGAATGAACGTGTCCAAAGACAGGCCGCTCGATTTGTTACTAAGAGAGAGAAGCGAGTGTCACCAAACTTCTGAATTCTCTGGGCGGGGTGGAACCCTCTCCAAGACAGACGTGAAGCTCACCGTTTGACCTGTTTTTACAAAATGTTAAATGGTCAGCTAGACATAGATCAAAAGACCTACACCAACCCCAAACCAATTAGGAGCAGACGAGGGCATTCGATCCAATTTGTGGTCCCAGCCTCAAAGACAGATGTGTACAGCAATTCGTTCTTTCCACGCACTATTAAAGCATGGAATAATCTCCACCAAGCCACGGTTGCCCAGCCAGATGCAACTACATTTAAAGTGGCACTTTCTTCCCAATAACCCTCTCTGGTTAAACCCCTCCCTTCACCACCTCCAGTTTAAATTCCAGTTGGAATATTTTGGAGGACCAAGTAACCAAGAACTAAGAACCAAGAAAACAGTCCCTCCAGCCCACTGAGTCCGCGCCGACCAGCGATCACCTAGTTCTACGTTATCCCATTTTTACAACCACTCCCTAATTAGTTTAAATCCGGGTGCTCCGGTTTCCTCCCACACGTGGAGATAGACAGACTCTTGATTAGTGCGGGCGTCGGGGGTTATGGGGGAGAAGGCAGGAGAATGGGGTTGGGAGGGAGAGATAGGTCAGCCATGATTGAATGGCGGAGTAGACTTGATGGGCCGAATGGCCTAATTCTGCTCCTATCACTTATGAACTAATGGTCTGCCGAGCCTTTGGGCGGGTTCCAACCATCTGGATCTTCTCTCGAGGCTGCCCCCCCCCCCCACCCCCCCCGTATTCACATCACATAGACGGCTTGCCAAGGATCACTCAAAAGTCACACACTTGTAGGACTTGTTTTTAAAATGCTACATGCTTTGGCATTTATCACTGAAATATATCCGGAACATTTTCCGCTTAAATGGGTTTGCCGCCAGTTGGACTCGTGCCAGTCATAAATATCATCGAATCATACAGCGTGGAAACAGGCTCATCCTTCCTGTAACATGGTGCCCAGAACTTAGATGTCACGGTGGCTCAGGGTTAGAGTTGCTGCCTTACAGCGCTTGCAGCGCCGGAGACTCGGGTTCCATCCTGACCACGGGCGCTGTCTGTACGGACTTTATACGCTCTCCCCGTGACCTGCGTGGGTTTTCTTCGAGACGTGCACCTTGGTCGGCTATTTGGCTTCAGTAAAGATTATAAATTGTCCCTGGTGTGTGTAGGGTAGTGTTAAGGTGCGGCGATCGCTGGTCGGTGCGGAATCGGTGGGCCGAAGGGCCTGTTTCAGCGCTGTATCTCTAAACTAAACCAAACTAAACTGAACATAATATGCGACCTGACCAATGTGTTATACGATGCAATATCACCTCCCAACCTCCATGCTCAGTGATCTGACTGAAGAAGACCAAGGTACTAAAGCCTTTTGGACCACCCTATCTACCTGAGACTCCACTTTCAAAGGTTCAAAGCTTAGTTTATTGGTCACATACACCAATTGGTGTAGTGAAATGCTTCTGACCAATGCAGCACACAAAAAAGAATACAGACATAACAATGATAAAGAGGTTTTAAACATAAAAACATCCCCCCACAATGGTTCCCATTATGAGGGAAGGCACAAAGTCCAGTCCCCATCCCCATGTCCACCCATAGTCGGGCCTATTGAGGCCTCCGCAGTCGCCTTCACGGAGGCCCGATGTTCTAGGCCGTTCTCGCAGGGTGATGGTGCTCCGGCGTCGGGAGAATCCTCTCAGCGGCTTGGGACACCCGGAACGGCTGCTTCCTTACCGGAGTCCGCGGCTTCCGAAGCCGACAAGACCGCGCTGAATGGAGCTCCCCTACTGGCTCCCGATGTTGAAGTTCAGCACCGCCGCCCGCAGCCGGCCGCTCCACAGACCCGCGGCTCCGCGATGTTTTCCTCCACGGTCTCAGCTCACCGGAGTTCCAGCGCGGCGACCCAGGCAAGGCATCGCCCGCCCCGTGATAGCGCTCCAGCGCTGCATTGCTGCTGAAGCCGAGGTTCTGGGCGGTCTCCTCAGGAAACGCTGCTCCAGGCCCGCTGGTTGGCCGTGAGGACGGGTCGAAGATGCAGCCCGGAGAAAAGCTGCCTCTCCGACCCGGTAGGGACCAGGAAAAGTAGTTTCCCCTCTTCCCCCCCCTCCCCCACATAAAAAATAATAGAACTCCAAAACAAAACACTTTAACACACTAAAAATAAAGAAAAGAGTGAAAAACAAACAGCTGCAGGCTGGGCAGCCATACCACACAGGACGGCGCCCCCTGTGAACTATGCACCTGCACTCCTCGATCCCACTGCTCCACAACACTCCCCAGAGTCCTATGTTCATCATACCTAACATTTCAGGCACGGAAATCACTATCAAAACATCGGGGGGACACAATTTATTGGCGGCCGCGCGTGCATGCGCACACACACGAGCGAGGCCGTGGGCCCTGTGGACGGTAACATCAGGAGCTGACCTGGTTGGTGGCCGACTCTGAACTCTAGCTACAACAGCCCCGAATCGAGGGCCTTGAATCGGCCGGGGGGGGCTTCAACATTGGGAGCCTCGTGTGGGGGGGGGGTGGGGGGGGTGGGGGGGGTGGGGGGGTGGGGGGAACGATCCCCACCTCTCAAACCAGGGGGGAGGGGGAGGGGAGGCGTGTGTGTCCCTGCCCCCCCCCCCCCCCCCCAGGATTTCCGCCCATGTAACATTTCATTGGCACCGGCAAGCCCGGTGACAATAAACTAGACTCAACTTCCCATCATTGACCCCACCTACAATTCATGCTGCCTCGGGAAAGCAGCCAAAATATTCAAACAAATACTCACTCATCATCCTCAGTCATTCCTTCTCCTCCCCATCTCACGTCAGGCAGAAAACACACTGCCAGACTCAGGAACAGTTCGCACCCGCTGAGTTTCTCCAGCTTTTTGTGTAACCCTCGATTCTCCAGCATCTGCAGTTCCTTCTTTAACACCCTCTCCCCCTCTGTTGTCAGGCTTCTGACACGATACAAGCAAAACTAGTTCAAAGAATTGGATCTCTCGATTTTATATTTTACTTCCTTTCTGTAAGCATAAAACGTAGTTACATTGGAAATTGATGTCTCGTTGAAGAGACATCGCAATCATTTAGCCTGAAGAAGGGTCTCGACCCGAAACGTCGCCTATCTCCTTCGCTCCTTAGATGCTGCTGCACCCGCTGAGTTTCTCTAGCCTTTTGTGTAACCCGCAATCATTTAGACAATAGGTGCAGGAGTAGGCCATTCGGCCCTTCGAGCCAGCACCGCCATTCACTGTGATCATGGCTGATCATCCACAATCAGTGCCCCATTCTTGCCTTCTCCCCATATCCCTTGACTCCACTATCTTTTAAGAGCTCTGTCTAGCTCTCTCTTAAAAGCATCCAGAGAATTGGCCTCCACTACCCTCTGAGGCAGAGAATTCCACATATTCACAACCCTCTGTGTGAAAAAGTTTTTCCTCATCTCCATTCTAATTGGCTTACTCATCATTGTTAAACTGTGGCCCCTTGTTCTGGACTCCCCCAACATCGGGAACATGTTTCCTGCCTCTAGCTTGTCCAAACCCTGAATAATCTTATTTGTTTCAATGAGATCCCCTCTCATCCTGTTAAGACATAGCTGCTAAAACGTTAAAGTCATAAGGTCATAAGCAATAGGAGTAGAATTAGGCCATTCAGCCCATCAAGTCTACTCCGCCATTCAATCCTGGCTGATCTATCTCTCTCTCCTAACCCCATTCTCCGGCCTTCTCCCCATAACCCCTGACACCTGTGCTAACATGACAGTTTCTAACATTGATAATAGACGATAGACAATAGACAATAGGTGCAGGAGTAGGCCATTCGCCATTAGTAGAACTATTTCGCCAGTTCACTGGCGCATTATTTGTCACAAGTGCAACTGCGCAGTGAAATTCTTTTTGCATATATTCACATATCATAATCATAATAATTACCCTAATGTATTAGCCAAGTATGTTATGCAACATACGAGGAAATTGGTTTGGGACCATGTTTTGGGACCATTTCCAGAGCCTGCGCCGCCCGTGCGCTTGGTCTTCTGGAGCTGTTCCCGATCCAGGCGAGCCCCAGGCTTCTGCAGGGCCTTCCCCCATCGCCTAGACAGCTCAGCCAGTGAACTGACATTCCCCTCCTCTCCTCCCTTCGCCCGGACATCTTTGTGTCCCGGGGGGCGCCTCCTGCAGCCGACCTTCGACCCAGAAGGGGGGCACGAAGGCGCAGTGGTAGAGCCCAGTATTTTGTGTCTCCCTTTCATTTTACCAGCATCTGCAGTTCTTTCTTAAACAGTGGTAAAGTCGCTGCCTCACAGCGCTAGAATTTCCACACGGTGTCACTCCATCACTCTATGAGGGGGAAACTAAAGGTATGAAAAGGTTCAGAACAAATCAGAACCGGCACCGATGAACAAGGAAAGGTGGAGCCCACAATGGTCCATTGTTGGCGGTGGAAGAGGCGTATGGATGGCTGTGGAAGGGATGTGTGGATGCAAACTGTGGAATTGGCAGGACTAGGGTGGGGACGGGAGGGAGAGAGAGGGAATGCAAGGGTTACTTGAAGTTAGAGAAGTCAATGTTCATACCTCTGGGCTGTCAGCTGCCCAAGCGTAATATGATGTGCTGTTCCTCCAATTTGTGTGTGGCCTCACTCTGACAATGGAGGAGGCCCAGGACAGAAAGGTCATAGAGTCATACATTGTGTAAACAGGCTGTTCGGCCCAACTTGCCAACACCGGCCAACATGTCCCAGCTGCACTAGTCCCCCACCTGCCTGCGTTTGGTCCATATCCCTCCAAACCTGTCCTATCCATGTAACTGTCTAACTTGGTTCTTGGTTCTTGGTTACTTGGTCCTCCAAAATATTCCAACTGGAATTTAAACTGGAGGTGGTGAAGGGAGGGGTTTAGCCAGAGAGTGTTATTGGGAAGAAAGTGCCACTTTAAATTTAGTTGCATCTGGCTGGGCAACCGTGGTTTGGTGGAGATTATTCCATGCTTTAATGGAATACTGTTTCTTAAACTGTGTCTTGTGATAGTCCCAGCTTCAACTACCTCCTCTGGCACCTTGTTCCATACACCCACCCCACCTTTGTGTGAAAAAGGTTACCCCTCAGATTCTTATTAAATCTTTTCCCCCTTCACCTTAAACCTATGTCCTCTGGTCCTCCATTCTCCATCCTACTCTGGGCAACAGACTCTGTGTGTCTACCCGATCTATTCCTCTTATGCTTCAGCCTGTGTGAGCATGGGTAGGGGAGTTGAAGTGTTTGGCGACCGGGAGGGGTTTTACTGTGGTGTTAGTGTGACAGCTTCACGGTTACACTTACTGATGTGGGATATGCAGCCTTTGACACGATCACCTCATGGGAATGAAACGGCTCAGCAATGTTCAGCTTCACTCACTTGCTGATACGGTGTCTTGACATTTTTGCTTTGCTGCCGAGACATTTATTGAACTCTTTAGATCTGGAATGCTGCATATTGAACACAAACCCGCTCAGTCTGAAACAATGGCGGCCTGCACGTCTCCCGTCTCGCCCCTCAGTCCCGTTGGAGTGAAGCCCGATATATGCGTAAAAATATGTTTGGAAAAACTGTCTAGGAATTGTGAGCGGTTTTTGGCCCCCGTATCTGAGGAAGGATGTGCTGGCGTTGGAGAGGGTCCAGAGGAGGTCTACGGGAATGATTAGGGGGTTCACGGTGGCGCAGCGGCAGAGTTGCTGCCTCACAGTGAATGCAGCGCCGGAGACCCGGGTTCGATCCTGACTATGGGTGCTGTCTGTGCGGAGTTTGGACGTTCTCCCCGTGACCTGCGTGGGTTTTCTCCGAGATCTTCGGTTTCCTCCCGCGCTCCAAAGACGTGCAGGTTTGCAGGTTAATTGGCTTGGTGTAAATGTAAAAATTGTCCCTAGTGGATGTAGGATAGTGTTAATGCGTGGGATCGCTGGTGGGCACGGACCCGGTGGGCCGAAGGGCCTGTATCTCTAAACTAAAGTACACTAAAATGATCCCAGGGATGATTTGGTTAACGTATGAGGAGCTTGATTGGCACTGGGCCAGTGCTCACCTGTTTCCGCGCTGTATCTCTACGGTAAAGTGAAGCGGCTGAATGTTTCCGCAATCTCGAAGCGCACATGGGGATGTAGGGAGACAATCAGGCTCACGCCCGGCGTGATGATTTGACGGTAAGTGCTATTTGCGAGAGAGCGGCAGGATTGATTTGTTGTATTTCAACTCACAGCGTGGGACTTTGCTCTGTGATAAATACACAGGGAATGCAGGTACAGACCAATCTCAGCAGCTGCATCACTGTACACTTGTTAGCAACAGCTGCTACCAACCTCCTTACTCGCAGGTTGAGCTGTCTAACTGGGACTAGAACAGTTATGTAATGGTCGAGAATCTTTGCACAGGTCATAGAAACATAGAAACATAGAAACATAGAACATAGAAACATAGAAATTAGGTGCAGGAGTAGGCCATTCAGCCCTTCGAGCCTGCACCGCCATTGAATATGATCATGGCTGATCATCCAACTCAGTATCCTGTACCTGCCTTCTCTCCATACCCCCTGATCCCCTTAGCCACAAGGGCCACATCTAACTCCCTCTTAAATATAGCCAATGAACTGGCCTCAACTACCCTCTGTGGCAGAGAGTTCCAGAGACCCACCACAATCTGTGTGAAAAAATTCCTTCTCATCTCGGTCCTAAAGGATTTCCCCCTTATCCTTAAGCTGTGACCCCTTGTCCTGGACCTCCCCAACATCGGGAACAATCTTCCTGCATCTAGCCTGTCCAACCCCTTAAGAATTTTATGTTTCTATAAGATCCCCTCTCAATCTCCTAAATTCTAGAGAGTATAAACCGAGTCTATGCAGTCTTTGTTCATAAGACAGTCCTGACATCCCAGGAATCAGTCTGGTGAACCTTCTCTGCACTCCCTCTATGGCAATAGTGTCCTTCCTCAGATTTGGAGGTCAAAATCAAAGTGCATGACAATACAGGATACAACCAGAGAGCAGTGCTGAACTACTATCTACCTCTTCGATGTTCCTCAGACTATTCTTGATCGGACTTTGCTGGCTTTACCTTACACTAAACGTTATTCCCTTTATCATGTATCTGCACACTGTAAATGGCTCGATTGTAATCATGTATTGTCTTTCCGCTGACTGGTTAGCACGCAACAGAAAGCTTTTCACTGCACCTCGGTACACGTGACAATAAAAACTAAACTGAACGTCATAGGTTCTTGTTCATAGGAGATAGGAGGAGAACTAGGCTATTCGGCCCATCAAGTCTTCTCCGCCATTCAATCATGGCTAATCTATATTTCTCTCTCAACCCCATTCTTCTGTCCTCTCCCCATAACCCCTGACACCCGTACTAATCAAGTATCTATCCATCTCCATAAAATATCCATTGACTTGGACTCTACAACTTTCTGTGGCAATTAATTCCACAGATTCACCACCCTCTGATTGAAGAAATTCATCCTCATCCCCTTTCTAAAGGAACGATCTTTTATTCTGAGGCTTATCCTCATCCTTCTAAACTCCAGCGAGTACAGGCCCAGCGCCGTCAAATGCTCACCATATGTTAAACCGATCATTGCTGGGATCGTTATTGTAACCTCCTCTGGACCCTCTCCAGAGCCAGCACATCCTTCCTCAGATATGGGGTCCACAATTGCTCACAATATTCCAAATGCGGCCTGACCAGCGCCTTATAGAGCCTCAGCATTACATCGCTAATATCTACTTTTTCATTTAACGCCGCATTGCTGTGTTTTAATATGTATTTATCCAACAATAATATTCTCAGGATCATTAATATTTATTATGGAAGCAGTAACAATTGTGTTAGATTCCACAGATTCCACAGAATCACTTCCCTCTGGAAGGCAACTCCGGACTGTCAAAGCTGCCACAGCCAGACATAAAAACAGTTTTTATCCACGAGTAGTTGCTCTACTCAACAGCTACTGTAGCCTCCTTTTGATCTAGTATTTTGTTGGTTCACATGGTGTTTTATCATTAATGTTTTATTATTATTAATGTTTAGTGTTTTCTGAGCAATTCGTAACTGTCACTGTATGTCATGTTGTTGCTTGTGGGCGGAGCACCAAGGCAAATTCCTTGTATGTGAATACTTGGCCAATAAACTTACTTACTTACTTACTTACTTAGATTCAGCGTACTACATCCAGATCTTGTTAAAGTGAAACAATGAAAATTGCAAATCCTCTCAGCGGCATAAGGAATCATTTAAACTCATCTCACATCTCAATAGAGGCTGAGATATATTAACCACACAGGGAGGATTATTGAATAAGTACCTTTAGACTCTTCTTTAGAGATATGATGCAGAAACAGGCCCTTTGGCCCACCGAGTCCGTGCCGACCAGCGTCACTCCTCACGCCAGCACTATCCTACACACACTAGGGACAATTTACAATTTTTACCAAAGCAAATTATCCTCTAAACCTGTACGTCTTTGGTGCCCATCAAGGCTACTCTGCCATTCGATCATGTCCGATCTAGTTTCCCCTGTCAACCTCATTCTCCTGCCTTCTCCCCGTAACCCTTGACGCCCTCATTAATCCAGAACCGATCAATCTCTGCTTTAAAAATACCCAATGTCTTGGCCTCCACAGTCATCTGTGGCAATGAATTCCACAGATTCACATTCCTCTGACTAAAGAAATTCGACGAAGGGTCTCGAACCAAACCGTCATCCACTCCTTCTCTCCAGAGATGCTGCCTGTCCCGCTGAGTTACACCACCATTTTGTGTCTGAATTCCTCCTCATCTCCTTTCTATAGGTACGTCCTTTTATTTATAGGCCGTGCCCTCTCAACGGGTCAGGCAGCATCTCTGGAGGAAGTCACCCATTCATTTTCTCCAGAGATGCTGCCCGAGCCTCTGAGTTATTCCAGCGGGGTGGTCACGGTGGCGCAGCGGTAGAGTTGCTGCCTTACAGCGAATGCAGCGCTGGAGATTCAGGTTCGATTCCGACTATGGCCGCTGTCTGTATGGAGTTTGCGCGTTCTCCCCGTGACCTGCGTGGGTTTTCTCCAAGATCTTCGGTTTCCTCCCACACTCCAAAGACGTGCAGGTTTGCAGGTTAATTGGCTTAGTAAATGTAAAAATTGTCCCTAGTGGGTGTTGGATAGTGTTAATAACCATATAACCATATAACAATTACAGCACGGAAACAGGCCTTCTCGGCCCCTCCAGTCCGTGCCGACCATTTATTTTCCCCATGGTCCTATCTACCTGCACTCAGACCATACCCCTCCATTCCCTTCCCCTCCATATACCTATCCACTTTACTTTTAAATGTTAAAATCGATCCTGCCTCCACCACTTCTGCAGGAAGATCATTCCACACAGCCACCACATTCCACACAGCCACCACATTCCACACAGCCACCACCCAATGTGCGGGGATCGCTGGTCGGCACGGATCCGGTGGGCCAAAGGGCCTGTTTCCGTGCTGTATCTCTAAACTAAACTAAACTCAACTAAACTAAACTAACCAGTGCTTATGTATGGGGTGATCGCTGGTCGGCGCGCATCGGTGGGCCGAAAGGCCTGTTTCTCTAATGCTGGTCTCCGCGCTGTATCTCTAATGTATGAGGCCTGAGGCCTAATTCTGCTCATGTCTTACGCCAACACTTTGTGCCTTGAAATAAAAGGAAACATCTGTAGACAGGCAACATGGAGAATGAGAAATGAGTAAGTGTTTGATGGGGGGGGGGGATAGTCAAATGGTCCAGAAGGGCGTCACGGTGGCACAGCAGTAGAGTTGCTGCCTGTACAGAGCCAGAGACCCGTGTTTGATTCTGACTACGGGTGCTGTCTGTACAGAGTTTGTATGTCCACCCCGTGGCGTGCGTGGGTTTTCTCTGAGTGCTCCGGTTTCCTACTTCACTCCAAAGACATACGGGTTTGTAGGTTAATTGGCTGGTCGGTGTGGACTCAGTGGGCCGGAGGGCGGAATATACATTCCACACTGTATCTCTAAACTAAACCAAACTAAAAATAATGGGGGATAGGATGTGGGTCCTGTGCCTTTTAGAGAAAGAAGCAGAGGTACAAAAACAGGCTTTTCCACCGGCTGGCACAGGTCCAGTGTGTAATGGAGACAGTAACGAGATCCCATTGAGACGAGCCCGACTCCATAGAGGCAAAACCAGCTTCTCTCCATGTAGGTGGCCTGCTATGGGTTGGCGTACATCCAGATTGCTCTTAATTAGGGCTGTACCTTGGCGCAGCGGTAGAGTTGCTGCCTTACAGTGCTCGCAGCGCCAGAGACCCGGGTTCGATCCCGACTACGGGTGCTGTCTGTACGGAGTTTGTACCTTCTCCCCGTGACCCGCATGGGTTTTATCCAACATCTTCTGTTGCCTCCCACACTCCAGAGACGTGCAGGTTTGTAGGTGAATTGGCTCGGTACCAATACAAAATGGTCCCTAATGTGTGTAGGATAGTGTTAAGGGCCAGTCGCACTTGGCGATTTTTTTCGGCGACTGCCGGCATCATCGGCTGACGTACCAGGCCACCGGAAAATACGCGGCGTGACGACGTATGACGCGACGGTGATGACGTATTGACGCGCGGTGTTTTTTCAAGTATTTTCGGTATTTCGGTATTTTATTTGTCGCCGCTGGAATTTGAAATGTTCAAAATCTTTTGGCGACACTAATAGATGCCAGAAAAATCGCCAGGTGGGACAGGGGATGCTGGTCCACTTTAGTGCGCGGCGATTGCTGGTCGGAGTGGAATTAGTCGGCCAAGGGGCCTGTCTCCGAGCCGTATATCACTAATAAACTAACATAAACTAAACTAAACAATTATACTAAACTAAATTAAACACAGGTCCGGTGTGTGAAGGAGAGAGTAAGGAAATCCCATCGCGACATAGGCCACTCTACAAGTACAAAAGCAACTTCTCTGCATGCAGCTGGCCCCGCTGTGGGTTGGCATGCATCCAGAATGCTCTTAATTAAACTGAAATGTATTTCTGTATGAATGGGAAAATCTTAACTTTTTTCATCATTAGGAGAACGTCGTGCGCTGTTAATGTAATGAGCCGCCCACAGCGGCCCACTCTCTCCTCTGCTATAAAGCACGACAAGATGAAATGAGAGTGCAGCCCTACGAAGGTGAAATTCTCCAAAGCACCATTGTATAAAGAATGCGCAGGATGTGATCTGAAAGGTGACATTGTGCCTCTTATCTGATGTTTCACAGTGTAGGTTTACCTTCGGAACAGCAAACCAAAACAATGTGCATTGGAAAGGTTGGCCTAATATAGTAGGTAGACAAAAGTGCTGGAGAAACATCAGCGGGTGCAGCAGCATCAATGGAGCAAAGGAAATAGGCAACCTTTCGGGCTAAAACACTTAAGGAAATAGGCAACGTTTTGGGCCGAAACCCTTAAGGGTTTCGGCCCAAAACGTTGCCTATTTCCTTCGCTCCATAGACACTGCTGCACCTGCTGAGTTTCTCCAGCACATTTGTCTACCTTCGATTTTCCAGCATCTGCAGTTCCTTCTTAAACACTGGGCCTAATATAGTTTTGGGCGGGCGGCACGGTGGAAACCCTCACAGCGCCAGAGACCCAGGTTGAATCCCGACCACAGGTGCTGTCCGTACAGCTTTTGCACTTTCTCCCCGTGGATTAAAGGCCGATAAATCCCCAGGGCCAGATAGGCTGCATCCCAGAGTACTTAAGGAAGTAGCCCCAGAAATAGTGGATGCATTAGTGCTAATTTTTCAAAACTCTTTAGATTCTGGAGTAGTTCCTGAGGATTGGAGGGTAGCTAATGTAACCCCACTTTTTAAAAAGGGAGGGAGAGAGAAAACGGGGAATTACAGACCAGTTAGTCTAACATCGGTAGTGGGGAAAATGCTAGAGTCAGTTATTAAAGATGGGATAGCAGCACATTTGGAAAGTGGTGAAATCATTGGACAAAGTCAGCATGGATTTATGAAAGGTAAATCATGTCTGACGAATCTTATAGAATTTTTCGAGGATGTAACTAGTAGAGTGGATAAGGGAGAACCCGTGGATGTGTTGCATCTGGACTTTCAGAAGGCTTTCGACAAGGTCCCGCATAAGAGATTAGCATTCAAACTTAAAGCACACGGTATTGGGGGTTCAGTATTGATGTGGATAGAGAACTGGCTGGCAAACAGGAAGCAAAGAGTAGGAGTAAACGGGTCATTTTCACAATGGCAGGCAGTGACTAGTGGAGTGCCGCAAGGCTCAGTGCTGGGACCCCAGCTATTTACAATATATATTAATGATCTGGATGAGGGAATTGAATGCAACATCTCCAAGTTTGCGGATGACACAAAGCTGGGGGGCAGTGTTAGCTGTGAGGAGGATGTTAGGAGACTGCAAGGTGACTTGGATAGGTTGGGTGAGTGGGCAAATGCATGACAGATGCAGTATAATGTGGATAAATGTGAGGTTATCCACTTTGGCGGCAAAAACAGGAGGGTAGACTATTATCTGAAAGGTGGCCGATTAGGAAAGGGGGAGATGCAACGAGACCTGGGTGTCATTGAATCATTGAAAGTAGGCATGCAGGTGCAGCAGGCTGTGAAGAAAGCGAATGGTATGTTGGCATTCATAGCAAAAGGTACAAGAGCAGGGAGGTTCTACTGCAGTTGTACAGGGTCTTGGTGAGGCCACACCTGGAGTATTGCGTACAGTTTTGGTCTCCTAATCTGAGGAAAGACATTCTTGCCATAGAGGGAGTACAGAGAAGGTTCACCAGACTGATTCCTGGAATGGCAGGACTTCCATATGAAGAAAGACTGCATAGGCTCGGCTTGTACTCGCTGGAATTTAGAAGATTGAGGGGGGATCTTATAGAGACTTACAAAATTCTTAAGGGGTTGGACAGGCTAGATGCAGGAAGATTGTTCCCGATGTTGGGGGAGTCCAGAACAAGGGGTCACTGTTTAAGGATAAGGGGGAAGTCTTTTAGAACCGAGATGAGAAGATCATTTTTCACACAGAGAGTGGTGAATGTGTGGAATTCTCTACCACAGATGGTAGTTGAGGCCAGTTCATTGGCTATATTTAAGAGGGAGTTAGATGTGGCCCTTGTGGCTAAAGGGATCAGGGGGTATGGAGAGAAGGCAGGTACAGGATACTGAGTTGGATGATCAGCCATGATCATAATGAATGGCGGTGCAGGCTCGAAGGGCCGAATGGCCTACTCCTGCAACTATTTTCTATGATTCTATGATTCTAATGACCTGCGAGGGTTTTCTCCGACAACCACAATTATCTTCTTCCCACTCTGCTTCCTGCAAAGGCTCCATCCCCTATTCCCAAATTCCTCCGACTACGCCGTATCTGTGCCCATGATGAGGTGTTCCATAACAGGACATCCGAGATGTCCTCATTCTTTTGAGAACGGGGGTTCCCCTCTCCCATCACAGATGAGGCCCTCACTCGTGTCTCCTCGGTACCCCCGCAACTGTGCCCTTGCTCCCCCTCCCCACAGTCGTAACAGAGTCCCCACCTTCCACCCCATCTGCCGTCGCATACAGCACAGAATCCTCCGAAATTTCCGTCAACTCCAACGGGATCCCACCACTAGCCACATTTTCCCATCTCCACCCCTTTCTGCCTTCCGCAGAGGCCGTTGCCTCCGCAACTCCCTGGTTAACAATAGACAACAGGTGCAGGAGTAGGTGATTCGGCGCTTCGAGCCAGCACCGCCATTCAATGTGATCATGGCTGATCATCCCCAATCAGTACCCCGTTCCTGCCTTCTCCCCATATCCCCTGACTCCACTTTCTTTAAGAGCCCTATCTAGCTCTCTCTTGAAAGCATCCAGAGAACTGGCCTCCACCGTCCTCTGAGGCACATAATTCCACAGACTCACAATGCACTGTGGGAAAAAGTGTTTCTTCATCTCCGTTCTAAATGGCTCACCCCTTATTCTTAAACTGTGGCCCGTGGCTCTGGACTCCCCCAACATCGGGAACATGTTTCCTGCCTCTAGCATGTCCAAACCCTTAACAATCTTATATGTTTCAATAAGATCTCCTCTCATCCTTCTAAACTCCCTTCTGTACAAGCCCAGCCGCTCCATTCTCTCAGCATATGACAGTGCCACCATCCCGAGAATTAACCTTGTAAACCTACACTGCACTCCCCCAATAGCAAGAATGTCCTTAATCAAATTAGGGGACCAAAACCGCACACAATACTCCAGGTGCCTGTACTCACTACTCACTCTATCAAGGGTGCCTGCATAATACCCACTAGGGCCCTGTACAACTGCAGAAGGACCTCTTTGATCCTATACTCAACTCCTCTTGTTATGAAGGCCAACATGCCATTCGCTTTCTTCACTGCCTGCTGCACCTGCATGCTTACTTTCAATGACTGATGAACAAGGATCCCCACATCCCTTTGTACTTCCCCTTTTCCCACAACCACATTTACATAATAATCTGCCTTCCTGTTTAACTCATCCTTTCCCACCCAAACCACCCCGTCCCCAGGTACTCTCTGTGGGAAAAAGTGTTTCTTCGTCTCCGTTCCCTGCAACCACAGAAGATGCAACACCTGTCTCTATACCTCCTCCCTCGACTGTCCAGGGACCCCGACAATCCTTCCAGGTTAGGCAGAGGTTCACGCACTTCCACCAACTCCATCTACTGTATCCATTGTTCAAGATGTGGACTTATACATCGGCGAGACCAAACGCAGACTGAACGATCGTTCCGCAGAACACCTTCGCTCAGCCCGCGTGAACCAACCTGATCTCCTGGTTGCTAAACACTTTAATTCTTCTACCCATTCCCACACAGACCTTTCTGTCCTCGGTCTCCTCCATTGTCAGAGTGAGGCCAAATGCAAATTGGAGAAACAGCATCTCATATTTCGCTTGGGCAGCTTACACTCCACTGGTCTACATCGGTGAGACCAAGCGGAGGCTGGGCGATCATTTCGCCGAACACCTCCGCTCGGTCCTTTTTTTTTTATATTTCAAAATAGACTTTATTCGAGTAATATATATTTACAATACATCAACCGTGCGAAAAAAATCCATCCAACATTTTCGGAGGCTATACAAATGTCTCCATACATTTGTATATACATTTGTATATAATGTCTATATACATTTTTCAAATTTCACGAATCGATCCCCCACCCGTGCCACTCATGTGGCCCCCCGGCATGGGATACCTTCCCTTATTTTGAGGGGCGTCTCCACCATACAGTGCCCCCCATGTCCAGCAGCGGAAGGACCTTAGACTGTGGCCCTCCCCCACCGAGCCTTGGCGTTGGCTGCACCGAGCTTCAGTGCGTCCCTCAGTACGTACTCCTGCAGTCTGCAGCGGGCCAGTCGGCAACATTCCCCGACGGACATCTCGCTCTGCTGGGTGGTGAACAACGCTCGGGCAGACCAGAGAGCTTCTTTCACCGAGTTGATGACCCTCCAGCAGCACTTGATGTCAGTCTCTGAATGTGTCCCTGGGAACAGTCCGTAAATCACAGAGTCCTCTGTGACGGAGCTGTTTGGAATAAAGCGTACCAGGGACCCTTGCAGACCTCTCCAGACTCTTTGGGCAAATCCACACTCTGCAAAGAGGTGGGCGACCGTCTCCACTCCATAGCAGCCGTCCCGAGGGCAGCGTGCGCTGGTAGTGAGGTTCCGACGGTGCAGGAAGGATCTGACTGGGAGGGCTCCCCTCACCGCCAGCCAAGCCAGGTCTTGGTGCTTGTTGGTGAGTTCTGGCGATGAGGCATTTTGCCAGACAAGCTGGGCAGTCTGCTCAGGGAACCACGCCACCGGGTCCATCGAGTCCTTTCCCTGCAGTGCCTGCAGGACATTCTGTGCTGACCACTGCCCAATGGACATGTGGTCAAAGGTGTTGGTCCGGAAGAACCTTTCCACAGACGACAGATGGGGCGGCAGTGACCAGCTGACTGGCACATTGCGTGGCATCTGCGCCAGGCCCATCCTTCGCAACACCGGGGACAGGTAGAACCTCAGCAAGTAGTGACACTTGGTGCCCACGTGCCTTGGCTCTACACTCCGCCTGATGCAGCCACACACGAAGGTGGCCATCAGGATGAGGGCGACGTTGGGCACGCTTTTACCCCCGTTGTCTGCTGACTTGTACATTGTGGCCCGTCGCACCCGGTCCATCCTCGACCCCCAGATGAACTGGAAGATGGCCCGGGTAATCCCTGTGGCATAGGAAGGGGGGACAGGCCACACCTGTGCCAAGTACAGCAGGCCCGAGAACACCTCACACCTGATGACCAAATTCTTTCCCGTTATGGAGAGGGAGCGTTGCCTCCACAGCTCCAGCTTCTTCCCCACCCTGGCTATCCGCTCCAGCCAATTCTTGTTACACGCCTCAGCCCCCCCGAACCAGATCCCCAGCACCTTCAAGAAGTCAGGCTTGATGGTGAAGGGGACGGAAGATCTGTCGGGCCAGTTGCCAAAGAGCATGGCCTCGCTCTTCCTGCGGTTCACCCTGGCTCCCGTGGCCTACTCAAACTGGTCGCAGATACTAATCAATCTGTGGACCGACCCTGGATCCGAGCAGAAGACAGCGACATCGTCCATGTACAGGGAGGCCTTTACTTGAATGCCCCCACTGCCGGGCAGTGTCACTCCTCTAATGCTCGCATCCTTCCTGATGGATTCGGCAAAAGGTTCAATACAGCAGACAAACAAGACAGGAGAGAGAGGGCAACCCTGCCTGACTCCAGACCTTACAGGGAAACTGTCTGATTCCCACCCATTGATTTGGACTGCACTACGGATGTCGGTGTAGAGCAGATTGATCCAATTCCTGATTCCCTCCCCAAAACCCATTTTGGAGAGCATGTCCCTCATGTACGTGTGCAAAATCCTGTCAAAGGCCTTCTCCTGGTCCAAGCTGACTAGGCAGGCATCCACCCATCTGTCCTGCACGTAGGCGATGGTATCTCTCAGCAGCGCTAGGCTGTCTGAGATTTTCCTGCCAAGTACAGCACAAGTTTGGTCCGGGTGGATCACCTGTCCCAGAGCAGACTTGACCCGGTTGGCGATGGCCTTAGACAGGATCTTGTAGTCTACATTCAAGAGCGTTATGGGTCTACAATTCTTTATGTCCTTCATCACCTCCGCTCGGTCCACAATAACCAACCCGACCTCCCGGTGGCTCAGCACTTCAACTCCCCCTCCCATTCCATATCCGACCTCTCGGTCCTGGGCCTCCTCCACGGCCAGAGTGAGCAACACCGCAAGTTGGAGGAACAGCACTTCATATTCCGCTTGGGGAGTCTGCATCCTCTGGGCTTAAACATTGAATTTTCTCAATTCTGTTAACCCAGACTGTCTCCTCCCCCTCCCCACCTCTCCCTCAGCCCTCGGGCCCTGACATTCCTTCTCCATCTCCCCCCCCCCCCCACCCGTCGCACTAGCTTCTCATTTTCACACCACGAACAGCTTACAATGGCCTGTTTCCTTTATCATAGTTACTATTTTGCATATCTTTCATTCATTGTTCTTTATCTCTCCACATCGCCGTCTATATCTCTCGTTTCCCTTTTCCCTAACCAGTCTGAAGAAGGGTCTCGACCCAAAACGTCACCCATTCCTTCTCTCCGGAGAGGATGCAAACTCGTTTACTCCGATGTGCCTGTTTCCTCGCTGAATCTCTAAACTAAACTAAAGGTACAGCGCAGAAACAGGCCCTTCGGCCCACCGACTCTGCACCGATTAGCAATTCTCGCACACTAACACTATCCTACACACGCACACACACACTAGGGACAATTTACATTTACACCAAGCCAATTAACCTACAAACCTGTACATCGTTGGAGTGTGGGAGGAAACCGAAGATCTCGGAGAAATCCCACGCAGTCACGGGAAGAGCGTACAAACTCCGTACAGACAGCACCCGTAGTCGGGATCGAACCCGGGTCTCTGGTGCTGCATTCGCTGTAAGGCAGCAACTCTACCACTGTGCCACCATACCGCACTAATGGTGGGAATTTTTCATAGCTTCTAGATCTGTATTGACGACACTCTTTCGCACAGAGGCTGGTGAGTGTATGGAATGAGTTGCCCGACAGCACGGTGACACAGCAGTAGAGTTGCTGCCGACCACCGTTAAAGTCACCGGTTCGATCCCAACTGCGGGTTCTGTCTTTACGGAGTTTGTACGGTTTCACTATCACCGTGTGAGTTTTCTCTGGGTGTTCCGGTTTCCTCCCACACTCCAAAGACTTGTTTGTAGGCTAATTGGCTTTGGTAAGTCACCTTCTTACTAATCACGAACCTATCGGTCTCTGCCTTAACAATACCCATTTACTTGGTCTCCACAGCTGTCCGTGGCAACGAATTCCACAGATTCACCACCCTCTGACTAAAGAAATTCCTCCTTATCTCCTTTCTAAAGGTACGTCCTCTTATTCTGAGGCTGTGCCCTCTGGTCCGAGGCTCTCCCACTAGTGGAAACATCCTCTGCACATCCGCCCTATCTATGCCTTTCACTACCTGGTAAGTTCCAATGAGGTCCCCCTCATCCTTCTAAACTCCAGCGAGTACAGTTCAATTCAGTTTCCGCTGACCGGTTAGCACGCAACAAAAGCTTTTCACTGTACCGAGGCTTTTGTTGCGTGCTAACCAGTCAGGGGAAAGACATTACATGATTACAATCAATGCATTTACAGTGTACAGATACATGATAAGGGAATAGAAGTGTTGCTGTTAGAGTAGAGATATAAGAGTGTGTAGTGATTGTAATATGTGATTGTAGATCGGCGTCTGTGGCGAGCATACAAATAGTCGCCTGTCTTGGGTGCCATTTTATGCAGGCTCAGTGTCGTCAGAGGCTCATCATGCCCTTTAAACCCTTCAAGAATAAGGGCAAAGCCATTTAGAACGGAGATGAGGAAATACCTTTTCTCACAGAGAGTTGTGAGTCTGTGGAATTCTGTACCTCAGAGGCCGATTCTCTGGATACTTTCAAGAGAGAGCTAGATAGGGCTCTTAAAGATAGTGGAGTCAGGGGATACGGGGAGAAGGCAGGAAGGGGGTACTGATTGTGGACGATCAGCCATGATCACATTGAATGGCAGTGCAGGCTCGAAGGGCCGAATGGCCTACTCCTGCACCTATTGTCTATTGTCTATTATCATACGTTGTGTTTTTCACTGTAGCACCGGGTAAGTGGGTTTGAGCAAACCCACACGTGACGGCCCATATTTTCATCCCGCTGATTGTGATTTATTGATGCACACCTTGGCACAGCGCACTTTTACACATTTGCTTCATTTCCTCAACAACATCCAATTAATCAAACCAAAAATCCGACGCACCATTGGAAACGCAATTATCCTCTCGTGGTAGCCACGCAAATTAGTTTCTGCCTCATCCTAATGATCTAAGGTGTACAGTAACATTAAGGAAACACCTGGAGCCTTTCAGTTCAGTTTATTGTCACGTGTACCGTGTAACGAGGTAGAGTGAAAAGCTTTTGTTGTGTGCTAACCAGTCAGCAGAAAGGCAACACTTCCCCAACTCTTAAAATGTGCATTACAAGCATGTCTGAGACGCTACGTCTTGAAGATATGAGACTCGTCTTAGCAGGAAAATCTGAGCAATTTTCAAAGATATGGTCTCCTTTCTTTGATTCATTACAAGGATAGTATGGTGGAACACAATTTTGGAATTAAACCAATTTACGGACAGGGTGAGGTGAGAAATGAAGCAGGTATATCAACACGTTTTGGTCCCTTTTTTTAAAATTATTTTTCATTTTTGTCTTCTTATTCATTGATAGGGTTTTACTTATTCACTCTTGGACGACACTATTTGGTAGTTTACAGGTTTACACATTCACTATTTCTTTCACACTCTCTCTCTTTCTTGCTCTTTTTTTCTCTTTTTCTATTTCTTCTTTGTCAAAATTAAAATGGAAGGTGTCCAATAAATGTATTTTGTCACATGCCGCGATTTATACTTTTGTACACGGCTTCTAATAAAAATATTAATAATAAAAGAAAGACAACACAATCGCAGTACATTCACAGTGTACAGATACATGATAAAGGGAATAATGTTTAGGTAATAAGGTAGGTCTTATTACCTTAGCAAGGTAATAAGACCTAGCTCGTGGACTTTGGAAATGGCGTCAAATCTGGTGGCTCGAAAATAATTTAATTGTTTTGCACACGTAATAATAAAGCGATATTGTGTTACAGGCAAACATAAAATGCTGGAGTAACACAGCGGGACAGGCAGCAACTGGAGAGAAGGAACAGGCAATGTTTTGGGTCGGGACGCTTCATCAGACCAATTGCATTGTATTGCATGTTAGTCCACTTCCGCATCCCACACACTAGGCGGGGCTATTTACAGACCTAAGGTTAAGGGGGGGGGACTTGATTGAGGTCTTTAAAATGATGAAAGGGATAGACAGAGTTGACGTGGATAAGCTTTTCCCATTGAGGGTAGGGAAGATTCAAACAAGAGGGCATGAGATGAGAATTAAGGGACAGAAGTTTAGGGGTAACATGAGGGGGAACTTCTTTACTCAGAGAGTGGTGGCTGTGTGGAATGATCTTCCTGCAGAAGTGGTGGAGGCGGGATTAATTTTAACATTTAAAAGTAAAG
The DNA here is from genome assembly GCA_963514005.1 of Raja brachyura. The sequence goes on along the minus strand of OY740782.1, from coordinate 148,453,480 downwards.
TGGATAGGTATATGGACGGGAAGGGAATGGAGGGGTATGGTCTGAGTGCAGGTAGATGGGACTAGGGGAAAATGAATGGTTCATTTATGAAGCATAGAGTCTCTTGCCCAGAGTAGCCATGACGATAAGCCATGATCACAATGAATGGCGGTGCTGGATCGAAGGGCCAAATGGCCTCCTCCTGCACCTATTTTCTGTGTTTCTATGCTTCTATGTTTCTATGAGTAGGGGAATCGAGGACCAGAGGACATAGGTTTAAGGTGAAGGGGAAACAATGTAATAGGAATCTGAGGGGTAACTTTGTCACACAAAGGATGGTGGATGTTTGGAACGAGCTGCCAGAGGAGGTAGTTGAGGCTGGGACTATCCCAAGGTTTAAGAAACAGTTAGACAGGTACATGGATAGGACAGGTTTGGAGAGATATGGGCCAAAGGCAGGCAGATGGGACTAGTGTAGCTGGGACATTGTTGGCCGGTGTGGGGAAGTTGGGCTGAAGGGCCTGTTTCCACACTGTGTCACTCTATGACTCTGTGACTTCAAGGAGTTAAGAATACAGGAGTCACTTGAAATGAGAGGCATCAATATTCATACTGCTGGACTGTAAGCGGCACAAGGTGCTGTTTTCTCAAATTTGTATGTGGCCTCACTCTGACAGTGGAGGAGGCCCAGGACTGAAAGGTCAGTGTGGGAATGAGAAGGGGAGTGAAAATATAACATTGTAACTCTTGCTTTCCCTCTCTCTCCATCCCTCCCCCCTTCCCTCCTTCTCAGTCTAACTGTCCCCCTGATTAGATTTTATCTCTGTATGCTACATTGTTACCTTCACCAAGCTAACAATGATCTGTTCCACATTTTCCTTGAACCTCATCCTCTTTGATGTCTCATTTTCACACCTTATCCTTCCATAACTCTCCCCTGACTCTCAGTCTGAAGAAGGATCTCGATCCAAAATGTCATCCATTCCTTCTTTCCAGAGAGGCTGCCTGTCTCGCTGAGTTACTCCAGCATTCTGTGTCTATCTTGAGTGAAAATGATTGTTAAATTTTATTTATTTTAGTTCAGTTTAGTTTAGTTAGTCAAAAGAGTCAAGAGAGCTTATTGTCATGTGTCCTTGACAGGACAATGAAATTCTTGCCTTGCTTCAGCACAACAGAACATAGTAGGCATTGACAACAGAACAGATCAGTGTGTCCATATACCATTATATACGTAAATACACACATGAATAAATAAACTGATAAAGTGCAAATAACAGATAAAGGAATATTAATGTTCAGAGTTTTGTCCGAGCCAAGTTTAACATGACAATTAAGGGACAGAAGTTTAGGGGTAACATGAGGGGGAACTTCTTTACTCAGAGAGTAGTGGCTGTGTGGAATGATCTTCCACCAGAAGTGGTGGAGGTAGGATCGATTTTAACATTTAAAAGTAAAGTGGATAGGTATATGGATGGGAAGGGAATGGAGGGGTATGGTCTGAGTGCAGGTAGATGGGACTAGGGGAAAATAAATGGTCGGCATGGACTGGAAGGGCCGAGAGGGCCTGTTTCCGTGCTGTAATTGTTATATGGTTATATGGTTATGATAGCCTGATGGCTGTGGGGAAGTAGCTATTCCTGAACCTAGTTAGTTCAATCTGTCTCGCTGAGTTACTCCAGCATTCTGTGTCTATCTTTAGGTTAGTTTAGTTTAGTTTAGTTTAGTTTAGTTTAGTTTAGTTTAGTCAGGGTTGGCCTGGCCTGGCGATGCTTCTTGTGATGAGATGAGAGGTGACGTGTATTCTGGAATATTCTCCACCTCCCCAGCAGGCCTCATGGCCCCAGGTCGTGGAGGCTGAAGCACATTGCCCTTTCCAGCTTGCCACCATCTTTCCTACAACACAGTGCCCAGAACTGAACACAATACTGGATAACAAGGGATAACAAGGATAACAAGGGATAAAATTGGTCCATTGGAGAGACCGAGTGGACAGCTATCTGCAGAGCCAAAAGAGATGGGGGAGATATTGAACAATTTCTTTTCTTCGGTATTCACCAAGGAGAAGGATATTGAATTATGTGAGGTAAGGGAAACTAGTAGAGTAGCTATGGATACTATGAGTTTCAAAGTAAAAGAAGTACTGGCACTTTTGAAAAATATAAAAGTGGATAAGTCTCCAGGTCCTGACAGGATATTCCCTAGGACATTGAGGGAAGTTAGTGTAGAAATAGCCGGGGCTATGACAGAAATATTTCAAATGTCATTAGAAACTGGAATAGTCCCCGAGGATTGGCGTACTGCGCATGTTGTTCCATTGTTTAAAAAGGGTTCTAAAAGTAAACCTAGCAATTATAGACCGGTTAGTTTGACTTCAGTGGTGGGCAAATTAATGGAAAAGATACTTAGAGATAATATATATAAGTATCTGGATAAAGAGGGTCTAATTAGGAACAGTCAACATGGATTTATGCCTGGAAGGTCATGTTTGACTAATCTTCTTGAATTTTTTGAAGAGGTTACTAGGGAAATTGACGAGGGTAAAGCAGTGGATGTTGTCTATATGGACTTCAGTAAGGCCTTTGACAAGGTTCCTCATGGAAGGTTGGTTAAGAAGGTTCAACTGTTGGGTATAAATGCAGGAATAGCAAGATGGATTCAACAGTGGCTGAATGGAAGAAGCCAGAGGGTAATGGTGGATGGCTGTTTGTCGGGTTGGAGGCAGGTGACTAGTGGGGTGCCTCAGGGATCTGTGTTGGGTCCTTTGTTCTTTGTCATGTACATCAATGATCTGGATGAAGGGGTGGTAAATTGGATTAGTAAGTATGCAGATGATACCAAGATAGGGGGTGTTGTGGATAATGAAGAGGATTTCCAAAGTCTACAGAGTGATTTAGGCCAGTTGGAAAAATGGGCTGAAAGATGGCAGATGGAGTTTAATGCTGATAAATGTGAGATGCTACACCTTGGCAGGACAAATCAAAATAGGACGTACATGGTAAACGGTAGGGAATTGAAGAATACAGTTGAACAGAGGGATCTGGGAATAACCGTGCATAGTTCCTTGAAGGTAGAATCTCATATAGATAGGGTGGTAAAGAAAGCTTTTGGTATGCTAGCCTTTATAAATCAGAGCATTGAGTATAGAAGCTGGGATGTAATGTTAAAATTGTACAAGACGTTGGTGAGACCAAATCTGGAGTATGGTGTACAATTTTGGTCGCCTAATTATGGGAAGGATGTCAACAAAATAGAGAGGGTACAGAGGAGATTTACTAGAATGTTGCCTGGGTTTCAACAGCTAAGTTACAGAGATAGGTTGAATAAGTTAGGTCTTTATTCTCTGGAGCGCAGAAGGTTAAGGGGTGACTTGATAGAGGTCTTTAAAATGATGAGAGGGATAGACAGAGTTAATGTGGACAAGCTTTTCCCTTTGAGAATAGGGAAGATTCAAACAAGAGGACATGACTTTAGAATTAAGGGACAGAGGTTTAGGGGTAACATGAGGGGGAACTTCTTTACTCAGAGAGTGGTAGCAGTGTGGAATGAGCTTCCAGTGGAAGTGGTGGCGGCAGGTTCGTTGGTATCATTTAAAAATAAATTGGATAGGCATATGGATGAGAAGGGTATGGAGGGTTATGATATGAGTGCAGGCAGGTGGGACTAAGGGAAAAAAGTTGTTCAGCACGGACTTGAAGGGCCGAGATGGCCTGTTTCCGTGCTGTAATTGTTATATGGTTATATGGTAATACTCTAAATGTGGCCTCTCCATAGATGGTCTCATCAATGTCTTATTCAACTGCAACGTGACCTCCCAACTTCTATACTCAATACTCTGACTGATGAAGGCCAACGTGCCAAACGCCTTTTAGACCACCCGAGTAAAATGAAGCCATCTTTTACTGTGACCTTGTGTCGTAACTGTGAGGGTGAACATCCCAGATAGAATCAGTAAAGTAATACTTAAAGATAGCGGAGTCAGGGGATATGGGGAGAAGGCAGGAACGGGGTACTGATTTGGGATGATCAGCCATGATCACATTGAATGGCGGTGCTGGCTCGAAGGGCCGAATGGCCTCATCCTGCACCTATTGTCTATTGTCTAATACGGGTCATTCTGGTTAGAGATAACTTCAAAGGTGGCGGCACGGTGGCGCAGTGGTAGAGTAGCTGCCTCACAGAGCCATCGACCCTGGTTCAATCCTGACCTCAGGTGCTGTCTGTGCGGAGTTTGCACATTCACCCTGTGACCGCGCGGGTTTTCTCCAGGTGCTCCGGTTTATAACCATATAACCATATCAATTACAGCACGGGAACAGGCCTTCTCGGCCCTTCCAGTCCGTGCCGACCATTCATTTTCCCCTAGTCCCATCTACCTGCACTAAGACCATACCCCTCCATTCCCTTCCCGTCCATATACCTATCCACTTTACTTTTAAATGTTAAAATCGATCACGCCTCCACCACTTCTTATCCACGTCAACTCTGTCTATTCCTTTCATCATTTTAAAGACCTCAATCAAGTCCCCCCTTAACCTTCTGTGCTCCAAAGAATAAAGACCTAACTTGTTCAACCTTTCTCTGTAACTTAGTTGCTGGAACCCAGGCAACATTCTAGTAAATCTCCTCTGTACTCTCTCTATTTTGTTGACATCATTCCTATAATCCTGTCAAGGCTTTTCAGGCAAGTAACCAAAACCTCTGGTGACTCATGGAGAGTGACCGGAACCTCCGGGAACCTCACGGAAACCTTGGGTGGGGTGCAAGGTCTCCAGAGGTTTCCATTCAGGTTTCCTAAGTGGGACAGGGGCATAACTAACTACTAATAAACTTGCTCCTTTTCATAACCATCAATGGTACAAAACTACAATGCTTCTTTACTGTCACAAGTGTAAAGGCACAGTGAAATCCTTTGCTTACAAACAGTCCAGTAGAGTCTTGCCATGACTCAGCACAATCCCTGATTAGCAAAGTGTACAGAGTCCACTGATCCCGCAAGCAAGAGGCGCCAGGTTGAGGCGCTATTTTCCAAGTGCAGTCCGCGCTCTAGGTCCAGTGAGCGGTGCCCGATCCAGGCGAGCCCCAGGCTGCTGCTGGGCCTCCAGTCATCGCCATCCAGCCATCTTGAAGGCAAGTGGACAAAAACACCCTTTCCTTAGACAATAGACAATAGATAATAGGTGCAGTAGGCCATTCGGACAGCACCGCCATTCAATGTGATCATGGCTGATCATCCCCAATCAGTTCCCCGTTCCTGCCTTCTCCCCATATCCCCTGACTCCGCTATCTTTAAGAGCCCTATCTAGCTCTCTCTTGAAAGCATCCAGAGAACCGGCCTCCACCGCCCTCTGAGGCCGAGAATCCCACAGACTCACCACTTACGATACAATAGAACAGGCGGTCACGGTAGAGCAGCGGTAGAGTCGCTGCCTTACAGCGAATGCAGCGCCGGAGACCCGGGTTCGATCCCGACTACGGGTGCTGTCTGTACGGAGTTTGTACGTTCTTCCCGTGACCTGCGTGGGTTTACTCTGAGATCTTCGGTTTCCTCCCACACTCCAAAGACATACAGGTTTGTAGGTTAATGGGCTTGGTGTAAATGTATAAATTGTCCCCAGTGGGGATGTAGGATAGTGTTAATGTGCAGGCAGACAAAAATGCTGGAGAAACTCAGCGGGTGAGGCAGCATCTATGGAGAGAAGGAACAGGCGGGGATCGCAGGTCGACGCGGACCCGGTGGGCCGAAGGCCCTGTTTCCGCGCTGTTTCTCTAAACTAAACTAAACTAAGCTTTATTTATCCCAGGAGGGAAAATGATCTGCCAAAGGTCATAAAAACACAAAATATACAAAACATGAAACATGAAATTAAAGTGTCAAGTGGAAAGGCCTGGGGGGGGGTGGGGCAGTCAGTCTCAGTCTAGCCCACGACAGAAGGGGGAGGAGCTGTGGGGTAGTTTAGTTTAAACTTACTAGTTTAGTTTTAGTTTAGTTTAGTTTAGTTTATTGTCACACGCGCCATAGAAACATAGCAAATAGGTGCAGGAGTAGGCCATTTGGCCCTTCAAGCCAGCACCGCCATTCAATGTGATCACGGCTGATCATCTCCAATCAGTACCTCGCTCCTGCTTTCTCCCCATATCCCTTGATTCTATTAGCCCGAGGAGCTAAATGTAAAGGGCCTGTCCCATTTAGGCGTTATTTGCGCATCATTTACGCTACATCATTTAAGTGTCACGACGCACGATATGCGCGTCATAACGCGTGCATGGCGTGCATTACACGCGCATGGTGTGTGGTGAGACGTGGTGGTGTAGGAAGTGACGCGCGGTAGCGCGGCGCCCCAGGTTTTGGGATTGTCAAAATCCACGCGCGCCAGGTTTTGGGATTGTCAAAATCCACGCGCGCCACCTGCTTGACGCGCAAATGGCGCCCAAGTGGGACAGGCCCTTTACTCTCTCTTGAGCGAGGCACCGAGCTACAGTGAAAAGCTATTGTTGCATGCTAAAGGCAAAAGTCTGAAGAAGGGTCTTGTTCCGAAACGTCACCCGTTCCTTCTCTCCAGAGGCGCTGCCTGTCCCTCTGAGTTAAGGGCCTGTCCCACCAGCATGCAACTCTAAGCGATTAGCGCGACCTAACGTGGTCGCTTGAGCCGTCCGGCGTCGGTCCCACTTCGATCGCCGGAGCCGTGCGGAATTGTGCGGAGTTCGTCCCGAGTTCGTCCCGACACCGCGCGGGGCTCCGAAAAACCGACTATGTCCAAAAATCCCGCGCGGCAACGGCTTGTCGGCTCGCAGTCGCCTCGACATTTACACACCGCCCCGTCATCGTGCCTCCGTGACCCTCTCGGTAGGTGCCTCCATGACCCTCTATGTGTGTGGCTCCGTGGCCCTCTGTGTGTGTGCCTCTGTGCCCCTCTCTGTGTGCCCCTCTCTGTCCTGGCGAACTTACCTTAGACTTCGCTCCAAGTTCACCTCACTTTGCGCCGCGTTGCGCCACTCACCCGACCTCCGCGCGGCCCCTACTGCCGGTTTGGCTGCGCTTGCCGCATGCAGGCGCATACTGGTGGGAACGGCCCTGTACAGGGGATCACCCGACCTCCGCGCGGCCCCCGCTTCTAGTTCGATCGCGTTCATCGCCTAGAGTTGCATGCTGGTAGGACAGGCCCTTTACTCCAGCATTTTGTGTCTACCTTCTGCATAAACAGGATTACAATCATGCCACTCACTAGATATGATTACAATGGCCTTTAAAAGTGAAAGCAATGTCAGTTCAATGCCACCGCACAACATCTGTGCAACTTATGAAACCATGTTGTATTCCCCAGCCTCACAACCTTATATTTAATGGAAGAGCCTTCTGCGTTAATGTACAGCGAGCTGGCTCGAGCACCTTCAGCAGCACGCACTTGCAGACAGAGCTCACTGAAGCCAACCATCTGTGGTGACAGGTGAGCCACGTAAGTGGAGATGCAACTCCATGTTACCGCTCAGCGTTACAACACCACGGGAAAACAGTTGCTGAAAGGACCAATGTTCCCCAAAAAACATCCACCGACGTTAGAGTCATAGATTGATACAGCGCAGAAACAGCACCTTCGGCCCAGCAAGCCCACACCGACCAACATGTCCCATCTGCACTCATCCCGCCCGCCTTGCCTTGGCCCATATCCCTCCAAAACTATCCGATCCATGTACTGCACCTGTCTAAATGTTTTTTAAACATTGCGATAGTCCCTGCCTCAAGTACCTCCTCTGGCAGCTCGTTCCATACACCCACCACCCTCTGTGTGAAAACGTGACCCCAACTTTCCTATTAGATCTTACCCCCTTCACCTTGAACCTATGTCCTCTGGTTCTCGATTCCCCTGCTCTGGACAAGAGACTACCCAAGCTATTCCTCTCATGATTTTGTACACCTCACTAAGATCCCCCCCTTATGCATTATTCTAGCTTCTTACGTATAAGAATCCAAACGTTCTTCTCAGCGACTTGTGGAGTTTTTCGGCAAAGGAAAAAGAATTGCATTTGAAAACGTCGTTTGCGTACGAAGAATTAAAAACAGCGAGAACAGTGAGGTTTTATTTACTCAGAGAGTGGTGGGGGCCTGAAACACATTGAGGACCGCCTTGATGGGGGGGTGGGGGGGGGAGGGGAGAGGGGGGACGAACAAAGGAGGGCCTGGCGCTGGTGACTTTCTAACTTGGTCAGAGCCCTTTACATAGCGACTATTTGCATACCTCGCAAGCAAAGAATTTCACTGTGACATGTCACATATGAAAATAAAGTATTTAATTCAATTCAATTCAATTCAAGTATAGTATTATCTGATTTGGTTGGATAGTATATCTGATCTGTTTGGACAGCATGCAAAACAAGATGCTCTTCAAGTATTTTCTGACAGGGTTATTGAAACATATAAGACTATTAAGGGTTTGGACACGCTAGAGGGAGGAAACATGTTCCCGATGTTGGGGGAGTCCAGAACCAGGGGCCACAGTTTAAGAATAAGGGGTAAGCCATTTAGAATGGAGATGAGGAAAAAAGTTTTCACACAGAGAGTGGTGAGTCTGTGGAATTCTCTGCCTCAGAGGGCGGTGGAGGCTGGTTCTCTGGATGCTTCAAGAGAGAGCCAGATAGGGCTCTTAAAGATAGTCAGGGGATATGGGGAGAAGGCAGGAACGGGGTACTGATTGTGGATGATCAGCCGTGATCACATTGAATGGCGGTGCTGGCTCGAATGGATCCTGCTATCCATGCTAGTGTCTGCCCTTTGATACCGTGGGCTCTCATCTTCCTTAGCAGCCTAACGTGTGGCACCTCATCAAAGGCTCGGTCCACGTGACAACAATTAACTTAAAGCTAAACTTAAGATAATAAGGAAGCTTAAAATGATGGGGAAAATCCAATAAAGTTAAATTGTAAAGAAACTATTTCCGCTGGTTAACCAAAGTTTTCTTCCCAGGTTGATGAAGAACATCTTTAAAAGAATGAAGGAAAAGACTGGGGCTCTATTTGACCCAGGAAATTTCAAGGCTTTATATCCAGACACTGAACAGAACCAGGCACCCAATATACCACGTAAATGGTAAGCACATCAATATTTCAAAGTGAGTGCAAAAATAAAAAAGAATAAGGTGAAATAGCAGGGGAATAGACATGTGAAAAGCTTTTCCAAGTCAGCACTAACGTAATGGGTTCAAAAACTATTCCTGTGCCATCAAGTTTGATGATTCTGAAATTCTTGTTACATTCTGGGCCTAATTCTGGTAGCACCATTACAGGGAGGATGTGAAGGTTTTGTTGAGGATACAGGAAAGGTTCACCGGAATGCTGTTTGGATATAACAAGAGGAGTCAAGTATAGGAGCAAAGAGGTCCAGTTGTACAGAGCCCTAGTGAGACCACGCCTGGAGTATTGTGTGCAGTTTTGGTCTCCTAATTTGAGGAAGGGCATTCTTGCTATTGAGGGAGTGCAGCGTAGGTTTACAAGGTTAATTCCCGGGATGGCGGGACTGTCATATGGAGCGGCTGGGCTTGTACACTCTGGAGTTTAGAAGGATGAGAGGGAATCTTATTGAAACATATAAGATTGTTAAGGGTTTGGACACGCTAGGGGCAGGAAACATGTTCCCGATGTTGGGGGAGTCTAGAACCAGGGGCCACAGTTTAAGAATAAGGAGTATTATAAGGAGTATATAAGCCATTTAGAACAGAGTCGAGGAAATACTTTTTCTCACAGAGATTGTAATCATGTATTGCCTTTCTGCTGACTGGTTAGCATGCAACAAAAAGCTTTTTTCTGTATCTCTGTCTCTGTGACCATAAACTAAACTGAACGATGAGAGGCCTAGATGCGGTAGACAGTCAGAATCTTTCTCCGAAGATGGAAATGTCAAAGTTCAGAGGGCATGACTTTAAGGTGAGAGGGGCAAAGTTTAAAGGAGATGTGCGGGGCAGGTTTTTTTACGCAGAGGGTGGTGAGTGCTGGAACGCGCTGTCAGGGGTGGTGGTGGAGGCAGATACAATAGTGGTGTTTAAGAGGCTTTTGGATAGGCACATGGATATGCAGGGAATGGAGGGGCATGGATCACATTCTGGCAGAGGAGATTAGATGAACTAGGCATCATGTCTGGCACGGACACTGTGGGCCAAAGGGCCTGCTCCTGTGCTGTATTGTTTCTATATTCTAATTAGTTAAGGGCCTGTCCCACTTACGTGATCTTGGCTCGCAAATTACGCGACTTCGTGGTTGCTTGAGGTGTACGGGCGCCGTATGGCCGCGCGGGGACGGTCCCACTTAGAAGCGCGGAGTTGTGCGGGGCTGGTCCCGACATTGCGCGGGGCTCCGAAATTCAGTGGCCGAAATCTTCACGCACGCAGGCGCATTGCGGGCGTACGCAGCGTCTTCACGGCGTAGGCCTAGCGCGTGACGTTGGGCGATGACGTCACCGCTCGGCGTGGCGTTGTGTGATGACGTCACCGCCCGATGCCGTGCGACGCCCAAATTCAGTCGGCCCGCCTCCTGCCCAGCTGATTGGTAAGCATGACGCAAATTATGTCATGCGCAAACTTAGCGTAAACTTAGCGCGTACTTAGCAAGAACTTTGCATGAACTTCGCTTCCGTTTGGTCATGCCAAACGCACGCAATCGCATGCAAGTAGGACAGGCCCTTTAGGCTGAAACAGTTGTTACAGTATTTTGTCAAGGCTAAAGCAAACTCCTTTGTTTCTGCTTGATTTTAAGATTATCCCATTAAGGTGTAAAGGCACGAGGTGAGAGACTGGTCAGACAGCTCAGCAATGGGACAAAAGCGCGACCACGTTCTCTGTATTTCCACACAAATTAACCTTGCATACTGGTCCTGTAACTTAACTCTCGTGGGTTTAAGGGGAGAAGGAGCATAAATAAGCTTTTAAACAGCATATCCGATTCTGTCTCAGCTCGGTCTTAAAGAATAACTCCTCGACAACCTTTCAGACTGGCTCCCGCACTAAAAAAGGACACAAAAAGCAGAAGGAACTCGGCGGGTCAGGCAGCATCTCAGGGAAAAGGAATGGGTGACGTTTACAAAGCAGGAACTGCAGATGCTAGAAAATCGAAGGTAGACAAAAGTTGCTGGAGAGACTCAGCGGGTGCGGCAGCATCTATGGAGCGAAGGAAATAGGCAACGTTTCGGGCCGAAACCCTTCTTCAGAAACGTTGCCGAAACGTTGCCTATTTCCTTCGCTCCATAGATGCTGCCGCACCTGCTGAGTTTCTCCAGCACTTTTGTCTACCTTCGATTTTCTAGCATCTGCAGTTCCTTCTTGAACGTTTACTACTGAGGTATTCAAGTGAGTTAGACAGAGCTCTTGGGGCTAAAGGAATCAAGGGATTTGGGGAAAAAGCGGGAACAGGGTACTGATTCTGGATGATCAGTATTGAATGGCTCAAAGGGCCGAATAGCCTACTCCTGCACCAATTTTCTATGTTTTTATGTTTCTAACCAGCAGCTTCTCTGATCAAAAGATGAGATAAATCTTTGAACCGTGAACCAGTTAGTAGGGAATATCCAAATATTATCACAAAGAAAATTGTAACAGGCACTGAGAAAATAAAAGAGAGAGGGAAAATGCCTCTCCAGCCTGCTTGAATGAGTGCCGACCGGTGGCCCTCACCTCAGTAGTCATGAAATACTTCGAGAGGCTGATCAAGAACCACATCTGCACCTTCCTCCCTCGCAACATAGAGGAAGTACAGAGAAGGTTCACCAGACTGATTCCTGGGATGGCAGGACTTCCATATAAAGAAAGACTGGATAGACTCGGCTTATACTCGCTGGAATTTAGGAGATTGAGGGGGGGATCGTATTGAGACTTACAAAATTCTTAAAGGGTTGGACAGGCTAGATGCAGGAAGATTGTTCCCGATGTTGGGGAAGTCCAGAACTAGGGGTCACAGTTTAAGGATAAGGGGGAAGTCTTTTAGGACCGAGATGAGAAAATAATTTTTCACACAGAGAGTGGTGAATCTGTGGAATTCTGCCACAGAAGGTAGTTAAGGCCAGTTCATTGGCTACATTTAAGAGGGAGTTAGATGTGGCCCTTGTGGTTAAAAGGATCAGGGGATATGGGGAGAAGGCAGGTACAGGATACTGAGTTGGATGATCAGCCATTATCATATTGAATGGTGGTGCTGGCTCGAAGGGCCGAATGGCCTACTCCTGCACCTATTTTCTATGTTTCTAACATGGACCCGCTGCAGTTCGCATACCGTCCGAACAGATCCACGGATGATGCGGCCTCCCAGGTTCTGCACACTGCTCTCTCTCACCTTGACAGTCAGAAGAGGGGCTACGTGAAGATGCTGTTCATGGACTTCAGTTCAGCCTTCAACACCATAGTACCAACCAGACTTGCTGAGAAGCTACTGGAACTGGGGCTGAACACTCCCCTGTGTGCCTGGGTCCTGGACTTTCCCACAGCCAGGCCCCAGGTGGTCAAGATGGGTAGACATACATCGAACACCCTCACCCTGAGCACAGGATCCCCCCAGGGCTGCATCCTTAGACCCCTACTGTACTCCCTGTACACACATGACTGTGTGGCTAGGTTCAGCTCCAACTCTATAATCAAGTTTGCTGATGACACTGTGGTGGTGGGCCTGATCTCAGATAACGATGAGAAGGCCTACCGGGAGGAGGTGGCTGATCTGGCACTCTGGTGCCAGGACAACAGCCTCCTCTTGAATGTCTCAAAAACTAAAGAGCTGATTGTGGACTTTAGGAGGGCACACCATCCGAGGACGTACACGCCACTGGAGATAAATGGGACTACTGTGGACAGGGTGAGCAGCTTTAAATACCTGGGAGTCCACATCACAGAGGATCTGACATGAACAACACACGCTGCCGCACTGGTGAGTAAAGGGCCTGTCCCACCAGCATGCGACTGCATGCTGCGAGCGGGACCTAATGTGGTCGCTTAAGCCGTACGGCCTCGCGGGAACAGTCCCACTTCGATCGCCGGAGCCGTATGGAGTTGTGCGGTGCTGGTCCCGACATCGCGAGGGGCTCTGAAAAACTGACACTGTTCAAAATCCCGTGTAGCAACGGCCTGTCGGCCCGCAGCCGCATTGAGGCCGTACGCAACGTCTCGACGTCGTACGCAATGTCTTGACGTCGTACGCCTAGCGTGTGACGTTGCGTGATGACGTCAATGTCGGACGCCGTGCGATGTCCAAATTCAGTCGTCCCGCCTCCTGCCCAGCTGATTGGTGAGTATGATGTCGGGACCAGCCCCGTATGCCTCCGTAAGCAACCACGTTTGGTCGCGCTTGTCACATGCTGGTGGGACAAGTCCTTAAGGCTAGGCAGCGCCTTTACCACCTCAGGCAGCTGAGGAAATTCAGAGTCTCTCTGAGAATCCTCCAGTGCTTCTACTCTGGGGCTGTGGAAAGCATCTTGTCCGGCAACATCACAATCTGGTTTGGGAACAGCTCTGCCCAGGACAGGAAGCCTCTGCAGAGAGTAGTGCGTTCGGCCGAACACACTATGGGAACTACACTCGCCCCCCCTGCAGGAACTATACACCAGGAGGGGCAGATCCAGAGCCAGCAACATTATGGGGGACCCCTACCACCCCAGCAACGGACTGTTCCAGCTGCTACGGTCAGGCAAGCGCCTCCGCTGTCACGCTGTGAAAACAGAGAGGATGAGACGGAGTTTCTCCCCACAGGCCATCAGGACTGTAAACTCTGATCTCACTGGGGACTAATTTACTAATTTACTGTTGTGTTGTGCCTTTAAAAAAAAAATCCCTAAAATGTAAATACTGATTCTGTTCTGTAGTTCTGTTGTTTTGCACAATCCGCAGGCATTTCCACTTTCATTTCACTGCACATCTTATATGTGTATGTGTCAAATAAAGTTGACTCGACTTGACTTGACTTGAGAGGGAGAGAGTGAGAGAGAGGAGAGCATGCGACGAGAGCGATTGAGTGAGGAGAGAGAGAGAGGGGGAGAGGGGAGAGAGAGATAGAGTGCGGGGAGAGAGGAAGATAGAGAGATTGAGTGAGGAGAGAGAGGGAGAGAGGGAGAGAGATTGAGTGAGAGGGAGAGGGAGAGGGGGAGGGGGAGAGGGAGAGGGAGAGGGAGAGGGAGAGAGAGAGAGAGAGAGAGAGAGAGAGTGGAGGGAGTAGGCCATTCGGCCCCTCGAGCCAGCATCACCATTCAATATGATCGTGGCTGATCATCCAAAATGAGTACCCCATTCTGGCTTTTTCCCCATATGCCTTGATTCCCTTAGAACTAAGAGCTAAATCTAACTCTCTCTCTCCATCCAGTGAATCGGCCTCCACTGCCTTCTGTGGCAGAGAATTCCACAGGTTCACAACTCTCTGGGTGAAATTTAAAAAAAAAATCATCTCAGCCCTAAATGGCCGACCCCTTATTCTTAAACTGTGTCCCTTGGTTCTGGACTCCCCCAACATCGGGGAAATGTTTCCTGCATCTACCTTGTCCATTCCTCCACGAATTTTATATGTTTCTATAACATCCCCTCTCCTCCTTCTAAATTCCAGCGAATATAAGCCCAGTCGATCCATTCTTTCATCATATGTCAGTCCCTCTATCCCAGGAATTAACCTAGTGAGCCTACTGGTGAGCACTCCCTCAATAGCATTTGTGCTGTTATTTGTGGATCAATCTCACTGGAACATTTTCCAACTGTTCACTTTGCCTTTTAACTACTCATTATACTTTGAAGGATTTGAGGTGAGGGGGGAAAGATTTAGTAAGAATCCGAGGGGTAACTTTTTCAAGCAAGGGGTGGTGGGTGTACGGAACAAGCTGCCGGAAGAGGTAGTTGAGGCTGGGACTATCGCAACGCAACAGCTTTTACCAGGATGTTGCCAGGACTCGGTACCTGAGCTACAGGGAGAGGTTGTGCAGGCTAGGGATTCATTCCATGGAGCGCAGGAGGATGAGGAGTGATCTTATAGAGGTGTACAAAATCATGAGATGAATAGATTGGGTAGATGCACAAAACCTTTTGTCCAGAATAAGCGAAATGAGAAGCAGAGCTCATAGGTTTTAGGTGAGGGGGGAAATATTTAATAGGAACCTGAGGGGTAATTTTTTCACACAAAGGTTGGTGGTGGGTGTATATGAAACTATGCTGACTATCCCTAATCAGCGTTTTAAGATTTACACTTCGCATTTTATGTACAAAATTGTGATTAAAATGGACACAGAGTCTCTTGCCAAAGGAAGGGGAATCGAGAACCAGGGGACATATGTTTAAGATCACAAGTAATAGGAGCAGAATTAGGCCATTCGGCCCATCAAGTCTACTCCACCATTCAATCATGGCTGATCTATCTCTTCCTCCTGACCCCAGCCCGATAAAAGCTGGGAAGAAATTGTCCCTGACTCTGGAGGTGTAACAATAGACATTAGACAATAGGTGCAGGAGTAGGCCATTCGGCCCTTCGAGCCAGCACCGCCATTCAATGTGATCATGGCTGATCATCCCCAATCAGTACCCCATTCCTGCCTTCTCCCCATATCCCCTGACTCCGCTATCTTTAAACCCTCATGTGCGTTTTCACACTTCTGTACCTTTTGCCCAAAAGGGTGGTGGGGAGGAATGGAGAGGGTGCGACTGGTCCTTGATTATGCTGTTGGCCTTGCCGAGGCAGCGTGAGGTGTCGATGGAGTAAATGGAAGGGAGGTTGGTTTGTGTGATGGTCTGGACTGCTGTGTCCACAATTCTCTGCAACTTTTTGTGGTCGTGGATGGAGCTGTAACCAAACCAAGAAGCTATTCTTGAAGCTGGTGGTCATGGTGTTCAGACTCCTGTACCTTCTTCCCGATGGTAAGAGTGCAATGAGAGTGTGGCCAAGGTGGTATGGATCTATGATATTGGCTGCCATCACCATGTGAACTAGCTTTAACATTTCAGTGTGACAACATTAATCATCTCCTATAAAAAATGCCATTTAATATTTAGCCTTGTGCTGGAAAAAGTACTTAACAGCTGCATGGAAACACAACCAGAGAAACAGGAAGGTACGGTGGCGCAGCGGTAGAGTTGCTGCCTCACAGCGCCAGAGACCCGGGTTAGATCCTGACAAGGGGTGCTGACTGTAAGGAGTTTGTACGTTCTCCCAGTGATCACGTGGGTTTTCTCTGGGTGCTCTGGTTTCCTCCCACACTCCAAAGACGTGCATATTTGTAGGTTAATTGGCCTCTGAAAATTCTAAGTTTGTCCCTAGTGTGTAGGATAGTGCTAGTGTACGGGGGATTGGCTGGTCGACGCAGACATGGTGGGCCCGAAGCCTGTTTCCACACTGTGCCTCTAAGTTTAGTTTTTAATTTAGTTTGGAGATATGGCGTGGAAACAGCCTCTTCGGCCCACCGAGTCTGCACTGATCATCGATCCCCGCACATTAACACTATCCTACACCCACTGGGGGCAATTTACATTCATTACATATATACATTAATGATCTGGATGAGGGATATATACATTAATGATCTGGGTGAGGGAATTGAAGGCAATATCTCCAAGTTTGCAGTTGACACTAAGCTGGGGGGCAGTGTTAGCTGTGAGGAGGATGCTAGGAGACGGCAAGGTGAATTCGATAGGCTGGGTGAGTGGGCAAATGTTTGGCAGATGCAGTATAATGTGGATAAATGTGAGGTTATCCACTTTGGTGGCAAAAACAGGAAAGCAGACTATTATCTAAATGATGGCCGATTAGGAAAAGGGGAGATGCAGCGAGACCTGGGTGTCATGGTACACCAGTCATTGAAAGTAGGCATGCAGGTGCAGCAGGCAGTGAAGAAAGCGAATGGTATGTTAGCTTTCATAGCAAAAGGATTTGAGTATAGGAGCAGGGAGGTTCTACTTCAGTTGTATAGGGTCTTGGTGAGGCCACACCTGGAGTATTGCATACAGTTCTGGTCTCCAAATCTGAGGAAGGACATTATTGCCATAGAGGGAGTGCAGAGAAGGTTTACCAGACTGATTCCTGGGATGTCAGGACTGTCTTATGAAGAAAGACTGGATAGACTCGGTTTATACTCTCTAGAATTTAGGAGATTGAGAGGGGATCTTATAGACACTTACACAATTCTTAAGGGGTTGGACAGGCTAGATGCAGGAAGATTGTTCCCGATGTTGGGGAGGTCCAGGACAAGGGGTCACAGCTTAAGGAAAAGGGGGAAATCCTTTAGGACCGAGATGAGAAGGACTTTTTTCACACAGAGAGTGGTGGGTCTCTGGAACTCTCTGCCACAGAAGGTAGTTGAGGCCAGTTCATTGGCTATATTTAAGGGAGTTAGGTGTGGCCCTTGTGGCTAAGGGGATCAGAGGGTATGGAGAGAAGGCAGGTACGGGATACTGAGTTGGATGATCAGCCATGATCATATTGAATGGCGGTGCAGGCTCGAAGGGCCGAATGGCGTACTCCTGCACCTAATTTCTATGTTTCTATGTTTCTATACCAAGCCAATTAACCCGACAAATCTGTACGTCTTTGGAGTGTGGGAGGAAACCGGAGCACCCGGAGAAACCCCGGGCAGGTCACGGAGAGAACGTACAGACAGCACCCGTAGTCAGAATCGAACCCGGGTCTCCGGCGCTGTAATGGGCCTGTCCCACTTAGGCCACTCTTTAGCAGACTGCCAGGGAGTAGTTTTAATGTAATTCACCTACGACACCTGGTGACAACCTACGACAACCTACAACTGCAAAAAATTGTCACCAGTCGCCGAAATATTTTCAACATGTTGAAACTTTGCGGTGGTCGCCTGTAGTCGCCCAAACAAAATCGCCTAAGTGGGACATGACCACGTTCACGACGTCTGCCCTTGACTCATACTCGCAGCATGGTCGTCACGAGATCGTAGGAGGTCGTAGATAGGTCGTCGGTAGGTCGTAGCAGGTTGTGATGCTAGTCGTAGGTACTCGTGGCATCAAGTTGGTCGCGGCGTTTTTTCTAGCCTGATAAAAAATGTCCACGAGGAGAAAAAAAAGGTCGGCATGTGAAAAAATCGACACTTTTTACTCGTAGGTAGGTCGTAGTAGGTCGTGATGCTAGTCGTAGGTGGTCGGAGTTAGTCGAAGGCAATAGCTCTGGGGTGAAAAAAAAGTCATTTAAAAAAAGAGGTAATTTAAACAGCAGAATGTCACCTCTGTCACTCCAAGGCATGTTCGTTCATAGCTGGAGAGTTTTTTGGAGAGGAGACTTGTGTTTTAGAGATGGCACCAAAAAGGCAGCAGCGCAGGGAGAGGGCACAACCCTCAAAAAAAACCTGCCATGCAGGTGTTGCCCACCCAGGAGGAGGATATGCCATATGAGGTGATAGTGCAGGAGGAGGTAGCCCTGCATGAGAGACCCCTGGAGGAGGAGACCAGGGTGGTTGTACATGTCCCCACCACCACCCCATCCTTCACTGCCTCATTTGAAAGCAGCAAAGCAGCCCTTTCTCCTGTGCCTGACACAGCATCAGCAGCAGATGCCCCATTGGTGGTGAGGGAGGGCTGGAGGAAGGTTATGCCCTTCACATTCACCAGGCAGCAGGAGGGGGACCTTAAGGAATGGTTCCAGCAGAATGCCCTCCTGTAGGAAAGGGAAAATGAGGGGTACAGGGACAGGGACAAGAATGGCATGCTTGCCATCCACTGCCCCACATGGGTGCTTAAAGTTCCAACTTTTGTCAAAGCCCAGCGCTACTCTCTTCCAGTCATCTGGTGTACTGGGCCAGTCCATCACATCATCTCCATTCACCCATTGAGACATCTTCTTGTGCTTCCTCTTCACCCTTGCTCTTCCCCTTCTGCCTTTCTTAAAAGGCTGCTGTAGCAAAAGGGCCACTGCAAACTGCAGTAAAACGTATATGGTTGAAGCCAGTCTTCAACATAGTCGAAGGAGGTCAAAGGAGGTCTTCTCCATAGTCGTGGGAGGTCATAGACATAATTGTGGAATGTCGTGGGGGTCGTAGGTTACCGTGACCTTGATTTTTTTTAGGTCGTTTAAGGTCGTCAGAGGTCGTGAAAGTGGTGACCTTGCCCGCAACCCAAGGTTTCCATGAGGTCGCCGGAGGTTTTGGTCACTCTCCCTAATGGTCAAAAGTGGTTTCCGTGTGGTCGAGGCTTCATCGAGGTCGCTGCTTTTTTTTCAACATGTTTAAAACCGGCCTCGACTAAAAATAGGTTGCCGTTTGGACGCTATTTACTTATAGGCAGTCGAGGGCAGCCGTAGGCAATCTCCTTCGCTAACTGGCCATGTTGATTGGCTCATTGGAGTTTCACGACCTAGAAGTCCCACCGATAGTTAAAATGCCCGCTAAACTTTATTATACATCTTAAAACTGTCTCCACTCCTTCTCCGCTCCCTTCTATCCCCTTCTCCTCCCCTGCTCCCCCCTTCTCCCCAGTTCTCTCCCCCTTCTCCTCCCTTCTCTCTCCCTGCTCTCTCCTCTCCCCTTCTCCCTTCCCCCCCTGCACTCTCTAAAGGACTAACCGTACTCTGTGGCAGCCGTTTACCTTCCTCTTCACGCGCAGACAGAGCTCCTCTGCTCTCCATGGCCCCCACCTTCGCGATGTGTGTGTGTGTGTGTGTGTGTGTGTGTGTGCGTGTGTGTGCGTGTGTGTGCGTGTGTGTGTGTGTGTGTGTGTGGTCTGTAGCTGCAGCTCGCGCTTTGGTCGATCCAGCTCGAGGCTTTGACCAAAACCTCCTGTGACCTCGTGGTGACCTTGCAACGACCATGGTTGTGGGCAAGATCGCCAGAAGTTGTTGTTTAGGTCACCCAAGTGGGACAGGGGTTTAAGGCTGCAACTCTACCGCTGTGCCACCGTGCCGCCCTAAAGTCTAATAACAGATGCTTGGTGATATATGGTCTTGGTGCTGTACTTGTATTACATGCGGGATTGCAGGCTCACCATTGCGCCTCATATCTGCAGGAAACATCCATGTTTGCAGTCAGACTTGTTGAGTTTTATGGAGACTAATAATCCCCGACTCAGCCTTCCCTGTCAAGTATATCAAACGACTTCTACGGTCAAAATGTCCTTGATTGCAAAACATAGCCATATACTTCATCCCATTTAATCCACCAGTATCCAAAGTGCACTGGCTAAATATAGCCTGTGTATGTTCAGCAATCATTCATTAGTGAGAAATGGTTTGAACTGTGGACAATCTCCTTAATGATAGAGGAAGCTCATTGAGTGTTTATCGCCTTGAATTTCTATTCTGCTTCTTCTTCAAAGAATAATTGCCCACATTATCATTGTGTCTCATCAGCAGTAAAGAGAGAGGGTTTAAACCTCTGCGGGGAGTTGCCCAGGCCATTCTGCTGGAATCTTGGCAGGAAACTAATGCAATCCCTGGAGAATTTCAATAGCGGAATATTGACTAAATGATAACAAACTCAAACAATAGTAGCCATGCTCTAAACCCCAGGGGTCACGAGTGGTTCCAGAGGACTGGAAAATTGCAAATGTTACTCCGCTGTTCAGGAAAGGGGGAGGCTCGGTGGCGCAGCGGTAGAGTTGCTGCCTTACAGCGCCAGAGACCTGGGTTCGTTCCCAACTACGGGTGCTGTCTGTACGGAGTTTGCACGTTCGCCCCGTGACCGCATGGGTTTTCTCCGAGATCTTTGCTTTCCACCCACACTCCAAAGACGTATAGGTTTGTGGGTTGATTGGATTGGTATAATTGTAAATTCTAATGCAATCAACTCGACGTGCACAAACAGAAGATCAAATAGAACAAGTTGTCCTACAACTTTAAGCTGTGCACGCCACGCGAAAGAAGAAGGGGGAACCTCATTGAAACTTACCGAACAGCCAAATGCCTGGATAGAGTGGGTGCGAGAGTCTAGGACCAGAGGGCGCAGCCTCCGAATAAAAGGACGAGCCTTTAGAAAGGAGATGAGGAGGAATTTATTTAGTCAGCGGGTGGTGAATCTGTGGAATTCTTTGCCACAGACGGCGGTGGAGGCCAAGTCAGTGAATATTTTTATGGGGACAATTGACAGATTCTTGATTCTCTGGGTGACTGGGGTTATGGGGAGAAGGCAGGAGAATGGGGTTGGGAGGGAAAGATAAATCATCCATGACTGAATGACGGAGTAGGCTTGACAGGACAAATGGACTAAATCCGCTCCTATCACTTATGAACTTATAAAGCTAATGACCTAGCTAGTCAAAGTCAAAGTCAAAGTCAATTTTATTTGTCACATGCACCCGAAGGTGCAGTGAAATTAATTTGCCAGCAGCGATACACTTAAAAAGAACACACAATACACAACAAAATTTAACGCAAACATCCACCACAGCATTCTTCACTGTGGTGGAAGGTAGTCCTCCTCCTTTGTTCATCCGTGTCAGGGCCATAAACCCTCCGTCTTCGCCGCTACGGACGGCCCGATGTACAGGCCCTCTCATCGGAATGATTAAAACTCTGACGTCGGGACGGTCAAACACACTCTTCGGGTTGGACGTCCAGAATCGGCACTTTCTTACCGGAGACCGTGGCTTCAGGATGTTATAGGCCGCAGGCCGGCGGTCGTAGCCATGCCACGCTGCAGCTAGAAGCTCCGCAGACCACAGCCCCATGATGCCAAAGTCACCAGGCCAGCAATCGGAGCACTCCTCTCTGGCGACCCTAGGCAAGGGTTCGCCCGCTCGGCGATGGAAAAGTCCACGCTGAGCCTGCTGCTGATGCTCTGGGCCCGACTCTGGGAAAGGCCACTCCAATCCAAGCTGTTAGGACGTGAGGGAGGCGACATGGAAAAAGTCGACTCTCCATCGAGGAGGAAACCGAAAGCAGTTCCCCCCTTCCCCCCCCCCACCACATCCCACACAAGACACACCAAGAGACACTGAAACTTATAATTAGACACACCAAACAAAATCCAAAAAAGTTGAAATAACAAACACGCTGCTGGCAGGGCAGCCGACTTTCAGCGCCCCCACTGACCGCTAGTGAACTCGTGCTGGCAGTACGGATTACAACATTTGGATTTGCATCTGGGATGTTCTGTTGATTAAGATGGATAGAAAATATGACTATTTGACACTTCCATATGCTGGGGTTACTGTTCAATTCACATTTACCCCATTGTGGACATTGTCCATGCTACGATGCTAAGAATTATATTCTGGACCCAGTATCTTCCCCTTTGGTCTACCTGTTGTAAATTAGTTTAACTTGATTGTATTTATGTATTATATATCTGAACTCTTTTGCACAAACTGGAGGCACAATGGTGCAGCGGCAGAGTTGCTGCCTTACAGCGCCAGAGACCCTGGTTCGATCCTGACTACGGGTGATGTCTGCATGGAGTTTGTACATTCTTCCTGTGACCGAAGTTAGATACAAAATGTAGGAGTAATTCATCGGGACAGGCAGCATCTCCGGATAGAAGGAATGGGTCTGGGTCAACCATTCCTTCTATCAAGTGATGCTGCCTGTCCTGCTGAGTTACTCCAGCATTTTGTGTCTATCCTCTGTGTAAACCAGCATCTGCAGTTCCTCTCTACACACTCCCTGTGACCGCGTGGGTTTTCTCTGGATGCTCCGGTTTCCTCCCACACTCCAAAGACGTACAGGTTAGTAGGTAAATTGGCTTCGGTAAAATTGTAAATTGTCCCTAGTGTGTAGGACAGTGCTAGTTTATGGGGTGATTGCTGGTCAGAGTGGACTCGGTGGGCTGAATGGCCTGTTTCCGCACTAAAAGTTTTAAAAAAAAGTCTAACGCATGCAAAACAAAGCTTTTCGCTGTACCTCGGTACATGTGACAATAATGCACTAAACCTCAACCTATATGCATTGTAGGGGGCAAAATCCCATTGCAATATAAAGGCTATCTACAGTATCTAACAGATCTAATACAATAAAACATACAGTGTACACAAATCACTCGAGATGGTAACCATACCTTCACAGTATTGTAATGAATGGCACCAAAAGCACACAAGACTGACGGGAAAGGAAGATGAGAGGAGGTTGGTTCTGCTGTGGGAGCAAACATGCACGACCATTGAATTATTGACTTTAATCTTATGGGTACTTGAAGTAGAAACTTTGTTTAGTTGAGTTCTAATTTAGAGATACAACGCGAAAAGAGGCCCTTCGGCCCACCGATTCTGCACCGACCAGCGATCCACGCACACTAACACTATCCTACACACACTAGGGACAATTTACACATACACCAAGCCACTTAACTTAGTTTCTCCCCACACTGGGAAGAAACCGAAGATCTCAGAGAAAACATACGCAGGTCACGGGGAGAACGCACAAACTCCGTACACACAGCACCCGTAGTCGGGATCGAACCCGGGTCTCCGGTGCTGCAAGCGCTGTAAGGCAGCAACTCTCGCTGCCCAACCGTGGCCGCCTATAGAAACAGAAAATGGAAAATATGTAAAAGACTAGAAAAAGGTGCAGTTTGTAACTTCCTTATGCAAGAATTCAACATCAGTTCCTCGAGAATTTATGACATAGAGTGTGGAAACAGGCTCTGCGGCCCAATTTCCCCACACTGGCCAACATGTCCCAGCTACACTAGTCCCCCAGCCTGCGTCTTGACGGGCACCTGAAAAAGGGACCACATCACCCCGATCCTGGCCTCTCTCCACTGTGCGGTTCCGAATAAATTTCAAGATCCTCCTTCATGTCTACAAAGCCCTCAATGGGCTTGCCCCCACCTACATTAAAAGTCTGCTCACCCACCACTCCACCTCCAGGTCCCTCAGATCGGCCGACTTGGGTTACTGAACATCCTGCGGTCTAGGCATAAGCTCAGGGGCGACCGCGCCTTTGCGCTTGCAGCTCCTAGACTGTGGAACAGCATCCCTCTTCCCATCAGAACTGCCCCCTCAATCGACTCCTTTAAGTCGAGTTCTAAAAACTCATCTCTACTCCCAAGCCTTTCTTGACGTCCTTTGAGCGAGGGCTACAGTATATGTATGTAGTGATGTTTGTATTTAATCTATGAACCACTGTTGTTTGTTATACTATTTGTCATGTACTGTTTGTCATGTACATCAATGATCTAGATGATGGGGTGGAAAATTGGATAAGTAAGTATGCAGATGATACTAAGATAGGTGGTGCTGTGGATAATGAAGTAGATTTTCACAGTCTACAGAGAGATTTGGGCCATTTGGAAGAGTGGGCTGAAAGATGGCAGATGGAGTTTAATGCTGATAAGTGTGAAGTGCTACATCTTGGCAGGACAAATCAAAATAGGACGTACATGGTAAATGGTAGGGAATTGAGGAATGCTGTGGAACAGAGGTATCCAGGAATAACTGTGCATAGTTCCCTGAAAGTGGAATCGCATGTAGATAGGGTGGTAAATAAAGCTTTTGGTGTGCTGGCCTTTATAAATCAGAGCATTGAATATAGGAGTAGGGAAGTAATGTTAAAATTGTACAAGGCATTGGTAAGACCAATTCTGGAGTATGGTGTACAATTTTGGTCGCCTAATTATAGGAAGGATGTCAACAAAATAGAGAGAGTACAGAGGAGATTTACTAGAATGTTGCCTGGGTTCCAGCAACTAAGTTACAGAGAAAGGTTGAACAAGTTAGGTCTTTATTCTTTGGAGCGCAGAAGGTTAAGGGGGGGACTTGATTGAGGTCTTTAAAATGATGAAAGGGATAGACAGAGTTGACGTGGATAAGCTTTTCCCATTGAGGGTAGGGAAGATTCAAACAAGAGGGCATGACATGAGAATTAAGGGACAGAAGTTTAGGGGTAACATGAGGGGGAACTTCTTTACTCAGAGAGTGGTGGCTGTGTGGAATGATCTTCCAGCAGAAGTGGTGGAGGCAGGATCGATTTTAACATTTAAAAGTAAAGTGGATAGGTATATGGACGGGAAGGGAATGGAGGGGTATGGTCTGAGTGCAGGTAGATGGGACTTGGGGAAAATGAATGGTCGGCATGGACTGGAAGGGCCGAGAAGGCCTGTTTCTGTGCTGTAATTGTTATATGGTTATATGGTTATTCTTATACCAATGTAAAGCACTTTGGCCACCGAGTTATTTTTTAAATGTGCTATATAAATAAAAGTGACTTGACTTGCGTTTGGTCCATATCCCTCTAAACCTGTCCTATCCATGTACCTGTCTAAATGTTTCTTAAACGTTCCGATTGTACCTGCTTCAACTACCTCCTCTGACAGCTCGTTCCATACACATCTTTGTATAAAAAAGTTATCCATTAGGTACCTATTAAATATTTTCCAACTCACCTTTAAGGCTGTGGAGGCCAAGTCAGTGTATATATAGGCAGAGATAGGTAGATTCTTGATTAGTACGGGTGTCAGAGGTTATGGGAAGTGGCGGCGCCTCGCGGCAACGGCCTCTGCAGTCCGTCTGTCATTGTTTTTTCTTTTTGTACTGTCAAGTGCATGTTTTGGGTGTAGTTTATATATTATTTTTAACTGCGTATGTGTGGGGGGGCGGGGGGGGGGGGGGGGAAACTTTTAAATCTCTTTCCCTGCCGGGTCTCCATTGTCGTTGGGGCCTAGCACCGTGGAGCGGCCTCCAACCGGAACCACCTGGGGCTCAGTCACAGAGCCTGCGGATTCACCTTCGCGGAGCTAGCCGACTTCGGAGCGTGGAGAGCTGTGGTGGAGAGTGGCTGTAGCTGGAGCTTCGGAGGCTCCAGCTGCAGGCCCGGTGGACGGTAACATCGGGTGACATCGCGGGTCCCTGGTGGGGGACCGCTTTTCGGAGCGCCCTCAACGGCAACTTCTCCCGCCTGAATCGTGGGGTTAAAAACTACCCGGAGCGGGGCCTTACATCGCCCGGCACGGCTTTAACGGTCGCGGGACTTACCATCGCCCGCCGGGGGCTTTAACATCGGGAGAAGAATAAAGAACAGGGGAGAGATTTGTTTACCGTATACAAAAACTAACAATACATACAATGGGGTGGAGGAAAGTATCAAACTTCATCAATTAGATTGAATGAACAGCTTTTACGAGGATGTTGCCAGGACTCGAGGGCCTGAGCTGTAGGGAGAGGTTGAGCAGGCTGTGACTCTATTCCTTAGAGCGCAGGAGGATGAGGGGTGATCGTATAGAGATGTACAAAATCATGAGAGGAATAGATCGGGTAAAGTCTCTTATCCAGAGTAAGGGGAATCGAGAAGCAGAGGGCATAGGTTTAAGGTGAGGTGGGGGAGGGTAAGATTTAGTCACGTCAAGTCAGATTTAGTCAGATTAAGTACATACATAAATACATACATATAGCCCTCCCTCAGAGGACGTCAAGAAAGGCTTGGGAGTAGAGATGAGTTTATAGTCTCGACTTAAAAGTCGATGGAGGGGGCAGTTCTGATGGGAAGAGGGATGCTGTTCCACAGTCTAGGAGCTGTAAGCGCAAAGGCACCTAAGAGGTAACTTTTAATAGGCCTAATAGGAACCTAAGTGGTAACTGTTTCACGCAAAGGGTGGTAGGTGTAAGGAACGAGCTGCCAGAGGAGGTAGTTGACGCAGGTTCCTTCGAAACGTCTCAGCAACATTTAGACAGGTTTCTTACTGCAGGCAGGTGGGACTAATATAGATGGGACATGTTGGTCAGTGTGGGCAAGTTGGGCCGCAGGTCCTGTTTCCACACTGTATGACTGTATAACACTATAACAGCTGGCTTTGGCCATTGTTCACGTTTGTTTGTATAAATCTGCATGTTTCATTTAACTGAAACTTCTCACAGAAAATATAATTAGTTGGCTGCCAATAAAACAATAATGATATTATACAGATGAACAACTCTAACTACTGTAGTTTATAATCTCTCCGTTGCTAATAGGATTAAAAAAAACTGAAATGCAACTCAGGCAGGAAACATGAGAATCACATTAAATAGTGGCGATTCTTTGAACAGCAATTAACTTTAATTCAGAATAGACTAAAATATGGTTGCAAACTACCTGAGAGGCGTATCGTGCTCATGCTTCACCATGGCATGGTGGCGCAGCGATAGAGTTGCTGTCTCACAGCGCCGGTGACCCAGGTTCGATCCTGACTGCTGGTGCTGTCTGTACGGAGTTTGTACCTTCTCCCTGTGACCCGCATGGGTTTCCTCTGGGTGCTCCGGTTTCCTCCCACAATCCAAAAGCGTACAGGTTTGGAGGTGAATTGACTTTGGTTAGAATTGTACATTGACCCTGGTGTGTAGGATAGTGCTACTGTGCGGGGATCGCTGGTCGGCGCGGTGGGCAAAAGGGCCTGTTTCCACGCTGTATTTCTAAAGCCTAAAGAGATTGTCCATTTTGGCTTGCTGCCGAGTATTGCAAAGGATACAAAGTACCAGGTCGATAGGAGGTCCCTCTTCTAGGCTGCATATGCTTCCATGTTCCAATCAGGCCATTCGGGCCATCATGTCTGCTCTACCATTCAATCATAGCTGATCTAAATTTCCCTCTCAACCCCATTCACCTGCCTACTCCCCATAACCCCTGACACTCGTACTAATCAAGAATCTATCTATCTCTGCCTTAAAAATATCCATCGGCTTGGCCTCCACAGTCTTCTGTGGCAATGAATTCCACAGATTCACCACCCTCTGACTAAAGAAATTCCTTTTCATCTTCTTTTTAAAGGAATGTCCTTTAATTCTGGTCCTAGACAGTCCCACTAGTGGAAACATCCTCTCCACATCCACTCTATTCAAGCCTTTCACTATTCCGTATGTTTCAATGAGGTACCCCCTCATCCTTCTAAACACCGGAGAGTGCTGGCCCAGTGCCGTCAAACGCTCATAGAAACATAGAAACATAGAAAATAGGTGCAGGAGTAGGCCATTCGGTCCATCGAGCCTGCACCGCCATTCAATGTGATCATGGCTGATCATCCAACTCAGTATCCCGTACCTGCCTTCTCTCCATACCCCCTGATCCCTTTAGCCACAAGTGCCACATCTAACGCCCTCTTAAATATAGCCAATGAACTGGCCTCAACTACCTTCTGTGGCAGAGAATTCCAGAGACTCACCACTCTCTGTGTAAAGAATGTTTTCCTCATTTCGGTCCTAAAGGAATTCCCCCTTATCCTTAGACTGTGACCCCTTGTTCTGGACTCCCCCAACATCGGGAACAATCTTCCAGCATCTAGCTTGTCCAACCCCTTAAGAATTTTGTAAGTTTCTATAAGATCCCCCCAATCTTCTAAATTCCAGCGAGTACAAGCCGAGTCTATCCAATCTTTCCTCATATGAAAGTCCTGACATCCCAGGAATCAGTCTGGTGAATCTTCTCTGTACCCCCTCTATGGCAAGGATGTCTTTCCTCAGATTTGGAGACCAAAACTGTACGCAATACTCCAGGTGTGGCCTCACCAAAACCCTGTACAACTGCAGTAGAACCTCCCTGCTCCTATACTCAAATCCTTTCGCTATGAATGCTAACATACCATTTGCTTTCTTCACTGCCTGCTGCTCCTGCATGCCTACTTTCAATGACTGGTGTACCATGACACCCAGGTCTCGTTGCATCTCCCCCTTTCCTAATCTGCCACCATTCAAATAATAGTCTACCCTCATGTTTTTGCCACCAAAGTGGATAACCTCACATTTATCCACATTATACTGCATCTGCCATGCTTCTGCCCATTCACTCAGCCTATCCAAATCACCATGCAGCCTCCAAGCATCCTCCTCACACCTAACTATACCCCCCAGCTTGGTATCATCTGCAAATTTGGAGATGTTGCATTGAATTCCCTCGTCCAAATCATTAATATATATTGTAAATAGCTGGGGTCCCAGCACTGAGCCTTGCGGCACCCCACTAGTCACTGCCTGCCATTCTGAAAAGGACCCGTTTACTCCTACCCTTTGCCTCCTGTCTGCTAGCCAGTTCTCTATCCACATCAATACTGAACCCCCAATACCATGTGCTTTAAGTTTGTATGCTAATCTCTTATGCGGGACCTTGTCGAAAGCCTTCTGAAAGTCTAGATATAACACATCCACTGGTTCTCCCTTATCCACTCTACTAGTTACATCCTCGAAAAATTCTATCAGATTTGTCAGACATGATTTACCTTTCGTAAATCCATGCTGACTTTGTCCAATGATTTCACCACTTTCCAAATGCGCTGCTATCCCATCTTTAATAACTGACTCTAGCAGTTTCCCCACTACCGATGTTAGACTAACTGGTCTGTAATTCCCCGCTTTCTCTCTCCCTCCTTTTTTAAAAAGTGGGGTTACATTAGCTACCCTCCAATCCTCAGGAACTACTCCAGAATCTAAGGAATTTTGAATAATTATCACTAATGCATCCACTATTTCTGTGGCTACCTCCTTGAGTACTCTGGGATGCAGACTATCTGGCCCTGGGGATTTATTGCCCTTCAATCCGTTCAATTTACCCAACACCACCTCCCGGCTAACCTGGATTTCACTCAGTTCCTCCATCTTATTTGACCCCCGTTCCACTGCTATTTCCGGCAGATTATTTATGTCTTCCTTAGTGAAGACAGAACCAAAGTAGTTATTCAATTGGTCTGCCATGTCCTCATATGTTAACCCACTCATTCCTGGGATCATTCTTGTAAACCTCCTCTGGACCCTCTCCTGTACCAGCACATCCTTCCTCAGATATGGTGCCCAAAACTGCTCCCAGTGCTCCAAATGCGGCCTGACCAGCGCCTGCTAGAGCCTCAGCATTACATCCTTGTTTTTGTATTCCTCTCAAAATAATTGCTAGCATTGCGTTTGCCTTCTTCATTACCAATTTCACTTGCAAAATAACTTTTGGGGAATCCTGCACCAGTTCTCCCAAGTCCCTTTGCACCTCCGATTTCCCCATTTCTTTCCCCATTTAGAAAATAGTCTAAGCATTTAATCCTACAAGCAAAATGCATGTATCTGGTACATTGTTACACTATATTCCATCTGTCACCTCTCTGCCCACTCTCTCAACCTGTCGAAGTCCTTCTGCAGAGTTCCTGCCTTCATCTACACTACATGCCCTTCCACCTATCGTCCTATCATCTGCAAACTTGGCCACAAAGCGTACCAGTAAGTAAAGGAACTTGGGTTACACAAAAAGCTGGAGAAACTCAGCGGGTGCAGCAGCATCTAAGGAGCGAAGGAGATAGGCGACGTTTCAGATCTCCTTCGCTCCTTAGATGCTGCTGCACCCGCTGAGTTTCTCCATCTTTTTGTGTAACCCTCGATTCTCCAGCATCTGCAGTTCCTTCTTTAACAGTAAAGGAACTTGCTATTGATGAGACACCGGGTGGCGCCAGCAATGGCTGCCTCGCCAACAGTCTGTCTGTTCCTTCCTTCTTTGTTGTTTGATAGTATGTGGTAAATGTATGTTTTAGTGTTCTTTAGCTTGTTTTATTTGGGGGTTGGGGGGGGGGGTGTTGGGGGAAACTTTTTCTAATCTCTTACCTCCGTATCGTATCTCCGACCGCACTGCACCCTAACATCAAGGAGCTCACGGTCTCTGGTTAGAGACCGACTTTGGGAGCTCCAAGCCGCGGGAGCTACTATCGCCCCAACGCGAGAGCTTCGACCGCCCCGACGTGGGAGCTGCGATTGCCGGCTGCGGGAGCTTCGATAAAGAGGATGAAGATTGGACTTCATTGCCTTCCATCATGGTGAGGAATGTGAGGAACCAGCTGTGGTGGATGTTTATGTTAACTTTTGCATAGTTGTGTGTTTTGTTGCTTTTTGTTTAGTGTGGCTGCATGGTAATTCAAATTTCACTGCACCTTAATTGGTACATGTGACAATACACTGACCTTGACCTGGAGAGATATGTGAGAGCTCTGAACCCTGATTATTGGAAGACTGGTAGCAAAGTTCTCAAGGATAAGCCACAAGCGATAACAACAAGGACAGAAAACCAAATAAAATGTTCACATGCACAACTGGTTTAACGGCTCTTGGAATATTTCAGTACAGCAGGGCGTTTTGGGAAAAATATCACAGCTTTGTTGTTTAAATCCCCATGATTACTTTTATTTTAGAAATTTTGGATTGTGACTCTGGGTAATATAGTTACTCTGGGGAGTACCAGAGGCTTCAGATATGGAAAATCTTAAACTTTTCATCTTTGAATCAAGATATTTGAAAGAGATTCGACAGAAACCAAAGCAGCCTATTTACATAATATTAGAAATACACGCAGAAGAAGACTCTTGGACCTTCATGCCTGCTTCACTGTTCATGATTTATTCTTCCTGCGTTACATCTGAATATTTTTAAACTTAAACATGGATTTAATTCTGAGATTTCAAGAGAGAGCTAGATAGGGCTCTTAAAAATAGCAGAGTCAGGGGATATGGGAGAAGGCAGGAACGGGGTCGTGATTGGGGATGATCAGCCATGATCACATTGAGTGGCGATGCTGGCTCGAAGGGCCGAATGGCCTACTCCTGCACCTATTGTCTATTGTTCAGGCCGCATTTGGAGTATTGTGAGCAGTTTTGGGCCCCATATCTGAGGAAGGATGTGCTGGTGTTAGAGAGGGTCCCGAGGACATTTACGAGGATGATGCCAGAAATGAGTGGGTTAATATATGATGAGCGTTTGACGGCACTGGGCCTGTACTCGCTGGAGTTCGGAAGGATGAAGGGAAAAGGCATTGAAACTTACCAAATAGTGAATGGTCTGGATAGAGTGGATGTGGGGAGGATGTTTCCACTGGTGGGAGAGTCTGGAACCAGAGGGTGCTGCCTCAGAATAAAAGGACGTACCTTTAGACAGGAAATTAGGAGGAATTTCTTTAGTCAGATGGTGAATCCATGGAATTATTTCATTACCACAGACGGCTGTGGAGGCCAACTCATTGGGTATTTTTAAGGTAGAGATACGCAGATTCTTGATTAGTAAGGGTGTCAAGGGTTACGGGGAGAAGTCAGAAGAATGGGGTTAAGTCATTGGACAAAGTCAGCATGGATTTACGAAAGGTAAATCATGTCTGACAAATCTGATAGAATTTTTCGAGGATGTAACTAGTAGAGTGGATAAGGGAGAACCAGTGGATGTGTTATATCTAGACTTTCAGAAGGCTTTCGACAAGGTCCCGCATAAGAGATTAGCATACAAACTTAAAGCACACGGTATTGGGGGTTCAGTATTGATGTGGATAGAGAACTGGCTAGCAGACAGGAGGCAAAGGGTAGGAGTAAACGGGTCCTTTTCAGAATGGCAGGCAGTGACTAGTGGGGTGCCGCAAGGCTCAGTGCTGGGACCCCAGCTATTTACAATATATATTAATGATTTGGACGAGCGAATTCAATGCAACATCTCCAAATTTGCAGATGACACCAAGCTGGGGGGTATAGTTAGGTGTGAGGAGGATGCTTGGAGGCTGCAGGGTGATTTGGATAGGCTGAGTGAATGGGCAGATGCATGGCAGATGCAGTATAATGTGGATAAATGTGAGGTTATCCACTTTGGTGGCAAAAACATGAGGGTAGACTATTATCTGAATGGTGGCAGATTAGGAAAGGGGGAGATGCAACGAGACCTGGGTGTCATGGTACACCAGTCATTGAAAGTAGGCATGCAGGTGCAGCAGGCAGTGAAGAAAGCAAATGGTATGTTAGCATTCATAGCGAAAGGATTTGAGTATAGGAGCAGGGAGGTTCTACTGCAGTTGTACAGGGTTTTGGTGAGGCCACACCTGGAGTATTGCGTACAGTTTTGGTCTCCAAATCTGAGGAAAGACATCCTTGCCATAGAGGGGGTACAGAGAAGATTCACCAGACTGATTCCTGGGATGTCAGGACTTTCATATGAGGAAAGATTGGATAGACTCGGCTTGTACTCGCTGGAATTTAGAAGATTGAGGGGGGATCTTATAGAAACTTACAAAATTCTTAAGGGGTTGGACAAGCTAGATGCTGGAAGATTGTTCCCGATGTTGGGGGAGTCCAGAACAAGGGGTCACAGTCTAAGGATAAAGGGGAATTCCTTTAGGACCGAGATGAGGAAATCATTCTTTACACAGAGAGTGGTGAGCCTCTGGAATTCTCTGCCACAGAAGGTAGTTGAGGCCAGTTCATTGGCTATATTTAAGAGGGCGTTAGATGTGGCACTTGTGGCTAAAGGGATCAGGGGGTATGGAGAGAAGGCAGGTACGGGATACTGAGTTGGATGATCAGCCATGATCACATTGAATGGCGGTGCAGGCTCGAAGGGCCGAATGGCCTACTCCTATGCACCTATTTTTCCATGTTTTCTTCTATGTTTTCTAAGAGGGAAAGGTAGACTTGATGTGCCGGATGGCCTACTATGGCTTATGAATTTCTGAATTTCTAAATTGTGAAGCTAGAATGAAATAGCAAAGGTTTTGCCCTACTTCAGACTGATCTATCTCTCCCTCCTAACCCCATTCTCCTGCCTTCCCATAATCTCTGACACTCATACTAATCAAGAATCTATCTATCTCTGCATTAAATATAGCCACTGACGACCTCCACAGCCTTCAGTGGCAAAGAATTCCACAGATTCACCACCCCCCGACTAAATAAATTTCTCCGCTTCTCCTTCCTAAAGGAAAGTCCTTTAATTCTTAGGCTATGTCCTCTAGTCCTAGTGGAAACATCCTCTCCACATCCACTCTATCCAAGCCTTTCATTATTCTGTAAGTTTCAATGAGGCTCATCTCCGGGGGGGGACGAGTATGCCTATCGGAATGAGGTGGAGCAGCTGACAGTGTGGTGTGGAGAAAATAACCTGCTCCTGAACATCTTAAAGACCAAAGAGATAATAATAGATTTCAGGAAGAACAAAACGGAAATGGTACCACTAATCATCAGAGGGGACTGTGTGGAGAGGGTGGCGGATTTCCGCTTCCTGGGAATCCATATTGAGGAGGACCTGACGTGGAGCGTGAACACCTCTGCGCTGCTGAAAAAGGTCCAGCAGAGACTGCACTTCCTGAGGGTGTTCAGGAAGAATAACATCACACAGAGACTGCTGCTGTCCTTTTATCGGTGCTCCATTGAGAGCATCCTAACATACTGTGTATGCGTGTGGTACACCAGCTGCACAGCGGCTCAGAGGAAAGCGCTCCAGAGGGCCATTGACAACGCCCAGAGGATTGTCGGCTGCCCTCTCCTTACCTTGGAGGACTTACACAGTTCCCGCTGCATCATAAAATCCCAGAATATTATAAAGGACATTTCCCACCCCGGACACTCCCTGTTTGAACTGTTGCCGTCAGGCAGACGGTACAGATCTACAAGGACAAGGACAAACAGACTTAAAAACAGTTTTTACCCCACTGCTATAAAGGCACTAAATGTAGCCGCCAAGGAACGCGGGGACTAAGGGACTGTGGTTGGTACACTGTGAAATCGACAGAAGGATGTAGGGTTGGGTGTTTATGCATGCTGTTTTTATATTTCATATTTATTTTAGTTGTTTATCTTTTTTAATATTTTACCTTGTATGTATCGTTAGCTTTTATGGTTTGAATGTTGCACTGACTGGTTGACATTTTTAAATTTTACTTCGGAGTCACGTGAGTGACTACGTGAAGAAGCCCCGCCTGATGCTGGATCGGCATTACGTCGTCGCTGTCGGCAGAGGAAAGAGCTGCAGAGCGCAGCTCCACACAGCGGTAAGGAAACGGCCCACAGGTAAGAGAGATTTTCGGTTCTAGGGCGGTTTTCAGAACTCCGTAGCCTGGTGGGTAAACCAGGAGGAGTTAGAAAGAAAATGGAGAAAGCTAAAAAACAGCAGGTAAAACGTGCGTCCCGGGGAGGAGATGAGTCGGGACAGGAGATTATTGCGGAGCAGGTTCCGATACCGGTGGCCGTTGAAATACCCGTTAGTGAGGCTTTGATTGCTCCACAAACAAAAACTTTGGAGGAAAACCCAGTGCCTAAAAGATGTAAAAGAAAAGCTGAAAGGCCTGAGGTTTCTGAGGATTCTGATTCAGAAGGTCCAGAAAGAAAAGCCTTATGGCTCAGAATGGATCAAATGGAGAAAATGCTCCAAACTATAATCAACCAAGGGTCTAAGTACCCAGAATATTCTCAGGCAGCCCCTGAGGGGGTTCCATATCATCATCATGGTGCCAGTTTGAATTGGGAATTTGAAACTCCAGTGCCTGGGATTGGACTGGAGGAAGTCTCCTTTGAACAAGTTTCAGGAGTACCAGGGCTGTATGAGACAGACCCTGAAAGTGGTGATTGCGGTCCGAAGTACACACCACAATACAAATATATTGATCCAGGTGTGCCTGATGTGGCACAAAGTTTTGCTATACCTGGAGGAGGCGGTGAGGCCATGGAAGAAAACCTGGCGGCCAATATTAATTATATGGTCTCTCACCCGCTTCAAGAAGCTGTTATGGTTGAGACAGCAGAATTGTATAAAACACCTATTAATTGTGCCTCTTTGAAGTTACCAACGGTGAATCCGGCTGTTTGGGCGCCAATGTTATCGATGATGCGGGCGCAGGAGATTCGATTTCAAAGAGTCCTCAAGCTGATTTCAGCTGGCATTACTGCCTTTGGAAGACAAGTGGAAGGTTGTGGAATGACCAAAGTTCAGAAGCATATGTTGGCTTTATTTTGCAACTCATTTTTTGAGATTAATTGTATGAGGAAGATTGCCATTCGGCCTCTGTTACATCCAAGATTTGCAGGGTTGTGCAAGCCAAGCAATGTTCAAACTCCTGGTTATTTGTTCGGAGAGAATTTGTCTAAACAAATTAAAGAAATGGATGAAGAGGCAAAAATTATTGGCCTTATGAAACCCTTCAGTTTTGGCCAGAGAAGGGCTGGCCATATGAAAAAGGGATTTGATTTTGGAGCTGGAACAAGCCGAGGCAGGAGTATGATAAGAAAGAATTTCCAGCCAGCACAGCCGAATGTACACTCATTTATTGGGAAAAGGAGATCATTTCATCCAGTTGGAGAGGTACAAAAACTTTATCCTATTAAAGAAGAATGTTTGGATGAACCTCAGATTGGTGGTAGACTCCGAATGTTTTATAATGAATGGGACAGTATAACAGCTGATCGTGTTGTATTAGATACTGTGTTAGGATCTACCATTGATTTTGTAGAAGGTATGGATCCATTGGGACAGAATAAGCCTAATCATTCTTTGATGTTTTCAGCTCTTGAAAAAATTCAAATTGACAAAGAGGTTAAGAATTTGTGTGAAAAAGGAGTTATTGAGAAAACAGGAGAGGATCCACATCAATTTGTATCAAATATTTTCCCCAGACCAAAGAAAGATGGGGGTTGTAGAATCATTTTAGATCTCACACAATTGAATACATTTGTCCAATATAAACATTTTTAAATGGACACATTCAACACTGCAATGCAGCTGATATCAACAGGTTGTTATATGGCTACAATAGATTTGAAGGATGCATATTATTCGGTCCCAATTCATCATAGTTTTCACAGGTATTTAAAGTTTAAATGGATGGGACAGCTGTGGCAATACAAAGCATTACCTAATGGATTAAGTTCAGCACCTAGATTGTTCACTAAATTGTTGAAGCCAGCACTTGCACTGCTAAGGGCACAAAAACACATCGTTATGGCTTATCTAGATGACATTTTAATTGTTGATGCTAATCAGGAGTCAGCTGAAAAATCAGTCTCAGCAACTACAAGCTTGTTTGAAAAGTTGGGATTCCTGATTCATCCAACAAAATCTAAGTTACAGCCATCCAAAACCATTGAATATCTGGGGTTTGTGATTAATTCAGTTACCATGTTGGTAACTTTACCAATGGATAAGGTGATAGATTTGACAAATGTGTGTCAGAACCTGATTAACAAACCTTATCCCTCCATCCGAGAAGTTGCTAAGGTTATTGGGAAGTTGGTAGCAGCATTTCCAGCAGTAGAATTTGGTCCACTACATTACCAAAATCTTCAAAGGGCAAAAACTCAAGCGCTTATTCAGCGAGCAGGCCATTTTGATAGGCAAATGCAATTGCCAAAGGAAGCCTTATCAGAATTACATTGGTGGGTTGAGAATGTTCCACAAGCTGCTAAGAACATTTTAGTTCATCATCCAGTAGTGTTTTTGCAAACTGACGCAAGTTCTCTCGGATGGGGGGCTACGGATAATGAGACCAGCTGTGGGGGCAGAAGGGCTGTCCAAGAGGATTTATTGCTCCAAACATATGGTATTAATTATTTGGAGCTACTGGGAGCATTTTTTGGATTAAAAGCTTATTGTTCTACGTTAAAAGATTTGCATGTCCAAATACAAATAGACAATACCACAGCTGTGGCATATATCAATCACATGGGTGGTGCCAGATGTGGCAATGGTGTATTGGTAAAAATATTTGGCTTTCAGCTATTTATCTCCCAGGGAGAGACAATGTTGTGGCAGACAAAAGATCACAAATATTTATAGACAATACAGAATGGATGTTAAATCCACAAATTTTCAAAAATATTGTCAGTCGGTATGGAATACCGGACATTGATCTGTTTGCATCTAGATTGAATCACCAATTGCCCAAATACGTGTCTTGGGAACACGATCCAGGGGCAGTAGCGGTGGATGCTTTCTCGCTACACTGGGGGAATACGTTCTTTTATGCTTTTCCCCCATTCTGTCTGATTGGGCAATGTCTCAAGAAAATAGCGCAAGACGCTGCTAAAGGCATTTTGGTGGTTCCCATTGATGCTTAAAATGATTGTTGAACCATGTATGACAATTCCCAGTTGCGACAATCTGTTGACACAACCAGTAACAAAAGAAATTCATCCATTGCATGATCATATGAATTTGTTAATCTGCAGGTTCTGACCAGACCATTGCAAGAGTTTGAACTGTCGGACAGGACCATGGATGTTATAGATGCAGCTTGGAGGAATAGCACTAAAAAACAATATATGTCGCATATAAGGAAATGGGAAGTTTTTTGTACACAGTCAAAGATATCTTATCATACTGCAAACATTTCAAATGTATTGGAGTTCCTTGCTGGGTTACACTTTGATGAGCATTTGAGTTATAGTGCCATTAATTGTGCCCGTAGTGCATTGTCATCCTATTTAGGACAAATTTCTGATCGGGATTCAGTTGGGTCTCACCCATTAGTATCCCGATTCATGAAAGGAATTTTTAATAAAAATCCTCCCAAGCCCAGATATACAGAAATTTGGGATGTTAGCATTGTTCTCGCTTTGCTTAAGCAATGGACTCCAATTACTTCAATGTCTTTGCAGAAATTAACATTCAAGGTGGTTATGTTAATGGCGTTGGTATCAGCTCAAAGAGTACAAACTTTGCAATTGTTACAGTTGGATTGCATGCATGTGACTACAGATAACATTGTGTTTTATGTTTATGACCTGATCAAACAAAGCAGACCAGGGAGAACTGGAGTTAAGGTAATGTTTAAAGCATATCCTATTGATGAAACATTGTGTGTACTTAATACATTGAGGTAACCAAAAATCTCAGAGGTTCTGAGAAAGCGTTATTGATAACGCACAAAAAGCCACATACAAAAGTTTCAGTTCAAACCATTTCTAGATGGTTAAAACAGGTTTTGGGTCTAGCAGGAATAGACACTGATGTGTTTAAATCTCACTCCACTAGGGCGGCAGCTACGTCCGCGGCAAAGGTACAGGACGTACCACTCGATCAAATTTTAGAGGCCACAGGGTGGTGTAGAGAAGAAACATTTTCAAAGTTCTACAATAAACCTGTTGTCACGGTGCCAGGATTTGGACACGCAGTACTGGGTTCTCTTTAAATGCTTGCTTTGTTTTATATTATCGATTTATATTATCGATTTATGTTACCATTGACATCATTTAACATTTTTCTTTTGTAATTTTCCCCTATGATAGAGGGGTTATTATTAAAAAATTGTTCTTTTTTATGATTAAAGGACTTATTATATAAATTGTAACAATGTCTTAAAATACTATTTACTCACTACTGTTTTGACTAAACAGAGAGTCGTATGGAATGAATTTACGACATAAAAAACACAGAGCTTTAAAATCTTCACGTAGTCACTCACGTGACTCCGAAGTAAAATAGTAAGATTAAACGAGAACTTACCTGTTCGAAGTTTGATCTTTATTTTATGAGGAGTTACGATGAGGGATTACGTGCCCTCCACTCCCAACCCTCATAATATAAATGATCATCTGGTAGTTCTAGTCTATCTTGGGCCTTACTATTTTACTCCGGCTATTGGTTGTGTGTTTTTCATGCCGCTGCTTTGAAGTATGCCGATCCAGCGTCAGGCAGGGCTTCTTCACGTAATCCCTCATCGTAACTCCTCATAAAATAAAGATCAAACTTCGAACAGGTAAGTTCTCATTTAATCTTACTATTTCGTTGTACATGGTTCATGTTACAATGACAATAAAGAAACTATTACTATTACTATTAACCTACTCATTCCTGGGATCATTCATGTAAACCTCCTCGGGACCCTCTCCAGAGCCAGCACATCCTTCCTCACATATGGTGCCCAAAACTGCTCACAATATTCCAAATGCATGCTGACCAGCATCTTATAGAGCTTCAGCATTACATCCGTTTTTGAATACACCACACCGTCCCCCCCACCCCCCCTCCCCACACACCACATCCCCACACCAACCTCCCCAACACCTCCCCCACACCAACCTCCCCCTCCCGCACACCACTCTGGAAAATCACCTGTCCCAAAAAGTCTCTTTCCCTACCAGGTGTGATGAGACAAGTGGCACCGAAAATACTTTAGATTTACTGTTCACTTCACACCCAGATTTAATCTCGGAAGTTTCATCATGTGCAGGAATTGGTGATCATTATATTATCCAAGCAAAATTGCGCTTAAAGCTTAAAGTCCCTTCAAAACCACCGCAAAAGATTTCCCTCTGGAAAAAAGTGAACAGCGAGGAATTTAAAGGCTTAGCTAAAAAACTGGCAAAAGATTTCTTCAGCCTGCAACCAGATAGAAAATCTGTAGAAGACAACTGGGTGTGGCTGAAAAACTCTTTAAATAATATTGTCACAAATCATGTTCCTCAAAAACTAATCAAGGGCCGTATGCGTCCTCCTTGGTTTTCGGCAAAACTGAAACGTCTCTGGAGTAAGAAAGAGAAGTTTTATATCCGTGCCAAAAAAGGGGGTACACAATTGGACTGGGACAATTTTACTAGTGTGCGAAAGCAAGTCGATTGTGCAATTAGGAGTGCTCATAGACAACATGTTTCCTCTATTCTTGGGGGAGAACCCAAGGCTTTTTGGAGACAAGTGAAATCCAGACGGACAGACAACGCTGGTGTCCAGATGCTATAAGTGAACAACTGCCTGATCACTGAGGACCAGGCGAAAGCAGAAGCTCTTGCGAACAAATTCCAACACGTTTTCACCCGGGAAGATGTGGAGCCTTCATCATTTCCAGTCCTTCCGCCCAGCCCATATGCTGATATGCCTGCTATTAAAATTGAGGTTGAAGGTGTCAAGAAGTTATTGCTCAACATTAATACCACAAAAGCAATTGGACCAGATCAGATACAGAATCAAGCCCCCAAGATCGCAGCTGAAGAACTGGCTCCAGTTTTACAGTTCATTTTTCAACAATCGCTTGACTCGGGCGATGTACCGCTGGATTGGAGGAAGGCCAACATCACTCCTCTCTTTAAGAAAGGTTCAACCACCAACCCAGCGAATTATCGTCCTGTTTCACTAACAAGTACTTGCTGTAAATTGCTGGAGCATATCATTGATATTAATCTGATGTATCACGTGAGCAAACATAATATTCTTGCCAACAACCAACATGCATTTAGGAGGCATAGATCATGCGAGTCTCAGCTTATCCTGACAACAAATGACCTGGCCAAGCACCTTGACAGTAACGTCATCATGGATTTAGTTGTACTGAACTTATCTAAAGCATTTGATGTCATCCCACACCAGAGACTGCTTCGGAAGATTGACTTCTACGGTATTCGTTCCAACACGAAACGATGGATTTCCAGTTTCTTGACAAAACGTCTTCAGCGCGTGTGTGTGAACGGAAAGAGCTCCAATTGGCACCCAATGTTGAGTGGTACACCCCAGGGCACAGCACTTGGCCCACACCTATTTTTGCTTTACATCAAATGACATCCATGAAAAAGTCGCAAGTACTTGGCCCACACCTATTTTTGCTTTACATCAATGACATCCATGAAAAAGTCGCAAGTACGACCAGACTATTCGCTGATGATTGTTTGCTGTACCGTCCAATTAAGTCAGCTGATGATGAAGATGCTCTCCAAAAGGTTCTCGATACTATGGTCGAGTGGTCACAACAATGGGGCATGCAGTTCAACCCTTCCAAATGTGAAACCATGCATGTCACCAGAAAGAGGAATCCAGGCGTCACATCTTACAACATACTTGGTGTCACCCTTGAAGAATCCAAACAAATCAAGTATCTTGGCATCAAATTGCAGAATGATCTACGTTGGAATGGTCAGACTCATCATGTAATAGTGAAAGCAACAGGTGTCCTAAATTTCCTGAGGCGCAACTTCCATCATTGTTCAGCTTCTGTCAAGGAGAAGCTGTATTTCACCCTCGTTAGACCTCATCTGGACTACGCAGTTGCAGCTTGGGACCCATACACAGATAAAAACATTTCATCCATCTAACGTGTCCAAAGACAGGCCGCTCGATTTGTTACTAACACCTACGAGAGAGAAGCGAGTGTCATCAAACTTCTGAATTCTCTGGGGTGGAACCCTCTCCAAGACGGACATGAAGCTCACCATTTGACCTGTTTTTACAAAATGTTAAATGGTCAGCTAGACATAGATCACAAGACCTACACCAACCCCAAACCAATTACATAGAAACTTAGAAATTAGGTGCAGGAGTAGGCCATTCGGCCCTTCGAGCCTGCACCACCATTCAATATGATCATGGCTGATCATCCAACTCAGTATCCTGTACCTGCCTTCTCTCCATACCCTCTCATCCCCTTAGCCACAAGGGCCACATCTAACTCCCTCTTAAATATAGCCAATGAACTGGCCTCAACTACCCTCTGTGGCAGAGAGTTCCAGAGACCCACCACTCTCTGTGTGAAAAAAGTCCTTCTCATCTCGGTCCTAAAGGATTTCCCCCTTATCCTTAAGCTGTGACCCAATTAGGAGCAGACGAGGGCATTCGATCCAATTTGTGGTCCCAGCCACAAAGACAGATGTGTACAGCAATTCGTTCTTTCCACGCACTATTAAAGCATGGAATAATCTCCACCAAGCCACAAGTAACCAAGAACCGCCCCCCCCTCCCCCACACACCCCCTTTCCCCCACACCAACCCCCTCCCCCACACCATCTCCCCTCCCACACCATGGTGGAATATTGCATTGGGGGACCAGGCCTCCCGTGTGACTGGGACCACTTAGTCCCACTTAGTCTAATATCTCTCTAACGGTTCCTATCCATGCACCTGTTCAAATATTATCTAATTGTTGTTTTAGTACCTGTCTCAACTACCATCTCTGCTGGCTTGTCCTATACCCACCACTCTCTTTGTGGTAAACATGCCCCTCAGGTTCCTATAAAATCGTTCCCCTTACCTTAAACCTATTACTTCTGGTTGATTTCCCTTATTCAGGGTAAAAGACTGTGCATTCACCCTATCTATTCCAACTATCTAGACTGGTTTAAGATTTGATATCAAAACAAAGAACTGCAGATGCTGATTTATACCAACGATAGACACAAAGTGTGGGAGTAACTCTGTGGAATTCTCTGCCTCAGAGGGTGGTAGAGGGGGGTTCTCTGGATGCTTTCAAGAGATAGCGGAGTCAGGGGATATGGGGAGAAGGCAGGAACGGGGTACTGATTGGGGATGATCAGCCATGATCACATTAAATGGCGGTGCTGGCTTGAAGGTCCAAATGGCCTACTCCTGCACCTATTGTCTATTGTGTAACTCAGTGGTCGGTCAGGCAGCATCTCTGGCAGCCTGACCCACTGAATTACTCCAGCACTTTGTGTCCATCTTCAGAAGGTTTATAGACAATAGATAATAGACAATAGGTGCAGGAGTAGGCCATTCGGCCCTTTGAGCCAGCAACGCCATTCAATGTGATTATGGCTGATCATCCCCAATCAGTACCCCGTTCTTGCCTTCTCCCCATATCCCTTGACTCCGCTATGTTCAAGAGCCCCATCTAGCTCTCCCTTGAAAGTATCCAGAGAACTGGCCTCCACCACCCTCTGAGGCAGAGAATTCCACAGACTCACAGCTCTGGCTTTCCAACACAATGCAGCTCAACATGGATTTATGCCTGGAAGGTCATGTTTGTCTAATCTTCTTGAATTTTTTGAAGAGGTTACTACGGAAATTGACGAGGGTAAAGCAGTGGATGTTGTCTATATGGACTTTAGTAAGGCCTTTGACAAGGTTCCTCATGGAAGGTTGGTTAAGAAGGTTCAACTGTTGGGTATAAATGTAGGAATAGCAAGATGGATTCAACAGTGGCTGAATGGGAGAAGCCAGAGGGTAATGGTGGATGGCTGCTTGTCGGGTTGGAGGCAGGTGACTAGTGGGGTGCCTCAGGGATCTGTGTTGGGTCCTTTGTTGTTTGTCATGTACATAAATGATCTGGATGAAGGGGTGGTAAATTGGATTAGTAAGTATGCAGATGATACCAAGATAGGGGGCGTTGTGGATAATGAAGAGGATTTCCAAAGTCTACAGAGTGATTTAGGCCAGTTGGAAAAATGGGCTGAAAGATGGCAGATGGAGTTTAATGCTGATAAATGTGAGGTGCTACACCTTGGCAGGACAAATCAAAATAGGACGTACATGGTGAATGGTAGGGAATTGAAGAATACAGTTGAACAGAGGGATCTGGGAATAACCGTGCATAGTTCCTTGAAGGTGGAATCTCATATAGATAAGGTGGTAAAGAAAGCTTTTGGTATGCTAGCCTTTATAAATCAGAGCATTGAGTATAGAAGCTGGGATGTAATGTTAAAATTGTACAAGGCAATGGTGAGACCAAATCTGGAGTATGGTGTACAATTTTGGTCGCCCAATTATAGGAAGGATGTCAACAAAATAGAGAGGGTACAGAGGAGATTTACTAGAATGTTGCCTGGGTTTCAACAGCTAAGTTACAGAGATAGGTTGAATAAGTTAGGTCTTTATTCTCTGGAGCGCAGAAGGTTAAGGGGGGACTTGATAGAGGTCTTTAAAATGATGAGAGGGATAGACAGAGTTGATGTGAACAAGCTTTTCCCTTTGAGAATAGGGAAGATTCAAACAAGAGGACATGACTTTAGAATTAAGGGACAGAAGTTTAGGGGTAACATGAGGGGGAACTTCTTTACTCAGAGTGGTA
Source organism: Raja brachyura (assembly GCA_963514005.1). The sequence goes on along the minus strand of OY740782.1, from coordinate 148,409,173 downwards.
GCGGTGTGGAATGAGCTTCCAGTGGAAGTGGTGGCGGCAGGTTCGTTGGTATCATTTAAAAATAAATTGGATAGGCATATGGATGAGAAGGGTATGGAGGGTTATGGTATGAGTGCAGGCAGGTGGGACTAAGGGAAAAAAGTTTTTCGGCACGGACTTGAAGGGCCGAGATGGCCTGTTTCCGTGCTGTAATTGTTATATGGTTATAGCTCAAGTAAAAATCGCCCTTTTAATATGTTAGAGTGGGTCTTTTCCCTCCTGAGACATGTTTTACCAGTCGACATCCATTTGCTCGTGTACATGCACCTCAGTGTTGCAGCTTGACAGGTTCAGACTCGCTACATCAAAGTTATTTTCCCTGCAGAATTTTCAATAATAAATGTTTTTTTCAAGAGCTATGTTTATTTTTGTTACCGCAAGCTAAAACTGCCAAAGGTTGTAACACGGATATTGTTGCACAAACATTAATAGAAGCAATTGCTTGTCAATCTCGACCCGAAATATCACCCATTCCTTCTCTCCAGAGATGCTGCCTGACCCGCTGAGTTACTCCAGCTTTTTGTGTTTATCTTTGCTTTAAACCAGCATCCCTCAATTCTTGCTATTGAGGGAGTGTAGCGTAGGTTTACAAGTTTAATTCCAGGGATGGCGGGACTGTCATATGCTGAGAGAATGGAGCGGCTGGGCTTGTACACTCTGGAGTTTAGAAGGATGAGAGGGAATCTTATTAAAACATATAAGATTGTTACGGGTTTGGACACGCTAGAGGCAGGAAACATGTTCCCGATGTTGGGAGAGTCCAGAACCAGGGGCCACAGTTTAAGAATAAGGGGTAAGCCATTTAGAACAGAGATGAGGAAACACCTTTTCTCACAGAGAGTTGTGAATCTGTGGAATTCTCTGCCTCAGAGGGCTCTTAAAGATAGCGCAGTCAGGGTATATGGGGAGAAGGCAGGAACAGGGTACTGATTGTGGATGATCAGCCATGATCACATTGAATGGTGGTACTGGCTTGAAGGGCCGAATGGCCTACTCCTGCACCTATTGTCTATTTGCAGTTACTTCCCACACAATTACAAAGGTCTCCCGCTGTGAAACCAGCAGGAGAGCTCTTAATGCCCCTGTCCCGCAAGGGGTCCCGCAAGGCTCAGTGCTGGGACCCCAGCTATTTACAATATATATTAATGATTTGGACGAGGGAATTCAATGCAACATCTCCAAATTTGCAGATGATACCAAGCTGGGGGGTATAGTTAGGTGTGAGGAGGATGCTTGGAGGCTGCAGGGTGATTTGGATAGGCTGAGTGAATGGGCAGATGCATGGCAGATGCAGTATAATGTGGATAAATGTGAGGTTATCAACTTTGGTGGCAAAAACATGAGGGTAGACTATTATCTGAATGGTGGCAGATTAGGAAAGGGGGAGATGCAACGAGACCTGGGTGTCATGGTACACCAGTCATTGAAAGTAGGCATGCAGGTGCAGCAGGCAGTGAAGAAAGCAAATGGTATGTTAGCATTCATAGCGAAAGGATTTGAGTATAGGAGCAGGTAGGTTCTACTGCAGTTGTACAGGGTTTTGGTGAGGCCACACCTGGAGTATTGCGTACAGTTTTGGTCTCCAAATCTGAGGAAAGACATCCTTGCCATAGAGGGGGTACAGAGAAGATTCACCAGACTGATTCCTGGGATGTCAGGACTTTCATATGAGGAAAGATTGGATAGACTCGGCTTGTACTCAATGGAATTTAGAAGATTGAGGGGGGATCTTATAGAAACTTACAAAATTCTTAAGGGGTTGGACAAGCTAGATGCTGGAAGATTGTTCCCGATGTTGGAGTCCAGAACAAGGGGTCACAGTCTAAGGATAAGGGGGAATTCCTTTAGGACCGAAATGAGGAAAACATTCTTTACACAGAGTGGTGAGTCTCTGGAATTCTCTGCCACAGAAGGTAGTTGAGGCCAGTTCATTGGCTATATTTAAGAGGGCGTTAGATGTGGCACTTGTGGCTAAAGGGATCAGGGGGTATGGAGAGAAGGCAGGTACGGGATACTGAGTTGGATGATCAGCCATGATCACATTGAATGGCGGTGCAGGCTCGAAGGGCCAAATGGCCTACTCCTGCACCTATTTTCTATGTTTCTATGTCCCACTTAGGAAACCTGAACGGAAACCTCTGGATACCTTGCGCCCCACCCAAGGTTTCCGTGAGGTTCCCGGAGATTCCGGTCACTCTCCATGAGTCACCAGAGGTTTTGGTTACTTGCCTGAAAAGCCTTGACCGAAGTGTGAGGTGCATCTACTGATCAAAGATCCTATAAGATCTTTGCTACTGACCGCACACACAAACACATCGGAAAGGTGGGGCCAGGGACAGCGGAGGAGTGCTGTCTGCGTGTGAAGAGGAATGTAAACGGTTGCCATAGAGCATGGTAAGTCTTTTAGAGAGCGCGGGAGGGAGGGAGAGAAGGGGAGAGAGAAGGGGAGAGAATGGGAGAGAGAAGGGGAGAAGGGGAGAGAACAGAGGGTGGAGAAGGAGTGGAGACAGTTTTTATAGTGGCGTTTTTCTGCAGACTGGGAAAATCGATCCATGTCGGGCGATTTCGTTGCGGAAGAAAAATCACTCCGACATTTCATTCATGAATGTATTTTTAAATTACGCTAGATTATTTATTAACTAGAGTAATTTAAAAATCACCTTCAAAAGCCGTGAGTGCCGACAACGGGAAGGATTTTGCGTAGGGGAGAAAAAAAGGTACACAGTTTATTTTTATATTAAAAGTTGTTTTTTAGGGAGGCTTTAATCACATTTTCATGTTGCGAAATGGGGTCCAAAAAAATGTATGAACCAACAGTATTTTTCCTCCCGACTTCACCGCAAACCGCAACGTTCCAATCCACCGCATTCCACTAAAACCCACTCGCTAGTTGATTTAAATGGCCATTAATTTACAGGCATTAAACACTAAATTCCTTCCATTTGGCCTAGAAATTCATGAAAATGAGATTTAAAAATTATGTTATTTTGTGGATTATTGTGTGAATGTTATTTGGACACTTAGGCAATTAAAAAAAAGTTTATCTTTTCTTAAGAAATGGATAGATGTTTAGATCTAATTGAATTTTGTAATTAGCTACAATTAGATAACTAACTAATTATATGCTTTAATTTCAGGTCATCCAAGTAAGATTGTTTCATATTTGTTTCAAAATGCTTCAATCTATAATAACTGAAAATTTCATTGAGTTCTCCTAATTTTTAAGAAAGTTATGGGCTTTTGACTATTCTAGATCACAGCTTTTGAGTTGTCAATTGAAAGGCAATGGGGAACAAGATGCTAATTTCCGAGTATGAAAATGGTCATAACTTTCTTAATACTTAAGATATGAAAGTGAATTAGGTGTCAAATTAAACTTCTTTTTATGATGCTCCGCAGTTTGAGGAGAATCCTCTCTTCCAAGACCATCTCCAGTGAATCCAACTCTGCTCGCATGACACAGCCAGCCTTCCTGATGAGTTTGTCGATCCTGTTGGCGTCCGTGGCCTTCGCCCTGCTGCCCCAGCACATGACAGCGAAGAAGATGGCACTGGCTACCACCGACTGGTAGAACATCTGCAGCATCTTACTGCAGACATTGAAAGAGCGGAGGTCTTCTCAAAAAGTACAGCCGGTTCTGTCCCTTCTTGTACAGGGCCTGAGCGTTCCTGGACCAGTCCAGTTTACTGTCCAGGTAAATTGCAAGGTACTTGTACTCCTTGGTAAACTGCACATAGAAACATAGAAACATAGAAAATAGGTGCAGGAGTAGGCCATTCGGCCCTTCGAGCCTGCACCGCCATTCAATGTGATCATGGCTGATCATCCAACTCAGTATCCCGTACCTGCCTTCTCTCCATACCCCCTGATCCCTTTAGCCACAAGTGCCACATCTAACGCCCTCTTAAATATAGCCAATGAACTGGCCTCAACTACCTTCTGTGGCAGAGAATTCCAGAGACTCACAACTCTCTGTGTAAAGAATGTTTTCCTCATTTCGGTCCTAAAGGAATTCCCCCTTATCCTTAGACTGTGACCCCTTGTTCTGGACTCCCCCAGCATCGGGAACAATCTTCCAGCATCTAGCCTGTCCAACCCCTACAGAATTTTGTAAGTTTCTATAAGATCCCCCCTCAATCTTCTAAATTCCAGCGAAATCGCACCCTGGATGGAGACAGGACAGGGGTGTTCCTCTCTTTCTATAGTATGCTAACCATGTACCTATTAAATGCTTCTTAAACCTTGCGATAGCACCCTTTGTGTATAAAAGTTACCCCTCAGGTTCCTATTAAATCCCCCTCTCCCCTTCCTTGAACCCATGTCCTCTGGCTCTCGATTCCCCTACTCTAGGCATGAGACTGCATCGACCCGATCTGTTCCTCTTCTCATTTTGTCCACCTCTATAAGGGGGGAAGAGAGAGACAGCGTCCACTTTGATCTGTCGTTTTCACACCTTACCCTTCCATACCGCATGACCCCTCCCCTCAGCCTGAAGAAGGGTCTCGTCCCAAAACGTTACTCATTCATTCTCCCCAGTGATGCTACCTGTCCCGCTGCGTTACTCCAGCTATTCCGGAGAGGCTGTAGTAACGGCGAGTTGGGGGTAAGGCTTTTGTCGGCACCTCCCTGGGACAAGGCCTGTGTTGCCGGGGCGACGGCGGTGGCGGAAGTGCGTGCGGCTCGGGCTCGGGCTCCCCCTGCGGCAGCAGCGAGTGAGTGAGTGAGCGGGCGGGCGCGAGGGCGCGAGCGAGGGACGGTTGGGACGGTTGGAGGCAGTAATGGCCGCCACGGCCACCTGGCGACGGCGCTGCCCCTGCCCCGCGCGGCCATAACCGCCGCCACCGCCACCGCCACCGCCATGTTCGTCAACTTCAAGGAACGGCTGCTGAGCGCCCAGCACGACCTGAGCAGCAGGTAGGCAGGCGGGAGGCCCGGCATAACCCGTCCCGGGCTGGGAAAGGGGCAGAGCCACGAGACTGGGGCAGGGAGTTGTATTGGGGACGGAGGGGAGGGGGACAGGGACTGGACTGTGGCTGACTCGTGACTGGACATGGACTGGACAGGAGAGGGACATGGACTGGAGTGGGACTGGGACATGGACAGCAGGGACCGGAGAGTGACAAGGACCGTGACAGGGACAGGGACAGGGACAGTGACAGTGACAGTGACAGTGACAGTGACAGTGACAGGGACAGGGACAGTGACAGGGACAGGGACAGGGACAGGGACAGGGACAGTGACAGGGACAGTGACAGTGACAGGGACAGTGACAGTGACAGGGACAGTGACAGGGACAGGGACAGTGACAGGGACAGGGACAGTGACAGTGACAGGGACAGTGACAGGGACAGGGACAGGGACAGTGACAGTGACAGGGACAGTGACAGTAGGGACTGGACAGGGACAGCAGGGACTGGACAGGGACAGTGACAGTGAAAGGGACAATGAAAGGGGCAGTGACTGGGACAGGAACAGTGAAAGGGACAATGAAAGGGGCAGTGACTGGACAGGGACATGGACTGGGACAGTGAAAGGGACATTGAAAGGGACAGTGAAAGGGACATGGACAGTGACATGGACAGTGACATGGACAGTGACATGGACAGGAACAGTGAAAGGGACATGGACAGTGACATGGACAGTGACATGGACAGTGACATGGACAGTGACATGGACAGTGACATGGACAGGAACAGTGAAAGGGACAGTGAAAGGGACAGGGACAGTGACATGGACAGTGACATGGACAGGAACAGTGAAAGGGACAGGGACATGGACAGTGACAGGGACAGTGAAAGGGACAGTGACTGGGACATGGACAGTGACATTGACTTGGACAGTGACATGGACTGGAATGGGGACGGAACAGGGATAGGGACAGTGACTGGACGGGGACTGGACTGGGACAGGGATTGGAGAGGGACGGGACTGTACAGGGAGTTACATTGGGGCGGGGATAAGGGGCAGGGGACTGAGCAGGGGGTGCATTAGGGGCAGCGGCAGAGCCAGGAGATAGGGGTGGAGGGGCTGGGATGCAAGGACGGGACAGGGCTGAAGCGGGGGACAGGGGCAGAGCAAGCTGATAGGGGAGTAGTGGCTCGGGTGCAAGGACGGGGCTGGGACAGCAGGCAGGGCATTGCATTGGGGACGAGGGGGGGGGGGGCGGTGTGGGGCGAAGATAGGGGGTTGGGACGAGCAGAGCCAGGAGACTGGGGAGTGGGAGCTAGGGTTGGGCCAGGGTGTTGGCGGTGCATTAGGGACAGAGACAGAACCAAGAGAGAGGGGACCAGGGGCAGAAATGGGGCGGGGGTAGGAGGGTCGGGGTGGGGGGTAGGAGGGGCTGGGGGGGGGGTCCCCTCTCTCCCTGAACATTTGTTCAGACCAGCCCTGTGTAAATTAAATAACATTGCCTTTTCCTTGGTGACAACATGGAAGAGTTGGCTCGAAGGGCCTCTTTCTATGAAACACAGAAAATAGGTGGAGGAGGAGGCCATTCAGCCCTTCGAGCCAGCACCGCCATTCATTGTGATCATGGCTGATCGTCCCCAATCAATAACCCATGCCTGCCTTCTCCACATATCCTTTAATTCCACTAGCCCCTAGAGCTCTATCTAATTCTCTCTTAAATCCATCCAGTGATTTGGTCTCCACTGCCATCCGTGGCAGGGAATTCCACAAATTTACAACTCTCTGGGTAAAAAAGTTTTTTCTCACCTCAGTCTTAAATGGCCTCCCATTTATTCTAATTCTGTGGCCCCTGGTTCTGGACTCGCCCAACATTGGGAACATTTTTCCTGCATCTAGCTTGTTCATAATTTTATATGTTTCTATAAGATCCGTCCTTCATCCTATGCTGTATGACTCTAAGACAGCCAGTTGCTCTGATCCCTGAGTTAGGTATGACACCCACACATCTCCTGTAAGTTTATAATTATCGCATGTTACTTGGAAGTAACAGCGTCTTACACATATTTCTTGGGGACAATACTTTGTGTTATTTTGCTGGAGAAATACTCAAAATATTTATAATGTGTTTCTGAAACTACAGTCAATTGGACCATGAAGTCTGAAGAAGGGTCCTGACTTGAAATGTTGCCTGTCCAATCGCTCCCCAGCTACTGCCTGACCTGCTGAGTTCCTCCAGCGCTTTGCCTTTTGCTTAATTGGACCCTGTCTCTTTTACAAATCTCTGGAATGAAAGCAGCTTGCTGGTCATGTGAGTGCAGTACAAACGTCGTAGGCTGTTTTCTCCTGATAACTCGTGCTCAATGAATGGCATCAAAAGTTGGAGTAAAACTTGGCTCGGACGTTTGCACAAATTACTCTTCAGCAGGCTATGTGGATGTGTGAGCATTCACTTCTAATAGGTCGGGAAACTTCCAGCTCAAAAGCTGAAATGAAGCGGGTAACATGTGTGGGTATATAATAAGTGCAAATCTCCGCCTTCTTTAATTTGCACAGGGAATGAAGTAACATCTTGTCGACTTCTAGCCTTTGGCAAAGGGTGGCAATCTGTCGAAATCTTTAAGTCATGTGTTAAAAAAACATTGAATTGGCAATTTTGAAATTTGTGCAGCCAACTCACATACTCCTGCAATACTTTGCACGGAGGCGCAGTGGTAGAGTTGCTGTCTTACAGCGCCACAGACCCGGGTTTGATCCTGACTACGGATGTGGTCTGTACGGAGTTCGTACGTTCTCCCCGTGACACTCGAGGGTTTTCTCCGGAATCTCCGGTATCCCCCTGGTATAATTGTGAATTGGCTTGGTATAATTGTGAATTGTCCCTAGTGCGTGTAGGATAGTGTTATTGTGTGGGGATCACAGGTCGACGTGGACCCGGTGGGCCGAAGGGCCTGTTTCCATGCTGTATCTCTAAACTAAACTCGCAATTCATGGTAGACTGTACTTTTGTTGTGTTGATCCCTTTTGAATATCTTCATGCCAATAAACCTGCTATTTTATGCGCTGATTTGTCTGATCATTAAATAGGAACTTTTTAACTTTTGCAATTTCGGAGAATCACAAGTGCAAATAAGTTCATAAATTCTAGGAGCAGAATTAGGCTATTTGGCCCATCAAGTCTACTCTGCCATTCAATCATGGCTGATCTTTCTTCCCCTCTCAAACCCATTCCCCTGTCTTCTCCCCGTAACCCCTGACACTCTTACGAATTAAGAATCTGTCAATAATATCCATTGACTTGGCATCCACAGCCTTCTGTGGCAGAATAGAAAGAATTGCAAACAAAGTGCACAATTAAACATCTTGCTGAATCTGCTTTGGCATTTGTTGCACTGCTTATTGTAGCTTAGTGATGCAGCAGGGAAACAGCACCCATTAGCACACTGAGTCCAGGCCAACCCACAACCACCTGTTCACGCCAGTTCTATGTTATCCCGTGTTCTCATCCACTCCCTACGCAATTTCAGAGAGTAATTAACCGACAAACCTGCACCACTTTGAGATGAGGGAGGAAATCCACGCAGTCACAGGGAGAACATGCAAACTCCACACCGACAACACTCTGCATCAAGATCTAACCTGAGTCTCTTGCGCAGTGAGGTAGGAGCTCTACCAGCTGTGCCATTGTTATATTAATTATTTTCTTATTTCTAATTTCAGTTTAAAGACGCTAAGTGACAAATCCAAAGAAGTAAAAGTTAAGAAGTCAAGGTAATCATCTGTTTATTCCAAGTTTAATAGAATGATTAGCTTGAGTGAGTTTTTCTTCAGGCAGTGCTCCTAATGTTTGAAAGATGGTGCAGGGTGTCTTGTAAATGCACACCTCCAGATTCGGGAACAGTTTCTTCCCGGTTATTATTAGGAAATTGAACCATCCTCTCACCAACTAGAGAGTGTTTTAGGGTGGCACGGTGGTGCAAAGGTAAAGTTGTTGCCTTACAGCGCCAGAGACCCAGGTTTGATCCTGACTACGGGCGCTGTCAGTACTGCATTTATACGTTCTCCCCTGGACCGTTTGGGTTTTCACCGGGTGCTTCAGTTTCCTCCCACACTCCAAAAGCGTACAGGTTTGTAGGTTAATTGGCTTCTGTAAATTGTCCCTAGAGTGCTAGTTTATGGGGTCGCCGGTCAGTGTGGACTCGATGGGCTAAAGTCGCCTGTTTCCACGCTATATCTATAAAAGCTAATGTAAATTCTAAAGAGAGCGGTCCTGACCTCCTATCTACCTCATAGAGGACGTTCAAATGTTTTTTTTAATATGACTTTAATGGATTTTATCGTGAAATAAATGTTATATTCTTTATGCTGTATCTGTACACTGTGGATACCTTGATTGTAATCATGTGTAGTTTCTTCGCTGACTGGATAACATGCAACAAAGCTTTTCACTGTACCTTGGTACTCATGAAAATAACAATAAACTAACTAACTATTTCGTATTGTTTAGAAATATGTGGATTGGTAACACACAATTATTTGGTTCAGTACTTTGAATTTTCAATTGGGTACAGTTTGCCCAGGGACCCTTTTGCATTCCTCCCTTCAGCACCATCAAGCTAAAGTTTCTACAGGGCCTAGATCTTGCCACCTGTGGTCTCTTCTATCTCCCCCACTTAATGTACAATCCCATTTCCAGTTCCCTCGACCCTGACCATGAAACTACCGACTACTCAGCCTCTCTTCCAACCTGTTGTGAAACTGACACTGTTAACTCTGTCCTGGAGTACTTTATTTTTTAACCCATCCTCATTGGTGCCTGTGCAGTTTCTAGAAATAACATCCTAAACCTATGTCCTTCTTGACGATACACTTTTAATTCGCACTGTTGTAGTCAGAGTGTCATACGGCGAGGAAACAGGCCCTTCAGCCTAATATGCCTACGTTCTAAACTAGTCCCACCTGCCCACATTTGGCACATATCCTTGTAAACCTATCCTTTCCTGCCAGAGAAGGTAGTTGAGGTTGATACTGCCGTTCAAGAAACATTTAGTCAGGCACATGAATAGGATAGGTTTGGTAGAGAAGTGATGGCATTGTGTTCAGCCCAGACATTGCAGCCCAACTGGCCTGTTCGAGTGCTGTACTGTTCTAATATCTCAGGATAAAACCACATGTCTGTAATAACAAAATAAAAGCATAAAATGCGAGAGATACTCAGCAGGTCAGGTCAGCGTCTGTGGGATAAGGAATAGAGTTGTTGTTTCAGATCAATGACCCTTAATTAGAATCATAATAAAAGCCTATTTTATGCGAGCACGATTTATTGGTAATGGGCTGCATGTGCAAGATCAGTGTTTTGGAATGTGAGCTAATTAATCACTTAGTGAGAGCACCCAAGTGCAAATCAATTTCATTTTCTTTTACAGTCAGCAAGTAGAAAACATCAGTCTTGTACAGTTTGAGGTTGTACAGAAAATATTTAGACTGTTTCAATTAAACTCATTTTGCACATTTTCACAAGCCATGGAAACTTTCCCAGAAAAAAATGTAATTGACATTTTGTTCCAGCGTTCAACAGCTTGCAAAACAAAATGCACAAATTTGACAAAATCTTTACAAATCAGAAAATTAGATTTTTAGATTAGATTTTATTATTTGTCATTTGAACCTCAGAGAGGCTCAAACGAAACTCTGTTTCTACAGCCATACAAACAAAACAATTTCTACAAAACATACAAACAATTCAATTTACACAAACATCCATCACAGTGAATCTCCTCCTCACTGTGATGGAAGGCAAAGTCTTCTCTCTCCCCCGCACCATTTCTCTCCCGATGTCCAAGCCCCAAGCGGGTGATGTTAAGTCCCACGGCCATTGAGGCTGCGTTTCACGATGTACGGCCCCGCTCTAGGCCCAAAAGTCACAAAGTTGGAGCCCCCGGTGGGCGCTGGAATGTCCCGCGGCCATTGAAGCCGCGCCGGGCGATGTACGGCCTCACTCCAGGTCGCTCCAACCCCGTAACACGAGCGGGAGATGTTGCGTTGCGGGAGCTCCGGAAAGCGGTCTCTCACCCGGACCCGCGAGCTCCCGATATCCCGACAGTCCACCGGCAGTAATCTGCAGCTGGAGCTGGATCTCCGGAGTCGGGCCGCAGCAGCGAGCCACTACCGCTCTCCTTGCTCCGAGGCCGGCCAGCCCCATGACGGTGAGTCTGCAGCTCTGCAGGTCGTTCGAGTCGGAGGCCGCCCCACGTTGCTAGGCCCCAACAACAACGGAGACCCGACAGGGAAAAGGTCGAGATGCAGGGAAGAGATTTTAAAAGTTTCCCCCTCCCTCTCCCACCCCCCACGTATACACAGTTAGAAACAGTACAAAAAAAAATACGAACAACTACATTTAACTAGACAAAAAATAAATTAAAAATAAGACAGACAGGCTGTAGGGGCCGCTGCAATGTGAGTCGCGCCGCCGCCGAGGACAACCGAGAATGACAAAAATGACAGCTGAGCACTGACTGACTAGACGCAGCTTGTCGTAGAACATAGCTTTTTAAGAAGTAGAAACAAGGAACTGCTTTATACCACAGATAGACACAAGTGCTGGAGTAACTCAGTGGGTCAGGCAGCATCTCTGGAGAAAAAAGATGGGTGATTCTTTGGGTCGGGACTCTTTGGGTCGGGTCAGATAGGGTCAGAAACTCTGTGGTGGTTATTCCATGGGTGCTGGAGGTTGGTTGAGGACATACCGCCAAGAACAAAGAGGGACCCAGCGTGGGGAGGGGGGGGGGGGGGTGCAGAGAACAAAGAGGGAACAGGAGTGAGGGGGCTACTCCTGCACCTGTTGTGAGAACAATAGACAATAGGTGCAGGAGTAGGCCATTTGGCCATTTGGCCCTTCGAGCCAGCACCGTCATTCAATGTGATCATGGCTGATCATCCCCAATCAGTACCCCGTTCCTGCCTTCTCCCCATATCCCCTGACTCCGCTATTTTTAAGCACTCTAGCTCTCTCTTGAAAGCATCCAGATAACCTGCCTCCACCACCCTCTGAGGCAGAGAATTCTATAGACTACTTTGGGGGGGGGGGGGGGGGGAACAAAGTGGAACCCGGCATGTTATGGGGAGAAGGCAGGATAATGGAGTTAGGAGGGAGATATAGGTCAGCCATGAGTGAATGGCGGAGTAGACTTGATGGACCGATTGGCCCAATTCTGCTCCTACGACTTATGAAATTATTATGTATCATGGATAGTGGAGTACTAATGGAAAAACTCTTATATACATGAAAAATGTTGGATCCCAAAACTATTATTCATGAGATAAGTTAACTTATGTATTTTCCTAGCTATTGAGAGTGTCGGAATGGGGGTTGGGTGGTTAGTAATTCAGTGGGGTCAAGAGGAATGTGAGAGCATTGCAGGAATATAATTTCTGGCTAAGCGTGATAAATAGCAGAGATAAAGAGTTTGAGACAAAGTGTGGGGGGGAAACACAGGTGACCAAAGAGAGAGGGGGTTGGGACAGTGTTAAATTGATAGTCTAGGCTTCAAAAGAAATCTTGACCCGAAACGCCACCTGTTTCCTCCAGAGATGTTGCCTGACCCGCTGAGTTACTCCAGCTTTTTTGTGTCTATCTTCAGTTTAAACCAGCATCTGCAGTTTCTTTCTACACGTCTTAGCTTTAAAGCTTACTTTGTATTCCTTTGCAAAGGAGAGGAACGAGATGTAAACTCTGATCTTTGACTAAAATAAAACGGGGAATTAACGGACACTATCAAAGCAGTGTATTGTTATGAGATAGAAAATGAGCAGCTGATAGCCCTGCGTGTGATCCCTCCAGATTTGATGATGGATTACTAAGCTGTGTCTTTGTGGTACATTCATTTAAATGTAGTTTAGAGATGCAGTGTAGAAAGGGACCCTTCGGCCCACTGAATCCACGCTGACCAGCTTGTGTACTAGTTCTATCCTACACACTAGGGACAATTTTCAGAAGCTAATTAACCTACACGCCTTTGTAATGTGTGAGGATACCAGAGCACCCGGAGAAAACCCATGTGGTCACAGGAAGAAAGTACAAATTCCGTTCAGACAGCACTCGAGGTCAGGATTGAACCCGAGTCTCTGGCGCATTGGGACAGTCACTCTACAGCTGTGCTGAAGTGTAGGGAATTTCTTGAATTACAAAGTATTACAACTTTGTGAGGTTACTGGAATATTACAGATTACTTCCATTTATTTATTTGAAATATTTCAATCCTAAGATCTTGATAAATCAACTAATCTTAAAATGTTTGTTTTAAAAGTTGATCCCATCGATTCCTTTGAACTGCAGTATTTTGATATACAGACCTGTTTAATGGTAGAATATTTTCCAGGTTTGCTACTGTACACTGTGCCTTAACATTTCCAATTTGCTCTCACAGAAGTACAGATGATTTGCCAAAGTTTTCTGCGGGAGCTGAGTTATTAAGCAGGTAAGGACATTGTTGCTTGATTCGATTTTAGAATAACAGAAATGTGTTCACATATCCACACAATTTATTTTAGGGAAAATTTTACTTCTCACTTCAATAAAAAATACAGCAGGACACCAAGGTACATGCCAATAGAAATCCTATAGGCTTAAAATTATGTTGGAGGTAGTTCATGTTCAAGAATTGAAATGTGGATGATTGTCAAAATTGACTAGTACGGGAGTCCGGGGTTATGGGGAGAAGGCAGGAGAATGGGGATGAGAGGGAAAGATAGATCAGCCATGATTGAATGACAGAGTAGACTTGATGGGCTAAATGGCCCAATTCTGCTCCTATAATATATGAAAAAACTTATGATTGGGGAAAAAAAACATCTGTTCTTGATGCTATTAGTTTATAGTCTTTGCATTGATCTGCTAATGAAGTCTTTCTGAAGCGTGATTTAATTTGTATCTGGACCAGTGCTTATTACAGGGTTTATTGCTGTTTCATTGCTCGAAGAGATGTTCTCCCATTCTGCCCATGTCATTGCTTTGTTTAAAATAGTGATGTAACTGAGCTATAATTACATGGGTGATGACAGTTTAGCACTACCTTGTCTAGTATTACACCTCCAGAATGCCAATTTTGTTCTTGCCTGTTGTCACACTCCTGTTTGCTAAATAGAAATTTACAGCAGAAATGCTGGTTGATGCACATAATTTAGTTTAGTTTAGAGAAACAGCGCAAAGAACAGGCCCTTCGGCCCACTGCGTCCGCGCCAACCAATGATTCCCGCACACTAGCCCTATTCTACACACAAGGGGCAATTTACAAGTTTACCAAAGCCAATTAACCTACAAACCTGTGCATCTTTGGAGTGTGGGAGGAAACCGGAGGGAGTTCCTGGAGGAAACCCATGCGGTCACGGGAAGAAAGTACAAACTCCGTACAGACAACCTCCGTGGTCAGGATCAAACCTGGGTCCCTGGCGCTGTAAAGCACCAAATCTACTGCTACGCCACTGTGCCACTCTCTTCTGTCACCAAAAGAATGGTCTTTCAATAAACTAGGGTACAACCCTAATTTTTCAACCTATTTCACTGCGGATAACAGACTTTCAGAACTGTTGCACTGCAATGCTGAGAAATAGTTCTGTACTCTCACATCTTTCCCTTCCCTATACCTTCTGTGCGTGTGTTTGGCTTAATTGTATTCATCGTCTAAATTAAAATGTTTATAATTTAGTGGAATCAAGGGATATTGGGAGAAGGCAGGCACGGGTTATTGATTGGGGACGATCAGCCGTGATCACAATGAATGGCGGTGCTGGCTCGAAGGTCCGAAGGGCCTCCTCGTGCACCTATTTTCTATGTTTTCTATCTTTCTATGTCTAATATGATTGGATAGCACACAAACAAACGCTGTTCACTGTTCGTGACAATCATAAATCTAAACCTTTGCTCACTGAACATATATAATATCCCACACCATCTCATTACAAAGGGGATGGTTCCTAGAAACCCCCTGTACCTGGATTATCATCGTTATAACCATATAACAATTACAGCACGGAAACAGGCCATCTCGGCACTTCAAGTCCGTGCCGAACAACATTTTTCTCTTAGTCCCACCTGCCTGCACTCATACCATAACCCTCCATACCCTTCTCATCCATATGCCTATCCAATTTATTTTTAAATGATACCAACGAACCTGCCGCCACCACTTCCACTGGAAGCTCATTCCACACCGCTACCACTCTCTGAGTAAAGAAGTTCCCCCTCATGTTACCCCTAAACCTCTGTCCCTTAATTCTAAAGTCATGTCCTCGTGTTTGAATCTTCCCTATTCTCAAAGGGAAAAGCTTGTCCACATTAACTCTGTCTATCCCTCTCATCATTTTAAAGACCTCTATCAAGTCCCCCCTTAACCTTCTGCGCTCCAGAGAATAAAGACCTAACTTATTTAACCTATCTCTGTAACTTAGCTGTTGAAACCCAGGCAACATTCTAGTAAATCTCCTCTGTACCCTCTCTATTTTGTTGACATCCTTCCTATAATTGGGTGACCAAAACTGCACACCATACTCCAGATTTGGTCTCACCAACGCCTTGTACAATTTTAACATTACATCCCAGCTTCTACACTCAATGCTCTGATTTATAAAGGCTAGCATACCAAAAGCTTTCTTTACCACCCTATCTATATGAGATTCCACCTTCAAGGAACTATGCACGGTTATTCCCAGATCCCTCTGTTCAACTGTATTCTTCAATTCCCTACCGTTTACCATGTACGTCCTATTTTGATTTGTCCTGCCAAGGTGTAGCACCTCACATTTATCAGCATTAAACTCCATCTGCCATCTTTCAGCCCATTTTTCCAACTGGCCTAAATCACTCTGTAGACTTTGGAAATCCTCTTCATTATCCACAACACCCCCTATCTTGGTATCATCTGCATACTTACTAATCCAATTTACCACCCCTTCATCCAGATCATTGATGTACATGACAAACAACAAAGGACCCAACACAGATCCCTGAGGCACCCCACTAGTCACCTGCCTCCAACCCGACAAACAGCCATCCACCATTACTCTCTGGCTTCTCCCATTCAGCCACTGTTGAATCCATCTTGCTATTCCTGCATTTATACCCAACAGTTGAACCTTCTTAACCAACCTTCCATGAGGAACCTTGTCAAAGGCCTTACTGAAGTCCATATAGACAACATCCACTGCTTTACCCTCGTCAATTTCCCTAGTAACCTCTTCAAAAAATTCAAGAAGATTAGTCAAACATGACCTTCCAGGCATAAATCCATGTTGACTGTTCCTAATTAGACCCTCTTTATCCAGATACTTATATATATTATCTCTAAGTATCTTTTCCATTAATTTGCCCACCACTGAAGTCAAACTAACCGGTCTATAATTGCTAGGTTTACTTTTAGAGCCCTTTTTAAACAATGGAACAACATGCGCAGTACGCCAATCCTCGGGGACTATTCCCGTTTCTAATGACATTTGAAATATTTCTGTCATAGCCCCGGCTATTTCTACACTAACTTCCCTCAATGTCCTAGGGAATATCCTGTCAGGACCTGGAGACTTATCCACTTTTATATTTTTCAAAAGTGCCAGTACTTCTTTTACTTTGAAACTCATAGTATCCATAGCTACTCTACTAGTTTCCCTTACCTCACATAATTCAATATCCTTCTCCTTGGTGAATACCGAAGAAAAGAAATTGTTCAATATCTCCCCCATCTCTTTTGGCTCTGCAGATAGCTGTCCACTCGGTCTCTCCAATGGACCAATTTTATCCCTTGTTATCCTTTTGCTATTAATATAGCTGTAGAAACCCTTTGGATTTACTTTCACCTTACTTGCCAAAGCAACCTCATATGTTTATTTTTCCCCCATATAAATCATGTAAGAGTGAAGTTTTACTCCATAATCTCGATATTATTTTTTTTTGGTAGTGATTTGTGATTCAGTAAGGGCAACTTAAAGGGCAACCTGAGCTGCCATCATTCGCAGTCAAAACCATTATAAATTATGCAGATCTGCATCTTTCCTCAGATATCTATATTACCAAAACTCTTTGTATTTGTGCCGGCAATGTGTCACTCTGCTCTGCTTTTTCTTATCTTCTTCCAAACGCTGGGCCACAGCCTTCCCATTTTCACATATTCTACTCATATTTTTCCCGACGAAGCAATAAACATCTTCCCGTCGCATTCCAACCTATATTTATTATGTATTTATATTTATTCATGATTTAAAGTTTCAAAAAAAGCCAAAACCGCTTTCTCAGAGAGCGTCCAGTGGTGATGTCACAATGCCTCTCACAGTGCACCAATCACAATGGGCTCTCAAGCTGTCCAGGCCCTGGCGCTGCTCTACGACCTGGGTAGGTCCTGGGGCAAGGAATGGGAGTGAGGGGAGAAGGATGAGGGAAAATAAGGAGGAGAGAGATGGGCTAGGGTCTCTGCCCCCTCTGCCCCTCTGCCCTGCTAGAAGAGAGGATGGGCATGACTTTCTCAAAGTTTGAAGAGATGAGTGCCAGAAAAAAATTCTCAATTTGCAGGTGGTGCTCAGTTTCTTTATTGTGTAGCCAAGGACAGTGAAAAACATTTCTTGCACACAGTTCAGCAAAGCCAGCCCCGTACATAAGCACAATCCCCTGGTTAATACAGTGTGAGCAGAACAGACCACTGAGTCCATGTGCAAGAGGCCCCATTTTGGCACCATTTTACAGTCCCAGCCCGTTGGCCCGTTGCAGCCACCACCTCCATTCCGGTTGTTCCGTGAGCCATCGTCCCTCTCCACGCCCAGCCCTCTCCAGCTCTTGTTCCCTGCTGGGCGCCTGCCACAGCCAACCTCGAGAGCGTGGCAGGTAAGACCCCACCCAGTTCCTCTCACCAGGCCCTTTGTCCACCGCCACCATTGCCGTCTCCTTCCACACCAATTTCCAATTCCTGATCCATGGGACGAGCAGTGGCTGGGCTCGGTGTCCTACCCTCTCTGAGCGTGCCGGGCCTGTGGTTTACCCACCGGGCCGAACCCCAGGCTGCTGCAGGGACCCCAGCGGCCCTGTCTCCTGTCGAGGCCCAGGTCACCGCCACCGGTTCGCTTACCGGCCCTCTGTCCATCTTCCACTTCTCCCGTGCGAGCAAGGGCCGGGCATGCCAGGCCAGTGGCTGGGATAAAGCCTTGGCTTGCAGGGCTGATGCCCCAGACTGCCCTTGGGACTATTATACATTGATAATGGCTGGTTGCGTGGATTAGTTATGTATTGTTTAGTGTGAAACTACCAGGACAATTGGATGATCCTTTGCTCAGCATTTCTATTTTTCTGTGATTATCTCTAATTGTCAAAACACTGGAGGGATTTCCTGTTCTTGGGTGTTGCTGCAAAGGTTATGTTTGTTTTTGTGTTTCTTTCTGTCTTTGCCATGTCTCTGCATGTTCTTGTATTTTGAACCTCACCCTTATTCTTCCTGTAAAATAATAAGCTATCACCCCCTTATACTTCACCTGTTGACTGGCTGCATGAATTATTTAAGATGATCACGTAGTTAAAGAGTCACAGAGCATGGAAAGGCCCTTCAGCCCAGTTTCCCCATGCCTATCAAGGTGTCCAATCTACACTGGTCCCACCTGCCTGCGTTTGGCCCATGTCCCTCTAAACTTGTCCTATCCATGTACCTGTCCAAATGTCTTATAAATGTCATTATAATTTCTGCCTCACTCTGGAGTATTGTGTGCAGTTTTGGTCCCCTAATTTGAGGAACGACATTCTTGCTATTGAGGGAGTGCAGCGTAGTTTCACAAGGTTAATTCCCGGGACAGCGAAACTGTCATATGCTGAGAGAATGGAGAGGCTGGGCTTGTACACGGTGGCGTTTAGAAGGATGAGAGGGGATCTTATTGAAACATATAAGATTGTTAAGGCAGAGGCAGGAAATTTGTTCCCGATGTTGGGGGAGTCCAGAACCAGGGGCCACAGTTTAAGAATAAGGGGTAAGCCACTTAGAACGGAGATGAGGAAACACTTTTTCACACAAAGAGTTGGAGTCTGTGGAATTCTCTGCCTCAGAGGGCGGTGGAGGTCGGTTCTCTGGATACTTTCAAGAGAGAGCTAGATGGGGCTCTTAAAGATAGCGGAGTCAGGGCATATGGGGAGAAGGCAGGAATGGGGTACTGATTGGGGATGATCAGCCATGATCACATTGAATGGCGGTGCTGGCTTCGAGGGCCGAATGGCCTATTCCTGCACCTATTGTCTATTGTCAATTGTCAATAGTTAATCACCACCTCTGGCAGTTCATTCGTACGCCCACCTCTCTGCTTGGAAAAAGTTGCCCCTCAGATTCCTATTAAATCTTCCTCCTCTCACGTTAAACTTATCGGAACTTTATTTGTCACATGTACCGAGGTACAGTGAAATTCAGTTTGTATACAGTTCAGTACAAGTATCACATAAGTACTTAGATACATATTATTTAAGCATCTTGGATACAGAACGAGTGTACAGCAGCAGTACACTGAGACAGTATTTAAAGTCGGCAGGGTTCTTGGCCCGACCATGAAGGCCCGTTGTCATGGCGATGTTGCAGGGCAAGCGTAGCCATGGTGTCCACCGCTGTAGGCCGTGTCCGGTCCGCGTGCTCGGCCTCTTGGAGTAGCGCCCGGTCCAGCCGAGCCCCAGGTTGCTGCAGAGGCCTCCAGCGGCCCACTCCCCCGTCGATGGATCGAGTGTGTACTCCCTCCTGCAGCCGATCTGCTTACCGGCCCTCCAGATTGCTTCCCGTGGGTCCTTGATCTGCAGTGGGCGAGCCAGGCCATCCTGGCGGTTTCCTATCCACTGCAATGGTCCACCGTCCGTGGCGGGTGAGTCCCCAGTCTGCGGAGGGCGGGCTGGGCCTTCTGGGTGGGCTCTGGTCTGCGTTGTTGGTCCACCCAGCAAGTCCCTAGTCTCTGGCGGATCAGTCGGGTGGGTAGGTCCTCCCTCCGCGGCGGGCGAGTCCCCTGTCTCAGGTGGGCAAGCTGAATTTTCCGGCGGGTCCTTTGTCTTTGGGCTGCGGTACTCCTGGATACTCCTGCCCTTTGTCCTCTGGTTCTTGATTCCCCTACTCAGGGTAGGTCCACAGAGTCCTTAACCCTGCATTTCTGGATAGAAGGAACGGGTGATGTTTCGGGTCGAGACCCTTCTTCAGACCAGGGTATTGCCTGCAGCGACTTCAAGGTCGGCTGCAGGAGGTGCCTCTGGCAAACAGAGGCGATCTGAAGAACCCGAAACGTGAACCTGAAGCACCAATTCCTTCTAGCTGGAGATGATGCCTGCCCTGCTGAGTTACTCCAGCATTTTGTGTCTATCTTAGGTTTCAACCAGCATCTACAGTTCCTTCCTACAACAGAGTCCTTTACCCAATCTATACCCCTCATCATGATGGCTGTGTGACTCTGACTCGATGACTTTATGGGTGCAAGCAGGTTGCGTGGCTGAAACCAGGGAACTGCAGCCAGAGCTTACTCTTTGGGTTTAGCCGGGGCATCAGGAGCAAAGGAGCTGGAGAGATTTGCAGCAAGAGCCAGGATCTGCTTTGCTTGTATATTTCCTGTGCCATTTGAACTCACCAGATTTGTTAGGTATATAATAGAAATGGTGTTACCTGCCTCCAAGTTAAAGGGGGAGGAGTGTTAGGTATGTGATAATTAGCATATGTAATTAGTATCTTGTGAAGTCTTGTGCAAGTATGTAGGTATGTTGCAAAACTTACCTTTAGCGGCGCTGCACTTCTGCTGCTCCCCGTGTGCGCGACTTTAGCGCCTTTCAGAGGGGGGCAGGCTTAAAGTGCCGTTTTTCCACAGACCTGGATAATCGATGAATGTCGGGCGATTTCGTTGCGGAAGAAAAATCGCTCTGACATTTCATCAGTGAAGGTATTTTTAAATTACTCTAAATTATTTGTTAACTAGAGTAATTTAAAAATCACCTTCAAAAGCCGTGAGCACTGACAACCGGAAGGATTTTCCGTAGGGGAGAAAAAAAGGTAAATAGTTTATTTTTATATTAAAAGTTGGTTTTTCGGGAGGCTTTAATAACATTTTTATGTTGCGAAATGGGTTCCCAAAAAATGTATGAATAAACAGTATTTTTCCTGCCGACTTCACCGCTAACCGCAACGTTCTAATCCACCGCATTCCACTAAAACCCACTCGCTAGTTGATTTAAATGGCCATTAATTTACAGGCATAAAACACTAAATTCCTTCCATTTGGCCCAGAAATTCATGAAAATGAGATTTAAAAATTATGTTATATTGTGGATTATTGTGTGAATGTTATTTGGATACTTAGGCAATTTAAAAAAAGTTTATCTTTTCTTAAGAAATTGATAGATGTTTAGATCTACTCATTGAATTTTGTAATTAGCTACAATTAGATAACTAACTAATTATATGCTTTAATTTCAGGTAATGCAAGTAAGATTGTTTAATATTTGTTTCAGAATGCTTCAATCTATAATAACTGAAAATTTCATTGAGTTCTCTTAATTTTTAAGAAAGTTATGGCTTTTAACTTTTCCAGATCACAGCTTTTGAGTTAAGTCAATTGAAAGGCAATGGGAAGCAAGATGCTAATTTCCGAGTATGAAAATGGCCATAACTTTCTTAATACTGAAGATATGAAAGTAAATTAGGTGTCAAATTAAACTTCTTTTTATGCTTTATCTGATGGGATAAATTGCAGACTTGATTTTTAAAATCTCAAAATTTTGTAACATTGCTAAAGTATGCATGTGCACGGGGAGACTCAAGGTGGCGTTCTGGAATAAAGTAAGATTGTAGGAATTGTAAGATTACTCCCGTGTCCGAGCCTTATTGAAGTCTGTTCAAAGCATCCAAATACACAACAAGATTCATTGGAAAATCTATTGTACTGTTGTGCAATGTGTTTAAAAAAATTGTGAAATAGGTATGAATAGGAGTGTAACATTTTGCAAGTTTCCGAAGGTGTGAGGTGCAACATTGCTAAAGACCCAACGGGGGCCAAATTAGTGGAGTTTTACTATATATTGTATTGGTATTAAACAAGGAAGATAATGCTGTCAATATATCTCAGTGGAAGTATTAGAGAGAGCAAATGTGGTCAAAATTAAAGATGTATTCGAAAAATTGGCTTCACGTGAATCAAATAAATCACTTGGACTGGTTTGGATGCATCCAGTGTTGTTTATTGATGTCCAATTTTGTTATTCGCTCCTCATAAAATAGCTCCCGTATTTATGGAATCAGCCCAGTGATTCTGTGCACTACCTTGAAGCCAAGTCATCATTTAGAGCAATAAAATGGAGCTCCAAGGAAGAAGCAGATGCTGGCAGAAATATAAATAAAGTGCTGTAGTAAGTTAGCAGGTCAGGCAGCATGTTTATTTTAGAGATACAGCGGTGGAAACAAGCCCTTCGGCTCACCGAGTCTGCGCCAACCAGCGATCCAGTACATTATACTATCCTTTACAATCTTTACCAACACCAATTAACCTACAAATGCCCGTTTTTGATGTGTGGGAAGAAAATAGAGCACCCGGGGAAAACCTACGCAGTCACGGGGAGAACATACAATCTCCATACAGATAGCACCCGTAGTCAGGATCGAACCCAGGTCTCTGGCCCTGTAACATAAAAACATAGAAAATAGGTGCAGGAGTAGGCCATTCGGCCCTTCAAGCCTGCACCGCCATTCAATATGATCGTGGCTGATCATCTAACTGTTATATGGTTATATGGTTAACTCCCTCTTAAATATAGCCAATGAACTGACCTTAACCCTACCTACTGTGGCAGAGAATTTCAGAGATTCACCACTCTGGCAGCAACTCTACCGCTGTGTCATTGTGCCACCCTATCTCTGGAGGACGTGGACTGGTGACGTTTTAGGTCGGAACCCTTCTTCAGACTGATGTTGGGGGGGGAGGGAGGGGGGAATGGAGAAGTTTACTGGAAAAGGTGTGGGGGTGGGACAAAGCCTGGAAATGGAGATGTATAAAGAAAATAATGGCAATTTATTTCAGTCACTTCATCGGTCCCTTTAAATTTGGTTATTATCCATTCTTAAATATTGTTTAAGATGATACACTATTGCTTAACTTATTCGTGTTTAGTGCACCTACGATTTAATGGACGGCATATTTTGCTGCATGATTTGCAGGATACGTGGGCTAAAATTACAATGATGCAAGGTTTAAATGATGGAACAAAGTGGATTATTAGCAGCCATTTAGTTTATGGCAATGTATTTTCTTTTGTCCAAAGAACAGATCACTCTTGCAGTGTTTCAGGCATAGAAAAAAATAGGTCAAATGGGTAATAACTCGAAAATAAACGAAGTGGTTCATGTTGAAAGTAATACGATAGATAAAGGAGGTTCTGTAAATGAACTGTGAAATTGAACCCATCTGCAGTCTTTGGACAGTTCTACTTTCAATGCTGTTTTCGCCAGATTGCTTTTTTTGGAAGAGATTTAGGTTGCTTTTAAGCTGTTCATATGTTCTAGCTGCAGAATTAGGCCATTCTACCGTTCAAGTCTACTCTGCCACTCAATCATGGCTGATCTATCTTTCCCACTCAATCCCATTCACCTGCCTTCTGCTTATAACCCCTGACACCCGTACTAATCAAGAATCTGTCTATCTCCGCCTGAAAAGTATCCATTAACTTTCGTTTAGACTTCCGGTGGCGCCATGTTCTAGGGGAGAACAGCGCCAGATCAGCTCCGTAAAAATCGGTTAAAAAAACGGGGTTAAAGGAGGGTGCTAACGCTACTTACCGCAGGAGATCGATTTAAAACGGCTCCGGTGCGATTGAAGGCTGCGTGACGTCATCAGGCGCGCGACTTCGGTAAGAAATTTAAAATGCAACCCCCCTCCCCTGAAGAAAACGGGCCTTAGAAGAGAGGCTGGTGCCACCAAAGCCTCGGGCTCGAGTCTGACTTCCTCCCAAGAAGAAATCTCACAGAGGAAAGTGGAAATGGAAGAATTTAAAAATTCCTTGATGGGTGAGATGAAGAAACTGGTGAAAGAAATAAAAGATCTGAAGAAGGAATATAAAGACATGAAGAAAGAATATAAGGATGAAATAAAAACTCTTAAAGCGGAGATTCTGGTGTCTCATGAGAGAACTAAAGTGGAATTAACAAAAGAAGTTACCGAGATGGTAAAGAATATAATGAACAAATGGAAAAGAAAGGCGGATGCTGAATTTCAAAACCGAATCTCTGAGGTAAACGACAAGGTTGCTGGGCTGGAACAAATGCTGAATGATAAGATAGATCCTATTGTCATCACACTCGACCAACAAAATGATGCAATTAAAGATTTGGCTGCTTTTGCTGTAAAAAGTGCCAAGGAAACTGAGAAATTACTTGCCGAGAATAAACGCCTCTCAGAGCTACTTCACAAAATAAATGAGAAATGTATTGATTTGGAAGGTCGACAAAGACGTAAGAACTTGCGAATAGTAGGATTGCCCGAGGGTCGGGAAGGAAATCAGGACCCGCGAAAATTTGCTGCAAAACTCCTAAAGGACATTCTGGATCTGGACCAAGAACCACTGTTGGGCCGTGCCCACAAGGCTTTAAGACGGGCCCCTGGGAGTGGTGCACCACCAAGACAAATGATTGTAAAGGTGGCTTATGATCACGAGTTTGAAGAAATGATGAAGATAATAATAAGAAAGAGGAATCTGAAATATGAAGGAGTTAATATCAGTATCTTCAGAGATTACCCGGCTGAAGTGGCTATGAGAAGATCTTTATTCTCAGAAACAAGAGGTATTCTTCGGAATATAAAGGATGTAAAGGATCTCAGATATGGTTTGATGTACCCAGCAACATTGAGAGTGACCTACGACAACAAGGAATTCCGTTTTGTTAAGCATACCAAAGCACTGGAATTCGCCCGAGGCATACAGAAGAAGGCAGAAGAGGAAGCAGAAGAAGAAGTAAGCGCTGAAGAAGAAGAAGAATGAACTTTTATTACCGACCTGCGGTTATGAATTATTCATTAAGAAAGAGGGGCAATAATGGACATGTTGTTATAGCTTGGTATTAATTAGTAAATTTTTAATTGTCCCCCTAATATAGTATTACCTACTATAATATTAATTATACTAGAAATTAATAACTGGTAATTAGTAATATGAATAATAGAAATATTTACTAAGTACTTAAAGTTAGTACCCCACCCCAATATACATAGTATTATAGACAGGAGCTGGAACACTTAACATCTCTTTTCTTAAAAAAAACGGAAGTCAGTAGATTAATAGCCACGCTAGTGTGGCTTTCACTAATGCACACTACACACTATACCAGTGTAGTTTCTTTTTTTTCTGGGCACCCTGTTAACACCCCTTTCTCTTTTTTTAATTACACTTTGTACTTTTTCTTATATATTAAATATTTGATTTTGCGTTATATATTATATGAATGTAGTTATGAACGATATTGTATAATCGCTCTAAGAAGATATGTATATGGATTACTGAAGATAGAAATTCTCATCGGATTGGCGTTTGGGTATACCGCTGGGCTGGAGGGGTCGAGAAGGCTACTCCAAAAAAAACCACCCTAATAGTAAAATGCAAGATATGAATGTGAAGACCGGGGGGGGGTGGAATTACCTTCTGTAGTTGGAATGTTAAGGGAATTAATGAACCAATTAAAAGGGGAAAGGTACTAGCACAGTTGAATAGATTGAAATCAGACGTGATCTTCCTCCAAGAGACTCATCTCAAAAGAGATGCTCAATATAGATTAACAGCGAAATGGATTTCCAAGGTATATCACTCTTCATTTACACACAAATCTAGAGGAGTTGCAATAATTATCCGTAAAGGTATACCTTTTAAACAAAATTCTATAATAGAGGACAAAGAGGGTAGATATGTAATAATTACAGGGGAATTATATTCACAGAAAGTAATTTTGGTGAATATATATGCCCCTAATTTTGATAACCCACTATTTTTTAAGAAAATATTTAATAATATTCCTATTTCCACACAATATAATTTAGTTATTGGGAGTGATTTTAATTGCACCTTAGATAGCTACCTAGACAGGTCTTCTACAAAAAGGAAAGCTACCTCTAATTCAAGTAAACTTATAAATTCTTTTATTAATACATCGAATGTTAAGGATATTTGGAGATTAGATAATCCATCCGGACGAGAATACTCGTTTTTTTCGCCCGTACACGGAACTTATTCTAGGATAGATTATTTTTTAATAGATTCAAAATTACTACCTTTTACGTATGACGCAAAATATCACAATATTATTATTTCAGATCATGCGCCTCTTACATTTAAGATAAAACTAAAAGATATACTTAATAAAACGACTACTTGGAGATTTAATCCCCAGATATTAAAGGATAAGGACTGTTGTAAACATGTGACGGAACAGATTAAATTATTTTTTGAAACTAATGACAAACCGGAGACTTCACCATCGTTACTCTGGGACACATTTAAAGCATTTATGCGTGGTGCAATAATATCTGCACAGGCTTATCTTAATAAAGAAAATAGAAAGATGGAACAAAAGTTAGAACACGAGATAAAACAACTAGATAGTGAAAATATAAAACGCCTTTCTAAAGAGCTAAGTAACAAAATTGCAATAGCAAAATATAGACTAAATAAAATATATTCTAACCAAGTCATTAAACTATTTCAACAAACCAAACAAGTGCATTTCGAGTTTGGAGACAAACCACAAAAACTATTAGCAAGACAACTTAGAAAATTAGAGGATGAAAAATTGATACATAGAATTAAATCGGTGGATGGAAATATATTGACGATACCAAAAGATATTAATGACAGATTTCTACAATATTATCAAAATCGTTATTCATCTAAATTAACAGGACAAACAGTGGATATGGAAACATTTCTACAAAAATGACAAATTAACAGTTTAGATCAGGAAGGTAGACATTTGTTAAACGCCGAAATAACAGTAAAAGATATTGAAGAATCAATTAGTTCGTTAAAGAATGGAAAAGCAGCGGGCCCCGATGGCCTAAGTGCAGAATTTTATAAAAAATTTCTAGATCTGATTTCGCCAAGATTATATACAGTATATAGATATGCATATGAACAAGGTAAATTACCAGAATCTTTAAACGAATCTACAATTACACTTATTCCTAAGGCAGATAAGGATTTGGAAGATCCAGGATCATATAGAGCGATCGCACTTCTAAATACAGACCAAAAAATACTAACGAAAGTTTTATCTCGGAGACTAAGTTTGGTGATTTCTAAATTAATACATCAAGATCAAACAGGTTTTATCCCAAAACGCTACTCATCCCATAATCTCAGACGCTTGTTTAATATTATATATTCAAAAAGAGTACGGGACCGGGAATTAGCAGTTGTATCGCTAGATGCAGAAAAGGCATTCGATCAGGTGGAATGGTTATATTTATTTAATATAATGGAAAAGTTTCAATTGGGGGATAGATTCTGTAAATGGATAAGAATTTTATATTTGAATCCAACGGCAAGAATCTTAACTAATCAAATATTATCAGCTAAATTTAAGCTCTCTAGGGGTTGTAGACAGGGTTGTTCGTTATCGCCTTTACTATTTGCTTTGATGATAGAGCCTTTGGCGGAAAGAATCAGATCAGAACCTGAAATCTATGGCTATAATACTGACACAACAACTAACAAAATATCTTTATATGCAGATGATGTTTTGATTTATATTACAAAACTGGAAATTAGTATACCTAAGTTATTTGATGTTATAACTATCTTTGGCACATTTTCAGGATTTAGGATTAACTGGAATAAAAGTGAAATTATGCCTATAACAGGAATTAACTTAAATATATTACAACAATATCCGTTAAAAATAGTTAAAGACAAATTTAAATATTTAGGAATTAATGTAACTAAATCTTATAATTCACTAATTAAATCTAATTACCCTCTATTATTAGATAAACTTAAAAAAAATATTTTGTACTGGAAAACACTTCCTATATCCATGATTGGTAGAATAAATGCTATAAAGATGGTGTTTTTACCTCAATTATTATATTTGTTTCAGGCTATTCCTTTTTTTCTCCCAAAGACCTTTTTTAAAAAAATAGATAATATTATTTATAGTTTTATTTGGGATTATAAAAATCATAGAATAAGTAAAAAACATTTATGTAAATCTAAGATAAATGGAGGATTAGCACTTCCAAATTTTTTATATTATTTTTGGGCAGTCCAGATTAAGAATATGAATTTTTGGTGGGTAAATATGGATTATGAACCAATGTGGTTAAAGATGGAAAAGGAAGATTGTTTACCCTATAATGTAGGCTCGGTTCTCTTTGCCCCAAAGGAAGTACAAAAAAAAAATTATAGGGATAACCCTATAATTTATAATAATAGACGTATTTGGAAACAAATAGTTAAGACTTTACAGCTAGATAATCTTTCACTTAGACTACCAATAATGAATAACCCATTATTTAAGCCCTCTATATTGGATGGAGGGTTTAGACATTGGGATGATTTAGGAATTAAAAGGATAGAGCACCTTTATAGAAAAGGAAAATTTCTTTTATTCCAAGAGTTACAAGATATCTACGGATTGTCTCCGCAACACTTGTTTAGGTACTTACAAATTAGAGATTATATAAAATCAAACACATTAGATTATAAAAATAAAGTACCAGGATTATTAGATGATTTGTTTAATTTACACCCAAATACAGAAAAATTAATAGCCCATATATATAACATAATCTTGGATAAGGAGAATCCAACAACTGAAACATATCGGCAAGCATGGGAAAAGGAAATTGGTTTATCCATAACAAAAGAAAATTGGGAAGAAAGTTTACAGCAAATACATCGGTGTTCGTTAAATGCCAGACATACATTGATACAATTCAAAGTATTATACAGATTACACTATTCAAAAACTAAATTAAATAGTATCTTTCACAATCTCTCTTCAATTTGTGATAAATGTAAGAACTTAGAAGCAAATTTAACACACAGTTTTGCTACATGTCCCAAACTGAATTACTACTGGACAGAAATTTTTAAGGTTATTTCTGAGGTTCTAAAAATTAGATTGGATCCAGACCCAAAGTTAATAATACTTGGGATTTTGGATTCAAATTCGGTACTTACAGGAAATCAAAGAAATTTCTTTGATTACTGTTTGATAATAGGGAAAAAAATCATATTGAAATTTTGGAAGGGAACATTATCCCCCACAATTAAAATGTGGGCAGCAGAGATGTTGGAGAAGTTACAATTAGAAAGAATCAGATTTGTCCTATTGGACAAATATAATACCTTCGAACAAATATGGTCTCCATATATACAGTATCTAGAGAAGTAGCTGTTCTTGACGTCACAGCCTGACGGGTACCCTGCGGGATTTGATGAGAATAATTGATTCTTACACTAGGATTAATAGGCATGTCTTCATTGATATTATTATTTGTAATAGTTTTAGATACAATATATTTTGTTGATTTTCATTGATATATATATATATATAATATTTTTTCACTTTTTGTTAATCTATAATCTTTTTTCCTTGCTCTATTTTCTTCTTCTTTTCTATATAATCAAATTATTATTTAATCACTTTCTTATTGATTTAAAACTATTCTATTCTTTTCTTTATTTCCAAAAAAATAGAAGATGATAACTGTCAATTGGTTATTTAAAAAATGTGTAATTAAGTTGAGGTTTGTAAAGCTGTTTACATTATTGTAAATAGATTACTTCTAATAAAATAAAGTAAACAAAACAAACTTTCGTTTAGAGGTACAGAAATCATGGAAACAGCCCCTTCGGCCCACCGAGTTCACACCGACCAGCGATCCCCGCACACTAACACTAGCCTGCACACACGAGGGACAGTTTATAATTATACCAAGCCAATTAACTTGCAAACCTGTACGTCTTTGGAGTGTGGGAGGAAACCTGAGATCCCAGAACAAAACTTAAGCAGGTCACGTACAAACGTGCAAACTCTGTACAGATAGCACCCATAGTCAGGAACGAACCAGAGTCCCTGGCGCTGTGAGGCAGCAACTCTACCACTGTGCCACCGTGCCTCGACAGCCGTCTGTGGCAATGATTTCCACAGATTCACCACCCTGTTACCCGCAGTGCTGAAACTGCGAGTGACCCATTGCAATTCTAATCAAACCTTGCATATTACTGAGGATTCTGTATATTGCTACGTGTGGACATTTTAAAAACAAAATTGGCACACTTAGTCAGTCATCAAAATCCATTCTTTTTTTTTCTATGTTAGAAACAGAAAATATAGGTGCAGTAGGCCCTTTGAACCAACACTGCCATTCAATATGCTCATGGCTGAGCATATAAAAAAAGTACTCTGTTCCAGCTTTTCCCCCATACCCCTTGATCCCCTTAGCCCTAAGAGCTAAATCTAACTCTCTCTTGAAAGATACATGTTTTGTTGTCAAGATAAAAGTCGAGGTGCCGTCAAATCTCCCATGACTTGTGTAGGGAGGGATTGCTTAAAAGGTTTAAACCAAAGATAGACACAAAAAGTTGGAGTAAATTAGCTTTATCACCAGAGATGCTGTCTGTCCTGCTGAGTTACTCCAGCTTTTTTCATCTGCAGGTCTTACACATTCCCTCTAAAACGTTCCTATCCGTGTACCTGTCCAAATATATTTTAAATGTAGTTATGTCAAATGGAATGACCAGACAAAGTTGGTGTCTGAAGTAACGGGCGATTTATTAAAACTGGAGCTCAGCAGGAGACCAGTCAAAGCTGATCTCTTGAGCTTGACTTTGGTACAGCTTTTACATTCTCAGCTGACAAGATTACACAGAAAATTGATTAACGGTAAAACTAGATGTTGATTACAGAATGGAGGTTCAGAAATACTTAATTAGATAACTAGGTCTTGATTACAGAATAAAATGATTATCCACAAGTCTAAGAAAGAAATGCAGATGCTGGAAAAATCGAAGGTAGCCAAAAATGCTGGAGACACTCAGCGGGTGAGGCGAAGGAATAGGCAATGTTTCAGGCTGAGACCTTTCTTCAGATTGATGGGGAGGGGGGCAGGAAGAAGAAAGGAAGGGGTGGAGACATTAGGCTGTGGGAGAACTGGGAAGGGGAGGGGGAAAGCAGGAGAAAGCAAGGACTACCTGAAATTGGAGTAGTCAATGTTCATACCACTGGTGTGTAAACTACCCAAGCCAAATATATGAGGTGTGGCTCCTCCAATTTGCAGTGGGCCTCACTCTGGCCATGGAGGAGGCCCAGGACAGAAAGGTCGGATTGGGAATGGGAGGGGGAGTTGAAGTGCTGAGCCACTGGGAGATCAGGTTGGTTAATGCGAACCGAGCAGAGGCGTTGGACGAAGCGATCGCCAAGCCTGCGCTTGGTCTCACCGATGTGGGGCAGTTGACACTCAGAGCAGCACACTGTAAGGCAGCAAATCTACCTCTGCGCCACCGTGCCGCATAAAGAGTCACATATGGAGTGATGCTGTGCAGGGATTTCCAGATATGATCTTCCCTTCATAAAGCGGACGTCTTTATAACTGATTTTGGTTATACAGTGGGAGCTTCCCTACAGTAATCAGACACCACTGTCTCTTTAAGAACACAGGCTGCTAGTTACACTGCGGGAAATCATTGAAATTGACACGCAATTACTTTGAATGACACTTGTGCAATGATACTCTATTAAACAATGGAACAACCATCCTTTAGTAATTTTAGCTTCCAGTAAGAAAAATACATTTTCAGCTGTTAAAATGAACTTTGTATTTGTTTCATGGAGTGACTGCTAGGAGCTTGGAGTGAATCCCTTACCTGGTTATAGTGGATAATTATCAGTAATGCACACCATTCAAGAGAGAGCCAGATAGGGCTCTTAAAGTTAGCGGAGTCAGGGGATATGGGGAGAAGGCAGGAACGGGGTACTGATTGGGCATGATCAGCTATGATCACATTGAATAGCAGTGCTGGCTCAAAGGGCCGAATGGCCTACTCCTGCACCTATTTTCTTTTGATCGTGCTAGTGTATGAGGATTGCTGGTCAGCGCGGACTCGGTGGGCGTTTCCGCTCTGTACCTCTAAACATAACTATAGAGACATGGATGACAATGAGAGCAAACGATCAGTTGATCAAAGTTCAAATGATTTAGGCAAGTCTTACTATATTTATCTTTTTTTCCCAAAGGTATGAGAACTCGTGGGCAGCCCTTCACAAGCGAGCCGAAGACTGTGCTAAAACCGGAGAGGTATGATATCCAAGTCGATTCAGAAATGTTCATTAAAGGTGCTCTCACCCCATGCTCAATGAGGAGATGCATTTCCCCATTTGTTGACTATCTCATGAATAATAGTTTTGGGATCCAACATTTTTGATGTCTATAAGAGTTTTGCCATTAGTACTCTACTATCCATGATACATCATGGTTTCATGTCATAGGAGCTGAATTAGGCCATTCGGCCCATCTTGTCTACACCGCTATTCAACCGTGGCTAATCTCTCTTTTCCTCTCAACCCCATTCTCCTGCCTTCTCCCCACATTGACACCCTTACAAATCAAGTTTCTGTCACTCTCCACCGAAAAAATACCCAATGGCTTGACCTCCACGACTGTCTGACGCAATGAATTCCACCACATGATTTTTACCACCCCTTGACTAAAGAAGTTCCTCCTCCTCTTCTTTTGGAAGAGCCGATCTTTTATTCTGAGGCTGTGCCCTCTGTGCTCTCATTAGTGGAAACATCCTCTCCGCATCCTGTAATCCCAGATTTGTGTAGCAATATACTTGCCACTACTGCCGCACTGAGAAACCTACTAAGAAAACTCATTTTGCAAACAAACTACCAATTGCCATTATTTTTATTTTTTCAATTTTTATTTTTGCAGCACCTTTTAGAATAAATAATTGTCATAATGTTGCACGACATGAAAGCAGGCCATTGGGCCTATTGCATTTATACCGATCTATGCTAATCACACTTGGCTTCATTCATTCCAAATACATCTCTATCGTGTAGAAGCAAGGAACTGCAGATTTTAGTTTACAAAAAAGACACAGCTCTGGCATAATAACTCAGCAGGTCAGACAGCATCTGTGGAGAACATGGATAAGTGACATTCATCAACCTGATGCATCCCCCACGTCAGTCTGAAGAAGGGTCTCGACCCGAAAGGCCACTCATTCCTTCGCTCCATGGATGCTGCCTCACCTGCTGAGTTTCTCCAGCTTTTTGTTTACTTTCATCAATCTGAGGAAAGGTCCCCACCTGAAACGGCACCTATCTGTGTTCTCCAGAGATGCGGCCTGAGCTGCTGAGTTACTCCAGCAGTTTGTGTCCCCTTCTATGTCTTGTTCAATGTTATCTTTCCAGATGCCTCTTAAATATGACTGTTCTTGCCTCCTCCACCTCCTCTCACAGCTCATTCCAGACAGCTACTATTTCTGTGGAAATATTTACCCCTCAGATCGGTTTTAAACGATTTCCCTCTCACCTTAACCCTATACCCTCAAGTTAGATACATAGACAATAGGTGCAGGAGTTGGACATTCGGCCCTTAAAGCCAGCACCGCCATTCACTGTGATCATAGCTGATCATCCACAATGAGTATCCCGCTCCTGCCATTTCCCCATACTCCTTGATTCCGCTAGCCCTAAGAGCTCCATCTATCTCTCTTTTGATTGCATCCAGCGAATCGGCCTCTACTGCCTTCTGAAGCAGAGAATTCCACAAATTCACAGCTCCCTGTGTGAAAAAGTTAGTCATAGCGTGATACAGTGTGAAAACTGGCCCTTCGGCCCAACTTGCCTACACCGGCCAACATGTCCCAGCTACACTAGTCCCACCTGCCAGCATTTGGTCCGTATCCATCCAAGCCTGTCCTATCCATGTACCTGTCTAACTGCTTCTTAACTATTGGGATAGTCGCTGCTGCAACAACCTCCTCTGGCAGCCTGTTCCATACACCCACCACGCTTTGTGTGGAAAAAGTTACCTCTCGGATTCCTATTAAATCTTTTCCCCTTCACATTAAATCTATGTCCTCTGGTTCTTGGACATCTATACCAGGGAATTACTCTAGCTTTCTGTCCGATCTATGGCTTTCATAATTTTATATACCTCCATCATGTCACCTCTCGGCCTCCTTTGCGGCAGAGAAAACAGACCCAGTCTATCCAGCTCCCCCTTAGAGCTTAAGCATTTCGATTCGGTCAAAATCCTTCTGAATCTTTTTTGCACCCTCTATAAATTAGGTAGTATGGCAATCAGAACTGCACGCAATGTTTCAAATGTGACCAAGCTAGTTGTTTTTTACAACTGCAAACATCATGACGTCCCGACTCTTGTATTGAATGAAGACAGATGCAATATGCTGAAGTTACTCAGCTGGTCACGCAGTATCTCTGGAGAAAAGGAATGGATGACATTTAGGGTCAAGACCCTTCATTGCCACGGCCGATGAAGGCCAGCCATTTGGTGCTTGTGGCACCGGCAAAAGCTACCTTTGTTTACCTGTGGTGTTTTCGAAGAACAATCGACCCAGAGAGTGGCAACATTTTGCATGAAGCTCCTCTTAAAAGCAGTCTTCCACCATCATTTTTCCTTGTTATTTGCCCATTCCAAAGCTGAGAAAGACAATAGATTCAATGCTGAAAGTCTGACAATCACCGTTAAATCAAAGATAGATACAAAAGCTGGAGTAACTCAGTGGGTCAGACAGCATCTCTGGAGAAAAGGAATATGTGACGTTTCAGGTCGAGACCCTTTTTCAGACAGTCAGGGGAAAGGGAAATGTTGGATATAGACGGTGATGTCGAGAGATATGGAACAGATGAATGAAAGGCACTTGGGTGGGGGAGGGATGGAGAGCGAGGGTTACCTGAAGTCAGAGAAATCAATATTCATACCTCCTGACTTGTAATATCACCTATTCACATTCTCCAGAGCTGACGAGTTACTCCACAATGTAGACACAAAGTGCCGGACTAAGTGGGTCAAGCAGCATCTCTGGAGAAAACAGGATGGGTAACGTTGGGAAGAAGGGACCCAACCCGAAACAACACTCATCCTTTTTTCTCCAGAGATGCTGCCTGACCCGCTGAGTTACTCCAGCATTTTGTGTCTGTCCTTAGTATAAACCAGCATCTGCTGTTCTTTGTTTCTAGTCCAGCACTTTGTGTCTTTTTCAAAGAAAAAGGACTGCCAAGGGAAGAGGTGAAGATTGCTGTCTGACTTGAGGTTCTCCATGATCCCGGATTGACTAGGAAGGCAGTGCCGGGTAGTGAATGTTTTTACCCACCATGAACAATATAGTAGCCAACGAACTGGAAATGGCAGCAGTCATTTCTCTTCTGATGTCTCGGAAGTCCCTGGGGAATGCAGCCAGCATACCACTCCATCTTGCGCTCAAGCTGACAGTGCAGAAACACTCATGCACTCTGTCCTTCACCACTGAAAACATCCTTTTGTTGACATAGGCAGGAAAGACACTGCTGTGATACCGAGTGAACATTCAAGCTGAAGCAGGGAAGGGAATCGCCTTCGTTTAGGTTAGTTTTAGTTTAGTTTAGAGATACAGTGTGGAAACAGGACCTTTGACCCACTGAGTTTACACCGACTAGGGATCCCCTCACATTAACACTACCCTAGGGACAATTTTGCATTAACACCAAGCCAATTAACCTACAAACCTATACGTCTTTGGAGTGTGGGAAGAAGCTGAAGCACCCGGCGAAAACCCATGCAGGTCACGGGGAGAACGTACAAACTCCATTCAGACAGTGCCCGTAGTCAGGATCGAAACAAGGTCTGTGGTTGCTGTAAGGCAGCAACTCTACCGCTGCACCACCATGTCGTTGACCCCTTCTGTTGTAGGATTTCAAATCTTGCAACTACATATGGAAGGAGGTTAATAGCCCCACATCCAAGGCATAACATGCATGTCATGAGATAGACACAAAGTGCTGGAGTAACAAAGATAGACACAATGTGCTGGAGTACTTCAGCCAGCCAGGCAGCATCTCTAGAGAAAATTGGTAGGTGACGTGTTGAGTTGGGACCCTTCTTCAGACTCTGAAGAAAAGTCTAAAGCAGGGTCCCAACCCGAAACGCCATCTATCATGTTTTCTCCAGAAATGCTGCCTGATCTGCTGAAGTACCCCAACACATCGTTGCGTCTCTCTTTCGTATAAATCAGCACCAGCAGTTCCTTCTTGTCACATGCATGCCACAAAGTATATTGATAGAAGCAATGATCTCATTCTTGATGATCTCCAAGGAAGCAGCAGTGTTGGAATGATATAATTCTGTCAAAACATCTCATGGGAAATATGGTGTAGACCTCGAGTTGAGATTGAGGAAAATGTCCATTTGACTGCAATTAGTTTAGTTTAGAGATACAGCGCTGAAACAGGCCCTTCGGCCAACTGAGTCCGGACCAACCAGTGATCCCCACACACACACACACTAGGGACAATTTACTATTTTATCGAGCCAATTAAGCTACAAACCTGTGTCTTTGGAGCGTGGGAATGGCCAAATTCTGCTCCTATAACCAGAAAACAAAGAATATGGAAGATGAGATGTTAAATCCAGATATCTCTTCATAATCTCTGGACGTAGCCAGATGTCCCTCAACTAACACGAAGAACCGATAATCATAGATATTTTTACAAAGTAATTTGTGGAAACGTTTGGTTGCGGCAAACAATTGCTAAGTTTTAATTTTTTCAAGGTAGGACCCTTTTCATAGGTTCTGGGAGCAGAGTTAGGCTATTAGGCCCATCAAGTTTTCTCAGCCATTCCATCGTGGCTCATGTATCTCTCCCTCCAAACCACATTCTCCTGCCTTCTTCACACAACCCCTGACACCTGTATTAATCAAAAATCTATCTATCTCTGCCTTAAAAATATCAATTGACTTGGCCTCCACAGCCTTCTGTGGCAAAGAATTCCACAGATCCACCACCCTCTGGCTAAAGAAATTCCTCCTCATCTCCTTCCTAAAGGAATCTCCTTTAATTCTGTGGCTGTGATCTCTGGTCCTAGACTTTCCCACTAGTGGAAACATTCTCTCCACATCCACTTTAATCCAAGCCTATTTAATTTCATATCAGATTTCTTGTGTTAAGATGCTTAATAAAGTAGCTACTCCATCTATTGGCCATCCGCACTGCAGGTTTCATTAGCCTTTTTTGACATTTATTTTTTAGTTATGCATTTATTTTAATCTTCAGTCGCTTGGCACATTAAAAATCTGTGCTCGGAACTTTGAGTTGCTTGTTTATTCATGTGACTTTTTCATATTTATTTAGATTAGTTTTAGTTTAGAGATATAGTGCAGAAACAGGCCCTTCTGCCCACCGGTTCTGTGCTGACCAGCAATCACTGTACATTAGGGACAATTTACAATTTTAACAAAGCCAATTAACTGACAAAACTGTACATCTTTGGAGTGTGGGTGGAAACTGGAGAAAACCCACGTGTTCAAAGGGAGAACGTACAAACTCTATACAGACAGCACCCAAAGTCAGGATCGAACCCGAGTTTCTGGCGCTGTAAGGCAGCAACACTACCATTGCGCCACCGCATAGATTTTCTGTTTTAATTGCAGGTTGTCAGCATCTCCCCTTCCCAGCATATCTAATTTCTTATCAGATTTCTCGTGTTAAGATGATTGATAAAGCAGTTACTCCATCTAGTGGTCATCGGCACTGCAGGTTTCAAAGGTTTTGTTGTCTTTTATTTTTTAGTTAACTTAATCATTTTTGTTCAGTTTAATTTAGTATTTAGTTGAGAAATACAGCGCAGAAACAGGCCCTTCGACCCACCAAGTTTGCGCGACCAGCGATCCCCGTACACTAGTGATCCCCGTACACTCGCACTATTCTACACACTAGGGACAATTTACAATCTTTACCGGTTAATTAAACTACAATCCCGCACGTCTTTGGGATATGAGTGGAAACCGGAGCACCCGGAGGAAATGCACATGGCCACAGGGAGAACCTACAAACTCCGTACAGACAGCACCCATAGTCGGGATCGAATCTGAGTCTCTAGTGCTTTAAGGCAGAAACTAAACCACTACGCCATCGTTCCACCCTACTGAGGCTTTTGCTTTAATATCAAAAGATGGCACAGCCATGGAACTTGCTCACTTACCTCTATGGTCATTGTAAATAGCTAGAAGGTTTTGAGCATAGATTTGATGTTTGTTCCTCCTAACATTTGAAGAATGTTCATGTCATAGGAGCAGAATTAGGTCATTTAGCCAATCAGGTCTACTTCATTCAATCATGGCTGATCTATCTTTTCCTCTCAACCCCATTTTCCTGCCTTCTCCCCATAACCCCGAACACCCATACTAATCAAGAAGAATGGTTTCATCTTTGCTTTAAAATTTCCCTTAAAAGGATGATTATATTCTCATTGACATAGGAAATTGCAGATACAGCAATCTGTGGAGTTAATGGATATGTGATGATTTGGGTCAGAGCGCTTCTTCAGTGTATATTCCTGTGTTGTTCCAGCAGCCCATAGTGTATTAAGATTCTACAACAGTAGATTCTCCTTCATTACATTTGTAAAGCTTTGGTGTATATTCTTTACTCTTTTCAGGTTTAGTTTTATAATCATCATGTCATAGAGTCATACAGTGTGGAACCTGCCCGCCGACCAACATGTCCCAGCTACACTAATCCCACCTGCCTGCGTTTGGTCTATATCCCTCCAAACCTGTCCTATCCATGTACCTGTCTAACTGTTTCTTAAACTTTGGGATAGTCCCAGCCTCAACTACCTCCTCTGGCAGCTTGTTCCATACACCCACCACCTTTTGTGTGAAAAGGTTACCATTCAGATTCCTATTAAATCTTTCCCTCTTCATCTTAAACCTATGTCCTCTGGTTCCCGATTCCCCTACTCTGGGCGAGAGACTCTGTGCATCTACCTGATCTATTCCTCTCATGATTTTATACACCTCTATAAGATCACCCCTCATCCTCCTGTTATTCAGGTAGGCTCGGCTCTAGAATGCGACTTAAAGATTACATTTTTATTAGCTTTGCAGCTAGTGACAGGCATATCGTTGTATTGTAATAACTTCATAAATAAATGTAGTAAAATAAGATATTGGTTTATACTGAGGTACAAGTACAGTTTTGTTTGCATGTTATTCAATTAAATCAGGTTATACTGTACACAAATGCAATCAAGCCATGCACAAGTATAACAGGTAGAGCAAGGTGAAAAATACCAGTGCAGAATATATTTTGCATCATTTTTGCGTTACAGTTCCATATAGCAAAGCAAGGTTTTGGTTTATTGTTGTGATGTGTACTGAGATGTACTGACAGACTGTATAAACAGTTTTTGAACCGTATAAAAGGGGAATAAACAGTTTGGGATTATGTACTGTTATTGTGGTAAAGTATAATTAAGAATAAGGATTAAGCCATTTAGAACGGAGACGGAGAAACACTTTTTCTCACAGAGAGTGGTGAGTCTGTGAAATTCTCTGCCTCAGAGGGCGGTGGAGGCAGGTTCTCTGGATGTTTTCAAGGGAGAGCTAGATAGGGCTCTTAAGAATAGCGGAGTCAGGGGATATGGGGAGAAGGCAGGAATGAGGAACGGATTGTGGATGATCTGACATGATCACATTGAATGGCGGTGCTGGCTCGAAGGGCCAAATGGCCTACTCCTGCATCTATTGTCTATTGTATAATCTATCGCCATCCACTCCTGATAATCCAGTTGATCATTGTGCTGAGAAACAAAGTATTATCTGTGTATTTGAATAAAGCAATGTGTTAGTGCAACGACATGTGTGAGTGGTTCAATGGAGATTTGTTGTCACAAGTGCAAAAAGCGGTGAAATTATTGTTTGAGTGGCCAGATATGGTGCCGTTTCCAAAGTCCAGTCATCCATCATAGAGCGGCGCCTGATCCAGGCAGGCCCCAGGCTTCTGCAAGGCCTCCAGCCGGTAGCTTTGTCTGGCTCGTTCAGCGAATTGATGTCCCTCTCCTCGCCCAGCCACCTTTGTGCCCCGTGGGAACATCATCGGCTGCTTGGTGAAATATTTATTCGACTAGTCCAGCTTTAAATTATATGTTTGGTTACACTTGCAGATAGTCGATGGCAAAGTGGTGGTACTTTCTGCACACTGGGAGAAAAAAAAGCAGCAGTTAGTGGAACTGCAGGAACAGCTTCAAGAAATTCCAGCATTATTAGTTGGACTGGATGGCCTGACTTCCAAACTCGGTGAGTTTGTTTTTCTTAAATTTAGATCCGATTAAAGCTCATAGTCCATAGTACATTGGATTGCTCTTGATATGGTAATATATACAGTTCAAAAACTGTTTATACAGTCTATGCAGAGGGATCTTGGAGTCCAAGCTCACAACTCTCTACAAGCGGCAGCTCAAGTTGATAGGGTGGTAAAGACAGTGTATAATATGCTTGCCTTCATTGCTAGGGACATTGAGTAGAGAGTCAGGAGGTCATGCTGCAACTCAATAAGACTTTGGTTAAGTCACAGTTGGAG
Source organism: Raja brachyura (assembly GCA_963514005.1). The sequence continues at coordinate 148,368,629 of OY740782.1, read as the reverse complement.
TATTGCATGCAGTTCTGGTCGCCCCATTACAGGAAGGATGTGGACGCTTTGGAGAGTTGTGAAGAGGTGGTTAAACCAGAATGCTGCCTGGATTAGAGGGTTTCGTATGCTGGGAGAGATTGGATAGACTGGGATTGTGTTCCTTGGAACTTCGGAGGTTAAGGGGAGACTTTGTCTACAACTTCGGAAGTTAGGAGTATATAAAATTATGAGGCCCGGATCGGGTAGACTGTCAGAACCTTTTTTCCAAGGTGGAAATGTCCAAAGCTCGGGGATATAGCAATAAGGTGAGCGGGGAAAAGTTTGATGGTGATATGAGGGGCATGTTTTTTTTACACAGAATAGTGGGGGGCTGGATGCATCACTAGGGGTGGTGGTGGGGGCAGATACGATAGTGGCATTTGAGGCTTTTAGATAGGCACATGGAAGTGCCTATCTAAAGAGGGATATGGATCATGTACAGGCAGATGAGATCAGTTTAACTTCGCGTCATGTTTGGCACAGACATTGTGGACCGAAGGGCCCGTACCTGTGCTGTTCTGTTGTATGTACCACTTAGCTATGAAGCTTTTTGCAAATGTGCAGGTAAAATGATCGTAGAAATATTTCTTGTTTGTTTTTAAAAGTCAAACATGCCTGAGTATTTACATTTACATTTCTGGTGAACTTTGTTACTAGTGACGTTTGTTGTGGTAATGCAGCTTAAGGACCCACAGGAATACCATGCCAACTTATCCTTCAGAGAGAGAACGTAGAAGCCTTGGCGAGTGGTACACGTTCATATATATTATCTGTATTAGTGCAAAGATTTGGCCCAAGTTCAAATTCTTCTTAAGTTCAATGGTTCTCTATTCTCACATGTATCGAGGTATATTAAATTTCATTTTTTACAATACAGTTCAGTAAGGTCATAGAAACATAGAAATCAGGTGCAGGAGTAGGCCATTCGGCCCTTCGAGCCTGCACCGCCATTCAATATGATCATGGCTGATCATCCAACTCAGTATCCCGTACCTGCCTTCTCTCCATACCCTCTGACCCCCTAATGACTGAGGTCATTACTATGCATAAGCACAATCATAGAGTAAGCATAGGAAGGAACTGCAGATGCTGGATTTACACCGAAGATAGGCACAAAATGCTGGAATAACTCAGCCTTACAGGCCCATTCTGGACCTTTGTGTTACTCCAGCGTTTTGTGTCTATCCTAGTGTAAGTATAAAGTGTGTAGAAGCGTAGGTCAGGGACTGCTTTACACCGAAGATAGACACAAAATTCTGGATTAACTCAGCGGGTTGGGCAGCATCTCTGGAGAAAAGGAATAGGTGACATTTTGGGTCTAGGCCCTTCTTCACGATATGATAGAACTTTTTTTTATCCCAGGAGGGAAATTAATCTTCCAACGGCCATAAAAAACACAAAATCCATGAAACATGAAATTAAAGTGACGAGTGGAAAGGTTTCAGGGGTGTGCAAAGATTGAGGAGGTGGGGGGGGGGGGGAGTCAATCTCGGTCTACCCCACGACAGAAGGGGGAAGAGTTGTCAAGTTTGATAGCCACAATACTCTATACACATTAAGTGCATAGAAACAGCCCACTGAGACCATATACAAGAGTCACCAGGTTTTGGTGCATTTTCAAAGTCCAGGTTGCTTTAAATGTAGGAAAAAACTGCAGATGCTGGTTTAAATCGAAGGTAGACAGAAAATGCTGGAGTAACTCAGTGGGACAGAGATGGTGCCTATCCCGCTGAGTTACTCCAGCATTTTGTGTTTTGCTTTAAGTGTAGCTGGCACAAAGGCCCGTTGTCCTGGTGGCGTTGTAGGGTTGGCCTGGCCAAGTAAAGTTGTAGTTTTGAGTCTTCGGAGTAGGAAAAATTGGTTGCATGACAAAAATGTATTTCATTAAGTGAAGGTTGATAATAATGGACATTGAAGCTCTGTGTGAGTTTTTAATGCAATCCCAGTAAATGTTTCTGGAAGGCTATTTGGAATATCTTACAATAATATCTTGAAGCCATGTACACAATTATGATAGCAATTATGAGGGGACGGCACGGTGGTGCAGTGGTAAAGTTGCTGCTTCACAGCACCAGAGACCCGGGTTTGATCCAGACTACGGGTGCTGTCTGTACAGAGTTTGTATGTTCACCCTGTGACCACGTATATGTTTTGTCCGGGTTCTCCGGTTTCTTTCCACACTCCAAAGACGTACAGGTTTATAGGTTAATTGGCTTTGGTAAAACTTGTAAATTGTCCCCCGTGTGTAGGATAGTGCTTGTATATGGGGATTGCTTATTGGCAGGGACTCGGTGTGCCGCAAGGCTTGTTTCCGTTCTGTATCTCTTAAAAAAGGTTCTTATGTAGGAGGGAAAATTGTCTGTATTCCTTGCTTGTTGCTTGAAGGTTGATAAATATTTGCAAACTTTTGCAGAACCCTCCTTTTATGTCTATAGAAGATTCTACTTATATTTGATTTTGTAATTTGAGTTATCTAGATATCCTAGTGGTTTGTTTACCTTATTTTAGTTTAGTTTAGAGATAGTACTATTGTGAACAGGTGTGGACTCGGCGTGTCGAAAGGCCCTTTTCCATGCTATATCTGCTCAGGAGAGGAAGAGATTGGGTGGACGCTCAGAGTCTCTTGCTCGGAGTAGGGGAATCGCGAACCAGAGGAAGTAGGTTTAAGGTGAGGGGGGAAAGATTTAATAGGAATCTGAGGGCAACGTTTTCACACAAAGGGTGGTGGGTGTATGGAACGAGCTGCCAGTGGAGGTAGTTAAGGCAGGGACTATCGCAATGTTAAGAAACATTTAGACAGGTACATGGTTAGGACCGGTTAAGGGGGATATAGGCCAAACGCAGGCAAGTGGGACAAGTGTAGATGGGACATGATGGGACACGGTGTGGGCAAGTCGGGCTGAAGGGCCTGTTTCCACATTTTACCACTCTATGGCTCTCTAACTCTATATCTCTAAACAAAATTAGAATTAGTCTTGAACCATTTTCTTGATTGGTTGGCCTAGAGTGCTGTTGTGCAGAATTTTAGGAATTTGAACAAGTGATGAAAGACTAATCTTTTAACTTGGAGAAGTACTTATAGAGCCATCTATATTTTGTTTGAATTTAATTTAGTTTGAATTTAAACGTAATTTCGTTTGAACTTTAATGTTTGAATGACAATAAATTCTATCTGATCTGATCCCATTCACCTGCTGTTGTCCTTCACCACATGCTGTTGATGTTCAGTTTAGTTTATTGTCATGTGCACTGAAGTACATTGAAAAGCTTTTTGCTGCGTGCTAACCAGTCAGCGGAAAGATTAGACATGATTACAATCAAGCCACCCACAGTGTACAGATACATGATAAAGGGAATAACGTTTAGTGCGTGATCAAGTCTAATTAAAGATAGTCCGAGGTCGAGACCCGAAACGTCACCTACTCCGTCGCTCCATAGATGCTGCCTCACCCGCTTAGTTTCTCCAGCATTTTTGTCTATCTTTGTTTTTTTGCAGCATCTGCAGTTCTTTCTTAAATATAGTCCGAGGGTCCTCAATGGGCAGGTGGTTGGGAGTTGTTGGTTGGCAATGTTTGACCTTTGAATTAAAATAGGGCCATATATTGGCAGTCATTTTTTTTCTCACAAGATACCTGCTCATGAAGTTAAATATTGTAATGCTATTATTGTCCATAAGAAGCATTTACATTTTTATGCTGTTTTTTAAGCCCCCACCAGAGGGCGCTGCTAATACATATGTAGATCTATCAAGTAGCTACTTTAGACTTTAGAAATCTGTGGAATTCTCTGCCACAGAAGGCCAATTTACTGTATGCATTTAAAAAAGAGTTAGATAGAGCTCTAGGGGCTGGCGGAATCAAGGGATATGGGGAGAAGACAGGCACGGGTTCTTGATTGTGGATGATCATGGCGGTGCTGGCTTGAAGGGCCGAATGGCCTCCTCCTGCACCTACTTTCTATGTTTCTATGACTCATCTGAAATATTTGTCCATGTTCTTGTTCCCTGTCACAAATTAAAAAGCCTCATTCTTGTTCTCAAGTCTCTCTGCCGCCTCATACTTCTCGAGTTTTATCTTTCGATCAAGCCTTTGGTATCTGTCGGGATGGTTCTTGCTGTGCGGCTAATGTTGATAGTTTAACTCCTGACACATTGGAATTTCTGTAATGTTTTGTGCCATAGAGTGTCATAGAGTCATGCTGAGTTAAACAGGTCTGACTTGCCCACTGTAAAACCACTTGTCCCATCTACACTAGTTCCACCTACTTGCGATTGGCCCATATCCCTCTAAACCTGGCCTATCCATGTACCTGTCTAAATGTTTATTAAACGCTGTGATAGTATACTACCTCAACTACCTCCTCCAGCAGCTCAGTCCAAAAATAGGTTACCTCTCAGATTCCTATTAAATCTTCCCCCTTCACCTTAAACCTATGTCGTCTGGTTTAACCCTCATCCTCCTGCGTTCCAAGGAATAGAATCCACGCCTGCTTAATTGCTCCCTGTAGCTCAGACCCTCAAGTCCTGGTACAGACAACATCTTCATCGTTTTAAGAAAAAATACAGCATACGAAACAGTCTTCCGCTGGAAATTGACCAAACTACAAATGAAATGAATCACCATGCTTGTGGTTCCACTAATGGCTGCTGTTTGCAATGCCTTCGGGACGCAAGGAATATTAAGGCTTTGAGAAATATTAATTTTACTTTATCAAGAAACTTACTGCTGTACCTTTACGTGCCTTCACAGGTGGGAGGCTAGATGCAATTATTAAAAATTGTTCACTTCCTGTGATAAACTTTGTTCAGTTTAATATTGTCTGAAGCAGGGAGTATTTTCAGGTTTACATTTGAAATTATATTATGAAATTGTAACCTTGTTTCATGAAGATTAATTTTGGTGAAATGTGCATGCAGTTATGTGGGTTAGGGGCGGCATAGTGGCGCAGTGGTAGAGTTGCTGCCTTTCAGCGGCAGAGACGCAGGTTCGATTCTGACTACGGGTGCTGCCTGTATGGGTGGCCGTGTGGGTTTTCTCCGGGTGCCCTGGTTTCCTCCCACACTTCAAAGGCATACGGGTTTGTAAGTTAATTGCCTTCTGTAAAATTGTCTAGTGTGTGTAGGATGTTAGTGTACAGGGTAATCGCTGGTCGGCGCGGACTCGGTGGGCTGCGGGGCCTGTTTTTGCGTCAGCCTATACACAGACCACTTATGGTCGAACCCTCGTCAGGAGATACGAGGGCAGGCACTTGACTTCATGGGCTAGAGGGAGTGTCTTTGTACTAAAGGTTATCTCACCTCGCGACCTAGGTAGTCAACCAGTAGCTGAGCCCGAGAGAAGAACCTTGCTCAGCTACAACAACAATGTTAATATAGTTAGCGCACCGACCTAACGTGTCGAACCTGAATAAACGACTGTTTGAACCGGCCTGACGTCTCACCTTTATTCACCACATTTGGACTCTCCTGAAGCATGCAGCCTCGGGAGACCTGATGTCTGCAGCCGGCTGTGCAGCCCTGCAGTACTACGCTGCCGCCAACCTGCGCCTGCAGTAAGGTATGCCGCTACATCTGGGATGCCGCCACTTCCCCACCAGCTGCTGCTCACCGGAGCTGAGAAGCCGCGGCTGCCGCCGCTCTCCTACTCCGGGCAACGGACCAGGCCACCTTGTGTGACGGCCGCCGAGCTCCTCTCTATGACCTGCCCGGAGCCGACCACCGGAGCGGAGAGGTTATACCAGCCCCCGCTGCACCACCAGCTGCTGCAGGAGCTGCGAGCATTGCAGTCTCCTGCCCACAGCAACACCGACGCACACCCGACATCCCCTGGAGCGGAGAGACTACTTGCCGCTCTCCTGCTCCCGACAACGGACCCGGCCCCGTCCTCGCACAGGGCCTCACCGCTCCAGGCTCTGCACCGGCCTCCCTCACCGGCACCGTAACAGGTCTCACAGCGGCCACGGCTCCACACCCTGCACCACACCTGGCGGACCTACCTGGGGCGACTGCCGAAGACGCCCGTCTTCTCCTCACCGGCATGGACTCCGAAGATCCCTGGGCGCTGGAGACAAAAAGTTACTTCTCATAGTTAAAGTAGTTTTGATAGACATTCAGCTTGGGTAATGATTGTTTTTATTTGTTTTGTTTGGCTCTGCTTACTAGTAAGGATCAAATGCCTGTAATTAACTTTGCTTTCTAGGATAATCCAAAATCCGAATATACTTACAAAAGCTCTCCTTAAAGTAAGGGGAAATGGTAAGCCATGAGTAATATTTCAACACCATTGTGAAGCAATCCTTTCATAGCGTAACTTTATATTTATTGCTTGAATGTAGTGTTTAAATTACTCTTGAATTGTATTTGAGCAACTAGAAACAACATCGCTTGTCAGTTTATTCTCTTTTTCCCTCAGCAGTTATATTGCAACTTTGTCAGTACATATTGATCATTGTGAACTCCACATTTCTTTGATTATTGTTGGTCTCTGCATATCTGTCCCTAGTGTGTGTAGGATAGTGTTAATATGCGGAGATTGCTGGTCGACGCGGACTCGGTGGGCCGAAAGGCCTGTTTCTACGCTCTAAACTAAACCAAAAGCACCATCTATAATCTCTCGAAGAAGGGTCTCGACCCGAAACGTCGCCTATCTCCTTCGCTCCTTAGATGCTGCTGCACCCGCTGAGTTTCTCCAGCTTTTTGTGTAACCCTCGATTCTCCAGCATCTGCAGTTCCTTCTTTAACACATCTATAATCTCTCGCTGCTCTTGATTTGTCCTAAGTAGGGCGGCATGGTGGTGCAGCAATAGAGTTGCTGCCTTACAGTGCCAGAGACCCAGGTTCGACCCTGACTATGGGCGCTGTCGGTACGGAGTTTGTACATCCTCCCCGTGACCTGCGTGGGTTTTGTCCAGATGCTTTGGTTTCCTCCCACACTCCAAAGATAAACAGGCTTGTAGGGTAATTGGCTTGGTAACATTATAAATTGTCCCTAGTGTGTGGAGGATAGTGTTAATGTGCGGAGATTGCTGGTCGACGCGGACTCGGTTGGCCAAAAGGCCTGTTTCTATGCTGTATCTCTAAACTAAACTCAACTAAAAGTACCATCTACATCTCTCGTTCCTCTTTCCCCTGTCAGTCTGAAAAAGGGGAGCGGGGATCAGGAGGAGGAACGGGACTCAGTCTACCCTACAACAGAGATGGAAGGAGTTGTACAGTTTGATAGCCACAGAGGAAAAGGATCCCCTGTGGCGTTTTGTGCTCCATCTTGGTGGAACCAGTCTTGCTGAAGGTGCTCCTCAGGTTGACCAGTGTGTCAGGAGGGGGTGAGCAGTTGAGGAGCATCCTCCCCATTAAGACCATCTCCAGTGAATCCAACTCCACCCCGAGGACAGAGCCAGGCTTTCTGATTAATTTGTTAATCCTGTTGGCGTCCACAGAAGATGGAAATGGCCATCACCGATTGGTAGAACATCTGCAGCATCTTACTGCAGACGTTGAAAGAGGGGAGAGAGAGAGAGAGAGAGAGAGAGAGAGAGTGTGTGTATGTGTATGTGTATATATATATATATACACATATACATACACATATACAGTATACACATACAAACATACATGCATATCTCTCTATATGCGCGCGCAGACACACACATATATATATATATACACACACGTGCAAACACACACTCATATATATATATATATATAACTTTTTTGCTATATAGCAATTAAAAAGTTAAATATATACATATATGTGTGTTTGTGTGTATATATATGTATGTGTGTATATATAGAGAGTTAAGTAATAGGTCGACACGAGTGAGGAGGGTTGCTTAACAGACAAAAGCCTGAGATTTAAAGAGAGTAAGTGTGGGACAAAAGAATTGAAGAGTTGTGAATTGTGAAGCTTGAGGAAGGACTCGAGGGGAGACATAGGTGAACTGGAACAATGTGCCGGCTTAGTAATTGGTTTAAATGTTGCCAGGATACAATTATCTTGGATAAGCTGTATTATTTTCAGTCATTGATTTGTTAAATCCTCTAAATATAGTAGCATGATCAACCCTTTTGTTTCATTGTGCCATAGTTATGGCCAAGGACGATAAGGTTGACATCACCACAGGCGTTTTCCCCTGTTGTGCTTATTTAACCACCAAGTGTGAACTGCAGTAGTTTTGAACTGAATGTTTATTCCCTCCCAATAATTAATGACCTGACTAAAAGTTAAAGCACCCTACTGTGGAAAACTGTACCAGCTGAGCTGGTTATTGATTGCTTGGGATGAGTGCAGGTAGCCTGGCTTTCAGGAAATGTTGCAATTAGCTTCTTTGGAACAAGTTTTAACACGGACCTTAGAGCAGTACTGCACGAGAACAGGCCCTTTGGCCCACAATGTCCACCAGGCATCATTCTGGTAAACCACCCCTGCACCCTTTCCAAAGCCTCCACGTCCATTTGGAGCGGCACAGTGGCGCAGCGGTAAGGTTGCTGCTTTACAGTGACAGAGACCCGGATTCGACCCTGACTACGGGGACTGTCTGTATGAAGTTTGTAGATTTCTCCCTGTCACTGCGTGGGTTTTCTTCAAGTGCTCCAATTTCCTCCCACACTCCAAAAGACAAATACGTTTTTAGGTTAATTGGCTTGGTAAAATTGTAAATTGTGTGTAGGATAATGTTAGTGATCATTGGTCGGCATGGATTAGGTGGGATGAAGGGTCTGTTTGCAAGCTGTATCTCTAAACTAATCTTTAAAAAAAGGTTTGTAGATTAATTGGCTTCGGTAAAATTGTAAATTGTCCCTAGTGTGTTGGATAGTGCTAGTGTAGTGGGACGATCATTGGTCGGCGCCGAACGGCCTTCTGCACTATATCTGTGAAGTCTAAAGTCTAAATCCTTCCTGTAATGGGGGAGACCAGAACTGCAGGCAGGACTCCAATTGAGCTGGCCTCAGGCAATCATATCCTGCAGTTGTAGGCGCCCCCGCTGTCGATTCTGGCGATGCTGGGGAATTGACTCCATTACCCGGCGTTGTAATGGAGATTTCTCCATGGGATTCTCAACATGCATCTGAGATGAAAGATGAGTTGTCATTTTATTTCATGCTTTTAATTATTTAAAAGCTTTTCAGTGCATTTTTTAATAATTTATTGAAACTAATTTTTTATTTTTCTGCATCAAAGGAGTTCTAATGGCTCGGAAAAGCCGCATCAGAAATATTTTAAAACTCTCAGTAAGCTTTAGCAACTTTGATGTGAGGCAGCTGTCTGTCCTCAGCTACTGTCGTGGTAAAGATGGGAAGTTCTGAGCAGCATGCTGGCTGGGTCTTGCCACCTAGTTCCAGGAGTTTCCCGGTATGATTACGACGAACATTCAAGAAAGGATAAGATTTAGAAAGCAGATGAGGAGGAATTTATTTAGTCAGAGGGTGGTGAATCTGTGGAATTATTTGCCAGAGACGGCTGTGGAGGCATTTTTATAGGAGAGATTGACAGATTCTTGATTAGTATGGGTGTTAGGGGTTACGGAGAGAAGGCAGGAGAATGGAGTTGGGAGAGAAAGATAGATCAGCTACAATTGAATGGTGGAATAGATTTGATGGGCCGAATGGCCTCATTCTGTTTTCACGAACTTGCAATTGCCAATGCTCAGAGGTCAGCTTCAAGTCCTAGTTGATGTGTTCACTGAAGCATGCGAGAAGATGGATCTTGTACGTTACTTCAGCAAATGTTCTCCACCTTCCTGCACCACACTACCCTCTAACAAAAGCTTCACACTGAGACTATTGAAGACATAGATCTCCTAGTGAAGAAGAACATCAATGACATTTCAGTGTGTCAGCATAACCTTCAGTTGAAAGAGCAAACGCTTATTAGTAGATCAAGATCTCGGGTCACGGGGGCCTGAGCTACAGGGAGAGGTTGAGCAGGCTAGGACTTTATTTCTTGGAGTGCAGGAGGATGAGGGGTGATCTTATAGAGGTGTACAAAATCATGAGAGGAATGCATTGGGTAAATCCACAGAGTCTTTTCCCAAAAGTAGATAAATCGAGAATTAAGGCATAAGGTGAGGGGGGAATAATTTAATAGGAACCTGAGGGGCAACTATTTTACACAAAGGGTGGTGGGTGTATGGAACGAGCTGCCCGAGGAGGTAGTTGAGTCGGGTACTATCACAAAGTTTAAAAAACATTTGACCAGGTACATGGATAGGACAGGTTTAGAGAGAGATGGACCAAACACAGGCAGGTGGGACTAGTGTAGATGCAAAATGTTGGTTGGGTGTGGGTAAATTGAGCCAAAGGGCCAGTTTCCACGCACTGATCGCAGACCTGGCACAAAATACAGTTTCACACGAATCTGTGAACTGGAAGAACATGTGAATCACTGTTAGCGTTATCCCCTCAACTGACGGCAGTGCTATGGCCTAGTTGCCCTTAGTGGGCTTTGTTGGCCAGGCCACATTATTTGCTGAAGTAGGGAAAACATTGCCTATCCATTCTCTCCACGGATGCTGCCTCATGCGCTGAGTTCCTCCAGCAGTTTTGTTTGCCGCAGAGGGTGATGGTGGAGGGTTGTTCTTCGGACTGGAGGCCTATGGCCAGTGGTGTATCTCAAGGATCGGTGATGGACCAAGCGCAGGCAATTGGGACTAGGGTAGATGGGACATTGTTGGCTGGTATGGGCGAGTTGGGCCAAAGGGCCTATTTCTACACTATTATTTATGGCTATTTATTTATTTATTTGCCTCTATAGTCCACAATTTGAGATTTGTAATAGAAAAAAATCACATGTGGCTAAAGTGCACATTGTCAGGTTTTATTAAAGGCCGTTTTTAAACCACCATTTGCAAAAGTCTGGCTCCCAAACCACCATTTGCAGTAGTGCCTTTTTACTTCAACCCAAACCCCCCAAACAACCATTTGCAGGCAGTGCCTTTTTACTTCAAACCAACCATATTTTCATTTTCAAAGCACATTAAGGGCACTCACAGTTGAGTAGACATGTGTTCAGTGTTATTCAGTGCTCAGAGAGACGTGACCCTCTGGCTTCCTCCATCTTTCAGAGACTGAGTGAGGCACACCACTTCCGGGTTTTATAGTCCCTCTCCCTCCCACCAGCAGGGGCAGCAGAGAGAATGGCAATTAAAAAAAAAACATTAATATCTCTCTGATTTTTAATCGATGGGAAGAATCCTTCGATCCAGGAAGGCGGAGGGGGGCTCTGAGTGAGGTGGCCAAAAATGACGGCCATAGGTGGTGGCGTTCTCTCGGAAATCACAGCACAGCAAGCCAAAAGCGGTCAAGATCAGACTTTTAGTAATATAGAAGATAGACACCGCAAGATGCAAACCACTGGTTAGCCGCAAAAATAGGATCGCCAGGTTACAGTACTTCTTGGCAAACTGTAAAGTATTCCAAAGAGCAACCACAGTTCTGGAAAAATGTCTTGTGGACAGATGAGACGAAGATTAATTTACATCAGAGTGATGGCCTTTATTAAAATCTGACAATGTGCACTTTAACCACCTGTGATTTTTTTTCTATTACAAATCTCAAATTGTGGAGTACAGAGGCAAATAAATAAATGATGGGTCTTTGTCCCAGATATTATGGAGGGTACTGTAGGTCCTTGAAAGTGGCGTCACAGGTTAATAGGGTGGTTAAGAGGCCTTTCGGCACATTGGCCTTCATTCAGTCAGGGTATTGAGTATGATGAAGAATCTGAAGAGTGATGATAAAGGGTCTAGAAACGTCACCTATTCCTCTTCTCCAGAGATGCTACCCGTCCCGCTGAGTTACTCCAGCATTTTGTGTCCATCTTCGGTGTACACCTGCTTCTGCAATTCCTCCTTGCACATATTGAGTATTGACGTTGGGATATTATGTTACAGTTGCACAAGACATTGGTGAGGCCGCATTTAGAGTCTTGTGTTCAGTTTTGATCGCCCGTTATAGGAAAGATGTTGTCAAGTTGTTAATGGAGAGAAGATTTACGAGGATTTCTTCTGCTTTCCAGCTACATAACATCCTTCCTGTCACATCTTTCACACTAACAATCCTTTAATCCCTCTGTCAATTCACTCTTGTTTTATGTGCTTGAAATTAAAATAAGATTTGAACCATAGTCTTCTGGCAGTAACAAGAGCGCAAAAGTTGTTTGAAACAAAATTGAGGTTCAAAAGCTGCTTGTTTTGGATATCTGCATTACGAATGTGAAAGCACATTATTTTATCGCTGTGAGAGAACGCCTGAGATCATTGACATTGTCCTTTTTTTGGCCAAACTAAGTTTATTTGCAACTTTAGACTGTAGAGATACAATGCGGAAACAAGGCCGACGGCTCATTCGACGGCACAGTGGCGCAGTGGTAGGCTTGCTGGCTCACAGCACTTGCAGCACCGCAGACCCAGGTTCGATCCCGACTACGGGTGCTGTTAACGGAGTTTGTACGTTCTCCCCGTGACCATGTGGGTTTCCTCCGAGATCTTTGGTTTCCTCCCACACTGCAAAGACGTACAGGTATGTAGGTAGCTTGGTAAATGGCAAAATTGTCCCTATAGTGTGTAGAATAATAATATACATGGACCGCTGGTCGGCGCGGACTCGGTGGGCCGATGGGCCTGTTTCCGTGCTGTATCTCTAAACAATGATCGACCTGCACACTAGCATTATCCCACACATTAGGGACAATTTTACCAAAGCCGATTAAGCTACAAACCTGTATGTCTTTAGAATGTGGGCGGAAACTGGAGCACCCGGAGAAACCCACCCGGTAACAGGAATGTACAAACTCCGTACAGATGGCACCCGCAGTCAGGATCAAAAACAGGTCTCTGGCGCTGTGAGGCAGCAAATCTACCGCTGCGTCACCGTGCCGCTCTCACTTAAAACATGATGTGGTGGTACCTATTTGGACTTGCTACTTTTAAGAGCTGCCACTTGTCACGCAGCAACTCAACTGCTGTGCTACCAGAGTGATTCAATTTTCATAACTATTCTCACGTACCTTGTTGGGGTTCATAATTCCTTGAGTGAGTTTGAGAGGAGATATTTGAGAGGGTTAGCTGAAAATTCATTTGAACATAAGCATGCCATGTCTTTTAATTGACGTGGTGTTAGGGGAAAAATATTTTTTGATGGCACAAAGTAGCATTGTATATGTGACAAGTTTGTAGCTGAATTTAACATTTTGTAGGCCGTAAATAGTTGATGCCTTTTGATGTTGATGGTGGTCACGTTGGCGCAGCGGTAAAATTGCTGCCTTACAGCGAATGCAGCGCCGGAGACCCGGGTTCGATCCCGACTGTACGGAGTTTGTACGTTCTCCCCGTGATCTGCGTGGGTTTTATCTGAGATCTTCGGTTTCCTCCCATACTCCAAACACATACAGGGTTGTAGGTTAATTGACTTGGTATGTAAAAATTGTCCATGGTGGGTGTACGATAGTGTTACGGTGCGGGGATCGCTGGTCAGCACGGACCCGGTGGGCCGAAGGGCCTGTTTCCGCACTATCTCTCGAAAACTAGTGAAAACAGTTGAAGGTTTACACCGAGGATAGACACAAAATGCTGGAGTAACTCAGCGGAATAGGCAGAATCTTTGGAGAGGAATGGGTGATTAAGAAGGGTCTCGACACGAAAGATCACACATTCCTTCTCTCCAGAGATGCTGCCTATTCTGCTGAGTTACTCTAGCATTTTGTGTCTAAAACAGTTGAAGGTTCCTGTTCACGAATGTGACTGAGTGTTGATCTTTTCAGTTAATTTGTGGTTATTGAGAGTCTTTGCATGTGCATTTCAGACACTAAGATTTGTTTCCCTCTGCCACAAGAACCTTTTTGAAGTGAAGAATGAGTGTACTACTTGGTCGTCATCATATCTACCTTGAAGCTATGCATCATTAAACAGCTTCATATGATTTATAGATTCACAAACTGCATCAAGTAAAACAAAATGTTCTGTTGTAGAACTTTATGGTTTTTCCGATACAGCTCCACCACCGATTTTCCAGCACCCCTGGTCCCAGAGACTTGCTGGATTATCCGTTTTGCCGGACCAACAGAGGTCACGGCCTCCGAGAGGAGTCCAACGGTACCGGAATGTTCCGCCTGGGCCACATAGGGGCCGAGATACCAGCCCGCAAAGTCGGCCTCGGGAGTCGGCTATGGGAACGGATCTGCTGGGCCGGAGTACCAGAGCCCTGGCCGCAGGGGGCAAATTCGATCACCTGCGGAAGTCCGGTTGAGATTGGCCACCTCACCCGGTCTAGGAGCCACATTTTCGGGGGGACCTCCGGAGGGGGATTTCAAGTGGGCTCTCATTATTTTGTCTGGATTAAAGGAGGTGCCGCACCACCATTTACCAGAAAATCGGTGTTAGACCTGTAGCAACCTGACTTGGAATCAGATAAATATCTCATTAAACTAGCACCTTTTTTGCAGGTGGTACATGTATGTGTAAAATAAAACAACACTTTTGCATATAGCATTTATTTGATGTGTAGAGAGCTGCAATCATATTTTAACAGGAGAAACAGGCAGGTTTGTAGGTTAATTAGCTTCATTAAACTGACATAGAAACATAGAAACATAGAAATTAGGTGCAGGAGTAGGCCATTCGGCCCTTCGAGCCTGCACCGCCATTCAATATGATCATGGCTGATCATCCAACTCAGTATCCCGTACCTGCCTTCTCTCCATACCCTCTGATCCCCTTAGCCACAAGGGCCACATCTAACTCCCTCTTAAATATAGCCAATGAACTGGCCTCAACTACCCTCTGTGGCAGAGAGTTCCAGAGACCCACCACTCTCTGTGTGAAAAAATTCCTTCTCATCTCGCTCCTAAAGGATTTCCCCCTTATCCTTAAGGTGTGACCCCTTGTCCTGGACCTCCCCAACATCGGGAACAATCTTCCTGCATCTAGCCTGTCCAACCCCTTAAGAATCTTGTAAGTTTCTATAAGATCCCCTCTCAATCTCCTAAATTCTAGAGAGTATAAACCGAGTCTATGCAGTCTTTCTTCATAAGACAGTCCTGACATCCCAGGAATCAGTCTGGTGAACCTTCGCTGCACTCCCTCTATGGCAATAATGTCCTTCCTCAGAT
Source organism: Raja brachyura (assembly GCA_963514005.1). Next base: position 148,353,507 of record OY740782.1, on the reverse strand, counting down.
TTGGAGACCAGAACTGTACGTAATACTCCAGGTGTGGCCTCACCAAAACCCTATACAACTGAAGTAGAACCTCCCTGCTCCTATACTCAAATCCTTTTGCTATGAAAGCTAACGTACCATTGGCTTTCTTCACTGCCTGCTGTACCTGCATGCCTACTTTCAATGACCGGTGTACCACGACACCCAGTGTATAGGGTAGAACCAGTGTACACGGTGATTTTTGGATGGTGCGGACCGAAGGGCCTGTTTCCACGACGTATTTCTAAACTAAACTAAACCAAGGATCCCCAGATCAAAATGTATTAAAAAAGAACTGCAGATGCTGGTTTATCCCAAAGAGAGACACAAAATGCTGGGGTAACTTGGTGAGTCAGGCAACACCCCTGGAGAAAAATGGATAGGTGACGTTTTGGGTCCTGGACCCTTGAGTCTGAAGAAGCATCCGAAATGTCACCTATCCATGTTCTCCAGCGAAGCTGCCTGACCTGCTGAGTTACTCTATCACTACGTGTCCATGATTGCAATAGGAAATAGTTACAGGAATTTATAAAGCAAGATAACTCCTTAAAACAAAGATAAATATCTAGAAATTGATACCCGTTAATTAGTTTGGGACATTTTTGGTAATTGTAATATTCAGCTCTTCAATGTGCAAATATAGCACTATGGTCTGGGACATTTATGTGACTCATCAGTGGGGGTGTAGCTTAATTTCTAGTCTCACAGAGACTGTTTATGCTGCGTGTCCTTACACTTAACTGTCCTGTCCCACTAGGCGATTTTTTTTCAGCGACTGCCGGCTTCATTGACTGACATATCAGGTCACCGAAAAATTTGCGGCGGTGTCGCAGCATGATGACGTATTGTCCGAAGAAGGGTCTCGACCTGAAACGTCACCTATTCCTACACTCCATAGATGCTGCCTCACCCGCTGAGTTTCTCCAGCAATAGACAATAGGTGCAGGTGTAGACCATTCGGCCTTGCGAGCCAGCACCACCATTCATTGTGATCATGGCTGATCATTCCCAATCAGTACCCCATTCCTTCCTTCTCCCCATATCCCCTGACTCCACTTTTTTGTCTACCTTCAATTTTTCCAGCATCTGCAGTTCTTTCTTAAACGTATTGACGCGCAGTGTTTTTTCAAGTGTCGCAACATTTTTTTGTCGCCGCTGGATTTTGAAATGTTCAAAATCTTTTGGTGAAACTGAAAATCGCCAAGTGAGACAGGCCCTTTAGGGAGCACTCACCAGCCTGACTATGAAGTTTGTACATTGTCTCTGTGACCGCGTGGGTTTTTTCCGAGTGCTCTGGTTTCCTCCCACACTCCAAAGACGTTGTTAATCGGCTTCAGTAAAATTGTAAATTGTCCCTAGTATGTAAGATAGTGCTAGTGTATGGGGTGATCACTGGTCGGCGTGGACTTGGTGGGCCGAATGGCCTGTTTCCGCACTGTATCTCTTTAATAAATGTAAAGAATAGAAGCTGCACGAGTGTATGGACTCTGAAGTCTCATTATGGTGCCAGCTCTTGGTTTGCACTGAAAATGTACAAAAAATGCTGGAGTAACTCAAAGGGTCAGGCAACATCACTGGAGAAAAGGAAGAGGAGATGTTGTGGGTCGAGACCCTTCTTCAGATTCAGCATCTGCGATTCCTTTCTGCAGCTCTTGGTTTGCACATCCAAGTTTGTATCAGTTAAAAAAAAAAAGAGGACTTGGTTTCAAATTGGCCATTGTAGGATGTAAATGTTTCGTGTGACAGTGAGCGTAGAGATGATCTATTTGTGGATAAAGACAACTTGACACATATAGCTTCAGACAATGGCACCTCTGCTCACAGCTGTGGCACTACTCTCGAGTTCCAGTTCAGACTTTCACTTTTAGTTTAGTTTCGAGGAAAGGGTGGAAACAGGCCCTTCAGCCACTGTGGGGGGTGGGGGGGGGGGGGAGGGGGGAGAGAACAATGGAGGACTAGACGTGGGGGGAGAACAATGGACAATGAGGGGGGAACAAAGGGCAATGGGGACCCACCTTGCGGAAACTGTTGGTGGGGGTGGGGGGGGGGGGATAAAATGGGGATCCGACGTACTTTGTCAGTGCTGTAGGTGGCTGCTATTTGTATACACTGTGTATGCAAGCAAAGAATCTCACTGTGCCATGTGACAATAAGGTATTCCTATTCCTTCCAAGTCTGCGACGACCAGCGATCCCTGCACACTAACACTATCCTACCCATACTAGTGACAATTTACAATTTTACCAAGCCAATTAACCTACAAACCTGTGCGTCTTTGGAGTGTGGGAGGAAACTGGAAATTCCGAAGAAAACCCACGCAGGTCACGGAGAAAATGTATAAACTCCGTTCAGACAGCACGCATCGTCAGGATCGAACCCAGGTCTCTGGCGCTGTAAGGCAGCAACTCTACCGCTGCTCCATTGACTTGGCCTTCACAGTCTTCTGTGACGATGAATTCCACAAATAGAATAGAATGCCTTTTATTGTTATTCAAACAGACAAGGTTTGAACAAAATTTCATTCCTACAGTCTTGACATTACAAAAAAGCCCAAGACCCACACTTAACACAATTTACACAAACATCCATCACAGTGAATCTCCAACACCTCCTCACTGTGATGGAAGGCAAAGTCTTATCTCTTCCCTTTGTTCTTCTCCCGCGGTCCAGCAGTCCAACTGCAGCATCGAGGCGACTGGGGCTCACAATGTTAGGGCCCGCTCTGAGTCCTTTAAACCCCGTGATTCACCGGGGCATGTTGCCGTTGTGGGTGCTTCGAAAAGCTGTCTCCCACCAGGGGCCTGCGAACTCCCGATGTTCCTGTCCACCGGGCCTGCGGCTGGAGCCTCCGAAACTCCGAAGCCGGGTCGCAGCCCCGCGCCACCACAGCTCCCCCTGCTCCGAAAACGGCGATTCCGCAGGCTCCGTGACTGGAGCCCTCAGGTTGGTTCCAGTTGGAGGCCGCTGCCGGCTCCACGATGTTAGGCCAAAGGACACCGGAGACCTGACACGGAAAAGTTGGGTCCCCGTACAGGGAAGAGATTAAACGGTTTCCCCCACCCACCCCCACCTCCCATATATACACAGCTAAAAAATAATAAAAACTAGAATCAACATACATTTAACGGGACAAAAATTAAAAAAAAAGACTGACTGCAGTTGAGCTGCTGCTGTTAGGCGCCACCACACTCCAGACTCACCACCCTCTAAAGAAATTCTTCTTCATCTCCATTCTATAGGTACATCCTTTTATTCTGATGCTATCTCTTCCAAGCCCCCACCACTCTGTGAAAAAACAAACTTGCTCTACGCATCTCCATTAAACTTTCCCCCTCTCACATTATAGCCATGCCCTCTGGTGTTGGACATTTCCACCCTGGGGAAAAATAAAGTTCTGAATGTCAATCCTATCTATGCCTCGCATGATTTTATATACTTGCATCTCCTCAACCTCCAAACCTTCAGAGTAAACAATCCAAGTCTGTCCAACCTCTCCCTGTAGCTGAAACCCTGTAATCCAGGCAGCATTCTGGTAACCCTCCTCTGACCCTCTCCAAACGCTCCACATCAGACATTGATGCTGCTTGACACTCTTGTGTCATGGATATTACTGGCCATTTACCATGTATATTGCCCAGAGTTTGCTGTGTGAAGGTGTACACTGCTATATCTTCTGTGGATAGGCCATTCATCACTGAACCTCTCCATTTCTAAATGTTAAGGAAGGAATGTTTCTGATAAAACAACTGAAGGAGGTCAGGTGTCGGGCACGGCACTGAGTAACTAGTACCTGGGGTTTAGATAATGAACTGCTTTAGGTAGGATATCAGATTTCAAGTTTCTCTACTGATGCTGAATCTGCTTACTCACTTGGCATTTTGGTTTAAGATAGAGACAAAGTGTTTGGAGTAACTCATAAGGCCGGGGTGGGACGGCATAGTGGCGCAGCAGTAGAGTTGCTGCCTTACGGCACCAGAGACCCAGGATGGATCCTGATTACGGGTGCTGTCTATATGGAGTTTGCACGTTCTCTCTGAGTTTTCTCCAGGTGCTCCGGTTTCCTCCCACACTCCAAAGACGTACAAGTTTGTAGGTTAATTGGCTTCTGTTAAGTTGTAGAGTTGTCTCTAGTGTGTGTAGATTAATGTACAGGGCGATCACTAATCGCTGCAGATCTTCTTCCCCTTTGTTCTCTCGCGGTTGGGGCAGTCAAACCATCCGCAGTCGGGGCGATCAAAGCCCCCGTCGGGGTGATCGAAACTCCCACGTCGGGGCGGTTGAAACTCTCATCAAGCTTCCAAGTCGACCTCTTCATACCAGAAGCCGCAGGCTTCACGATGTTCAAGTACACAGGCCCCGCAGTTGGAGCTTCGATCCCCGGCAAAGGGATAGTAAGCTCCGCAATGTTAAAGTCCCGCAGCTTGGAGTGCCGGGTCAGTCTCCAGGAAAGGCCGCAAACTCCATGATATTAGGCTGCAGTGTGGACGGAGATTCGATACGGAAACAAATCGCATCTCCGTCGAGGTAAGAGATTGAAAAAAAGTTTCCCCCAACCTCAACCCCCACATAAAACAAACCGAGGAACACTAAAACATAATTTTTAACACATACTAAAAATAACAAAGAGAAGAAAGAACAGACAAGACTGTTGACCAGGCAGCCACTGCTGGTGGCGCCACCTGGTGTTCCAGGTGAGCCTGTTCATGGTGACTACAGAGTCACCTTTCACAATGATGTGGAGGAGATATCGTGAGATATGATTCTGTTGTTCACTGCGCATGATCAGCAATATTCTCTGCATTTCCTCTACACACCAGCTCCCTCTTGGTTCTCAGTTTCCCCCCCCCCCCCCACGCCGGGTCCACCTTTGTTCTCGGCAGCCCCTCTACGCCGGGTTCCCCTTTGTTCTCGCCGGGCCCCCGCTGGGTTCTTGGCAGCCCGCCAATCCTTTGGTTCTGTGGCGCATCCCAGGAGATCTGGTTGCATTTTTATTCACTTGAGTTTCCTTGGCCATCATTTGCCATTGCTTCCTTCTGCACAGACCCAGCAAACTTGGGTAGCATTCAACCATCAAACATAGGTGGTACCCACTGTGGTGGCATCTGGGAGATCCTTCGACAACATATAATTCACCAATACTACACCTACAAAGCAGATTCCTCATTTTCATTTTTTTTTAAAGTCACAGAGTGCTGGAGTAACTCAGCGGGTCAGGCAACATCTCTGGAGAACATGGATAGTGATGTTTTTGAGTCGGGACTGCTCTACAGATGAATGAGTGCAGGACATTCGAACATTTAATTGCTAATCAGTCTGGATGAGTGACGTATCGGGTCAGAACCCTTTTTCAGTCAGAACTATTCAGACAATTCATAACTGATATGGTTATCTTGCTGTGCGTATTAGTGCTGTAATGTTAGGTGATATTTTCACTTTAAAGAATCAGCAGACTGCTTCACATTTGATGGAACAAAATTAAAGTAACATCATACAATCAATGCCTTTATTGCAACCCACCCGTTCTCTTGTCTGCTAGCTATTTGTAGATATAAACATTGTGATTATAATTTCAACACTGTTTATATTTCTGATTGATGGCAAGGAAAAATGGTAATTTGATAATCTAAAGCTGTAGTGGCCTTGGTATTTCTGGCACATTCATTTTAACTGTTTAACACCTCAGTCGCTTGGCCCTGTTGCAGAACTGGTTTGGGTGCTGCACAGTGGCGCAGCGGTAGAGTTGCTGCCTCACAGCGCGAGATACCCGGGTTCAATCCTGACAACGGGTGCTGTCTGTACGCAGTTTCTCCCCGTGACCGCGTGGGTTTTCCATGGGCACTCCGGTTTCCTCCTAAACTCCAAAGACGTGCAGGTTTGAAGGTTAATTGGCTTTGGTAATTATAAATTGTCCCTAGTGCATAGGATAGGGCTAGTGTACGGGGGTCGCTGCTTGGTGTGGACTTGGTGGGTTGAAGGGCTTGTTCCTACGCAGTATCTCTAAACTAAACTGAGCTAGAAGCCTGCTGACTGAAGAATTGAAGCAAACGCACTTATTTATTTTCTTTTCAGAAAACTGTCTGAGTATATTCAAAACATTTTCTTTTAATTTTTGGGTGTTAAGGGAGAATGTGGGATAAGTTTAGTTTAGAGATACAGCGAGGAAACCAGCCCTTCGGCCCACCGGGTCCACGCCGACCAGCGATCCTCACATTATCCTACACACACTAGGGACAATTTTTACAATTACTAAGCCAATTAACCTACAAACCTATACATAGAATAAATAGAAAATAGGTGCAGGAGGCCATCCAGCCCTTCGAGCCAGCACCGTCATTAATTGTGATCATGGCTGATCGTCCCCAATCAATAACCCGTGCCTGCCTTCGCCCCATATCCTTTGATTCCATTAGCCTCTAGAGCTCTATCTAACTCTCTCTTAAATCCATCAGTGATTTTGCCACCACTCTCCTCTGTGGCAGGGAATTCCACAAATTCACAACTCTCTGGGTGAAAAAGTTTTTTTTCACCTCAGTCTTAAATGGCCTCCCCTTTATTCTAAGACTATGGCCCCTGGTTCTGGACTCGCCCAACATTGGGAACATTGTTGGGCGAGTCCAGAACCAGGGGCCGCAGTCTTTGTACGTATTTGGACAGACACGTCTATGACCAAGTTTTCCATGACCATGCGATTGACCAAGAAAGTAGTCTTAAGAGTGTCAAGCGTGTTTTATTGTTGTATGTCCCGAAAGGGACCAATTAAATTCTTCCTTGTAGCAGCAACGCAACAGGTTTGTAAACATAGCATTCAATATATAACACAACTGCGAAGCACCTTTATGGCTAGCTGCAGACTGCGAAATGATGCCAAAACAAGGTGATTATTGCAAATAATAACCCTAGTAACCCTTGCTTTCCCTCATTCTCTCTCCAACCCTTCCCCTTCCCAGTTCTCCGACCAATCTTACTGTCTCTGACTACCTCATCTACTGTATCCGCTGTTCCAGATGTGGACTGCTATATATCGGCAAGACCAAGCGCTGGCTCGGCAATCGTTTCGCTGAACACCTCCGCTCAGTCCACCTAAACCCTACCTGATCTCCCGGTTGCTAAACACTTTAACCTCCCCTCCCATTCCCACACAAACCTTTCTATCCTGTGCCTCCTCCATTGTCAGAGTGAGGCCCAACGCAAATTGGAGGAACAGCATCTCATATTTCACTTGGGCAGCTGACACCCCAGCGGTATTAATATTGACTTCTCTAACTTCAAGTAACTCTTGTTTTCCATCTCTCCCTCTCCATCCTTCCTCCTTCCCAGTTCTCCGACCAGTCTTACTGTCTCCGGCTAGCGCAAGATTAAGCTGAGATCAGTCTTCTCTGTCCTACATTCAGCATGGGAACAGTAAATTGTGTTATGTAGTTATGGATATTTACCAACATTATTACAACTACATTGATCATACCTATCATTTTTCACTATTAGTTATGACTTAAATTCGATCACTTTGAGGATACAAGAGACATGAGTCATATCTTTTACCAAGCATGAAATAATCTGTTCATAAATTCTGCCTGCATTTGATTTTCCACATTTATGACAACAACAATTTGGATTAATGAAACTACTATCACACCATAACCTAATACCAAATAGTTGAAGTGGATTCCTGTTAATCATAGTGAGTTGTACATCAGTATTTGAGAGAAAAGTGACGCCATCTTGGAACACTAGCGTGGAGAGTAACATTGTCAATGAAGAAATGAGGATGGACTAGTACTTGAAGGAAGCAGGCTGGTCGGAAGTATTCAAGGTATCTGAGGGAAATGATGAGCTTACGATGCATATTGGATGATAACCTAAAATCACAATTGAAGTAAGAAGTTGCAGAGGGACCACAGTAAGCGTTTTATCAGGACGCATCACAGCTTTGTTTGGGAACAGTTACATCCAAGACCACAAGAAATTGCAGAGAATTGTGGAGCCCAGGCCATCACACAGAAACATAGAAACATAGAAAATAGGTGCAGGAGGAGGCCATTCGGCCCTTCGAGTCAGCACCGCCATTCATAGTGATCATGGCTCATCGTCTGCTATCAATAACCCGTGCCTGCCTTCTCCCCAGTACCTGCCTTCTCCCCAGTGTCGCCAAAAGACCAAAATCTTTTGGCGACACAGATATGACGCTGGCAATATCGCCAAGTGGGACAGGCCAGCACTTTGTGTCTATCTTTGGTGTAAACCAGCATCTGCAGTTCCTTGTTTCTACATCAGTATAACAATAGTGCACTAGAAGAAGGTGAAAGAAAGATGAGTAAAAGTGGAACAAAATATTCCACATATCTTATCAAAAGATGCAATTAATACTGCAACGACTGTTATACTTTTCATTTGGATGCTTGAACTGGACATAAAGCCAGACGTTTTTTTTTAAAGATTAAAGTTAGATGGCACAGTCTTGTGTCCAGCATTGGGGAATCAAGAACCAGAGAACATTATTTGTAGGTTTAGAAACATAGAAAATAGGTGCAGGAGGAGGCTATTTGGCCCTTCGAGCCAGCACTGCCATTCATTGTGATCATGGCTGATCGTCCCCTATCAATAACCTGTGCCTGCCTTCTCCCTATATCCCTCGAGTCCACTAGCCCTTAGAGTATCTAACTCTCTCTTAAATCCATCCAGTGATTTGGCCTCCACTGCCCTCTGCGGCAGGGAATTCCATAAATTCACAACTCTCTGGGTGAAATGTTTTTTCTCACCTCAGTCTTAAATGACCTCCCCTTTATTCTAAGACTGTGGCCTCTGGTTCTGGACTCGCCCAACACTGGGAACATTTTTTCCTGCATGAGATCCCCCTCATCCTTCTAAACTCCAGTGGTTTGAGGGGAAAGATTTAATAGGAACCAGAGGGGCAACTCTCGAACACAAAGGGTGTATGGAACGGGCTGCCAAAAGAGGTTGTTGAGGAAAGAACTGTAACAACATTTAAGGGACATTTGGACAGATACATGAATAGGACAGGTTTAGAGGTGATTTGGGCCAAATGCAGGCAGGTGGGACTAGTGTAGATGGGGCTTCTTGGTCAGCACGGGCAAGTTACCAGCGTACTACTCCTGTGATAAAGAGTTGAAATTAAATTAGTGCACGGAAAATGCAGTTTGTGATGTAAAGTGACTATAATACACACTGCAGTAAGTTTCATTAATCATTGGCAATTATAGTTTTGTTTAGTTTAGAGATATAACTCGAAAACAAGCCCTTCGGCCCAACGAGTACGCACCAACCACCAACGAGCCATCCCCGTACATTAACACTACCCTACGCACACTATGGACAATTTATTTTACATTTACACCAAGCCAATTAACCTACAAACCTGTACGTCTTTGGAGTGTGGGTGGAAACCTAAGATCTTGGAGAAAAGCCACGCAGGTCACGGGGAGAAAGTACAAACACCGTAAGGACAAGCACCCGTGGCCAGGATTGAACCCGGTTCTCTGGCGCTGTAAGGCAGTATTTCTACCGCTACTCCACCATGCCTATACTCATGAACAGTTCATTATTAAGTTATGTTTAAAGTGAGAGCCTTGTTTTTCCATCTCTTGCAGCTCAGTTGGAAAAAGACTTTGAAGAACTGGAGGGACACTTGCTGTATTTGGAAGATATCTGTGAACAATGTGACATTGAGCATTATATGCAGCTACAAACTGTGCAGCTGGAGAACTACAAGAAACAAAAGAGGTAAGGATTTATAACAATTTATCTCCTCTCCTGGTACAGTGCCCTCCATAATGTTTGGGACAAAGACCCATCATTTATTTATTTGCCTCTGTACTCCACAATTTGAGATTTGTAATAGAAACAAATCACATGCGGTTAAAGTGCACATTGTCAGATTTTAATAAAGGCCATTTTCATACATTTTTATTTCACTATGTAGAAATTACAGCTGTGTTTATACATAGTTCCCCCCCCCCCCCCCCCAAAAGAAGATAAGACTGAGAAGTGTTGAAACTTTGTTAGCGCCAGAAACGTGGCGACACTTTGTGTACTGCCTAGGTGAGGTCTGCTGCATTGATTTTACCCGGATTGTATACAAAAACAAAGCATTTGAGTGTACCTAGGTACATGTAACAATAAAGTATCATTGAAACAAGATGCCAGAGGAGGTAGTTGAGGCAGGGACTATCGCAACGTTTATGAAACAGACAGGTACATGGGTAGGACAGGATTTTTTACACAGGGGTGGCAGGCATATGGGACGAGCTTCCAGAGGAGGTAGTTGAGGCAGGGGCCATCAATTAGACAAGTACATGGATAGGACAGGTTTAGAGGGACATGGGCCAAACGCAGGCAGGTGGGACTCGTGTAGATGGGGCATGTTGGCCGGTGTGGGCAAGTTTGGCCAAAGGGTCTGTTTCCACGCTGTATCATTCTATGACTCTGACTCTATAAACATTTAACAAGGGAACTATGTTAACAATGCAATGGTGTGACTGCCAGATGGTTGAAGCGTACCTGGTTATAGCGGACAATCGGTAATAAGGGACACAATTCCCCCCCCCCCCCCCCCACCCTCATGGTTCATTATAATGGGTGTTATCTGTATCATGATTTTCACTAATTAACTTCTACACTATTGTAATTCTAAATGACATGGATTAACAGTTGTTTTTTTTCCTTGATAGGAAAAACATTGAAGATATGAAAGGTAGGCTCTATTTATATTTTACAATCTTGCTTTTGAAGCTTCTCATGATGCTAGAAAACCTATTGCCATGGATCCTTAGCACATCAAAGTAAATATCATCTCTGTGTCAGAAGGTGCCTAATGAAGTCAAACTACTATTGAACAGAAGAGCACTCACATTTTCCCACATCGTAGCCTATCTACTATCTTCCTCATTCTCTCGTCTGGTTGTTTTTAGAAATTATGATCTTGTAGATCATTTGCTTTCTTAGCTATTGTAAATGGATCTAAGTCACGTATGTAAATGTAAACAGCTGAGTGCTCATTGCCAATTCCACGCTAGTAACAATTTATAATCCTGTAAAAAATGTTCTTGTAGGCAATTTTGTTACCTAGCAATGTAATGTATCTATGTCATGTAGGTAAAGTGTAAACAGCTGCTGTGGTATAGTACTATATTTGTCACTTGTACCGAGGTTTAGTGAAATTCATTTTTGTATACAGTTCAATTATCACTATACATAAGCAGCTACATACTTCTTAGATAAGCATCTCAGATACAGTCCAAGTGTGGTTTAGTTTAGTTTTTCAGTTTAGTTTAGAGATCCAGTGCGGAATCAGGCCCACCGAGTCCGCAACAACCAGCGATCCCCGCACATTAACACAAGCCTACATACACTAGGAACAAATTACATTTATATCAAATATACAAACCCAAGCCAATTAACCTACAAATCTGTATGTCTTTGGGTGTGGGAGGAAACCGAAGATCTCGGAGAAAAACCCACACGGTCACGGGGAGAATGTACAAACTCCATACAGACAGCACTTATTGTTGGGATTGAATCTGAGTCTCTGGCACTGCAAGCGCTGTAAAGCAGCAACTCTACCAGTGCGCCAACTGAGACAATATACAGAGTCACCAGTTTGGCGCCATTTCCCAGTCCCAATATTTGTAAGTGCAGGATTCTTGGCCTGACCATGAAGGCCCGTTGTCATGGCGACGTTGCAGGGTGGGTCTGTCCAAGCATAGCCGTGGTGTCCTCCGCCACTGCTCCATTGCTGTAGGTCGCGTCCGGTCCACAAGCTCGGCCTCTGGGAGCGGCTCCCAGTCCAGCCAAACCCCAGGCTGCTGCAGAGCCTCCAGCGGTCCACTCCCCCATCTAAGCCGTGCACTCCCTCCCGCAGCCGGACTGCTCACCGGCCCTCTCGGGCTGAAAGTTCATTGCTAATTTCTGCAATACCACGCTAATAAGTTTATAATCCTGAAGAAAATGTTCTTGTTGGTCACTTTCTTACCTAATAATGCAATGTATCTAAGTCATGTATGTAAAGTGAATAGCTGAAGATTCATTGCCGACTCCTATGGTACCACAAGTAACAATTTATAACCCTGAAAAAAATGTTTGGTCTTATTTAATTTTAGTTTTAGAGATGTGGCGCGGAAACAGGCCCTTCGGCCCACCACTCACTAACGCTTTCCTACTCGCACACTAGGAACAATTTGCAATTATACCAAGCCAATTAATCTACAAATCTGTATGTCTTTGGAGTGTGGTAGGAAACCGCAGGTACCCAGAGAAAACCCACGTGGTCACAGAGAGAATGTACAACCTCCATACAGACAGGGTAGTCTGGATCAAACCCGGGTCTCTAGTGTGTTAAAGAAAACCTTGATACACAACACAAATAATGGAAAAGACAATTAAGACTTTATTCAAGAGCGCCAAATACAGTGATCACTGGGAGCAATGTAGGAGATTGCTCAACGAAGATAGATTAATCTGCTCCTTATATACAGACTTTCCTTTTCATATTCTGTTTATCATAGCAAGCACTTTAGGAATTTTCCTTTTTCCCCAAATGGATTTAAAACACTCACAGACCATTCACCCCCGGAAAACACAGACAGTAAACACAGCCAAATGTCACCCCATTACAGATGAGAAAAATGTCCTTACTTTATTGTTTGCTGATTGTGGTTTGTCCTTTGACAATAGAGAACAGAATCTGACTAGAGTAAACTGCAGTGAGTGTCAGCGACGCATGCTCAGTTTCAACCTTCTTTAAAACAGAATGATTATAAAACATCAAGAGGACTTTAAACATTTAAATCGCTCTACATATCCCTATCTGTCTTCTTGAAGCTTTGCAATTTATCTTTGTTGGGTGCTGTGAGGCAGCAACTATAACGCTGCACTACCACACTCTCACTGACAAATTAACAAAATGAAAGAGGGACCCAGCGAGGGGGGGGGCGCCGAGAACTCGGTGGGCGGAGGGGGAGGGGGGGAGGAAAATGCACACACACACACGAGAACGAAGACGGACCAACATGACTCTAACGAGTACTTTTGTAATACTGGAAACATGTCGACTCTTTTGTGGACTGCATGCAAAAACAGAGAATTTCACTGCACCTATGTACCATTGAATCATCACTGAAAATCAGCAAATTAACAATGAACAAAAGATGAAGAACGGTTAATGGGAGGGTGGATTGTAATGCGGACTAGCAGCACTATGATATCTTTGTGCATTACGGGAACATCTGATTCTGCAGCTTGCTTCCCTGCTTCCAATCACCGTGACGTACGGTCCTGGAGTTGAAGGTTCTGACAGCGCTGAGACACGGTGGAGACGTGCCCAGAAATTGGATCCATTTGTGTCTCTTCTAACATGTGCATCGTGCATTGAAAACAAAACATTCCACAGTTAAAAAAAAAAGTTGGTGCTCATTTCGTGCATGCTTCTCGCCGAGTGGGTTTTTAGTTTGGAGATACAGCACAGAAACAAGCCCTTCGGCCCACCGAGTCCACGCTAACCAACAATCCCGCACACTAGCACTATCCTACATACGCTAGGGGCAATTTACAATTTTACCAAAGCTGATTAACCTACCAACCTGTCCATTTTTAGAGTGTGGGAGGAAACCGGAGCACCCGGAGAAAACCCACGCAGGTCACCGGGAGAGTGTACAAACTTCGTACCAACAAGCACCGGTGGTCAGGATTGAACCCGGGTCTCTGACGTTGTAAGGCAGCAACTCTACTGCTGTGCCACCGTGCCGCTCCGGTTATTAAATAGGATCCTTACGCGGTTTCCCCCTAATGCGGGTTTCTTTTGCCGAGAGTAGTTCCACTCCGTGATGCTGCCATCAATACGTCAAGCTCATGTTAATTATTTATTGACAAATATTGTCTCAAAAGTTTGATCTTGGACCTCTGCAGTTTAATTAAAATGTATGTAGCTTGATGAAAGTAATGAATCATGAGAGATTTAAAGGCACGTCACTGAGATATTTTGTTTCATCTCCTCCTTAAAAATACCCATTGACTTGCCATCCACAGCTGTTGGTGGCAATGAGTTCCACAGATTCACCACCCTCTGACTAACAAAATTTCTCCATTTGTTTAGTTTAGCGATACAGCGCGGAAACAGACCCTTTGGCCCAGTGAGTCCGCGCCGATCAACGATCACCCCTTACACTAGCACTATCCTACACACTATTGACAATTTACAATTATACTAAAGCCAATTAACTTACAAACCTGTACGTCTTTGGAGTGCGGGAGGAAACCGGGGTGCCAGAAAAAGATCACGGGGAGAACGTACAAACTCCTCACAAACAGCACCTGTGATCAGGATCGAACCCGGGTCTCTGGCACTGCAAGGCAGCAACTCTAACGCCGTGCCACTGTGTCGCCCCATATTATTATGATATTATAAAATAATCATATATAAAACATATGATAATAAATAAAATAGGATTATATTTTATAAATTATTTGCTGTTTGTCCTGTATTTAAAAGACGTCCGCTGGCCGGGGTACTGTGTACAGTTGTGCTTCCCTGCTCTGATCCCGGCTCATTCCGAGTCTGATCACAGCAGTTTAAAGCGGGCCATTGTGTTGTTAAAGTCCACCCCCCCCCCCCCCCCCCCCATCTCATTACACACTCCCTCCAATTTCCCATTCTCCTGCTCAAATCCATACCCCCCTCCACTATGTGTAGGAAAGAACTGCAGATGCTGGTTTAAATCCCGGTGAGTTACTCCAGCATTTTGTGTCGACCCCCCTCCACTATTCTCTGTGGCGGTCCAAAGCTGTTAAGGAACAAATCTCTTTAACAACACTGACCCATTTCTAATGCCGTCACTGAGGCGAACTAAGTATGTCGAGGGGAAACTCTCTGTGTGGTTTTATCATTCCCTTAACAGCTTGTTTGGATTCATGTATAGTCTTTTGACTGGACAGCACCAGTCAAAATACTGTACATCAATCCAATCTTCGGTGGCACAGTGGTAAAGCTACTGCTTTACAGCGCCAGAGACCCAGATTTGATCCTGATCGCGGGTGCTGTCTGTGCGGAGATTGTACGTTCTCCCGTGACCTGCTTGGGTTTTCACTGAGATCTTCGGTTTCCTCCCACACTCTAAAAACGCAGAGGGTTGTAGGTTAATTGGCTTGGTAGAAATGTAAATTCTCCCTAGTGTGTAGGTTAGTCCTACTGTACGGGGGTTGTTGGACAGCACGGACTTGGTGGGCCGAAGGGCCATATTTCCACGCTGTATCTCTAACCTTATACTAAACACCCAACAAAAGCTTAAGACTCTTTCTATGTCCACGTGACAATAGTAAACGAGACGAATGAGTAAATTACAATAACATTTTTTTCCAAACAAGGTGGCCCAAACTATTTTTCTTGAACTTCCAGTTTGCCATCGTAGTTAATGGCACTCATCTATTTAGCACCGTGAAAATGCTGCAGTCCATTTTCTAGACATGTTTGTGCAAGATACAGAATCAGGCAATGGGGAAAATGAAATCTGCCCACGCAATACACAGTGACTACTAGAATTGGACACGTACAATTTGCTGGTAGTTATCTGCAAACCCAGTCAGAAGATTGATATAAATCCATTTGTGGGCCTGGTCACACATGAGTGTCTGGGTCTCTTAATCATTTGAGATTGTTTGAATGTTGCCTCAGCCTCGTAGACTGCTGTGAACATCATTTATCCCTTGCACTTTGTTGTCCATTAAACTGAACATAGAAGGAAGGGGCAGAACTTAACAGCATATAGTTTTGATAATAATTGTTAATGGTTGGTGCATAAAACTCTGAACAATGGAATTTTTTTATAATTTGATAAATAAAAAATAAAAAAGTCACAAATTTAAACCGGACATTTATACAACTCCACTCCAAGACAGACACACTGAGGAAGGGTCTCGACTCGAATTGCCACCCATTCCTTCTCTCCAGAGATGCTGCCTGTCCCGCTGAGTTACTCCAGCATTTTGTGTTTATCGTCAGTATGAACCAGCATCTGCAGTTCTTTCCTATACATTTATACAACCTTTATCAATTAATGAAGCAGAACAATTTAAAGGTTGTATAAATGCCTGATTTAGTTTAGTTTAGAAAAACGGGCCCTTCGGCCCACTGTGTCCACACCAACTAACGATCCCAGCATATCAATACCATCCTACACTTAATGATTTAATGTCTTAAGACTTTTGCCTTCCACCACGGTGAGGAGGTGCCTAGTGAACTCATTGTGGTGGATGTTGGATATGTGTTTATTGTGTGTTTTGTTTTTTTTATCCTATGTTATGACTGCATGGTAACAATTTCGTTCAGACCAAAAGGTCTGAATGACAATAAAGGAATCTAATCTAATCTAATCTACACACATTAGGGACAATTTTATATTTTTACCAAGTCAATTAACCTACAGACCTGTATGTCTTTGGAGTGTGGGAGGAAACCGGAGATCTTGCAGGTCACAGGGAGAACGTGCAAACTCCGTACAGACAGCACCCGTAGTCAGAATCGAACCCGGGTCTCTGCTGCTGCAAGTGCTATAAGGCAGCAACTGTACCGCTACGCTACCTTGCCGCCCCATTTGTGATATTTAAACTTGTGATTTAAAAAAAAATAATTAGTTATTTCCCTCTGACCAGGGAGACTTTGGGTGCAGGTACATAGTTCCGTGACTATTTTCTAATTTGTTCACAATGTGAACTAAACTATTCAAAAATTTGTATCTCAATGCATCTTTTTAGCAAACATATAACGATAAATGCCTAAATAATTTATGGTCTTAATAATCTGTTCAACTGATATATTTTCAATGCACTTTTTAAACATCTTGAATGCCTTTGTGCCTCGATTTGCCTTGATCACCTTTCGAACATAAAACCTAGAACAGTACAACAGAGAACAGGCCCTTCGGCCCACAATGTCTGTGCTGGACATAATGCCAAGACCATCACTTATCAACCTCCACATAACCCATTCCCTGCAAATCCATGTGCCAATCTAAAAGCCTCTTATATGCCACTAACACATCTGCCTTTACCACCTCCCCTGGCAGCGTATAACAGGCCCTCACCACTGTGTAAAATAAAAATTGCCCTGCGCATCTCTTGTAAACTTTACCCCTCTCACCATAAGCTATACCCTCTAGTATTTGTTTTTTTTTCCATCTTGCGGGGGAAAAAGATTCTGACTGTCTACCCTATCTATGACGAATCTGTCATTTTATGTTGTAATTTTGTCAGATGTTGCCTAGATATTGGCAAGTGATGTTGTTAATTCTTCAATACCTTACAATCCTCTGGCACAGGTGGATTTCTGCTTGATGAGCGAGAAAAATAACCCAAAATACTGCAGATTTTGTAATTGAATTAGAATAGTGTTGTAAATAGCAATGCAAGCAGCATCTTTGAAATGTGGAAATGGCTGATGTTTCAAATCAATGAACTGCAAAGCAAGGAATATTTAGAGATGCAGAATAAAAGATCGGGAATGGGAAGAGAAATCAAAAGGGGTAAGATTGCTAGAGTGGAGGGTTGCAGAAATTTAATTTAGGCAGAAGATAGATACAAAATGCTGGAATAACTCAGCGGGACAGATAGCATCTCTGGAGAGAAGGAATGGGTGGTGTTTTTTGTCGAGACTCTTCACGCTGATGGGCTGAATATTTCCAATGCTTTCTAATGTAAGTAGAGAAAAATGAGGACATGACTTATAGAAGGTAGACAAAAATGCTGGAGTAACTCAGCGGATGAGGCAGCAACTATGGAGCGAAGGAATGGTTGACTTTTCGGGCCGAGACGCTTCTTCACCTGCTGAGTTTCTCCAGCATCCTTTGATTGTTCCAGCATCTGCAGTTCCTTCTTAAACATGACTTATAGAGATTATCGGGTACTATCACAACATTAAAAAAAAACATTTGTACAGGTACATGGATAGGATAGGTTTAGAGAGATATGGGCCAAGCGCAGGCTGTTGGGAATAGTGTAGATGGGGCATG
Source organism: Raja brachyura (assembly GCA_963514005.1). Next base: position 148,335,478 of record OY740782.1, on the reverse strand, counting down.
TTGATCTGTGTTATGTATTGCACGAAACAATAAGAAAAACGGAGCAAGTAGTTAAAAAGTGAGCAGAAGTTAACCGTTCAGGCTGATTCAGTTGGCGTGGGCAAGTTGGGTGGAAGCACCTGTTTCCACACTGTTTGACTCTATGCCTCTCTACCTCTGAATTTAGCCTCTATAAGCTTAAGGTTCAGTCCTATTATCAAATACTGTAATTTTCTTCAACACCAAAGTCAGACTGTCCTCTATTAGTCAAACATCGCTTTGGTACATGAAAAGCAAATTCCTGCAGAAGCTGGAAATCTGAAACAGAACCCGAAAGTTCCACATTGTGATAAAACTGTGCTGTACATTGATGTGAACATTGAGACCCATCTAGACGCCAAAATATAGCGACATGAGAGGATTGGATCATGTAGACGCAGAGTCTTTTGCTCAGAGCAGGGGAGTCGAGAGCAGGAAGCATAGGTTTAAGATGAGCAGGGAGAAAATGTAATGGGAAAGTTGAGGGGTAACTTTTTTACACAAAGGGTGGTGGGTGTATGGAATGAGCTGCCGGAGGAGGTAGTTGAGACAGGGACTAGAGGGAGGGACTATCACAACGTTTAAGACTCATTTAGACAGATACATGGATAGTGAGCAGAAGTTAACCGTTCTAGGTTTAGAGGGAACTGGGCCCAACGTAGGCAGATGGGGCTAGCGTAGATGGGATATGTTGATCGGCTTGGGGAAGTTGGGCCGAAGGGCCTGTTTCCATGCTGTATGACTCAATGGCTCGTGCAAGGGTGAACAATATAAAGAGAATTTCACTGCAATGCATATGTGACCATCAAGGACCATTGAACCATTGAAACAATGTAGTCCAGATGAGGCAAATGTAATATTTTTATATTTGGACTCATCTTTTCATCCCCTCAGGGTATGGGTTAATTCCATTAGCTTTCAGATATTTCAAATTTTATTGATTCAAATTTCTAGCAACAGAAATTTACTTCAATAAAGTTGGGGATATGCCCATCTGAGAAAAGAGAGGAGTTTAATTCCCCAAGCTTTTATAAATTGTAATTTTGCTGGGTCCTTTTATCCTCATTGTCCCTCCATCAAAGAAAAGGACAGCCAACATTCTGTTGTCTTGAAGAGTTGTTTTGCAACAGGCACTCCAGTCAAGTTTAGACACAAGGAACAGAAGATGCTGGTCCAGTCAAGTTACTGTCTGTGAAATTAAAAAAAAATGCTTGCAACACGCAGTAGATCAGGCAGGTAGCATCTTTAGAAAGGGAAACAGGGCTAATGATTCACACATAAACTCAAAATGCTGGAGTAACGGAGAAAAGGAATAGGTGACGCTTCGGTACAGAACCATTCTTTAGAACCATTCTTCAGTCTGAAGAGGGGTCCTGACCCAAAATGTCACCTATTCATTTACTCCAGAGAAGCTGCCTGATCGGCTGTTACTCCAGCATTTTATCTCCAGTATGAACTAGCATCTGCAGTTTAAATCTCCTAAATATAAACCGAAGAGAAACAATTTAATTATTTCCAGTTTTTGACTGGAAGCCACAGGGGGTCACCATTGAGCCACTGTCTGTATAGACGGCAGTGGGCTAGAGGAGAGGATTCTAAAACTAGAGAGCATAGATTTGAGGCGAGAGGGAGAGATTTAAGAGGGTCCTCGGGGGCAACGTTTTTACTATGAGGGTAGTCCGTATCCGGAATGAGCTGCCAGAGGAAGCTCCAGAAGTGGATACACTTCTGACTTTTAAAATACTGTTGGTAGGTATGTGGACAGGAATGATTTAATGGCTATGGGTCAAATGTAGGCAAATGGGATTAGCCCAGTGTGCCAACATGGTCAGCATGGAAAAGATGGGCCGAAGAGCCTGTTTCTGTGCTGTATGACATATGACATGTGAGTTATGAGGCTTCAAATCTAGTCCATTTTAATGACAAAGATGTGTCCTCAAAAGAACCAGACCTGGCTAGTACAACTGAAGATCTAGGAACAGAGGCTTCATCTTATCATCCATTCCAGGGTGTTCTTACCCCTCTTACCTCTTCACCTCACTATAAAAGAAAAAAAAGACGAGTAGAAGAAAGTCTTAGTTTAATGTCATGTGTACCAATGTGCAGTGAAAAGATTTTTGTTGTGTGCTACCCAGTCAGTGGAGAGTCTATACATGATTACAGTCGAGCCGTCAACAGTGTACAGATACAGGCTAACGGGAATAACGTATAAAGCAAGATAAAATCCAATTAAAGATAGTCCGAGGATCTCCAATGAGGTAGATGGTAGCTTAGACAAGTTGCTGGTGATATTTACTTCTAAGAAGTAGGAGCACATCTACTTCGAAGCCATCAATGTAAACTGGGGTGTGTGCACCGCTTCGCTTCCTGAAGTCGATCACTATCTATTTTGTCTTGCTGATATTGCGAGAAAGGTTGTTGCCTGGACACCAGTAAATCAATTGAAAATAAATTAATGTTCCACATTTTCTTGTTGAAAAGTCTTTGCCAAATATTATTGAGTCACTATAATATAGTTAATACAATACGGCATTAAAAATATGTTCAAATATGCATTTGTCACGTAATTTATATTCTTATATGGTCCTGCAAAACCAAAAGATTTTATTTTTAGAGATATTTGTATTACCTTTGATAGTCACAAAATGCTGGAATAACTCAGCGGGACAAGCAACATCTCTGCAGAGAAGGAATGGGTGACGTTTCTTGGCAGACCGTTTTTCAGCCTCGAACCGAAATGTCACCCATTACTTCTATCCAGAGATGCTGTCTGTCCTGAGTTACTCCAGTATTTTGTGTCTATCTTCAGTTTAAACCAACATCTGCAGTTCCTTCCTACAGCATTTTGAAGGTTTTTTTCTTTGAACAAACATTTTATTTTTGTGTTTCTATCAGATAATGAGTTAGAAATAAATCCTCTGGTGCCTGTGGTTGAATTTACAGAGTAGTAACCCATGCATGTTGCCCTTTCAAAATATCAGCGCATCATAATCCATGGCACAGTATTTGAAGATTTGAGAAAATGCTCCATGACCTTCAACACATTTCCACTTTAAAGACTACCCCAGACTTTCAAGATTCAGTTCTGGATCCATGCTGGTTTTAATTTGCATGTTTTTTAAGTTATAGAAACCTGGAGTCTTCGGTTTCTGTTTTTCAATTAAGTTGAATATTGTGATCTTTTACATGCGCTCTGCTCTTGTACCTCTTTGAAGCTAGCACTACATGCAAATTTTCAAACATTTTTCAATGGTAAATTTTTGATACTGTATCAACACAGTTTTTCACTTCCTGCTAAGATCCACAAGAGTGTTGTGAAATTGTAACACTGATTACTTACTCTGGGTGATGTGATTTAGACATTAGAAATACAACGCGGAAATAGGCCCACCGAGTCCGTGCCGACCAGTGATCACCCCATACACGAGGTACAATTTACAACTTTTTACAGAAGCCAATTAAGCTACAGACATGTACGTCTTTAGAGTGTTGGAGGAAACTGTAACACCTATGCGGTCACGGGGAGAACATACAGACTCCGCACAGAAAGCACCCGAGGTCAGGATCAAACCCAGGTCTCTGGCGCTGTGAGGCAGCAACTCTGCCGCCTCGCCACTGCACCGCTCCTGTGATTGTTTTTCGTGATCCTTAAACTTTGGGGGAGAGATTTAAAAGTCCCAACTTTAACGGAAGGAACTTTTTGGTTAGCATGGACGAGTTGTGTTGAAGAGCCTGTTTCAATGCTGTATCACGCAATGTCACCATAACTTCCATTCACATAAATATATCTTGGCAGTGCTAATTTATGTTGCTAACAGCATGACACTAACGTTGGTCGTTGAAATAGAGTTAGCTGAGATAGGTAAACGAGTTTGTAGATGTGACAAACAGAATGATAGATGGTGGAACTGATATGAAAAAAAAACACCAGAGATAATTTGCATTTCAGATAACATCTGCAGAAAGGAAAACGGAATTAACGTTTTGGATCATGATTTATTTCTCTCCACACATGCTAACTGATCTGCTGAGTATCTGTATCATTGCTTTGTCAAAGTGCTCATGTATTTTGACTGAGTAGTACCGGTAAAAAGGTGAGTTCTTGTAATTTAACATAGATATGTTCCAGAGATGTGCGACGAATAGCAAAAATATGTATAACGACAATGAATCTCTCTGGCTCTCAACTTAATGTTTGTAGAGGTTCGTAGTGAAACTAACTGTTAAGAGAATAGGGGTGGCATGGTGGCGCAGTGATAGTGTTGCTGCCTTACAGCGCCAGAGATGCAAAACCTCGTGTGCTGTCTGTACGGAGTCTGTACGTTCTCCCCGGGTTTTTCCCGGGGTGCTCCGGTTTCCTCCCACACTCCAAAGACATACCGGTTTGTAGTTAAATTGGCTGCAGTAAAAATTGTAAATTGTCCCTGGTGTGTAGGATAGTCTTGGTGTACAGGGATTCCTGGTTGGCGCGGACTTGGTGGGCCAAAGGCCCTGTTTCCGCACTGTATCTCTAATCTAAATTAAGGGAGGTTGGCCTGTGTGATTGTCTAGGCTGCGTCCACAATTCTCTGCCATTTCTTGCGGTCTTGGATGGAGCTGTTCCCAAACCCAAGCTGTGAAGCATCCGATAATATGCTCCCTTCTTCTGAAGAAGGGTCTCGACCCAAAACGTCACCCATTCCTTCTCGCCAGAGATGCTGCCTGTCCCACTGAGATACTCCAGCATTTTGTGTCGAGAAGCGGGAAGGCAATACATGATTATAGTCTCTTGCACAGAGAAGGGCAAACGGAAACCCGAGAACATAGGTTTAAGGTGAGGGGGAAAAGATTTAATAGGAACCTGAGGGGTAATGTTTTCACACAGAGGGTGTTGGGTTGATGGAACGAGCTGATGGAGGTGGCAGTTGAGGCTGGTACTATCGCAACGTTTAAGAAATATTAAGACCGGTACATGGATAGGACATGGTTTTGAATGCAGACAGGTGGGACTAGTGTAGATGGGATATGTTAGTCTGTGGGCAGGTTGGGTCGAATGACCTGTTTCCACGCTGTAAGAGTCTATGACCGTATAGACACAAAATGCTGGAGTAACTCAGTGGGTCAGTCAGCATCTCTGGAGAAAATAAATAGGTTAGGTTGTGGGTCTGAGGAAGGATTCTGACGTGAAACATCACCTACACCATTTCTCCAGAGATGCTGCCTGACCAGCTGAGTTACTCCAGTATTTTGTGTCTATAAGAACAATGGTTTACATTAATTTATATTTGGGTTGCAAGATCCTGTTGCTTTCAAATGAACCTATAAACACTTGGACTGGAGTACAAGAAATCAATGCCAAAGAGGTGTAATCATTGATTTCATTTGGACTATGAGAAGAATTCTAGAATAATTTGAATAGATTTTATTCTAATGTAATTTATAAACTGGAGCCTTGATTTACGTGCTCAATTAAGTTGCAATTTTTTTTTTACTGATTGGTTTGATTGCAGAATGTTACATTTGTAAATCCCTACCCCTTTAAAACAGTGGTGGTATATTCCAGATTGTAAGCCAGCCGCCACTGTGTGTCCTGCACATCACACGTTTAGACTTTGGATGTTGTGGTGCCTGCTCTGTGGAGGACTGACTCTTCAGTGCTCTGTGCTGCGTCTGAGCCACAGTCTCGCTCACTTTGGACCTTGCTTGTTCCCATTTGGAAGATGCAGATCGCCAAAGCAGCTTATTAACTGAGGGTGCCATTCGTCTAATGCAGTGCCCCTGTTTCCTTTGCTGCCTGCAGTAATGTCAGCTCCCGGATCTGCAGAGACCAGTGAGAGGAACCCCAGTAGGTTAAATTACTCAATTATGCCAAATGTTACTGTGGGTGTTAATCCTTGGTCTGTTCACGAGGCTGTTTTACAGTTTGTTAGATCCAGAGCATGTGGGGGGGGGGGGGTCTGTTCTTTTAATTTCAACGTATTGTAATTTGCACCATTTGAACAATTGCATATTTAATCAGTGTAAGAAGGAACTGCAGATGCGGGTTTACACCGAAGATAGACACAAAGCGTTGGAGTAACTCAGCGGGTCAGGCAATAGAAATAGGTGAGGTTTCGGGTCGAGACATTTCATCAGACCCTTCACTCTCACCCGAAACGTCACCTATTCCTTTTCTCCAGAGATGCTGCCTGACCCGCTGAGTTACTCCAGCATTTTGTGTCATATTTAATCAGATCAAATAACTCAAGGTGTCTGCTGCATTCTTTTTTTTTCTCTGTGTCGCTGATAAAATAAAATATTTGCCTACAATATAATGGATTATATAATGGATGCCGTTTTCAATGCTAAGTCTGTCATGAAATATTTGCTAACGCTGCCAGTACAAATTGATTTATTTAGCATAGCAGTTAGGAAATATCCGCTTTGAGAGTCAGCAAGTAAATATTTCAGTAGTATTATTTCGTTCAGTAAGGCTTTTTATTTTGAGAATTATGTAGAAATGTTAGGGTGAAGGATTGTGAAATATTGGGAAAGGAGTGCTGAAAATTTATTTTTAAATTCAGTGATAACCTAGACTGTAGACTTTTTAGCAGAAGCATTATATAATCTGCAGGAGAAGCGACATCTTAAAACTAAAGATAGACGCTGGAGTGATTGCCATATTCTTTATTAGTACAGGTGTCAGGGGTTACGGGGAGAAGGCAAGAGAATGGGGTTGAGACGGAAAGATGGAGCAGCCATGATTGAATAACAGAGTAGACTTTATGGGCCGAATGGCCTAATGCTGCTCCTAGAACTTGTGAACTCAGCGGGTCAGGCAGCATCACAAATTAGATTTTTTTTTTTGCTGCCTGACCCGGTGAGTTACTCCAGTACTTTGTGTCTTATCTTTGATATAAACCAGCATCTGCAGTTCTTTCGTAAGCATCTTAAAACGGTTGGATATTCCTGAGTCAAAGTAATTTAACTGTGGATAAAGAATTTTGACACTTGATGACAGTTACCTTTCAATGGGAATGTTTGGGTTCATAAACTCTCGAGATTTGAGCATGTTTCAGGCCGAGATTTGGGAACCTTCAGTGTGAAAAAATGTTGAAGGTCTCTACATATTATCTTTCTGTAATCACCCAATCTTATGTTTCTTTTGTTGCATTTTAGCTTGCAATGAAATGTGAAACCGTGGTCCTGGTTAGATGCAAAAGATCCAGTAGCACTATGTTGAAGAGGAGCTTCATTGATTTGATGCTAAGGATCCAATAATACTCTATTGAGGAGCTTGCTTGGTTGAATGCTAAATGTTGAAAATAAGTTCTCTTGGGTAGCTACTAAAGATGCAGTAGCGTCATGTTGAAGAGATAGAATCATAGAGTCATACAGTATGGAAGCAGGCCCTAATTGCCCTGGCCAGCCCACATGTCCCATCTACACTAGTCCCACCTGCCTGCGTTTGGTCCATATCCCTCCAAACCTGTTTATCCATGTACCTGTCCAATTGTTTCTTAAACGTTGCAATAGTACCTGCTTCAAATATCTCCTCCGGCAGCTCGTTCCATACATCCACCACCCTTTATGTGAAAAGGTTACCCCCCAAGTTCCTATTAACTCTTTCCCCCCTCACCGTAAACCTATGTCCTCTCGTTCTCGATTCCCCTACTCTGGGCAGGGTAGGAGAATCGCCCAGATTCCTGGAGACACAAGAAGCTGCAGGTGCTGGAAGTGCTGGAGGAACTCAGAGCGGCAGGACCCTTCAGAATGATTAGAGTCGGGGAATTATTGCATTTGTCGCTCCTCAGGTGGCGAGACCGAGCGTAGACTAGGCAACCGTTTTGCTCAGGCCTTGTTGGAGCTCCTGGTTGCTAACCACTTTAACGCTCTTTCCTATTTCCATGCATTGCCTGCAGAAATAGGCCACATTTTACAGATACAAGGCAGAAACAGGTTCTTCGGCCCACCGAGTCCACGCTGACTAGCGATCACCCTGTATACTAACACTACCCGACACGCACTAGGGTCTATTTACAATTAACAGGATCCAATGAATCCGCAGACCTGCACGTCTTTCGAGTGTGGGGGAAAACTGGAGCACCTGGACAAAACCCACGCAGTCACAGGGAGAACGTACAAACTCCATAAAGACAGCACCCGTAGTCAGGATCGTACCCGAGTCTCTGGCGCTGTGATACAGCAACTCTACCGCTGCGCCACTGTGCACAGGTTTTACCCAAGAACCATAGCTAATTAACGCTAGTCATATTATTGTAGAGCTAGCTGCTTTTTAGGTTTATGAGCGGTACCAAACCTATTTCACTTGTTCTGCTTAAGAAATCCTCGCCAGCTGAATCAGCATGATGAGACTTATGGGGGATCTAACTGTTAATTCCAACGTCTTTCCAATTCGCATTGTGTATTTTGTAATGTCTTTGTATTCTTTGTACATCGTTTTGTGCTTTGGATTGTTTCGCTGAATATCTTTCCTCCTGGTTATTGGTGCCTCTCATCTCCCCATTGTAAAGCCTCTGTGATGGCTCTCATCTTGTGACCTGAACAAAGCCGTTTCTATTTGACTTGGTAGCAAACACTGAGAGAAGAGACATTGTATTTATCTTTATGTTGATGAGAGAATAATCCTACCCATGTGATGAACAACATTCTCATTTTTGATGGCTATTTTAGTTTAGTTCATTGTCATGTGCACCGAGGTACAGTGAAAAGCTGTTTTTTGCATGCTATCCAGTCAACGGAAAGACTAGACATGATTGCAGTTAAAGAGTAACTCAGCCAGAGATACTGCCCGAACCACTAAATTACTCCAACATTTGATGCCTATCTTCAATATAAACCAGCATCTGCTGTTACTTCCTACACATTATTACAATCAAGCCATCCACTGTGTACAGAATCAGGATAAAGGTTTAGTGCAAGGTAAAGTCTGTTTACAGATAGTCAATGGGTTTCCAATGAGGTAGATGGGAGGCCAGGACCACTCTCTCGTTGGAGATGGGATGGTTCTTAAGTTCTAGGTGCAGAATTAGGCCATTCGGCCCATCAAGTCTACTCCGACATTTTAATCATGGCCGATCTATCATTCCCTCTCAATCCCATTCTCCAGCCATCTCCCTATAACCCCTGACACCATTTATAATGAAGAATCTGTCAATCTCCAATATGAAAATTCCACAGATTCACCGCCCCGCGACTAAAGAAATTCCTCCTCATCTCCTTTCTAAAAGTATATCCTTTTATCTTGAGGCTATGACCTCTGGTCCTAGACTCTCCCACCAGTGAAACATATAAGATTATTAAGGGTTTGGACACGCTAGAGGCAGGAAACATGTTCCCGATGTAGGGGGAGTCCAGAACCAGGGACCACAGTTTAAGAATAAGGGGCAGGCCATTTTGAACGGAGACGAGGAAACACTTCTTCACACAGAGGGTTGTGAGTCTGTGGAATTCTCTGCCTTAGAGGGCGGTGGAGGCCAGTTCTCTGGATACTTTCAAGAGACAGCTAGATAGGGCTCTTAAAGATAGCGGAGTCAGGGGATATGGGGAGAAGGCAGGAACGGGGTACTGATTGTGGATGATCAGCCATGATCATATTGAATGGCGAAGCTGGCTCCAAGCACTCAATGGCCTACTCCTGCACCTCTTTTGTCCTTTGTTTTCTCTGAATCATAGGGTTTTGCCTATGATAAAAAAAATAGATTCATAAAAAATAGACCTGCCATTTTGAATGTTTTAAAACTCTTCAGGCTTTTATGTCTGGCACAATCTATTTGTAAACGTAATTGCCCGGAAAGGAACAGGACCACCCTGAGGTTAGGCTGCCATGCCATGGAAATCTAAAGGCAAATTAGTGATGTTTGTGCTTGTAACCTTAATTAGATATGACAGAGATTGCAACTTGCCCCAACGTCTCAGAACAACCAAAGCGCAGAATGAGCATGTCAGTTTAGTTTATTGTCACGTGTACCGAAGTACAGTGAAAAACTTTTGTCGCGTGCTAACGAGTCAACGGAAAGACAATACATGATTCCAATCGAGCCATTTACAGTGTACAGATACATGATAAGGGAATAACGTTTAGTGCAAGGTAAAGCAAGAAAACTCCGATCAAGGATAGTCTGAGGATCACCAATGAGGTAGATAGAAGCTCAGCACTGCTTTCTAGTTGTGGTAGGATGATTCAGTTGCCTGATAACAGCTGGGAGAAATCTGGTGTGCGTTTTCACACTTCTATAACTTTTGCCTGATGGGAAAGGGGAGAAGAGGGAGTGGCTGGGATGTGACTTAGACATAGAAACATAGAACTTGTCCTTGATTATGCTGCTGGCCTTGCTGAGGCAGCGTGAGGGATAAATGGAGTCAATGGAAGGGAGGTTGGTTTGTGTGTCAATTTGTTAAGTCAATGTAAATAGAAACAAATAATTGTAGTTGTTGAACATTTAAGTTATAATTTTACAGTTCTTATTGTTGGATCACATTGTTAATATTCCTGAATCTCCTGATTCTTGTATTAAAAAAAGATAATCTTCCCCTGTCACTTGTCAGGTTTTGAATTAAATTCTATAATTAGGTATAACAGTTACCATTGTTCTCTAGCAAAGAGTACTATTCCATTTGTATTTTTACCTTTCTCATAAATTCTCTTCATGAAAGGTCTCATTTTGTTTCCATTTAATTTCAAGCTAGTTTGCCCAAGATATTGATACTGAATAAAGTCGAAGAGTCATACGGTGCAAAAACAAGTCCTTTGGCCCAACTTGTCCAAGATGACCAAGATGCGCCAGCTATGGTAGTCTCAGTTCAGTTTATTGTCACGTGCATTGAGGTACAGTGAAAAGCTTTTGTTGTGTGCTAACCAGCAAAGATCCTATAGCGGAGCAAGATAGACCACTCCTTCTAAATGCAATGGGCTGACGTGTAGTACGCAACGGAGCGGAACGTGGGCCTTTTTATCATCCATTTCAGTAACCCGTCCCGACCCGACTCGCGGTGTAATCAACGTTGTGGGGGAACAGTTTGTGTTAATAAATTATAATTCGGAAAATGAGGAGAAGATTTTTACCAAAGAAATTTTATTTTTACGAGGATGTTTCCGTCTCCGCACTAGTATCTTTTCTCCGCTGTGGGATCTTTGGTGCGGAGACGGAAGCCGGTTACGGAAATGGGGCCGAAAATTACCCATGAATCTGCCCATGACCGTACTATCTCTTTTTCGTCGAGTGATCTGACAATAGACAATAGGTGCAGGAGTAGGCCATTCGGCCCTACCCGGCCAGCACCGCCATTCAATGTGATTATAGCTGATCATCCCCAATCAGTACCCCGTTCCTGCCTTCTCCCCATATCCCCTGACTCCGTTATTTTTAAAAGCCCTATCTAGCTCTCTCTTGAAAGCATCCAGAGAACCTGCCTCCACCGCCCTCTGAGGCAGAGAATTCCACAGACTCACCACTCTCTGTGAGAAAAAGTGTTTCCTCGTCTCCGTTCTAAATGGCTTACTCCTTATTCTTAAACTGTGGTCCCCGGTTCTGAACTCCCCCAGCATCGGGAACATGTTCCCTGCCTCTAGTGTGAAGAAAGATCTATCTTGCTTGCTATAGGATCTTTGCTAACCAGTCAGCGGAAAGACAACAGATGATTACAATTGAGCCATCCACAGTGTACAGATCAGGATGAAGGGGATAATTGGCTTATACCTTCTCTAAAGCGTCCTATTCACATACCTAAGCAAACGCCTTTTAAATGTTGTTATAGTATCATCCTCAATGATCTCCTCTGACCCATCACCCTCTCTGTGAAAAAAATGTCCTTCAGGTTCCTATGAAATCTTTCCCCTCTCACCTCAAAAATACAAAAGCAAAATTCTGCAGAAGTGCTGGAAATCTGAATTAAAAATAGAAAATCACAGAAATAATCAGCAAGTCAGAGATAACATTTCAGAGTGATGACTGGGAATATTTAGAGATAAAGATTTATTCCCCGATCAGCTGGTTTTTTTTTTCTCAGCGCAGATGTTCACTTGCTAAGCATTTACAGAAATTGTTTTATTCGCGATAATGGCCCTGAAACAGATCTTTAAAATAGACACAAAATGCTGGAGTAACTCAGTCTCTGGAGAAACGGAATAGGTGACGTTTTGGATCGAGACCCTTCTTCGGACTGAGAGTCAGGGGAGAGGGAAACTAGAGGTTTGAAAAGGTACAAAACAAATCAAGAGCCGGTACTGATGGCCAAGGAACCCACAATTGTCCATTGTTGGCTGTAGAGGAGGTGATAACGAAGGGATAGGAACAGTGAAACTAGCAGTACGACTAGGGTGGAGGAGGGATGCAGACAGGGGGAATGCAAGGGCTACTTGAAATTAGAGAAATTAATTTTGTGAACTTACATGTCTATATTGCTGCCTCACAAGCTGATCAAAAGGAATTAGATCTCTGCAAAAATATCCCAAACTTCGGTTAGTTTTATTGAAAAGAGATCCTTAGGTTCTGGTTTAGGTTTATTATTGCCAGGTGGACTGAGGTACATTGTAGTTGCAATACGATCAGATATACCATACATAAATATAATCAAGTCAAACTCAAGAACAGGAGGTAGTGTGAAGGGAAATATACAGTGGTGGAGCAGCAGCAGTCCTGCAACGCCAGCAGGACAACAGACCTTCATGGTCAGATACAGATCCCTGCACTTACAACAAATGGGACTTGAAAACGGTGCCAAATTGGCGATTCTGTATGCTGTCTCAGTGCATTACTGCTATACCTTTGTACTGTATCTGAAACGCTTATCAAATATGTGTCTAAATGCTTATTTGTAGTGCTACTTGTACTGAACTGCATGCAAAAATGAGTTTCACTGTACATCGGTACATGTGATAAATAATACAAGGGAGTGCAGAATATGATTCTTGGAATTGTAGTGCAACAATTCCAGAGACAAAGTAGAGGTGAATCGGACAGTACCCTAGCTTATGGAAAGACCGTTCAGAAGCCTGGTAGCAGAGGGAAAGATGCTGAGGCTGGTGGTGTGTGCTTTCAAGCTTCTGTACCTTCTGCCCGACGGATCAGAGAGAAGAAGGAATGACCGGAGGGGGGGTGGGGGGGGGGGCACGTTTTTGATTATGTTGGTTGCTATCCTGATGCAGCGTGAAGTGTGAATGGAATTATTGGCGGAGAGTTTAGTCCGCGTGATGGACTGGGCTACATCTATAACTCTCAGCAATTATTTGCAGTCTTGAGCAGAGCTGTTCCCAAACCAAACTGTGATGCAACCCCGACAATATGCTTTCTATGTGTAGGAAGGAACTGCAGATGCTTGTTTACACCGAAGATAGACAAAATGCTGGAGTAACTCAGCGGAACAAAAGGAATGGGTGATGTTTCGGGTCGAGACCCTTCTTCAGATAAGAGTCAGGGGAGAGGGAAACTAGAGATATGGAAGGGTACAAAGGGAATGTAAGATGTGAAAATGACAGATCAAAGCAGACGACAATTAATGAAATGTACAATGGTTCATTTTTGGCTAAGGGGAAGATGACAACGAGGGGTACAAACAGTAAAATTAATCAGGAGTACAATGAAACTAGTCGGAGAACTAGGGTGGAGGAGGGATGGAGAGAGAGGGAAAGCAAGGGTTACTTGAAGCTAGAGAAATCAATATTCATACAGCTGGAGATAGACACAAAAAGCTGGAGTAACTCAGCGGGACAGGCAGCATCTCTGGAGAGAAGGAATGGGTGACTTTTCGGGTCGAGATCCTTCTTCATACAGCTGGGTTTTAAGCTGCCCAAACTAGGGTGGGGGAAGGACGGAGAGAGAGGGGATGCAAGGCTGTTCCTCCATTTTGCGCTGGGCCTCACTCTGACAGTGGAGGAGGCCCAGGACAGAAAGGTCAGTGGCAATGGGAAGGGGAATTAAAGTGTTTAACAACCAGGCGATTGCTTAAGGCCCAAACCGAAGGTGTTCAGCGAAACGATCGCCCAGTCTGTGCTTGGTCTCGCCGATATATAGGAGTCCACACCTGGAACAGTGGATACAGTATGCTTTCTATGATGCATCTGTAGGGATTTATAAGAGTCATTGGAGACATGCTGAATTTCCCCAGTCTCCTAATGGAATCGAGGCACTGGTGTGCCTTATTGTCTGTTGTTTAAATGTTGTTGGTCCACAACAGATCCTTGTTAACATTAACGGCAAGTAACTTAAAGCTCAAACCAGGAATGGAAAATGTAGGTTAGAACATTGGACAATCATTGACATTACTTTTGCTTATTTTCTCTGTTTGTCTGTACAGTTGAATGAGTTTTGTGTAAGGAGCGGAAGTTGAAATAAACTTGACTAATAATTTCCCTCCAAAAATCTGGCTGAGTTTGTCGAACATTTCATTTCTAAATTAGTTGTTCTAACGTTTTGAAGCAAAATTTTAATCGGTCATAGTCATAGAGTGTCACAGCGTGGAAACAGGCCCTTCGGCCCAACTTGCTCACACCGGCCAACAGGTCCCAGCTACTTTAGTCCCACCTGCCCGCATTTGGTCCATATCCCTCCAAACCTGTCCTATCCATGGACCTGCCTATTGTTGAATTAGCCCCAGCTTCAACTACCTCCTCTGGCAGTTTGTTCCATACACCCACCGCACTTTGTGTGAAAATGTTACCCCTCAGATTCCTATTAAATCTTTTCCCCTTCACTTTAAACCGATGGCCTCTGGTCCTTGATTCACCTATTCTGGGCAAGATAGTAAGTGCATCTACCCAATCTATTCCTCTCATGATTTTATACACCGCAATAAGACCACCCCTCATCCGCCTGCATTCCAGGAAATTGAAATCCAGCCTACTCAACCTCTTGGAGATGGACACAAATCCTGAAGTAACTCAGCGGGTGAGGCAGCATCTAAGGAGAGATTGGGCGACATTTCGGGCCAAGACCCATATAACCATATAACATATAACCATATAACAATTACAGCACGGAAACAGGCCATCTCGGCCCTTCAAGTCCGTGCCGAACAACTTTTTTCTCTTAGTCCCACCTGCCTGCACTCATACCATAACCCTCCATACCCTTCTCATCCATATGCCTATCCAATTTATTTTTAAATGATACCAACGAACCTGCCGCCACCACTTCCACTGGAAGTTCATTCCACACCGCTACCACTCTCTGAGTAAAGAAGTTCCCCCTCATGTTACCCCTAAACCTCTGTCCCTTAATTCTAAAGTCATGTCCTCTTGTTTGAATCTTCCCTATTCTCAAAGGGAAAAGCTTGTCCACATTAACTCTGTCTATCCCTCTCATCATTTTAAAGACCTCTATCAAGTCCCCCCTTAACCTTCTGCGCTCCAGAGAATAGAGACCTAACTTATTTAACCTATCTCTGTAACTTAGCTGTTGAAACCCAGGCAACATTCTATAAATCTCCTCTGTACCCTATTTTGTTGACATCCTTCCTATAATTGGGTGACCAAAACTGCACACCATACTCCAGATTTGGTCTCACCAACGCCTTGTACAATTTTAACATTACATCCCAGCTTCTATACTCAATGCTCTGATTTATAAAGGCTAGCATACCAAAAGCTTTCTTTACCACCCTATCTATATGAGATTCCACCTTCAAGGAACTATGCACGGTTATTCCCAGATCCCTCTGTTCAACTGTATTCTTCAATTCCCTACCGTTTACCATGTATGTCCTATTTTGATTTGTCCTGCCAAGGTGTAGCACCTCACATTTATCAGCATTAAACTCCATCTGCCATCTTTCAGCCCATTTTTCCAACTGGCCTAAATCACTCTGTAGACTTTGGAAATCCTCTTCATTATCCACAACACCCCCTATCTTGGTATCATCTGCATACTTACTAATCCAATTTACCACCCCTTCATCCAGATCATTGATGTACATGACAAACAACAAAGGACCCAACACAGATCCCTGAGGCACCCCACTAGTCACCTGCCTCCAACCCGACAAACAGCCATCCACCATTACTCTCTGGCTTCTCCCATTCAGCCACTGTTGAATCCATCTTGCTATTCCTGCATTTATACCCAACAGTTGAACCTTCTTAACCAACCTTCCATGAGGAACCTTGTCAAAGGCCTTACTGAAGTCCATATAGACAACATCCACTGCTTTACCCTCGTCAATTTCCCTAGTAACCTCTTCAAAAAATTCAAGAAGATTAGTCAAACATGACCTTCCAGGCATAAATCCATGTTGACTGTTCCTAATTAGACCCTCTTTATCCAGATACTTATATATATTATCTCTAAGTATCTTTTCCATTAATTTGCCCACCACTGAAGTCAAACTAACCGGTCTATAATTGCTAGGTTTACTTTTAGAACCATTTTTAAACAATGGAACAACATGCGCAGTACGCCAATCCTCCGGCACCATTCCCGTTTCTAATGACATTTGAAATATTTCTGTCATAGCCCCGGCTATTTCTACACTAACTTCCCTCAATGTCCTAGGGAATATCCTGTCAGGACCTGGAGACTTATCCACTTTTATATTTTTCAAAAGTGCCAGTACTTCTTTTACTTTGAAACTCATAGTATCCATAGCTACTCTACTAGTTTCCCTTACCTCACATAATTCAATATCCTTCTCCTTGGTGAATACCGAAGAAAAGAAATTGTTCAATATCTCTCCCATCTCTTTTGGCTCTGCAGATAGCTGTCCACTCGGTCTCTCCAATGGACCAATTTTATCCCTTGTTATCCTTTTGCTATTAACATAGCTGTAGAAACCCTTTGGATTTACTTTCACCTTACTTGCCAAAGCAACCTCATATCTTCTTTTAGCTTTTCTAATTTCTTTCTTAAGATTCTTTTTACATTCCTTATACTCCTCAAGCACCTCATTTGCTTCATGCTGCTTATAATTATTGTAGATCTCCCTCTTTTTCCGAAGAAGATGTCCAATTTCCCTTGAAAACCAGGGCTCTTTCCAATTTTTACTGGTTCCTTTCAACCGAACAGGAACATAAAGATTTTGTACTCTTAAAATTTTCCCTTTAAATGTCCTCCATTTCTCCTCTACATCTTTCCCATAAAACAAAATGTCCCAGTTCACTCCTTTTAAATCATCTCGCATCTCGTTAAAGTTAGCCTTTCTCCAATCAAAAATCTCAACCCTAGGCCCAGTTCTGTCCTTCTCCATAATTATATTGAAACTAATGGTATTGTGATCACTGGACCCGAAGTGCTCCCCTACGCATACCTCCACCACCTGTCCCGTCTCATTTCCTAACAGGAGGTCCAGCACTGCCCCTCCTCTAGTAGGCACCTCTATGTATTGCTGCAAAAAACTATCCTGCACACATTTTACAAACTCCAAACCATCCAGCCCATTTACAGAATGTGTTTCCCAGTCTATGTGTGGAAAGTTGAAATCTCCCACAATCACTACCTTGTGCTTACTGCTAATATCTGCTATCTCTTTACATATTTGCTCTTCCAATTCTCGTTCCCCATTTGGCGGTCTATAATATACCCCTATAAGTGTTGCTACACCTTTCCCACTTCTAAGTTCCACCCAAATAGCCTCCCTAGATGAGCCCTCCAATCTATCCTGCCAAAGCACTGCTGTAATATCTTCCCTGACTAGCAATGCAACACCTCCACCTCTTGCCCCTCCAATTCTATCACACCTGAAGCAACGAAATCCTGGAATATTTATTTTCCAATCACAGCCCTCCTGCAACCATGTTTCACTGATCGCCACAACATCATACTTCCAGGTGTCTATCCAGACTCTAAGCTCATCCACCTTTCTGACAATGCTCCTAGCATTAAAATATGCACATTTAAGAAACCCCCCATCTCTTGTTCTCTGTTTATTTCCTTTTTTTTCTTTCTCCTCTTGTGTCCGAGTGCTTCCCTTTTCTGCTTCCTGCCTCCCATTCTGTCTACTAGCTTTTGCTATTTGCATCCCTCGCCCCAACCATTCTAGTTTAAAGTCTCCCCAGTGGCCTTTGCAAATTTCCCCGCCAGGATATTGGTCCCCCTCGGGTTCAAGTGCAACCCATCCTTTCTGTACAGGTCCCACCTACCCCAAAAGAAGTCCCAATGATCCAGAAACTTGAATCCCTGCCCTCTGCACCAGTCTTTCAGCCAAGCATTTATCCTCCACCTTGCTCCATTTCTACTCTCACTGTCACGTGGCACAGGCAGTAATCCTGAGATTGTTACCTTTTTGGTCCTTTTCCTCAACTCTCTTCCCAAGTCCTTAAATCCTCCCTTCAGGACCTCTTCCCTTTTTTTACCTATGTCATTGGTACCTATATGTACCACGACCTCGGGCTCCTCTCCCTCTGATTTGAGGATATCTTGGACACGTTTAGACACGTCCAAGACCTTGGCACCAGGGAGGCAGACCACCATCCTGGTCTCCCGACTGCGTCCACAGAATCGCCTATCCGACCCCCTAACAATAGAGTCCCCAATTACTATTGCCCTCCTCTTTTTTCCCCTACCTTTCGGAGCAACAGGGCCGGTCTCTGTGCTGAAGGCCCGTCCGCTGTCGCTACCCTCGGGTAGGCTGTCACCCCCATCCGTACTCAAACAGGTGTACTTATTTGCCAGGTGTACTGACATTGGAGTACTCACTCGTTCATGCCTCTGCCCTTTGCCCTTCCTTAGCGTGACCCACATGTCTCTCTCCTGTGGTTTTGGAGTGACCACCTCCCTATAACTCTCCTCTATCACCTTTTCACTCTCCCTGACCAGGCAGAGGTCATCGAGCTGCTGCTCCAGGATCCTAATACGGTCCCTTAGGAGCCCCATCTCTCTGCACCTGATGCAGATGTGGACGTCAAGAGGGCCATCCGACACCATGACCTCCCACATCTGACATGCAGTACAGTACACTGCTCTGGCTGACATTCTCTCGCCTTACCCTGGATCGATATCAGTATAATATAATGGAAACTGCTAGGAGAAATCAGCAGGTATCTGACTCAAACAGCTGCTCCCACTGCACCTCTTCAGTGCAAGACCCCTCTTCAGACCGAAAAAGGGCCTCAACTGGAGAAGATTTGATTTCTGAATCGGTTATTCTAACATTTTGAAGCTAAATTTAAACTGGTGTACAGAGTCTACTTTATTCTCCTCTTTTGCTTTCTCCCTGAAACATCTCCACATCCACTCTATCCACGTCTTCCAGAGATGCTGCCTGACCTGCTGAGTTACACTTCCAAGCAAAGAGGTTGGACGTTACCTGAGGCACCACCACTGAGACGCTTCCAAATTATCAAATATCTCTAATAGCCAAGACATTTAAATCTCTTTGAATAGCTTTTAAATGATTTAAAAATAGAAAGCACTAGTATATCATTTAAAGCATTACAAATTTTGAGCAGGGTCCTGTCACATGCTCATATGCTAGACCTCCTTGGTGCAAAACTAAGGGTCAGGTGCGGGACATGGTGGAGCAGAGGTAGAGTTGCTGCTTCACAGCGTCAGGGACCCGGGTTCGATCCTGACTATGGGTGCTGCCTGCACGGAGTTTATACAATCTCCCTGTGACTGCGTGGGTTTTCTCCGGGTGCTCCAGTTTCCTCCCACAAACCATTTTAAGAAACGTAAACTCCTAAACGATACTGAGCAGGTAAGGCAGCATGTGTGGACAGAGAAATAGAGTTAACTTTTCGGGTCGATGGGATTTCAAACAAGTCGTTACTTGGCTTACAGTTCACAATGCTAAAAGATAGTGTGAGATTGAGATTTCAATTAACATTTTTATTGAGATGGGGGTGGTGGGGGGAGGATTTTCCATTCACAACATACAATCGTATGTTCTTCCTGTCACTGCATGGGTTTTCTCCGGCTGCTCCGGTTTCCTCCCACATTGCAAAGAAGTGCAGGTTTGTAGGTTAATTGGCTTCGGTGATTGTCAGTCAGATGATAGACACAACAACATGCTGAAGTAACTCAGTGGGTCAGAAGATAGACACAAAAGGCTTGAGTAACTCAGCGGGTCAGCATGCACTCGGTGGGCCGAAAGGCCTGTTTCCATGCTGTACGTCTAAACCGAATCTAAACCAGACACACTCTTCAAGTCACCACTCCACTACTGGGACAGAATCTGGTGGGACAGTAGGCAGGCAGATGAGTTGGTATCTCCCCTTCGCATCATAGACATCTCCTTTTGAAACATGGTCCAAGATATCTGGGCGTGTTTATCAGTCAGCATGATTGGTACTTCAACCTGCTGTTGGCTTTGTCAGCTTCTATTTGGTTTGATGGGAGTCCCTTAGTATCAGATCTATCCTCCAAAGTCTCTTTTAGTTTCAACATTAGTTATTGTTACATCATTTTTGGAGCATGAGAGATCAATTTTATCTGCCATGACTATAGCCTTGGGTACATTTTGTCTTCTTTTGCACTTGCTTTTTTTGGAATTGTGTGTAGACTCCTGCTGCCTTTCCTAGGTTGGTGTCAATTGCAAATTTGACCGCTTTTGAATTACTGCATTAAAGCAAACTTGAAATAATGATCAAACAGCATTGCCCTTGGGGAGAAGTTGGTCCTTCAGGGGAACCAATTGAACTTGCAGGGAATGTCAAGGGTGGCTAGGAAAAGCTTGATCTTTTATAGCTAACTCTTTTGTTTAGAGATGCAGCGTGGGAACAGGCCATTCGGCCCACCGAGTCCACGCCGACCAGCAATCCCCGCGCACTAACACTATCCAACACATTAGGGTCAATTTACGATCTTTACCAAAGCCAACTAACCTACAAACCTGTACGTCGATGGAGTGTGGGAGGAAACCGGAGCACCCAGGGGATATCCTACGCAGCTCACGGGGAGAACATACAAACTCCGTACAGACCATACCCGTAGTCAGGATTGAACCCGGGTCTCTGGTGCTGTGAGGCAGCAACTCTACCGCTGTGCCACTGTGCCGCTCAGATTGTTCAATCAATGGCCACCAACAGTAATTCCCCTTATTGAATGCGGCACCCATAAAACAATGCCCCTCTTGAGCATTGTGCTTCAATATTCTCTGACTGTGACCTAGACATTCACGACTCAATAACCTGGTCCCGGCTTAATAATTGCCTGTAAAGGCTTGTGCTGAACAATCAAGAGTGTTAATCTCATATGTGTCAGGAATGGAACTGTAAAATTCATTTTTGCTGAAGCAACACAGCATTTCTTGTCTGCAGTATCTCAGGTGGAATGTTCACCGCTATCTAAAGTGGTTGTAATCTCAGAATAAAAGGACGTATCTCTAGAAAGGAGTTGAAGAGGAATTTCTTATGTTATGAATCTGTTTCCGGCTGTTATCAGGGAACTGAACCTACTTATGAATAACAAGAGAGCGGTCCTGAACTACCATCTACTTCATTGGTGACCCTTGGACTGCCTTTAATCGTACTTTACTGGACTTTATCTTGCACTGAACGTTATTCCCTTTATCATGTACACTGTGGATGGCTTGATTGTACTCATGTATAGTCTTTCCGCTGACTGGTTAGCATGCAGCAAAAGAGCTTTTCACTGTACCTTAGTGCATGTGACAAAAATGTAAACTAAATCTGCTGCTTGCATTGCCACAGACAACAGTGGAGACCACGTCTTTGGGTATTGTTAAGGCGGAGATAGATAGATTCTTGATTAGCATGGGTATTATGGGGAGAAGGCAGGAGAATGGGGTTGAGAGGGAGAGATAGATCAGCCATGATTGAATGGTGCAGGGGACTCCGTGGGCCGAATGGCCTAAATCTGCCTCAATGACTTGGGAATGTGAACATTATTTCAAAGAAGTGAAAGTAAGTTATTTGTAGCTTTATGGTGAGAGGAGCATTGTTTAAAGGAGATGTGCGGGCCAAGTTTTATTTGCCCAGCGTTCTGGATGCCAGGACCCTACAACCAGGGGCGGAGGTGGAGGAGATACACTAGTGGTGTTTAATGGGCTTTAAGAGAGGCACGTGGATGCACAGGGAATAGTTTAAGTTTTTAAGGTTAAGTACATTTATTGGCCAAGTATTCACATACAAGGAATTTGCCTTGGTGCTCCGCCCACAAGTAACAACATGACATACAGTGACAGTTACGAATGACTCAGAAAACACTAAACATTAATAATAATAAAACATTAATGATAAAACACCATTGATTAAGCATGTGAACCACCAAAATAGCGGGATGTGAGTCACATGCATCCAGGGGAGATTAACTTGACATCATATTCCGCATGGACATTGTTAGCCAAAGGGCTATTTCTGCGCTGTGTTGTAATGTTCTGTGTTCCACACAATAATGCGATCAATTATTAATTATGCTAGATAACCAGAGCATAACAGTGCAATCCAAAGTACATAGTACATCCTACGCAATGTTAGTAGTGGGACATAAAGAGCTGTAATCATGTCGTGTCTTTCCGCTGACTGGTTGGCACATAACAAATGCTTTTCACTGTACCTCGGCACACGTGACACTAAACTAAACCTAAACAGGGGCCAACAGTCTCTGCTTTGAGGCTTCTGAACTCCAGGTGAACAACTCCAGGTGAACTCCAGGCAAACCTTTCAGTCAGATCTTATAATTTTTAGAAAGGTAAATATTGATAGGTATTTCCTATGCACTGAATGTGTAGGAAGGAACTACAGATGGTGGTTTACACCGAATGACAATAGACAATAGGTGCAGGAGTAGACCATTCGGCCCTTCGAGCCAGCACCGCCATTCAATGTGATCATGGCTGATCATCCCCAATCAGTACCCTGTTTCTGCCTTCTCCCCATATCCCCTGACTCCGATATCTTTAAGAGGCCTATCTAGCTCTCTCTTGAAAGTATCCAGAGAACCAGCCTCCACCGCCCTCTGAGGCAGAGAATTCCACAGACTCACAACTCTCTGTGTGAAAAAGTGTTTCCTCATCTCCGTTCTAAATGGCTTACCGCTTATTCTTAAACAGTTCTAGACTCTCCCAATATCGGGAATATGTTTCCTGCCTCTAGCGTGTCCAAACCCTTAATAATCTTATTTGTTTCAATACGATCCCCTCTCATCCTTCTGAACTCCAGAGTGTACAAGCCCAGCCGCTCCATTCTCTCAGCATATGACAGTCCCACCATCCTGAGAATTAACGCTGCACTCGCTCAATAGCAATAATGTCCTTCATCAAAACTGCACACAATACTCCAGGTGTGGTCTCACTAGGGCCCCATACAACTGCAGAAGGACCTCTTTGCTCCTATACTCAACTCCTCTTGTTATGAAGGCTAACATGCCATTCGCTTTCTTCACTGCCTGCTGTACCTGCATGCTTATTTTCATTGACGGATGAACAAGGACCCCCAGAACCCGTTGTACTTCCCCTTTTCCCAACTTGACACCAGTTAGATAATAATCTGCCTTCCTGTTTTTGCTACCAAAGTGGATAACCTCACATTTATCCACATTAAACTGCATCTGCCATGCATCTGCCCACTCACCCAACCTGTCCAAGTCACCCTGCATTTCCATAGCATCCGTCTCACAGTTCACTCTGCCACCCAGCTTTGTGTCATCTGCAAATTTGCTCATGTTACTTTGAATCCCTTCAACCAAATCATTGATGTATATTGTAAATAACTGTGGTTCCAGCACCGAGCCTTGCGGTACCCCACTAGTCACTGCCTGCCATTCTGAAAGGGACCCGTTAATCCCTACTCTTTGTTTCCTGTCTGCCAACCAATTTTCTATCCATGTCAGCTATTCTACCCCCAATACCATGTGCCCTAATTTTGTCCAATGTGGGACCTTATCAAAGGCTTTCTGAAAGTCCAGATACACTACATCCACTGGCTCTCCCTTGTCCATTTTCCTTGTCACATCCTCAAAAAATTCCAGAAGATTACAATAAAAACATCTTGACACGCGAGATAGACACAAAATGCTGGAGAAACTCAGCATTTAGGTGATGTTTCGGGTTGAGACCCTTCTTCAGACCGCCTTCGGTCTTCTTCGGGCTCTTACGCTTCCGTCTCGACCCGAAATGTCACCCGTTCCATTTCTCCAGAGATGCTGCCTGACTCGCTGAGTTACTCCAGCTTTTGATGTCTTTGGTTTAAACCAGCATCAGCATTTCCTCCCACCACACAATGCTCACAGTAGTTCAGTGCTGAGTGCCTATGGTCATGAGAGGTCTTCAAAGAGTCATAGCGTCTTTCTGGTTGCCGCTGAATTTTCAACATGTTGAAAATTTCTGCGACCTATCACAGGTGCCAGCAGTCGCCTGTGAGGGTCGCCTAAGTGGGACAGGCCCTTTAACACATGATAATAAACTAAACTAAACTATACTATACTTGAGTGTAGAAGGTGGGAAGTTGCAGTTGCATAAGGCGTTGGTGAGACCGCATTTAAAGTATTGTGTTCATTTCTGGGCACCATGTTATAGGAAAGATATTGTCAAGCTTGAAAGGGTTCAAGAGAAAATTCACAAGGATGTTGCTAGGAGGGTCTGAGCTATAGGGAGATGTTGAGCAGGCTGGGTCTCTATTCCTAAGAGCGCAGGAGGATGAGGAGGTGATCTTATAGAGGTGTACAAAATCATGAGAGGAATAGATCAGGTAGATGCACAGAGTCCCTTGCCCAGAGTAGGGGAATCGAGGACCAGCGGACATAGGTTTAAGGTGAAGAGGAAAAGATGTAATAGGAATCTGAGGGGCAACTTTTTCACACAAAGTGTAGTGAGTGTGTGGAACAAGCTGCCAGTGGAGGTAGTTGAGGCTTTAACTATTGCAACGTTTAAGAAACATTTAGACAGGAGTATAGATGCAGTAGAAAGAGGGATATGGGCCAAACACAGGCAGGTGGGACTAGTGTAGATGGGACATGTTGGTCGGCGTGGGCAAGTTGGGCCGAAGGGCATGTTTCCATGCTGTATCACTCGATGACTCTATGACTCTAAATGGTTCTCTCTTGCTATTTCACTTTCTTTTAATGAGTTTAATATTTCTTGTTCCATCCTCTCCCAATATCAGTTTTGCTTGTTAATGATACATTTTCCCTGTTTTATCTTTGCACAGTGGATTAAATTGTAATCATTTTTTGCACAATCGTGCCCTGACGGTCAAATTAAAAGTAGCTTCCAATCTAAATTTAAACACCTTTTATAAAACAACTTGGATTCTGTGTTTGCTAATTCAGCAGCTATGGAACCAGGTTTGACACCTTGGACTCAATTATGTTTCACCAGTCAATGAACGGAACTGAAGATTAGTTTTTAAAAATCCATTCACATATTATGTTCCATTAAATGCACATGTGATGTTTAACAAGGGTTCCTCTCAGTTAGGCACATCTCTGCAAGAAAATGATTACTTGCTCTAATCCTTTTCAACATCCAATCCATTTATGATTGCCTATTTAGGTTCATGTTAATTTTGTCAAGAGCAGATTTAAGATTCCAATTTAACATCGGACATTGACAATGCAGAGTAAAAGGTGTAGCTGGAATGAATCACACTAAATTGTGAACTCTGGCGGGTTATGATATACTCGGTGTGCCATATAAGAGCTCGGTGTTAATAACTGTGTCTCCCATGATTAATTTTTAGCGATGATGGTTTTCGTTCTTCCATTAACAAAATTGTTTTACCTCTATATGTGACTGGAACACCGAGCAGATTCTCTGATGACTTTCTAATCTGGTTTCGTACTAGTGTAGTTTAGAGATACAGCGTGGAAACAGGCCCTTCGCCCCACAAAGCCCACGCCGTTCTGCGATCACCCGTACTATGTTGTGCATTGATTCATGCAATAATCACTTTTAAAAACACTCCACATAACACCTTGTGTCATAACTTCATAAATTATTGAAGCAGAATTACCATTCAGCCCATCAAGTCTACTCTGCCGTTCAATCATGGCTGATCTATATTTCCCTCTCAATCTTATTCCCCTGCCTTCTCCCCATAACTTCTCACACCCGTACAATTAAGAATCTTATCAATCTCCACCTAAAAAATATTCATTGACTTGGCCTCCATAGCTTTCTGTGACTAGTTCTATCCTACACACTGGGTATAATTTACAGAAGCCAAATAATCTACCAAACTTGCACGTTTTTGGAATGTGGGAGAAAACCCACATGATCATAAGTTATCGGAGCAGCATTAGGCCATTCGGCCCATCAAGTCTACTCCATTCATTCGATCTTGGCTTGTTTATCTTTCCCTCTTAACCCCATTCTCATGCCTTCTCCCCATAACCCCTGGGCATGGGGAGAACATTCAAACTCCGTACAGACAGCAGCCGTGGTCAGAATTGAACCCAGGTCTAAGGCAGCAACTCCACCGCTGCTTCACTGTGCCGCCCTATCTTGTACATATCTAGCTTGGGATTGTGCATATCTTTACATTTCACACAGAGGGTGGTGAGCTGGCAGTGGAGGTAGTTAAGGAAGGGACTTTTAGACGGGTACATGGATAGGTCAGTTTAGTGGGGGGGGGGGGGGACGGAGGCAAGTGGGATTAATGTGGACGCTACGTGTTGGTCAGTGTGGGCAAGCTGGGTCAACGTGCCTCTTTCCATGCTCTGTGATTCTATGTTTTGCTGCACATTACCTTCAGGTTAGGATTAGTTATTTTGCTAGTTTTACATTGATGTGCATTCAAAATTCTTTTACCACAATATCAATCTGCATGCTTGCAGTTCTTTGTACATAATGGAATGCCCAGGGCATTTAAGGGGGACATTATCATACCATTTTAGAGGAACAAGTGAAAAATTGATTAAAATTTAACCATAAAGCAATTTGGGTTCTGCCTTTGCTAATTCAGCCACTATGAAACTCTCCTTGGCATTTTGAACCCAATTATGTTTTACACGTGACTGAACAAAACTGAAGATTAGTCGTGAGCAAGAGAGAAAGACGTTAGGATAGGTGACCCAAGTCTGGGCAAGGAGGTGGGTTTTAGGCACCTTCGTTATAGGAGACGTGTCCAAATGAGCACGGTTTTAGGGCCAGAATTGGAATATGGAAGTAACCATATAACCATATAACAATTACAGCAAGGAAACAGGCCTTCTCGGCCCTTCCAGTCCGTGCAGACCATTTATTTTCCTCTAGTCCCATCTACCTGCACTCAGACCATACCCCTCCATTCCCTTCCCGTCCATATACCTATCCACTTTACTTTTAAATGTTAAAATCGACCTGCCTCCACCACTTCTGCAGGAAGATCATTCCACACAGCCACCACTCTCTGAGTAAAGAAGTTCCCCCTCAGTATACAGAAGTATACAGAAGGGAAACAGGCCCTTCGGCCTGAAGAAGGGTCTCAGCCCGAAACGTCACCTATTCCTTTTCTCCAGAGATGCTGCCTGACCCGCTGAGTTACTCCAGCGTTTTGTGTCTATCTTCGGTGTAAACCGGCATCTTCTGTTCCTTCCTACACAAGACATAGGGAGCAGAGTTTTAAACAAGCTCAAGAAAATGGGAAGTCAGCCAAGAGCGTATTGAGTCCAAGATGAATAAATATCTGGGTCTATATTTTGGCAGCATACAGGAGCCAATTTAGGAAGCTACGTCGGTGAAATAGATATGCAAGTCTTCAATCTATGCACATAAACTGTTTTAGTCTTGAGTTTCTCCATTTGAAATACGTCACCACTCTTAGTGAATTAGCTCATTTATGGTTCTGTCATCTGAGATTTTCTCCCTAGGTGATGCTTACTCACCTCCTTTCTACTAAGACACTCTTCCTCTCCGTTGCAAACATTTAGCTCATTGTGTTGTTACCACAAATGAACTCCGTTTCCAAAATGGATGGAAAACAGCAAATGCCAAAAAAGGTTTTCCAATGTGAATATTCAGCCTTTTTTAAAAAGAATTATTCAGAATCTGAGTCATCTGCATCTGATAGAATATTACAGTTTTTACCCCCCATCGCCACCTCTCACCCTCCTCCTCCCCCTCTCAGTTCTACCCATCTACTAATTTTACCAAAGGTAGACACAAAAAGCTGGCGTTAACTCAGCATCTCTGGAGAAAAGGAATAGGTGACGTTTCGTGTCGAGACCCTGCTTCAGACTGAGAGTCAGGGAAAAGGGAAACAAGAGATATAGACAGTGATATAGAGAGAGATATGGGACAAATGAATGACAGATATGAAAGATATGCAATATCTTCACTATCTGCAAAACCACCCACTTTTGTGTCCATCCATTCTACAACTGTCTCACAAATCCACCCGAACCTAATTCCATCTGCCCTCATCATCCTTCATCCCTTCGCATCCAGCACTGGCCCCTGTCTCACCACTCCCCCTCTCTTCTTTATACGGGCTACCTTGCTGGCAACCTCCACACTTAGTCCTGAAGCACGGTTTTAACCTGAAGTGTTGGCAATTCCTTCTCCCGGGCAAACGGAGCTTGAGCCGCTGAGTTCCTCCAGCACAGGTTGGTTGCTTGTACGACTGGAGCTGGATGGCTCCGTGCTCTCTCACAATACACTCGGGCTTTCTGCAGCGACTAATGCAGCAGGCATTTAATTCACACGTCCTTTAAATTTTAGTTTCGTTTATTGTCACGCATAACCGAGGTACAGTAAAAAGCTTTTGTTGCGTGCTACCCAGTCAGCGGAAAGACCATACATGATTACAACTGAGCCGTCCACAGTGTACAGATACAGGGTAAAGGGATTAACAATTAGAGCAAGTATATTTAAGGTGGATTTTCAAGCTGGAAAGTGTGCAGAGAAGATTTACGAGGATGTTATAGTCTTAGTCATAGAGTAATGCAGTGTGGAATGTCCCAGCTACGCTAGTCCCACCTGCCCGCGATTGGTCCATATCCCTCCAAACCTCTCCTATCCATGTACCTGTCTAACTGTTTCTTAAATGTTGGGATAGTCCCTGCCTTAACCACCACCTCTGGCAGCTTGTTCCATACACCCACCACCGTTGTGTGAAAAAGTTACCCCTCATGTTCCTATGAAATCTTTCCCCCCTCACCTTCAACCTCTGTTCTCTGGTCCTCAATTCCCATGCTCTGGGCAAAAAAGTTGATTAGTATGCATGTCAGGTGTTATGGGGAGAAGGCAAGAGAATATGGTTGAGAGGGAAAGATAGATCAACCACGATTGAATGGCGGAGTAGACTTAATAGAAACATAGAAACATAGAAAATAGGTGCAGGAGGAGGCCATTCGGCCCTTCGAGCCAGCACCGCCATTCATTGTAATCATGGCTGATCATCCCCTATCAATAACCCGTGCCTGCCCTCTCCCCATATCCTTTGAAACCACTAGCCCCTAGAGCTTGACTGGCCTAATTTTGCTCTTATGACTTATGAACTCTGTGTATCTACCCGATCTATTCCTCGCATGATTTTGTACACATCTCATAATCAGGAGGCTGGCTTAGTTTAGTTTAGTTTAAGATAGAGATACAGCACGGAAACAGGCTCTTCAGCCCACCGAGTCTGCACTGACCAACGATCCTTGCACATTAGCACTATCCTACATATACCAAGCCAATTAACCTACAAACCTGCACGTCTTTGGAGTGTGAGAGGAAACCGAAGATCTCGGAGGAAACCCATGCAGGTCACGGGGAGAACGTACAAACTCCGTACAGACAGCACCCGTAGTCGGGATCGAACCCGGGTCTCTGGCCCTGCAAGTGTTGAATGACAGCAACTCTACCGCTGAGCCACTGTAGCTTGCTTAGTTCTGTGACTTGTGATACTCTTGGCACAGTGGCTTCCAGCACCGTCTGTGGACATAATGTTTGTTCCCTTTGAGATGTCCCATTAAGTAATGCTGGCCTGCGATCAGTAATTCCAGTTCCTAACCACTTATGTAATATTAATGCTGAGGGCAATAACAATGCCGTTGTAGCTGTGCCTTGCCATAATAATAATGTCTGAACATGGGGTTCCCACGTGACTCTAATAGTGCAAATGGCTAGAGGATAATCATGTATTGATTATTTAATATAAACACTGTACTCTACACTTGTGTCCACTCAGATTATGGACCAAAGATGAATTTGTAGTAATTTTGTAAACGTTATTAGCCTTTGAGGCCACTGTTTAGTTTCGAGGAAACAGGCCCTTCGGTCCACCAAGTCCATGCCTACCAGCGATCCTTCCCATACACTAACACACACACACACACACACACAGACACAGACACACAGACACACAGACACACAGACACAGACACAGACACACACACACACACACACACACACACACACACACACACACACACACACACACACACACACACACACACACACACACACACACACACAAAATGTACAATTTTCACTGAAGAAAAGTGGGATGTTGGGGGAGACCAGAACTAGGGGCCACAGTTTAAGAATAAGGGGTAAGCCATTTAGAACGGAGACGAGGAAACACTTTTTCACACAGAGAGTTGTGAGTCTGGAATTCTCTGTCTCAGCGGGCGGTGGAGGCCGGTTCCCTGGATACTTTCAAGAGAGAGCTAGATAGGGCTCTTAAAGATAGCGGAGTCAGGGGATATGGGGAGAAGGCAGGAACGGGGTACTGATTGGGGATGATTAGCCATGATCACATTGAATGGCAGTGCTGGCTCGAAGGGAAGATGAAATCGGTCCGAGTCAGCATAGATTTGCGAAGAGGAAATCATGCTTGACTAATCTTCTGGATTTTTTGATTTTTGATGTAACTAGGAAAATGGACAAGGGAGAGCCAGTGGATGTAGTGTACCACAGGGCTCGGTGCTGGGACCGCAGCTATTTACAAAATACATTAATGATTTAGATGAAGGGAGTAAAAGTAACATTAGCAAATGACGCAAAGTATGGAGGGTCACTTGGATAGGTTGGGTGAGTGGGCACATGCATGGCAGATGCAGTTTATTGTGGATAAATGTGATCTGAATGGTGTCACGTTATTATCTGAATGGTGTCAAGTTAGGAAAAGGGGAAGTGCAACGGGATCTGGGTGTCCTTGTTCATCAGTCACTGAAAGTAAGCGTGCAGGTACAGCAGGCAGTGAAGAAAGCAAATGGCATGTTGGCCTTCATAACAAGTAGGCCTAAGTATAGGGGCAAAGAGGTCCTTCTGCTGTTATAAAAGGCCCTAGTGAGACCACACCTGGAGTATTGCGTGCAGTTTTGGTCTCCTAATTTGAGGATTTCATTCTTGCTATTGAGGGAATGCAGCGTAGGTTCATGAGGTTAATTCCTGGGATGGCTGGACTGTCATATGTTGAAAGAATGGAGCGACTCGGCTTGTATACACTGGAATTTAGAAGGATGAGAGGGGATCTTCTTGAAACATATAAGATTATTAAGGGTTTGGACAGGCTAGAGGCAGGAAACATGTTCCCAATGTTAGGGGAGTGCATAACCAGGGGCCACAGATTAAGGATAAGGGGTTGGCCATTTAGAACGGAGATGAGGAAAAACGTTCTCACCCAGAGAGTTGTGAATCTGTGGAATTCTCTGCCTCAGAAGGCAGTGAAGGCCTGTGCTCTCTAAACCCATTCTATCCATGTACCCATCTAATTGTTTCTTAAACGTTGCGATAGTTCCTGCCTCAACTGCCTCCTCCGGTAGCTTGGTCCATTCACCTGCAACCCTATGTGTGAAAATGTTACCCCTCAGATTCCTGTTCAATCTTCAAGTTCATGTGTTCAAGTGAGTTTATTGTCATGTGTCCCTGATAGGACAATGAAATTCTTGCTTTGCTTCAGCACACAGAACATAGAAGGCATTTACTACAAAACAGATCAGTGTGTCCATATCCCATATATAAATATATACACACACAAATAAATAAACGAATAAAGTGCAAATAGCAGACAATAGGTTATTAGTTTTCAGAGTTTTGTCCAAGCCAGGTATAATAGCCTGATGGCTGTGGGGAAGTAGCTATTCCTGAACCTGGTTGTTGCAGTCTTCAGGCTCCTATACCTTCTACCTGAAGGTAGCAGGGAGATGAGTGTGTGGCCAGGGTGGTGTGCGTCCTTGATGATGCTGCCAGCCTTTTTGAGGCAGCGACTGCGGTAAATCCCCTCGATGGAAGGAAGGTCAGAGCCGATGATGGACTCGGCAGTGTTTACTATTTTTTGTAGTCTTTTCCTCTCCAGGGCGCTCAAGTTGCCGAACCAAGCTACGATGCAACCGGTCAGCAAGCTCTCTACTGTGCACCTGTAGAAGTTAGAGAGAGTCCTCCTTGACAAACCGACTCTCCGTAATCTCAGGAAGTAGAGGTGCTGGTGAGCTTTCTTGATAATTGTATCAGTGTTCTCGGACCAGGAAAGATCTTCAGAGATATGCACGCCCAGGAATTTGAAGCTCTTGACCCTTTCAACCATCGACCCGTTGATATAAACAGGACTGTGGGTACCCATCCTACTCCTTCCAAAGTCCACAATCAGTTCCTTGGTTTTGCTGGTGTTGAGGGCCAGGTTATTGTGCTGGTACCATATGGACAGTTGCTCGATCTCTCTTCTGTACTCCGATTCATCCCCATCAGTGATACGTCCCACAACAGTGGTGTCGTCAGCGAACTTGATGAAGGAGTTCGCACTGTGACCGGCTACTCAGTCATGAGTATAGAGTGAGTACAGCAGGGGGCTGAGCACGCAGCCTTGAAGTGCTCCCATGCTGATTGTTATTGAGTCTGACACATTTCCACCAATACAAACAGACTGTGGTCTGTGATTGAGGAAGTCGAGGATCCAATTGCAGGGGGATGCGCAGAGACCCAGTTCTGCGAGTTTGGTAACCAGCTTGGAGGGGATGTTAGTATTAAATGCCGAGCTGTAATCAATGAATTACAGCCTGACATATGAGTTTTTGTTGTCCAAGTGGTCCAGAGCGGAGTGGAGAGCTAGCGAGATCGCATCCACCGTTGATCTGTTGTGGCGGTAAGCGAACTGCAGTGGGTCCAGGTTTTTGTCGAGCTAGGAGTTGATTTGCTCCATGATCAACCTCTCGAAGCACTTCATCACTATCTGTCTCATTCTCCAGTTTGGAGCAGAACTCCCTTTTGGCCTTTTTGATGGCCTTACCAAGGTCGTATCTGAACTTCTTATAGACCACTGTATCATCAGACATGAATGCCCGGTGTCTGGTCTTCAGAAGAGTGCGGATCTCAAAGTTGCCGAGTCCTTGAACATTGCCCAGTCTACAGATTCCAAACAGTCCTGAAGTTGTTCCTTTGCCTGCCCCCCCACCCCCCCCTTTGGAAAATGCATCTCTGTCTCAGTTTCCTTTTAAGTTTTGTTTATTGTCACGTGTACCGAGGTACAGCGAAAAGCTTTTGTTGCAGAAACATGTAGACTTCCCATCCAGTCAATTTTTCAATTTACAAATTAGCAGTGTGAATAGTATAAAGTTATTTTCAGTTGAATATGTTGGCATCTGCGGATTTAACATTTGATAAACATGCAGAAACGATAAAGGCCATTGTGGCAATTCATTTCATCTGAGTGCCTACTGAAATGACAGAGCATAACTAGCAATTAGTTCTGGTCTGTCTGTCTATGTGAGAGGGCATCTCATCAAAGTAGACTGCTGTTTCTTGATCAACTGCATCGTTCATTAGTTGTACAGAGTGAGACAATTTGAATGTTGAAGAGCGCAACTGATGTGTTTGAGAAGGAAGCAGATATAATCACTGAAGGCCAAATCAACCAAGATTAAATAAAATGAAAGGACAGGCTTGATGATTCAAATGGCCTAATTCTGTTCTTATGAAATAAGTTCTCTTCTCCCTCACTATTCCAATACCTTGTAGAAGGCATAGAGACTTCAACAACTTCTTCGGCCCAACCTGCCCCCGCCAACCAGCATGCCCAATTTACACTAATCCCACCTCCCTCAAAACCTATCCTATCCATATACCTGTCTAAACATTTCTTAAAACTGTGTGAAAGTACC
The DNA here is from genome assembly GCA_963514005.1 of Raja brachyura. Next base: position 148,301,588 of record OY740782.1, on the reverse strand, counting down.
AGCCTCAACAACCTCCCCCGGCAGCTCGATCCACCGTTTATGTAAAAAATGCTGCCCCTCAGGTTCCCATTAAATCTTTCCCCCTAAACCCATGTCCTCTTGTTCTCGATTCCCCTACTCTTGGTAAAATACTGCATTTTCGCTATCTATTTCTCTGACGATTTTATACACTTCTATAAGATCACCCCTCATCTTTCCTGGTCCGAGAACACAGATGCAATTATTAAGAAAGCTCATCCGCGCCTCTACTTCCTGAGAAGATTATGGAGAGTTGGTCTGTCAAGGAGGACTCTCTCTAACTTCTACAGGTGCACAGTAGAGAGCATGCTGACCGGTTGCATCGTGGCTTGGTTCGGCAATTTGAGTGCCCTGGAGAGGAAAAGACTACAAAAAGTAGTAAACACTGCCCAGTCCATCATCGGCTCTGATCTTCCTTCCATCGAGGGGATTTATCGCAGTCGCTGCCTCAAAAAGGCTGGCAGCATCATCAAGGACCCACACCACCCTGGCCACACACTCATCTCCCTGCTACCTTCGGGTAGAAGGTACAAGAGCCTGAAGACTGCAACAACCCGGTTTAGGAATAGCTACTTCCTCACAGCCATCAGGCTATTAAACTTGGCTCGGAACTCTGAACATTAATATCCCTCCATCTGTTATTTGCACTTTATTTATTAATTTATTAATTCACGTGTGTATTTACGTATATAATTGTAGTCAATGCCTACTATGTTCTGTTGTGCTATGCAAAGAAAGATTTTCATTGTCCTGTCAGGGACACATGACAATAAACTCTTTTGACTTGACTTTGACTTTGTGAGTTGGATAGAGCTCTAGGAGCTAGTGGAATCAAGGGATATTGGGAGAAGGCAGGCACGGGTTATTGATTGGGGACAATCAGCCATGATCGCAATGAATGGCGGTGCTGGCTCGAAGGGCCGAATGGCCTCCTCCTGCACCTGTTTTCTATGTTTCTATGTTTCAATATGATCATGGCTGATCATCTAAAATCAGTATCCCATTCCTGCTTTTTCCCCATCTCCCTTGATCCCTTTAGCCCTAAGATCTAAATCTAACTCTCTCTTGAAAACATGCAGTGAATTGGCCTCTACTGCTTTCTGTGGCAAAGAATTCCACAGATTCACAACTCTCTGGGTGAAAAAGGTTTTCCTCATCTCAGTCCTAAATGGTCTATCCTTTATTGTTAAACTGTGGTTCTGGATTCCCCCAACATCGGGAACATTTTCCATGCATTTAACCTGTCCAATCCATTAAGAATTTTATATCATTCTATAAGATTCCCCACTAATCCTTCAAAATTCCAGTGAATACAAGCCCAGTCAACCCATCCTTTCATCATATGTCTGTTCCGCCATCCCGGGAATTAACCTGGTGAACCTACGCTCCACTCCTTCAATAGCTATAATGTCATTCCTCAAATTAGGAGACCAACATTGCACACAATACTCCAGGTACGGTCTCACCAGGACCCTGCACAACTGCAGTAGGACCTCCTAGCTCCTAAACTCAAATCCTCTCGCAATGCAGGCCAACATGCCATTGACTTTCTTCACTGCCTGCTTACATTCAGTGACTGACTTACAAGCACACCCAGGTCTTGTTGCACCTCCCCTTCTCCTAATCTGACACCATTCAGATAATAATCTGCTTTCCTGTTCTTGCCACTAGTGGATAACCCCAAATGTATGCACATTATCTGCCCACTCACCCAACATATCCAAGTCATCCTGCATCCTCATAGCATCCTCCTCGCAGCTCACACTGCCACCCAGCTTTGTGTAATCCGCAAACTTGGAGATGTCACATTTAATTCCCTCGTCTAAATTATTAATATATATTGTAAACAATTGGGGTCCCCGCATCGGGCCTTGCAGCACCCCACTAGTCACTGCTCGCCATTCTGAAAAGGACCTGTTAATTCCTACTCTTTGCTTCCTGTCTGCCAACCAGTTCTCTATCCACATCAATACCCTACCCCCAATACCATGTGCTTTAATTTTGTACACTAATCTTTTGTGTGGGACCTTATCAAATGCTTTTTGAAAGTCCAGATACACCACATCTGCAGGCTCTCCCTTATCCATTCTACTGGTTAGTGAGACTCGATGAGTAGAATAATAATTCAAACAGTCAAAGGTCTTGTTGAACAAACTTTTACTAAGTCACCCAGGTGAAACAGGACACAGCCAGGAGTGTGCACTTAGATTCACACTCGCAAGCTGCTACAACTCTACTGACTATACAGAGAAATCGTTTTCACCAAACAAACAGCTAGCAATGGCCTGTTTCCTTTATCATTGTTACTTTTTTGCATATCTTTCATTCATTGTTCTATGTCTCTCTACATCAAGGGTTCCCAACCTGGGGCACGTTTACCCCCCGGGGGGTAAATTCCGCCGACCCAGGGGGTAAATATGTTGAATCTGGATTTGTACATATTTTAGTATTAGTTGTTCATAAATAAGTGAAATAACAAAGTTATGTGCTATTAAAGTTGCCGGGAGTAAATGGGACAAAAAAGGTTGGGAACCCCTGCTCTACATCATCGTCTATATCTCTCGTTTCCCTTTCCTGTGACTTTCAGTCTGAAGAAGGGTCTCGACCCTCGAATCGTCACCCGTTCCTGTCCCGCTGAGTTACTCCAGTTTTTTGTGTCTATCTTCTACACTGTTCCATGTTTTTGAAGGAAAGTTTTCATCTGATGCTTTGAGGCTATATTTGGTCAGACGTTGCCTTCATGTTACAGCTAGTCACGCTCACTCACACATCTCTGGAATTCAGTTCCGTTTGCTTGGCATCTATGTTAGGATAAATCAGGAGAATTCCTGGCAGGGGTTGATATCTATGCAGCATTTGGAAATTGGAAATTTTTAACCCAAAAAATTTGAAGGAATTATTGCAATTTCTTGAAATAGTATTGCATTCGACGGTCAGACACTGATTTATGTTTTTAAAAGTTTTTTTTAGTTTTTAACTAGTTGGAAACTGGCCCTTTGGCCCACTGACTCCGCGCCGACTAGCCACCCCCATACACTAGTCCTACCCTACACACTAGGGACAATTTACAATTCTTACCAAAGCCAATTAACCTCGAAAACCTGTGCGTCTTTGGAGTGTGGGAGGAAACCGGAGCGCCTGGAGAAAACCCACGCAGGTCACAGGGAGAACATACAAACTCCGTACAGACAGCGGCCGTAGTCAGGATTGAACCCAGGTCTCTGGAGCTGTAAGGCAGCGACTCTACTGCGCCCCGTCGTATACCCGACTCTGTTCTCTGTGTAGTGTTAGTGGGTTCCTCTCTTAAATTAACTGTTATCATAACAATAGACTCTTAATTAATTTGTGATTGCCATTGCTCTGTTTACTTGCTGAGTAGGTATCTTATCCCCTGTGCAGTAGTGTAGCCTGTGACTCATGATATATTTATTTTGCTAATGTAGCATCTGCCTGTGGTCTGAATAAATTACTACAGACCAGAATGAGAATAATAAATATTAAGCAGAATACATAAAGCAGAATTAAATAAAATGGTGTTGATGTAAAATGCCTTCCAGTGTCAGAATCTGGTTCAAAATATTAATGGCATTTTAATTCGCACATTTGGCCATACTGTGCTTTAATCCTTCGTTGAATATTCCCCAATTATATCATGATACCTCTGCCTTAATTTATATGCAGTCCCACTTCAACCTCCTTTCTACATGAGATTGGCTTGAATATCATAGTGATACAGAATGAAACAGGTCCTTTGGCCCAACTTGCCCATAGCGACCAATATGCCCCATCTACAGTAGTCCCACCTCCCTGTGTTTGACCCATATGCCTCTAATCCTGTCCTATCCATGTACCTGTCGAAATGTTTTTTAAACCTCCGGATAGTCCCTGCCACAACAAGCTCCTCCGGCAGCTTGTTCCATATACCCACCACCTTTTGGGTATAAAAAGTTACCCCTTGTGATCCTATTACATTTTTTCCCCCTCATCTTAAACCTATGTCCTCGGGTTCTTGATTCCCCTACTCTGGGTAAAAGACTGTGCATTTACCGTATTTATTCCTCTCAAAGTTTTATACTCCTTTGCTGTTATCCTTTGCCTTTTCTTTCAATAGAAGTGCTGCTCACCTCTCTACCTATCTCTCTTTTTCCAATATATTTGTGACTGTATAGATGTTTCATCAGTTTTGCTGTCAGTATCCACGCTGGTGTCACTTTTACATGGCCCATATTTTAATCTTTCTTTCTTGACTGCTTCGAGATACAGAGCAGAAACAGGCCCTTCGGCGCACCTAACACTATCCTAAACACTGGGGACAATTTCCAATTTTTACCGAAGCAAAATTAACCTAAAACCTGTACGCCTTTGGAGTGTTGGAGGGAACCGGAGCATCCGGAGAAAACCCAGGGACAGACACAAAAAGCTGCAGCAACTCAGCGGGACAGGCTGCATCTCTGGAAAGAAGGAATGGTGACGTTTCGGGGCGAGACCCTTCTTGAGCTTTTCTTCTGTTGCCTCCGTCTCCGTGGCTTTTTCTATGGGAAGGAGCCAACACCACCCAGTCTCCCATCTCCACCGGTCCCCCTCCTCTTGGACTCCCCCGGATGGCCTTCTACCCTCTCTACACGTTTTTATTTTCTAGCTGCCGGCAGTCTCAATGTTTCCACTCCCCCGACCTACTCAAACCTCACCCCCTCTGAACGTACATCCCTCCCCTCCTCTCTATCTGCAGCAACCCCGACATTATAATCAAACCCACAGACAAGGGAGGTGCCGGGGTAGTCTGGCGCACTGAGGCTGAGGCCAGGCGACAACTCTCAGACACCTCCTCCTACTTATCCTAGTACCGCATCCGAGCACCAGGGCTTAATCTCACACTCTCTCGCTGGTTACAGGGAGAACGTACAAACTCCGTACCGACAGCACCCGTATAGTCAGGAATCAACCCAGGTGCTGCTGCCATAAGGCAACAACTCTACTGCTGCACCACCGTGCCGCCCGAATGCTTCATCCCCATTTCAGAGGTTTAGTTTGCAACCAAGGTGCAGTTCCATCGTTTTTTTCTTCCATCTCATCTACAGTGGCTTGCAAAAGTATTCATACCCATTGAACTTTTCAACATTTTGTCACGCTACAACCACACACGTAAATGTATTTTATTGGGATTCTATGTGATAGACCAACACAAAATAGTGCATAATTGTGAAGTAGAAGGAACATGATACATGGTTTCCAAATTTTATTACAAATAAAAAACTGAAAAGTGTGGCGTGCAAAAGTATTCAGCCCCCCTGAGTCAATACTTTGTCGAACCACCTTTCGCTGCAATTACAGCTGCAAGTATTTTGGGGTATGTCTCTACCAGCTTTGCACATCTAGAGACTGACATTTTTGCCCATTCTTCTTTGCAAAATAGCTCAAGCTCAGTCAGATTGGATGGAGAGCGTCTGTGAACAGTAATTTTCAAGTCTTGCCAGAGATTCTCAATTGGATTTAGGTCTGGACTTTGACTGGGCCATTCTAACACATGAATATGCTTTGATCTAAACTATTCCATTGTAGCTCTGGCTGTATGTTTAGGGTCGTTGTCCTGCTGGAAGGTGAACCTCCGCCCCGTCTCAAGTCTTTTGAGAGTCTAACAGGTTTTCTTCCAAGATTGCCCTGTATTTAGCTCCATCCATCTTCCCATCAACTCTGACCAGCTTCCCTGTCCCTGCTGAAGAAAAGCATCCCCGCAGCATGATGTTGCCACCACCATGTTTCACAGTGGGGATGGTGTGTTCAGGGTGATGTGCAGTGTTAGTTTTCCGCCACACATAGCGTTTTGCATTTAGGCCAAAAACTTCAATTTTGGTCTCATCAGACCAGAGCACCATCCTCTACATGTTTGCTGTGTCCCCCACGTGGCTTGTGGCAAACTGCAAACGGGACTTCTTATGGCTTTGTTTCAACAATGGTTTTCTTCTTACCATTCTTCCATAAAGGCCCGATTTGTGGAGTGCACGACTGTAAGTTGTCCTCTGGACAGATTCTCCCACCTGAGCTGTGGATCTCTGCAGCTACTCCAGAGTTACCACGGGCCTCTTGGCTGCTTCTCTGATCAATGCTCTCCTTGCCCGGCCTGTCAGTTTAGGTGGACGGCCATGTCTTGGTAGGTTTGCAGTTGTGCCATACTCTTTCCATTTTCGGATAATGGATTGAACAGTGCTCCGTGAGATGTTCAAAGCTTGGGATATTTTTTTATAACCTAACCCTGCTTTAAACTTCTCCACAACTTTATCCTTGACCTGTCTGGTGTGTTCCTTGGGCTTCATGGTGCTGTTTGTTCATTAATATTCTCTAACAAACCTCTAAGGCCTTCACAGAACAGCTGTATTTATACTGAGATTAGATCACACACAAGTGGACTCTATTTACTAATTAGGCAATTGGTTGCACTGGATTTTATTTAGGGGTATCAGAGTAAAGGGGGCTGAATACTTTTGCATGCCACACTTTTCAGTTTTTTATTTGTAAAAAAATTTGAAAACCGTGTATCATTTTCCTTCCACTTCACAATTATGCGCCACTTTGTGTTGGTCTATCGCATAAAATCCCAATAAAATAATTTACGTTTGTGTTTGTAACGTGACTAAATGTGGAAAAGTTCAAGGGGTATGAATACTTTTGCAAGCCACTGTAACTCCTTCGAAGAATTCTATTTCATTCTCACAGTTTGTGTGACTCTGTTATACCTATTTTGATGTCCTAATATCTATTTCAGAAATATCTAGGGTGACGACCCTAAACGCCACCCATTCCTTCTCTCCAGAGATGCTGCCTGTCCCGCTGAGAGGCTCTCAACCAAGTCGGGTTTGTTTCCCACACTTCTTCTCTCATCAGTTCCGCCCCCAGTCAACAAGGAGAGTTCCATTAGCCATTACCTACCACCTTGCCATTCTCTATAATTAAGATCATGTACTATAATTTCCGCCACCTTTCAGGAAGAAAGGGGAGGCCATCTAAGATTGAGGTGAGAAAAAACGTTTTCACCCAGAGAGTTGAGAATTTGTGGAATTCCCTGCCACAGAGGGCAGTGGAGGCCAAATCACTGGATGGATTTAAGATAGAGCTCTAGGGGCTAGTGGAATCAAGGGATATGGGGAGAAGGCAGACACGGGTTATTGATTGGAGACGATCAGCCATGATCACAATGAATGGCGGTGCTGGATCGAAGGGCCGAATGGCCTCCTCCTGCACCAATTTTCTATGTTTCTATGTCTATGTTTCAATGAATCGAGGCCAGAGCTAGAGGGAGAGGTTGAGCAGGCTAGGACTTTCTTCCTTGGAACGCACAAGGATGAGGGGTGATCATATAGAGGTGTATAAGAAGCTAATTCTCTATCCATTCAGCTATTTCTCCTTGGATCGCATGCAATCTAACCTTCTAGAGCTGCGTACCATGTGGTACCTTATCAAATTAGTTGCTGAGGTGTAGTAGGATGATTCCGTTTTCTTATTTCTTAATGTTTTCTTATTAATGTTAATTAGTTCAAATACATTTAGTAAAACAATAGTTTAGTTTAGAGATACAGCGCGGAAACAGACCCTTTGGCCCACTGAGTCCACACTGACCAGCGATCCCCGCACATTAACACTATCCTTCACACACTGGGGACATTTTACACGTACACCAAGCCAATTAACCTACAAAGCTGTACGTCTTTGGAGTGTGGGAGGAGACCGAAGAACATGGTGCAAGGAAAGGTCAGGGGGAGAACCGCCCAGCCAGCACCCGTAGTCGCGATCGACCCCGGGTATCCGGCGCTGTAAGGCGGCAACTCTACCGCTGCACCACAACGCCGCCCACTTATACCACGCTAAACGCTCTTCAGCATCAGGACATCATCATGAGCAAAACACTAAAATAAGCTGTTAAAATAAGCTGCTATCAGGCAACTGAATCATCCTACCACAACCAGAGAGCAGTGCTGAACTACCACCTGCCTCTGTGGTGACCGTCAGGCTATCCTTGGCTGGACTTTGCTGGCTTTACCTTGCACTAAATGTTATCCCCGTATTGTGTATCTATATACTAAATACCTTGATTGTAATTCTGTTTTGTCTTTCTGCTGACTGGATAACACGCAACAAAAGCTTTTCACTGTACCTCGGTACACGTGACAATAAACTAAACTAAAATATGTGTTGTAGCTGAGAAAATCTGCAGTTCTTCAGCTGAAGGCTCACTTAGTGTAGGAGTTAAGTCTGGAGGGATTGTAACGCAGCTGTGAATACTGTGACATGCAAAATAACAGTGCTTATAAAATCTTCACACTGTCTGCAAGTAGAGGGAGGATGTAATGGAGAATCAGTCGACTGTGGTCTTTGCCTCTAAGTGTATAATATTTAGACAGAATTTTAAATAAAGTAGATATGTTGAATTACAAAAGTAGCAAAGGCGAAGAGAGCAACATGAATAGAAGATGAGAAAGGATTCCTAAAGTGCTGGAGTAACTCAGCGGGTCAGGCAACATCCCTGATGTACATGGATGTCCAATTCTATACGGCCATCGTAGAGTCTGTCCTCACCTTCTCCATCATGATCTGGTTTGGCTCAGCCACCAAGCATGACACCCGGAGGCTGCAGCGAATCGTCCAATCAGCTGAGAAGGTTGTTGTCTGTAACCTTCCCTCCCCCATTGATGAACTGTACACTGCAAGGGCCAAGAAGCGAGCGGGAAAGATCATCTCTGACCCCTCTCACCCTGGCCACAAACTCTTTGAATCACTTCCCTCTGGAAGGCGACTCCGGATTGTCAAAGCCGCCACAGTGAGACATAAAAACAGCTTTTTTCCATGAGTAGTTGCTCTACTCAATAACCAAACATCTGTAGCCTCCTTTTGCTCTGGTATTTTATTTCATTCACAAACTATAATGTTTTATTTTTAATGTTTTATGTTTTATTCTTAATTGTTTACTGTATATACGTGTTGTTACATGCGAGTGGAGCACCAAGGCAAATTTCTTGTATGTGAACATACTTGGCCAATAAACTTATTCATTCATTCATGGATAGGTGATGTTTCGGGTCAGGATCCTTCTTCACTGTACCTTTTCACTGTAGCTGGCTATAGACTCTTCACCGTAACTCGGTACACGTGACAATAAACTAAACTAAGCTTCAGACTGCGTTTTTTTATTACAATAAGGATAGTGGATGTATAGAATAAGCTGCCAGTGGAGGTAGTTGAGGCAGGTACCATTGCAATGTTTAAGAAACATTGAAACAGGTACATGGATAGGGGCTTTAGAGCTATGTGGGCCAAATGCAGGCAGGTGGGACTGGTGTAGATGAGGCATGTTGGTCGGTGTGGGCAAGTTGGACCAAAGGGCCTGTTTCCACGATGTTTGTCTCTATGACTCTAAGAGTTCCGATGTGAAAAGTCACCTATTCATGTCAAGTGAGTTTATTGTCATGTGTCCCTGATAGGACAATGGCATTCTTGCCTTGCTTCAGCACAACAGAACCATATAACCATATAACAATTACAGCACGGAAACAGGCCATCTCGGCCCTTCAAGTCCGTGCCGAACAACTTTTTTCCCTTAGTCCCACCTGCCTGCACTCATACCATAACCCTCCATACCCTTCTCATCCATATGCCTATCCAATTTATTTTTAAATGATACCAACGAACCTGCCGCCACCACTTCCACTGGAAGCTCATTCCACACCGCTACCACTCTCTGAGTAAAGAAGTTCCCCCTCATGTTACCCCTAAACCTCTGTCCCTTAATTCTAAAGTCATGTCCTCTTGTTTGAATCTTCCCTATTCTCAAAGGGAAAAGCTTGTCCACATTAACTCTGTCTATCCCTCTCATCATTTTAAAGACCTCTATCAAGTCCCCCCTTAACCTTCTGCGCTCCAGAGAATAAAGACCTAACTTATTCAACCTATCTCTGTAACTTAGCTGTTGAAACCCAGGCAACATTCTAGTAAATCTCCTCTGTACCCTCTCTATTTTGTTGACATCCTTCCTATAATTGGGTGACCAAAATTGTACACCATACTCCAGATTTGGTCTCACCAATGCCTTGTACAATTTTAACATTACATCCCAGCTTCTATACTCAATGCTCTGATTTATAAAGGCTAGCATACCAAAAGCTTTCTTTACCACCCTATCTATATGAGATTCCACCTTCAAGGAACTATGCACGGTTATTCCCAGATCCCTCTGTTCAACTGTATTCTTCAATTCCCTACCGTTTACCATGTACGTCCTATTTTGATTTGTCCTGCCAAGGTGTAGCACCTCACATTTATCAGCATTAAACTCCATCTGCCATCTTTCAGCCCATTTTTCCAACTGGCCTAAATCACTCTGTAGACTTTGGAAATCCTCTTCATTATCCACAACACCCCCTATCTTGGTATCATCTGCATACTTACTAATCCAATTTACCACCCCTTCATCCAGATCATTGATGTACATGACAAACAACAAAGGACCCAACACAGATCCCTGAGGCACCCCACTAGTCACCTGCCTCCAACCCGACAAACAGCCATCCACCATTACCCTCTGGCTTCTCCCATTCAGCCACTGTTGAATCCATCTTGCTATTCCTGTATTTATACCCAACAGTTGAACCTTCTTAACCAACCTTCCATGAGGAACCTTGTCAAAGGCCTTACTGAAGTCCATATAGACAACATCCACTGCTTTACCCTCGTCAATTTCCCTAGTAACCTCTTCAAAAAATTCAAGAAGATTAGTCAAACATGACCTTCCAGGCATAAATCCATGTTGACTGTTCCTAATTAGACCCTCTTTATCCAGATACTTATATATATTATCTCTAAGTATCTTTTCCATTAATTTGCCCACCACTGAAGTCAAACTAACCGGTCTATAATTGCTAGGTTTACTTTTAGAACCCTTTTTAAACAATGGAACAACATGCGCAGTACGCCAATCCTCGGGGACTATTCCCGTTTCTAATGACATTTGAAATATTTCTGTCATAGCCCCGGCTATTTCTACACTAACTTCCCTCAATGTCCTAGGGAATATCCTGTCAGGAGCTGGAGACTTATCCACTTTTATATTTTTCAAAAGTGCCAGTACTTCTTTTACTTTGAAACTCATAGTATCCATAGCTACTCTACTAGTTTCCCTTACCTCACATAATTCAATATCCTTCTCCTTGGTGAATACCGAAGAAAAGAAATTGTTCAATATCTCCCCCATCTCTTTTGGCTCTACAGATAGCTGTCCACTCAGTCTCTCCAATGGACCAATTTTATCCCTTGTTATCCTTTTGCTATTAATATAGCTGTAGAAACCCTTTGGATTTACTTTCACAATAACATAGTGGGCATTGACTACAAAAACAGATCAGTGTGTCCATATACCATTATATAAATAGATACACACATGAATAAATAAACTGATAAAGTGCAAATAACAGATAATGGGTTATTAATGTTCAGTGTTTTGTCCGAGCCAGGTTTAATAGCCATGTTTTCCAGGAATGCTGCCTGACGCACTGAGTTACTCCAGCACTTTATGTCTTTTTTATTGTAAACTAGTATTTGCAATTCCTTGAGATTTTTAATTTATTAATCGATTTCCTGTTCGCAACTTTGTTTAATTGCACATGCAACATACACATCAGTAAGATGGACACAAAGTGCTGGAGTAACTCAGCGGGTCAGGCAGCATCTCTGGTGAGAAGGAACAGGTGACGTTTCATGTCGAGACTCTTCTTCAGACTGAGAGTCAGGGACGAGGGAAACTGTTCCCCTCCCCTCCGGTGAAGAAGGCTCTAGACCCGAAGCGTCACCTATTCCTTTTCTCTGCGCTGAGTTACTCCAGCATTTTGTGTGTACCTTCGGTGTAAACCAGCACCTGCAGTTCCGTCGTACACATCAATAATGTACCATTAAATGCAGAACAATGATATCCTTTAAGTTCATGTCTCCTTCACTACACTGGGCGGTACGGTGGCGCAGCGGTAGAGTTGCTGCCTCACAGCGCCAGGGACTCGGGTTCGATCCTGACCACGGTGCTGTCTGTACGGAGTTTGTGCGTGCCCCCAGTGACCTGCGTGGGGTTTTCTCTGAGATCTTCGCTTCACTCCCACACTCCCCAGACGAACAGGTTTGTAGGTTAATTTGACTTGGTATAAATATAAAATTGTCCCTAGTGTGTGTAGGGTAATGTTAATATACGGGGATCGCTAGCCTGTGCGGACTCGGTGGGCCGAAGGGCCTGTTTCCGCTCTGTGCCTCTAAACTAAACTAAATAAAGGGCTATTTTAGGTTTTGTCATGCTGATGAAACGTATGAATATAATGACTGTGTACTGATGGAGACTTATTCACGTAATTAGAAAATAATGCTGTGGGCGGCTTCACAGCTGACGATTTCAATTTCTAGGACTCGCCTTTATATCAAGAGAGCTCATCTTATTCTAACCGTGTGGATTATGTAATAACTGTGGCAGGGAATCCAGGGCACATTTACAAGCTTGTTATATTTTTTAATCCAATCTCATCTCTGAGTCAAACATGACAGTTCATATTTGGCTTTGTTGACATTTCTGTCCTTTTCATCCCGACAGTTTTATACCCAGTGTGTAGCTCTAGTGCTGATTGTGTGGAAATACAAAGGCATTGTTTTCAGTTCTTGTGACATCTCTGTTCATAATCAACTCCATTCCTCTCCCTAGCAACTCTGATTCCGAATTGGACTGCTTGTAATTGTGGTGTTGTATTGATTCCATCGCTCAGGTTCACTCTTTACATTAAAAGGGATACAAACTGCTGGAGTAACTCGGGAGGTTAGCCAGCATCTCTGGAGAATGTCCATAAGTGATAGGAGCAGAATTAGGCCATTCGGCCCATCAAGTCTACTCCGCCATTCAATCACGGCTGATCTATCTCTCTCTCTCTCAACCCCATTCCCCTGCCTTCTTCCCATAACCCTGACATCTATAGTAATCTAGAATCTATCTATCTCTGCCTTAAAAATATTCATTCACTTGGCTTCCACAGCCGTCTGCGGCAATGAATTCCACAGATTCACCATCCTCTGACTAAAGAAATTACTCCTCATCTCCTTCCTAAAAAAACGTTAATTCTGAGGCTGTGACCTCCAGTCCTAGACTCTCCCACTGGTGGAAACATCCTCTCCACACCCACTCTATCCAGGCCTTTCACTATTCTGTACGTTTCAATCAAGTCACCCCTCATTCTTCTGAACTCCAGCGAGTACAGGCCCAATGCCAACAAGCACTCATCGTACGTTAACCCACTCATTCCTGGGATCATTCTTGTAAACCTCTGGACCCTCTCCAGAGCCAGCACATCCTTCCTCAGGTATGGGGCCCAAAACGGCTCACAATATTCCAAATGCAGCCTTACCAGCTCTTTATAGAGCCTCAACATTACAGCCCTGTTTTTGTATGCAAGCCCTCTTGAAATAAATGCTAGCATTAAGTCTGCCAACTAAACCCGTGGGTAGGTGATGTTTCCTTTTGGGACCTTTCTTCAGACTAGCTCTCTGAGATGTAGCTGCTTTAACTGCAAATCACAGCACTATACCCATGCCAGATGTAATCTTTAAATTAGCAAAATTATCCCAGTCTGAACAGAAACATATTATACAATTATACAATTTATTTATTGTTATTTGAACCTCAAATGACGTTGAAACAAAATTTGGTTTCTGCAGTCATACAACAAGAAAATTACCAAGTCACACAACCACACAATTCACACAAACATAAATCACAGTGAATCTCCTCCTCACTGTGATGGAAGGCAAAGTCTTGTCTCTCCCCTGTGTTATCAGAAATTATGGGGGGGGGAATTCTTGTTGCCAAAAAGGCGACTATTACATATGGATTCAGTGGGCTGTTTCTAAGCATGGGGTACAGAATCGGGGATTGGCTTTATGTATGCCAATAATCGCACTGATATAAATGTATTTCACTGTACAATTGGTACATGTGACAATAAAATAACCAATGAACCATTGAGCTATCTCCATGAATGATTTATGTATTGAAACATCACCAATCCATGTTCACCTGAGTTGCTGCCAGACCCGCTGAGTTTCTCTGGTACTTTGGGTCTTTTTTTGTATAAATCAGCATCTACAGTTGCTTGTAAACATAGAAAATAGGTGCAGGAGTAGGCCATTCGGCCTTTCGAGCCATTCAATATGGTCATGGCTGATCATCCAAAATCAGTACCCCGTTCCTGCTTTTTCCCCCATATCCCTTGATTCCGTTAGCCCAACGAGCTAAATCCAACTCTCTCTTGAAAACATCCAGTGAATTGGCCTCCATTGCCTTCTGTGGCAGAGAATTCCACAGATTCACAACTCTCTGGGTAAAAAAAGTTGTGCCTCATCTCAGTCCTAAATGGCCTACCCCTTATTCTTAGTGTATCAGCATTTATAGCTAGCAAGTTAGACTAAGAATTTTGATAATTCTCGTTCTGTACTTAATGTTCTGTTCTGTTCTATGGTAATCAGGTAGTGAAAATAGTGAAATGGTACAGCAGACATAAGCATCTTTTTTTAGTAATCCAGCATCTGCAGTTCCTTGTGCCCTTTCTTAACATAATGTGTCATACCTCCCCCCCCCCCCCCCCCACGCACCCTCAGTTATCTAATATTGAAATCCACCACCCCTTGGAGCCTGTTTCCTCCCTCTCTGACTCCCATTTTCCAACCTTCATATGGGCCAAATGCAGGCAGGTCGGACTAGTGTACATGAAACATGTTGGTCGGTGTGGGCAAGTTGGGCCAAAGGGCCTGTTTCCACGATGTATGACTATTATTCGGGCACCTAACGCACCATCACTTTACATTTGACGCTGGATGTACAGGAACGTACTCATCTTATAGATGATCCTATAGAGCTGTATAAAATAGATTGGGTAAATGCACAGAGTAGGGGAATCAAGAACCAGAGGACATAGGTTTGAGGTGAGGGAGAAAAGATTAATAGGAATCTGAAGGGTAACTTTTTTTACACGTGATAGGTGTTTGGAGTGAGCTGCCGGTAGTGGTAGGCTGGGACTATCACAGCATTAAAAAAACATATATAGTAGTGGAACGGGGGTCATAGCAGTGGAAATAGCAGTGAAACGGGGGTCAAATAAGATGGAGGAACTGAGTGAAATCCAGGTTAGCCGGGTGGTGGTGTTGGGTAAATTGAATGGATTGAAGGCCGATAAATCCCCAGGGCCAGATAGTCTGCATCCCAGAGTACTCAAGGTAGCCACAGAAATAGTGGATGCATTAGTGATAATTTTTCAAAATTCCTTAGATTCTGGAGTAGTTCCTGAGGATTAGAGGGTAGCTAATGTAATCCCACTTTTTAAAAAAGGAGGGAGAGAGAAAGCGGGGAAATACAGACCGGTTAGGCTAACATCGGTAGTGGGGAAACTGCTAGAGTCAGTTATTAAAGATGGGATAGCAGCGCATTTGGAAAGTGGTGAAATCATTGGACAAAGTCAGCATGGATTTACGAAAGGTAAATCATGTCTGACAAACCTGATAGAATTTTTCGAGGATGTAACTAGTAGAATGGATAAGGGAGAACCAGTGGATGTGTTATATCTAGACTTTCAGAAGGCTTTCGACAAGGTCCCGCATAAGAAATTAGCATACAAACGTAAAGCACACGGTATTGGGGGTTCAGTATTGATGTGGATAGAGAACTGGCTGGCAGACAGGAAGCAAAGGGTAGGAGTAAACGGGTCCTTTTCAGAATGGCAGGCAGTGACTAGTGGGGTACCGCAAGGCTCAGTGCTGGCACCCCACTATTTACAATATATATTAATGATTTGGACGAGGGAATTCAATGCAACATCTCCAAATTTGCAGATGACACCAAGCTGGGGGGTATAGTTAGGTGTGAGGAGGATACTTGGAGGCTGCAGGGTGATTTGGATAGGCTGAGTGAATGGGCAGATGCATGGCAGATGCAGTATAATGTGGATAAATGTGAGGTTATCCACTTTGGTGGCAAAAACATGAGGGTAGACTATTATCTGAATGGTGGCAGATTAGGAAAAGGGGAGATACAACGAGACATGGGTGTCATGGTACACCAGTCATTGAAAGTAGGCATGCAGGTGCAGCAGGCAGTGAAGAAAGCAAATGGTATGTTAGCATTCATAGCGAAAGGATTTGAGTATAGGAGCAGGGAGGTTCTACTGCAGTTGTACAGGGTTTTGGTGAGGCCACACCTGGAGTATTGCGTACAGTTTCGGTCTCCAAATCTGAGGAAAGACATTCTTGCCATAGAGGGGGTACAGAGAAAATTCACCAGACTGATTCCTGGGATGTCAGGACTTTCATATGAGGAAAGACTGGATAGACTTGGCTTGTACTCGCTGGAATTTAGAAGATTGAGGGGGGATCTTATAGAAACTTACAAAATTCTTAAGGGGTTGGACAAGTTAGATGCAGGAAGATTGTTCCCGATGTTGGGGGAGTCCAGAACAAGGGGTCACAGTCTAAGGATAAGGGGGAATTCCTTTAGGACCGAGATGAGGAAAACATTCTTTACACAGAGAGTGGTGAGTCTCTGGAATTCTCTGCCACAGAAGGTAGTTGAAGCCAGTTCTTTGGCTATATTTAAGAGGGCGTTAGATGTGGCACTTGTGGCTAAAGGGATCAGGGGGTATGGAGAGAAGGCAGGTACAGGATACTGAGTTGGATGATCAGCCATGATCACATTGAATGGCGGTGCAGGCTCGAAGGACCGAATGGCCTACTCCTGCACCTATTTTTCTATGTTTCTATGTTTCTATATAGATAGGGTCATGGATAGGATAGGTTTAGAGGGATATGGGCAAAATGTAGGTATGTGGAACTAGTGTAGATTGGGTATGTTGGCCGGTGTGGGCAGGTTGGGCGGAAGGACCTGTTTCCACGCTGTATCAATCTAACTTTAAGTTTAGAAGGATGAGGGGGGATCTTATAGAAACATATAAAATTATAAAAGGACTAGACAAGCTAGATGCAGGAAAAATGTTCCCAATGTTGGGCGCGTCCAGAACCAGGGGCTACAGTCTTAGAATAAAGGGGAGGTTATTTAAGACTGAGGTGAGAAAAAACGTTTTCACCCAGAGAGTTGTGAATTTATGGAATTCCCTGCCGCAGAGGGCAGTGGAGGCGGTCATTGGATGGATCTAAGAGAGAGTTAATAGAGCTCTAGGGGCTAGTGGAATCAAGGGATATGGGGAGAAGGCAGGCACGGGTTATTGATAGGGGACGATCAGCCATGATCACAATGAATGGCGGTGCTGGCTCGAAGGGCCGAATGGCCTCCTCCTGCACCTATTTTCTATGTAACTCTATAAACGCGTCACCTGATCCTACTGGTTTATTTTAGTTCCTGGTCTAATCACGACTGTGTCTTGAAGTTCTAATCATTGTTTTCAACTCCTTCCGTGTCATCACTCTCCCACTCTCAGTTTCTCTGGCCCAAAGGTTTGAGAAAGTCGTGCTCCACCAGTTCTGTATGAATGTATGCAGCTAATTTTAACCCAGCCCAACTGTGTCTTTATCTGTTTACATCACCATTCTGGAATTCTCTCGCCAAACCTTTCATCCTTCTTAATAGAGGGGAAAAGAAGGATGAAAGGTTTGCTGAGAGAATTCCAGAATGGTGACGTAAACAGATAAAGACACAGTAGTTTGTGAAAAAAGTTCTCTCTGCTTGCCAGCTGTGCCCTTAAATGGCTTGCACTTGGTTTTTGTTCACTAGCATTCCAGTGATTCCGCAGCTGCACAAATGGGCAGAGAGATGGCAGATGGAGTTTAATGACAGCAAGTGTGTGGTGACAGTCGAATGTAAGGGGAAAATATGGCATTGGATGAGAATGCACACGGCATGGTTAGCAAGTTTGCAGATGACACAAAAGTGTGTGGCATCGTAGACAGTGAAGATGGATGCATCACGGTGTTGTTTGGGAACAGCTCCATCCAAGACCGCAAGAAATTGCAGAGAATTGTGGACGCAGCCCAACCTCCCTTCCATCGACTCCATCTACAAGGGTCAGTCTCACCCATGGTCACTTCCCTCCTCCGCTCCCCCTTCAGACAAGAGGTACAGAAGTGCGAAAACGCACACCTCCAGATTTTTCACAGCTTTTATCAGGCAACTGAACTATCCTATCACAACTAGAGAGCGGTCTTGAACTACTATCTACCTCATTGGAAAACATCGAACGATCTTTAATCGGAGGTGTTTCTGGTTCAGAGAAGGGTCTCGTCCCGAAACATGTCTTATTCCTTTTCTCCAGATTTGCCGCCTGACCCACTGAGTTGCTCCAGCATTTTGTGTCTATCTTCAGCGTAAACCAGCATCTGCAGTTCCTTTCTGCACCTGTCTTTAATCGGACTTTATTGGACTTTATCTTGCACTAAACGTTATGCCCTTTATCTTGTATCTGTACACTGTGGATGGTGAACATGTCTAGTCTTTTCGCTGACCGAAGGGCACGCAACAAAAAGCTTTGCTCTGCACCTCAGTACTTGTGACAATAATAAACTCAACTCAACTAGATTGAAACTTTTATGAATTGTTTGCATTGTATGAAGTCCTGGTAATTTGTAGTTCCTATTTCTTTGCTCATAGCTCATGTCAATGATCTTTTCCTCCTGTTTCAGTTAAGTTGGATGAAGTACATGCCCATAAGGTTCGTGACATGGAGAACTCGCAGCAACAGAAATTGAAAGAGCGGCAGAAGTTTTTTGAAGAGGCCTTTCAGCAGGACCTGGAGCAGTACCTGTCCACGGGGTATTTGCAGATCGCGCAGAGACGAGGCAAGACTTTACATTTCTTTAGCATCACAAATCAAAGCAAATTGTCCTCAAATATTCTCTGCTGTGATATGATATTCACACAGTGCAAGTCGGTGTACCTTGTAGTATAACTTTTTCAAGATTCAAGGTTCAAGAGAGTTTATTGTCATGTGTCCCAGATAGGACAATGAAATTCTTGCTTTGCTTCAGCACAACAGAACATAGTAGGCATTGACTACAGAACAGATCAGTGTGTCCATATACCATTATATAAATATATACACACATGAATAAATAAACTTCAAATAACAGATAATGGGCTATTAATGTTCAACTTTTACTAATTAACTTTTAATGTTTCTGTGTCTTCAATATTTCAAGAGTCTTTATTTTCATTTGTCCCAAACAGAACAATTAAATTCTTACTTGCAACAGCACAATAAAATATGTAAGTGTGTGTGTGTGTGTGTGTGTGTATGTATGTATGTGTGTATATGTGTGTGTGCATTTATATATATATATATATATATATATATATATATATTTCATAAATAACTTATTCTGTTTATTATTTTGTTTTCTATGTTTACATATTCTGTTGTGCTGCTGCAATTATATAATACTGCAAAAAGGCAATGCCAATGTTCCCAAGTCTATGTAGTTCAGAGCTTATTTAGAAGTTGTAGTGTTTAATAGCCTGATGGCTGTGGGAAAGAAGTTGCTCCTGAACCTGGATGTTACGGTTTTCAGGCTCCTGTACCTCCTTCCCGATGGCAGAGGTGAAATGAGAGCGTGGCCAGGGTGGTGTGGGTCTCTGATGATGCGGGCTGCTTTTTTGAGGCAGCGACTCCTGTGGATCCCTTCGATGGTGGGGAGGTCAGTACCCGTGATGGACCCTGGTCACTACCTTTTGCAGTTTTCTTCGTTGCTGAGCATTCAAGTTGCCTAACCAGGCCGTGATGCAACCAGTCGATATGCTCTCTGTACTGTACACTGTATATTGTATATACTGTACACCTGTATATACAGTATACTGTATATACTGTACATCTGTAGAAGCTCAAGAGAATCCTCTCTGCCATACCGAATCTCCGTAATCTTCTCAGGAAGTAGAGGCGTTGATGGGCTTTCTTTATAATTTCATCAGTGTGCTGGGTCCAGGAAAGATCAGAAATATGCACGCCCAGGAATTTGAAGCTATAGACTCTCTCCACCATTGTCCCATCAATACAGACAGCTTTGTGGGTCCTCATCCTTCCTCTTCCAAAGTCCACAATCAGTTCCTTGGTCTTAGTGACATTGAGAGCCAGGTTGGTGTGCTGGCACCATATGGTCAGTCGATCGATCTCACTTCTATTCCCTGACTCATCGTCATCTGCGATTCGCCCAGCAACGTGGTGCGATTGGTGAACCTGAAGATGGAGTTCGCACTGTGCCAATGTGAATCGATAGATTTTTAACCAATATTTACATTGCATTGTCATCTTCAATGTATTTGTTTACAACACCGTTGCAGCATTTGAGTTGGTGATGAGCCAGCAGTAAGTCTGAGGTTACATCAGTCTATATAACAAAACAAGGGCATGGGGGGACCGCCATGAGGGAGGGGAAAGACCAATGAACAAAGGAAGAGCCGGAAGAGTGAGGGCACTTGTAACGTGGCCATGTACCCTGGCCTGCACGCAAAGGATTTCACTGTGCCCTGTCACATGTGACAATGACGTATTCCATTCTCAGAAGGTAGACCATTCTAGGATGAAGGCGACTAGAACAATCTGGAAACTACTGTGGAGGAAGGAACTGTGGATGCTGGTTTACAGCGAGGATAGTCACAAAATGCTGGAGTGACTCAGCGGGACTCTTGAGGCAGCATCTCTGGGGAGAAGGAGTAGGTGATGTTTCGGGTCGAGACCCACAACAATCTGTCCAATTTAAAGTGGGGCGATTTCTCCAGATAGTCCAGTGAATGGAAAATTATTTTTTATGCATAGTCTGTATGGAACTGATTATGGATGATCAGCCATGATCACATTGAATGGCGGTGCTGGTTCGAAGGGCCGAATGGCCTACTCCTGCATCTATTGTCTATTGTCTATTGTTGAATCCAAGATGGCGCCTAACCCAGGCCACGACAGAAGCCAACAACGAGCTACATCGTCTGACACACGAGCAAACGAACCCAGGCCACTCTTTGTGTGCTAGCCACAGAAGTGGGACTGCAATCGCGCATTACAATCGCTCCGCTGTTAAACCTCTACTCTGACAGCAACACTTTTTACTTTAACTACACTCTTCTTTATCTCCTCTCAGATCACTTATTCCCTTTGTCATGTCTCTGCGGATGGCTCGATTGTAATCATGTATTGTCTATCCGCCGGCTGGTTGGCACGCAACAAGAGCTCTTCACTGTACCCCGGTCGGTACACGTGACAATTAACTTATAACTCAGAAACCGTAATGACTATGGAATCAACCATATTGGTCTGGGTATTGTCAGTTAGACAGGTACATGGATATGACAGGTTTGGAGGGATATGGACCAAACGCAGGCAGGTGGGACTAGTGTAGCTGGGACATGTTGGCTAGTGTGGGCAAGTTGGGCCGGAGGGCCTGTTTCCACACTGTATCACTCTATGACTCTGACATATGATCTGAGAATAGCTTTGTTACTGACTGCGATGTTCCATCAATGGAACCCTATGGAAAGTGTCATTTTGCTTAATAAACCCACAAGGGAAAACTTAAGCAACCAGGTGTGTGTGTGTTTGGGGCTTGGGTAGGATTGTAAATTGTCCCAGAGGCAATTAATTATACATTTCTTTGTTAGTCAGGAGAAGAATTGTGTATATTTGGATAGACACAAAATACTGGAGTAACTCAGCAGGTCAGGCAGCTGCTCTGGAGAAATGGAATAGGTGACGTTTCGGGTCGGAACCCTCCTTCATCTGATTTGTCCTGGCCCTCTCTCGCCTCCAGACTCCCCCCCCCCCCAAACACATCGAGAGATCAGGAAATTCCCAAAATATCATTAATGTCCCCTGGAGAACAGGCAACGGAGCCAAAAGAATGAATTTAATGTGCAATTTTCCACTGAGATGTAGAGGCAGTTATGATGCAGACTTGCAAATTGCTTTAAGTATACTTCTCGATCTCACATTGAATGAAAATATCCATTGGATTGAATTACATGGAAGACTGCACATCGACTTTAACTGCTTCCCGACTGTCTACTTTATGGGTAGCCTGTCCAAATCTCCAAACAGATTTCATCTTTGCCGTCCGCATGGGGGCATAAACTGAAACAGTTAGTGGTTCATCGCTCCTCGTGGAAACATCCAAACCTTGAAATAGTCACGCTGGAAAGGGTGCAGAGAAATGTTGCCAGGACTCGAGGGCCTGAGCTATAGGGCTGAGGTTGAACAGGCTGGTACTATTCCTTGGAGCGCAGGAGGATGAGGGGTGATCTTATAGAGGTGCACAAAAATCATGAGAGTAATAGATCAGGTAGACGCACAGAGTCTCTAGCCCAGAGTAGGGGAATCGAGAACCAGAGGACATAGGTTTAAGGTAAAGGGGGAAAGATTTAATAGGAACCTGAGGAGTAACCTTTTCACACAGAGGTGGTAGGTGTGTGCAACGAGCTGCTGGAGGCAGGGACTATCACAACGTTTAAGAAACAATTAGACACTTACATGGATAGGACAGATTTGGAGGGATGTGGGCCAAATGCAGGCATTGCAGTAGTGTAGATGGGGCATGTTGGTCGGTGTGGGCAAGTTGTTCTGCAGGGCCTGCTTCCACATTGTATGACTATATGCCTCTCTGATCTGTACTCTCTACTTATCATTATTCTTAGAGCTCTTCACTAAGTTGTGATCTCAGCCTCCTCCCCTTATTCATCTGACTTCATTAGTTGAGTTTATTGTCATGTGTACCGAGGTACAGTGAAAAGCCTTTGTTGAGTGCTAACCAGTCAGCGGAAAGACAACACATGATTACAATCGAGCCGTCCACAGTGTGCAAGGGAATAAAGTTTAGTGAAAGGTAAAGCCAGTAAAGTCCGATCAAAGGTAGTCTGAGGGTCACCACTGAGGTGGATGATAGCTCTGGACCGCTCTCTAGTTGCAGGTGGGTTGGTTCAGTTGCCGGATAACAGCCGGGAAGAAACTGTCCCTGAATCTGGAGGTGTGCGTTTTTACACTTCTGTACTTCTTGCACGAGGGGAGAAGAGGGAGTGGCCAGGGTGCGACGTGTCCTTGATTATGCTGCTGGCCTTGCTGGAGTAACTCAGTATCTCTGGAGAGAAAGGATGGGTGACCTGGTAGGCCCATTGTAGGTGTGATCTCAAAGGGAAATAATGTGCTGATAAGAGTAAACTTCCACACTGTTTACCTCTTGAGAAAGATGATGAGTGGGGCAAGTGTTTTACACAGAGGGTGGTGAGTGCCTGGATCACATCTGCCGCGGGTGGTGGTTGAGACAGACACACCAGTGGCATTTAATGGATATGCACATGGATATGTAAGGAATATGGGATATAGATTATGTGCAGGCAGATATGGGATAGTCTTGGCATCATTGTCGGCACAGGCATAGTGGCCGAAGGGCCTGTCTTATGTTCTTATTCTCATAAAATAGCAGAGCTTCAGGGGCAGGTAGAGTTGCTGCCATACAGTGCCACAGACCCGGGTTCGATCCTGACTGCAGGTGCTGTCTGTACGGAGTTTGTACGTTCTCCCTGTGACCGTGTGGGTTTTCTCCGGGAGCTCCGGTTTCCACCCACACTCCAAAGACGTATTGGTTTGTAGGTTCATTGGCTTCGGTAAGTTTTAAAATTGTCCCTAGTGTGCAGGATAGTGTACAGACTGATTACTGTTCAGCGTGGACTCGATGGGCCAAATGGCCTGTTTCCGCACTGTTTCGCTAATGTCTAAAGTAAAGTCTAAAGCAATCTATAAAAATAATTTGGCTTCAAATTGTTACAGCTGAAAATGTTAAAGATTCCATTATTGGCTACCTAACAGGCAGGTTAAATTAATATGAAACGCTCATTTTATTCAATATTGGTTTTTGGCTGTTTAGTTTAGATTTATGAAAGTAAATTGATTTAACAATATGCCTCTGGTTAAAGCTTTAATATATAATGTTAATTCCAACATTAGGGCAGCACGGTGGCTCAGCGTTGGAGTTGCTGCCTCTCAACGCCAGAGACCCGGGTTCGATCCTGACTACGGGCGCTGTCTGAAAGTGGAATCATATAAGATCAGTGAGAACAGATGATCGTTGGTCGGCGCGGACTTGGTGGGCCAAAGAGCCCATTCCCTGTATCTCTAAACTAACCTAATCACAACTTGTAAACAGCTAACGGAGTGTATCGTGTGTCACGTATCTCGATTGTAATCATGTGTTGTCTTTCCGCTGACTAGTTAGCACGCAACAAAAGCTTTTCACTGTACCTCGGTACACGTGATAATAAACTAAACTGAACTGCAAATTGGAAAAATAGCACAGTTGAGTGTTATAGTGGCGCAGCGGTAGAATTGCTGCCTTGCAGCACCAGAGACCAGGGTTCAATCCTCACTGCAGGTGCGTTCTCCCTGTGACCGCTTTGGTTTTCTCAGGATGCTCCGGTTTCTTCCCACACCCCAAAGACGTGGGGGTTTGTGGGTTAATTGGCTTTGTTAAAATTATAAATTGTCTCGAGTGTGTACGAATTATTCTAGTGTACGGGGTGAATGGACCTGGTGGACCCGAAGAGGCTGTTTCCGCATTGTATCTCTAAAGTCGAAAGTGTGAATATTTGTTCAAAACCATAAGTTAATGTCAAATTCACTAACAAAGTTACAAAAGAAACATTCTGCATTGCAAGGTACTGGTTGAAAGCAGATTTTATATTTTAGTTTCTGAAGATACAGCGTGGAAACAGGCCATTTGGCCCATCTTGTCCGCACTGACCAGTGATCCTTGTACTCTACACTATCCTAAATACACTAGGGACAATTTACAATTATTACCAGAGCTAATTAACCTACAAACCTATCTGTCTTTGGAGTGTGGGAGGAAACCGGAGCACCCGGAGAAAACCCACACTGGTCACGGAGAGAACGTACAAACTCTGTGTCTCAGGTTGGTGCAAGGCAGCAACTCTACCGCCATCGTGCCATCGTGCTGCCTGATATTTGAATCATCGCTATATGTAGAGACGGAAAGCATAGTTTCAGTGGAATAGTTTATGTTCCAATATTGGATGGACAACTTATAGTTTATAGTCAGGGAACACAAGGTGTCACATACATACAACACAAAGTGCTGGACTAACTCCGAGAGTCCGGCAGCATCTCTGGAGCAGACGTGTTCTGTTTACAAGCTGTGATTAGTTTAGTTTAGAGATACAGGAATCAGGCCCTTCGGCCCACCGAGTCCGCACTGACCAACGGACATCCGTTCTCACTGGATTCTATATTATTCCACTATCAGACAGCGCCCGTAGTCAGGATCGAACCCAGGTCTCTGGCGTTGAGAGGCAGCAACTCCAACGCTGAGCCACCGTGCTGCTCTAATGTTGGAATTAACATCATATATTAAAGCTTTAACCAGAGGCATATATTTAAATCAATTTACTTTCATACATCTAAACTAAAGGAAACAGCCAGTTAGTTGAGTGTACAGATACAAGATAAGGGACTAAAGGGCCTGTCCCACTTGCCGATTTTTCTCAGCGACTGCTGGCGTCATATCAGGGTCGCCAAAAGATATTGAACATTTCAAAATCCAGCAGCGACAAAAAAAAATGTTGCGACTGTTGGGGAAACACCGCACTTCATACGTCATCACGCCGGAATTTATTTGGTGACCTTAAAAACGTCAGTCAATGATGCCGACAGTCGCTGAAAAAAATCACCAAGTTGGACAGGCCCTTAGCGTTTAGTGCAAGGTAAGGCTAGTAAAGTCCGATCATGGATAGTCCGAGGGTCACCAGAGAGGTAGATGGTAGTTCAGCGCTGCTCTCCGGTTTTTATTTCTCCTCTTTCCAGTCCAGTTCTTTTTCTTCAATTCTGCAATTACTTTTCCTCATACATGAATGTAAAAATAACTTGTGCCCCTGCTCCTCCAGATGAAAGCATTCAACCTTATGAGATGCCTGCAGGTCATCGCAAGGATAAACACATCTGAGCATTGCAGATTTCAGTTTATTTTTACGAGATTTATTCCGCAAACATCTGGAGAATAAGTTATATTTTATCACAATATGGTCATGCACCAGCACTCAGCAAAAATGAAATCATGCTTATATATTTTTTTTAAAAAAGCAAAATGGAAGTTAAGGGCAAGAGTGCTTTTATTTCCCTCAATGCATCCTGAAGCCATTGTTATACAGCATGGAAACAGGCCCTTTGGCCCAACTCATCCATGCTGACCAGATTGCCTAACTGAGATAGTCCCACTTGCCTTGGTCCATATTCCTCCAAACCTTTCCTATCCATGAGCCTGCCCAAGTGTTAATAACGTACCATAAGACATAAGAGCAGAATTAGACTATTCGTCCCATCGAGTCTACTCCGCCATTTGATCATGGTTGATCTATTTTTCCCTCTCAACTCCATTCTCCTGCCTTCTCCCCGCAACCGTTGACTGTAAATGTCAATGTATAGTCTTTCCGCTGACTGGATAGCACGCAACAAAAGCTTTTCACTGCACCTCGGTACACGTGACAATAAACTAAACTAAATGTCCTTACTAATCACCAACCAAGCAATCTCCTCTTTAACAAGTGTATGACACTGACTTGGCCTCCACAGCCTTCTGTGGCAATGAATTCCACAGATTCACCACCCTCTGACTAAAGAGTTTCTTCCTCATCTCCATTCTAAAAGTATGTCCTTTTATTCTGAGGCTGTGCCCTCTGGTCCTAGACTCTCCCACTCTACCACTTTCACCAGCACTCAACGTCCCTCTCTGTGTAAAGAAGCTGACTCTAGGGTCCTTTTTAAATCTGTCCCCGCTCACCTCAACCTATGGCCACTATTTTCAAACTCGTACTTTGGGGGAAAAGACTGGCTTTTTGCCATATCTATGCCTCTCCTATAAAAGAGTTGTAAGTTAATAAATCATAGGAGCAGATGTAGGCCATTCGAATTAGTAGTACTACTCCGAAGTAGACATTGAGTCTACTCCACCATTCAATCATGGCTGATCTAACTTTCCCTCTCAACCCCATAACCCTTCTCCCCATAACCCCTGACGCACATATTAATCAAGTATCTGTCCATCTCCGCCTTAAAAATACCTAACTGCTCACAAAACTCCAAATGCTGTCTGACTAGTGCCTCATAAAGCCTCAGCATTACATCCCTGTTTTTGTACTCCATGCTCTTGAAATAAATGCTAATATTGCATTTGCCTTCCTTACTACCAATTCAACTTGCAAATTAAACTTTTGGGAATCCTGCACCAGCACTCCGAATTTCTGGATCACAAGTTCACAAGTTCACAAGTTAAAGGAGTAGAATTAGGCCATTCGACCCATCGCATCTACTCCGCCATTCACTCATGGCTGATCTCTGCCCCCTAGTCCCATTTTCCTGCCTTCTCCCCATAACCCTTGACATCCGTTCCTCTCCCCATTTAGAAAATAGTCTACGCCTTTATTCCTGCTACCAAAATGCATGACTTCACACTTTTCTACATGAGGTAGATGGGAGGTCAGGACCAACAACTACCCCTAGCTCAGCAGTTCACTGAATATGGTTTCTCTAACTTCAAGTAACTCTTGCTTTGCCTTCTCTCGCTCTCTTTGTTCCTCATCCTAGTTCTCAGACTAGTTTCACTGTCATCAGTCTGAAGAAGGGTTTTGGCACGAAACGTCGCCTATCTCCTCCGCTCCTTAGATGCTGCTGCACCCGCTGAGTTTCTCCAGCCTTTTCTGTACCCTAGTTTCACTGTCCTCCTGATTAAAGGTTGGTGATTGTACAGCTCGTTGTCACCTTCCCCTTAACTAACAATGAACCATTGTATGTTGGGTTACACAAAAAGCTGGAGAAACTCAGCGGGTGCAGCAGCATCTAAGGAGCGAAGGAGATAGGCGACGTTTCGGGTCGAGACCCTTCTTCAGACTGCTCCTTAGATGCTGCTGCACCCGCTGAGTTTCTCCAGCTTTTTGTGTAACCCTCGATTCTCCAGCATCTGCAGTTCCTTCTTTAACAATGAACCATTGTATGTTCCCTTGATCACCGCCCCCTTTGATCTGTGTTTTCACACCTTGCCCTTCCATATCTCTATGCCTCCCTCTCCCGTGACTCTCAGTCTGAAGAAGGGTCTCGACTGGAAACGTCACCCATTCCTTGTCTCCAGAGATGCTGCCTGACCTGCTCACACAGTACTACAAATGTGGCCTCACCATTCACTTGCATCAATCTTTTGTGTTCTGCTGTGGTTTTAATGTGTTTGATGTTGATCATCTTTGCAGAGCCTATTGGCAGCATGTCCTCCATGGAGGTCAACGTGGACATGCTGGAACAGATGGATCTCATGGACGTGTCTGATCAGGAAGCTTTGGACGTATTTCTCAACTCAAGTGGAGATGATAACAATGAAAATTCTCCAGTGTTCGGTAATGTTTAGTTTAGAGATAGAGCACGGAAACAGGCCCTTCGGCCCACCAAGCCCACGCAGACCAGCCAGCACTAGTTCAATCCTACACACACCAGGGGCAATTTACAACCCTGCTCGTCTTTGGAGCATGGGAGGAAACTGCATTGGACCTCATTGAAACTTGCCGAATAGCGAAAGAGTGGATGAGGAGAGGATATTTCCACTAGTGGGAGAGTCATAGCCTCAAAATAAAGGACGAACCTTTAGAAAGTAAATGAGGAGGTATTTATTTAGTCAGAGGGTGGTGAATCTGTGGAATTCATTACCATTGAAGGCTGTGGAGGACAAACTAATGGATAATTTTAAGGTGGCGATTAGTATGGGTGTCAGGGGTTATGTGGAGAAGGCAGGAGAAAGGGGTTAGGAAGGAAAGATAGATCATCCATGTTTGAATGGCAGAGTAGACTAGATGGGACGAATGACCTAATTCTGCTCCTAGGAAAGATGAAACCAGAGCAACCGGAGAAAACTCACGTGGTCACAGGGAGAACGTACAAATTCCATACAGACAGCGCCCGTAGTCCAGATAGAAACCGAGGTCTCTGGAGCTATAATGTTCTGTTCCTGCTTTTAGACGTCCAGAGACCAAATAAACTGGGTGAAAAGTGATTTGTGAATTACACTAGTCACAAAATAGTCTCACAGGTCTGCCTGTTATAAATGATGTTCTAAAAGTGTCAGGGACAGGTTCTTCATGGATAGGACAGATTTAGAGGGATATGGGCCAAACGCAGGCAGGTGGGACTAGTGTAGATGGGACTTGTTGGTCGGTTTGGGCTGAAGGGCCTGTTTCCACCCTGTATGACTCTATGACAGGAGTGGATGGGAGGACCTGGGGAGGGGGCGGGGGGGGTCACACTGAGCCCGGTCGCTGCAGAAAGTTGAGGGGAGGGGGAGAAACAAAGGGAAAGATGGGACTGGTGATAGGACTCCACTTGTTGATGTCAAAGCAACTCATCCAACCCTTGTGGGTGCTTGTGACAGCTCGAGTCTGCCCCCGTGTGGTGGATGTGTGCATCAGTCTGCACACTAATGACCAGACGATGTGACAATTGCTCAGAAATGCACCAATAGTCAGGTTGGAACCCAGGTGTCTGTCGCTGTAAGGCAGCAACTCTACCGCTGCGCCACCGTACCACCTCACCTTTTGAGTTGGAATTGATCTATCAACCTGTGAACATGGAGGACACAGCCAACTTAAAAGAGAGATAAACAAATTACTTGTAGCGACTTTCAGCAAAGTTAATAATCCCTGAAATAAGTAAACAGGCAGAATTGAGCAGAGAGGAGCCAAGTTAAATCTGCATAGGAAATAGATTACCTTAAGGAATGATTAACTCTATAATACACTGGACAGCAAGCAAGTACACAATTCACGAGTGTAGTACCCCAGGTGAAAGAATGCACTTTTTAGTCATTTGTGGCTATTTTGTCCATCTCAAGTGTACAAAATCATGAGAGGAATAGATCGGGTAGACGTAGTCTCTTGCCCAGAGTAGGAGAATCAAGAACCAGAGGACATGGGTTAAAGAATAGGAACCTGAGGGATAACTTTTTCACACAAAGGGTTGTGTTGAATTGAGTTTAGTTTTTTGTCGCCTGTACCAAGGTACAGTGAAAAGCTTTGAAAAGTGGGTGGATGGAATGTGCTACTGGAGGAAGTAGTTGAGGCAGGAACTATCGCAACGTGTAAGAAACATTTGGACAGGTACATGGGATAGGACAGGATTAAAGGAATATGGTTCAAACACAGGGAGATGGGACTACTGTAGATGGGGCATGTTGGTCCAAAGGACCCGTTTCATTCTGTATCACTCTATGTATTCAAGCCAATCTCATGTGGAAAGAAGGTTGAAGTGGGACTGCATATAAATTAAGGCAGAAGCATCATAATATAATTGGGGAATATTCAACAAAGGATTAAAGCACAGTATGGCCAAACGGGCAAATTAAAATAAAAGTAATATTTTGAACCAGATTCTGTCACTGGAAGGCATTTTACATAATGTGGGCCAAACACAGGCAGATGGGACTAGTGTAGATGGGACATGTTGGCCGGTGTGGGCAAGTTGGGTTGCAGTGCCTATTTCCACCTGTATTGCTGTATGACTATAGTTATCTGTAGCTACTTGGGCATCTGGAATCCTGCCCTCTGATGTAATCTATGACCATAGGACAGCAGTTTAGAATTAGGCCATTTGGCCCATCAAGTGTGTGCTGTTATTTGATTTGTTTTTACCAATGAATCCCGTTCTCCTGCCTTCTCCCCGTAACTTTAGTTTATGGGGAGAACATACAAACTCCATACAGACAGCACCAGTAGTCAGGATTGAACCCGGGTTCTCTGGCGCTCTATCGCTGCGCCACTATGCCATAAGAGTATAAGACATAGGATCAGAATTAGTCCCTTCGGCCCATCTAGTCTGCTCCACCATTCGATCATGGTTGATCCAGTTTTCCCAATTAACCATATTTTCCTGCCTTCTCCCCATAATCTTTGAATATCAGGTTACTAATCAAGAACTTGTCAATCTCTGCCTTAAAAATATCAGTGCTTGTTTTTGAACACTTTCACTGCTTTCAAGTAGATTGGAAAGTGGTTAACTTGTCCAAGTCTGGAACCTTAACTTAAAAGCAATTGTGCTGGAGAAACTCAGTGGGTCAGGCCCGTCAGACCCGTGTTCTGAGCACCTCTAGCCTGAGTCCAGTAAGGTTTTGGCATTGATAGCAGGATATATCACCCAGAGTTTAAAGATGCAACTTAAATCATAAGATCATAGATTATAAGTGATAGGAATAGAATTAGGGCATTTGGCAAATCAAGTCTACTCCGCCATTCAATCATGGCTGATCTATCACTCCCTCCTAACCCCATTCTCCTGCCTTCTCCCCGTAACCTCGGACACCTGTAATAAACAAGAATCTATCCATTTATCTCTACCTTAAAAATATCCACTGACTTGGCCTCCACAGCCTTCTGTGGCAAATAATTCCAGATTCACCACCCTCTGACTAAAATCTGGCAAAAGATCACATTGTTATTGCATGGTCTTTTTTATCACAGTCAATGACAATGTATTATTAACTGCAAATTAACTGTGCGTTTTCGAAAGAATCTGTGCTGGAATCTAAAATTAAAGAGCTACTTGCCAATTGGCACATTATTGAATGTGGAATGATCCATGATCCCCATCACTTATCAGCATTGCTTCCATAGAAACATAGATCTTGGCAATAAGATGGCGGCATGGTGGTATAACGGTAGAGTCGCTGCCTTAGAGCGCCACAGATCCGGGTTCCATCCCGACTACGGGTGCTGTCTCTACCGAATTTGTACGTTATCCCCGTGACCTGCGTGGGTTTTCTCTGGGTGCTCCAGTTTCCTCCCACAATCCAAAGATGTGCAGGTTTGTAGGTTAAATGGCTTTGGTAAAATTGTAAATTGGCCCTAGTGTGTAGGATAGTGCTAGTGTACGGGGTGATCACTGGTCAGCGCAGACTCGGTGGGCCGAGGGCCTGTTTCTGCACTGTATCTCTAAAATCTAAAGTAGCACTGTGTACAATGTAATTTAACACTTTGAAATATTAAAATATTATTGTAGAGTTCTGCACTGTTGGAATAATGAAGGGCCTAGTTAGAGTGGATGTGGAGAGGATGTTTCCACTAGTGGGAGAGTCTAGGACTAGACGGCACAGCCTCAGAATAAAAGGAAAGGAAATGAGGAATTTCTTTAGCCAGAGATTTGTCATAATCATACAACACAGAAACAGGCCCTTCGGCCCAACTTGCCCATGCTGACCAAGCTGCCCTATCTATAGTAGTCCTGCCTGCTTTTGGCCCATATTCCTCTAAACTTTCCAGTCCATGCACCTATCCAAATGTCTTTTAAATATTGTCAAAGTCCTTCCCTCATCAATCTCCTTTGGTAGCTTGTTCAATATACCCACCATCTTTTGTGTGAAAAGGTTGCCCCTCAGATTCCTGTTACATGTATCCCCTCACCTTCAACCTATATTCCCTGGTTCTTGATTCCCCAACTTTGGGTAATTACCCCTAAGCTTACTAAGCTCCTAGAAATAAAGTCCAAGCCTGCCCAACCTCTCCCTATAGCTCAGGCCCTCAAGTCCTGGCAACATCCTTGTAAATCTTCTCTGCACTCTTTCCAGCTTAACATCATCTTTTCTATGCTTTCCTATAAAGTCTATAGCTTCCATAGACTCAGTGTTGAATCTGTAGACACTGAGTGCTGGAGTAACACAACAGGTCAGGCAGCATCTCTGGAGAACATGGATACGCGAGACTCCTCTTCATTGCCACAGACAGCTGTGGAGGCCAAATCAATGGGTATTTTTAAAGCAGAGGTTCTTGATTGGTACGGGTCAAATGATATGGGAGAATGGGGTTGAGGGGAAAAATAGATCAGCCATGATCATGATCAATGATCAAATGGCATTCATGATGGACTGAATGGCCTAATTCTGCTCCTATGTCTTATGGTATGAAATATTTGGGTGTCTTGCTGAGACAAGCTTGCATGCTAACCACCCTGGAAAGCACTGGCAGTTTTAATAATCTTTCCTCAGCTGGAAAGGGTGCAGAGAAGATTTACGAGGATGTTGCCAGGTCTAGAGGGTGTGAGCTATAGTGAGAGGTTGAGCAGGCTAAGACTCTATTCCTTGGAGCACAGGAGGATGAGGGGTGATCTTATAGGTGTACAAAATCATGAGAGGATTAGATCAGGTAGATGCACATTATGGGGCAGGGCAGTGGAGAACCAGAGGGCATAGGTTTGAGATGATGGGGGGGGGGGGGGGGAGAGATTCAACGGGTAGCTTTTTCACACAAAAGGTGGTGGGTGTATGGAATAAGCTACTGGAGGAGGTACCGCAGGCGGGTTATGAAGGACGTGGACCAAACGCAGGCAGGTGGGATTAGTGTAGATAGGACACTGTGGCCGGTGTGGGCAAGTTTTGTTGAAGGGCCTGTTTCCATGCTGTACCACTCTATGACTAGAGGGATATGGGCCAAACGCAGACAGGTGGGACTAGTGTAGATGGGCATGTTGGTCGGTGTGGGCAGGTTGGGCCCGTTTCCACGCTGTATCGCTCTACGAGTACCAGCCTATCGATAACTCACACTGCTGTTATGTTTTTTACAGTGTCCGAGTCTGATTCCTATCAAAGCGAAATAACGCTGCAAGTGCCAAGCCAGGCCGAGCTGAGGTTAAAGTTATCCTCCGTCTCTTCCACCTCCGCTGACTCCGTTAGCCACAGCGCCAGTGAAAACAACACCCCACTGGTCCAGTCTGATGAGGAGGAGGTTCAAATAGACACCTGCCTAGCAGCAGTAAACTCAAACCCGAAGGAGATCTTTGACAGTGACTCTGCGTAACGTGTGGATTGCTACTTCTGATGGGCCACCAAAGGGCAGCCCAATATCACAGAACACTTAAAAATCTAATCCAGAGCCTTTTCCCTTTTCTAATTTGAACAAGCAGATTCCTATTACCCAGTGCCACTGGAGATTAACATCAACGATTATATAAACATATTCTGTAACAAATTATAGCTGATTACCTGTTTTCTTCAAGTTCAGCTCATTTTCTAAGGCTTGCAGAATGAATCTTCTCTCTCTCTTTCAATATTTGCTTTACACATTTGAGTTACGCATTCTAATAACAAGGCATTTTCAACTTAAATGTTGCACAAAATGATCCTGCCTGCCTGAGTTTCCCACTCCCTTACCCTAAACTATATGGTTTAGAACTAACTGTGTTAGAATTCTGAAAAAAGTTGTGCACTTTACCAATCAGTAAATAAAAAGAGTTTTGCTATACTGCTTTGCCGTTATTCCATTTTGTTTAATATAAGATTGTGTTCAGTTTATTGTCATGTGAAATACAGTGAAAAGCTTTAGTTGCGTGCTATCCAGTCAGCGGAATGTGAATAACATTTAGTGCAAGATAAAGCCTGTAAAGTCAGACCAAAGATAGTCCGAGAGTCTCCAATAAGGTTGTTTGTGGTTCAGGACTGCTCTCTAGTTGTTGGTAGGATGGTTCAGTTCTATGTTTTACAGTATTGTTAAATAGCGCTCTATTGGATTTATGTGTGACTGGTTAGCACGCAAACAAAAGCTTTTTTAGTTTAGTTTAGACATACAGTGCGGAAACAGGCCCTTGGGCCCATCGAGTCTGCACCGAACAGCGATCCCCGCACATTAACACTATCCTACACACTCTTGCACACTTTTACACATACACCAAGCCAATTAACCTGCACGTCTTTGGAGTGTGGGAGGAAACCGAAGATCTTGGAGTAAACCCACGCGATCATGGGGAGAACGTGCAAACTCCGTACAGACAGCACCCGTAGTCGGGATCGAACCTGATTGTGACAATGTGTAATCTTTGACTGGATAGCAGGCAAACAAAAAAATGTCAGTGTACCGCAATAGACGTGACAATAACAAACAAGCGCACTCCCTCCTTCCCCCAAGAAAGATAGCCAGTCCCATCGCATCTAGTGAACAATAACTCGACCTCGCAAGCAAACTGCTCAAAAGTTTTATTAAACTTTTAAGTACAAACCTGAAAAGTAAAAAACTCGCAATTACAATGTGGACTCTTTCTGCACAGAGAAGGTATGGGTGCAGAGCGGCACTAATAAATTAAATGTCAATCCGTAAGCAATAGTCAAATATGTCTGCTCTCAAAGAAGAAACAAAAATACATAGTAAGGCCATAAAAACTGGACAACCACATTTTGAAAAAACACTTTTGAAATCAGTAATGTTGTTTAAATAATCCGAATCAGGTCAGTCCTCTGCAGTAACATCAACCAACTAACAAATGGGGTGGGGAAGGGGGGTGGGGGAATGAAGGAAGAACAAAAAAAAAAATGACTACTTGACAGTCATACTGGCAAGCTCAGTGCAACATGAGTAGCTACGCGTAATGTTGCATTTTCAACAATGAAAACTAGTTATAATGAACAATGGTTTCCCTTTTTTTGTTTTTTAATAAAATACACTGGAAGGGGGATGGTGTGGCGGGGGGGGGGAGGGGGAGGGGGGAGGGGGAGGGGAGGGGGGGCATTTAGCTACTCCATAATTTGTTCAAGGGTGTAAGCAGCACTTAATTGTTACAAGAAACCCTGTAAGCTTCCAAAACCGATGAAGACACTGAAAACATAAGGCTTTTCTTCATCTGTGGCTTGATCCCTCCCTCCCACCCGTTTCCCCCTCACCCCTCCTCCTCCTCCCTCCCTCCCCCCCCCTCACGAAAGGCTCAAGTATTTAAAACAATTTACAGGCATATGTACAAAGTCTTTTTTTCCTCTCCTCTTCCATTTTTTTTTGTCTCTTTTCCTTTTCGTCGTTTTTTTTTACAAATATGGAAAGTAAAATAGAAATGAAGGAGGTGCATTTTCACATTTCTACAAAGAAATATGCACTCCTCTTAGTGGCTCTCCATAGTCACCGCCTTGCGTCGATGAACTGAACGGTTTTGTTTTAATGCTGATTCTGTGTCGGGGTGGGGGGGGGGGGGGGGTAGGTGGTGGGAGGGCGGGGGGGGGGGAGAAACGCAACATGAGAGATGAACGTGGAATTAAAAATGGAATGTTACAAAGATTGCACGTCTACAAAGCCGAAGCATTAGGTAAGTTCCTGCCTCGGTGAATTTGATAAAGGACACTATCGTAGGGTTTTATCCTTTTCCGATAAAATGATTTTTGACAGCACCAAAAAACGTTACGAATTTGCTAATGATAGTCAGGCACCATTTTCTCCAGACAGACAGACATTAATACAGATGCATAGTGATATGCTGGTAAGGAGAAACACTTCACCTTTACTTCAACTTTCAAAATCACCATTTTTTATACTTTTTGTAAACCAGATCGAGCATCAGCTGCCGTGACTCTAAATAAAAACAATAGTATAATTTCCTAAATAGAAAAGCAAAAACATTTTTTATTTAAACCTTTTAGACAACCGGAAAAAAAATAATAATAAAACGACAAAATAAAAATAAAACGTCGCCAAAATGAAGCAGTTTCTTTCAAGTTTTTCCTCCTTGCTTCCTCCAAAAAGCTGCTCGCCTGATTGAGATTGCAAGATCTGAACATTTAAAAACAAAAAACACAGCACTCTTCAGCCGAGTTCAAATGGGTTCAAAACATCCCCAACCTGTTCACAGTAACAAAAAAGAAAATCAGATACAAGAGGTTTGCTTCGACCACAAGAGCCATCGCAAACTCGGTATTACTGTTCAGCCCTTTTGACTTGGTTTTTGTTTAAAACAGTGAATGAAAACACCACAACTGCATTCCAAGTGAACACTGGCAATTGCAGCGTCTGGTGTTCCTAAAAGAAATAAGCCAACAAGTTTAATGCTAAAACAAAACTGCTATTTTTTTTCTCTTCCTAACAAAAAAAAACAAAAACAGAAGTCATCTTTAGAGCTAGTGCAAAGACAGCTTGCATTTTCTAGCAAGTACTCACAAAATTATAGTACAAAAAGAAAAAAAACAACTGAGTACAAGACTTGGCAACTTCAGGGGGGACTTGTAGCACTTCTGGACAGGGATGAGAGTCTAGTTGCTGGCACGTCGATCGTGGCTCGTTTCCGCGGCCCGCGCTTCAGTGCAGGCTTGCTGGTACTGGTGTTAATGTTGCTGTTACTGTTGCTGCCGCTCTTTGCCGCTGCTTTTCCACAGATCTGATTGACTAAGATGTTCATTTGATCCTGTAGCAATGAATCAAAAGACAAAAAAAACATTGCTTACACGAGTTAGATTTCCCGGTTAGACAATAGCCAATAGGTGCAGGAGTAGGCCATTTGGCCCTTCGAGCCAGCACCACCATTCAATGTGATCATGGTTGATCATCCCCAATCAGTACCCCGTTCCTGCCTTCTCCCCATATCCCCTGACCGCTATTTTTAAGAGCCCTATCCAGCTCTCTCTTTAAAGCATCAAGATAACCTGCCTCCACCGCCCTCTGAGGCAGAGAATTCCACAGACTCACCACTCTCTGTGAGAAAAGGTGTTTCTTCGTCTCCGTTCTAAATTGCTTACTCCTTATTCTTAAGCTGTGGCCCCTGGTTCTGGACTCCCCCAACATCGGGAACATGTTTCCTGCCTCTAGCGTGTCCAAGCCCTTAACAATCTTATATGTTTCAATGAGATCCCCTCTCATCCTTCTAAACTCCAGAGTGCACAAGCCCAGCTGCTCCATTCTCTCAGTTGCCAAACACTTTAACTTCTGAAGAAGGGTCTCGACCCGAAACGTCGCCTATCTCCTTCGCTCCTTAGATGCTGCTGCACCCGCTGAGTTTCTCCAGCCTTTTGTGTACCCTCGATTTTCTAGCATCAGCAGTTCCTTCTTTAACACTTTAACTTCCCCTCCCATTCCCACACTGACCTTCCTGTCCTGGGTCTCCTCCACTGTCATTGTGAGGCCCAGTGCAAATTGGAGGAACAGCAGCTCATATTTCGCTTGGGCAGCTTACACCCCAGCGGTATGAACATTGATTTCTCTAACTTTAAGTAACCCTTTGCATCCCTTCTCTCTCCCTCCCTCCCCCGAGTTGTCGTTTTAGTTTCAATATCGTCCTGTTGAGTTCCACTGTCTGTATACTCGTTATCACCTTAGGGTAGCATGAGGGTAGATTACAGTGCCTGAGACCCGGGTTCAATCCTGACTACGGGTGCTGTCTGTACAGAGTTTGTACATTCTCCCCGTGGCCTGCATGGGTTTTCTGCGTGTTCTTCGGATACCTCCCACACTCCAAAGACTGCAGGCTTGTAGGCTAGTTGGCTTGGTATAATTGTAAAGTGCCCCAGTGTGTGTAGAATAGCGTTAAAATGTACAGAATCTCTGGTCGGCGTGGACGTGATGAGCTGAAGGGCCTGGTTCGGCACTGTTTCTATCAACTGAACTAGTGCAGGGGGATTGTTGTTCGGCACGGGCTCTGTGGGCCGAAGGGCCTGCTTCACACTGTCGCACTGAACGAAAACAAAACCTCCTCTGGCAGCTTGTTCCATATATTCCTTTATCTACACACCCTTACAATAAACCTAAACCAATATCAAATGATTCATGTTTGCTGACTAATATGTTGCCATGACTAGATTGCCATGAATCTTGATTAGCACAGGAATCGGGGATTATGGGGAGAAGGCAGGAGAATGGGGTTACGAGGGAGAGATAGATCAGCCATAATTGAATGGTGGAGTAGGCATGATGGGCCGAATGGCTTAATTCTGCTCCTATCAGATGTTGTTTCTGCACTTTGTTAAAGAAGGAACTGCAGATGCTGGAAAATCGAGGGTTACACAAAAGGCTGGAGAAACTCAGCGGGTACAGCAGCATCTAAGGAGCGAAGGAGATAGGCGACGTTTCGGTCCGAAATCCTTCTTCAGACTGATGGGAGGTGGGGGGGGGGGGGGGGGGGGGGGGCGGGGGGAAGAAAAGAAAAAGGAGGAGCTGAGGCCGAACACCTCCGCTCGGTCCGCAATAACCAACCCGACCTCCCAGTGGCTCAGCACTTCAACTCCCCCTCCCATTCCGTATCCGACCTCTCTGTCCTGGGCCTCCTCCACGGCCAGAGTGAGTAACACCGCAAGTTGGAGGAACAGCACCTCATATTCCGCTTGGGGAGTCTGCATCCTCTGGGCTTGAACATTGAATTTTCTCAATTCTGTTAACCCTTGTTGTCTCCTCCCCTTCCCACCTCTCCCTCAGCCCTCGGGCTCCTCCTCCTCCTTTTTCCTTTCCTCTCCCCGCCCCCCCCCCCACCTCCCATCAGTCTGAAGAAGGGTTTCGGCCCGAAACGTTGCCTATCTCCTTCGCTCCTTAGATGCTGCTGCACCGGCTGAGTTTCTCCAGCCTTTTGTGTACCCTTGTTTCTGCACTTTTTGTCTTATTTTAACCTGAGTCGTAGCCCCCCCTCTCGCCCCCCCATTCGGCCCATCATGTCTACTCCACCATTCAATTATGGCTGATCTATCTCTCCCTCGTAACCCCATTCTCCTGCCTTCTCCCCATAATCCCCGATGACTGACCATGGGTGATGCGTGGTCAGATGCAAGCCTGGGCGATGTCATATGGAGGACAGGCTACTGCCCATGCAGCACGTCCCCCCCTCTTCACATCACTGATCGATCCAAAGGAACAGCAGGGCCGTTACAGTGTGGCACTAGCGCCGTCGCAGGAGCTGCCAGAGCGAGGTTGTAGACAACGACGAACTGCCTTAGGGGTTCCGACTCCGGATTTTCTTGAGATTTACTCCTGGAGCCTTTTCCAAGACCGGATATGGCCACAAGGCAGTGGAGGTTTTAAATCAGAGTTTTCCCTCTCCTAGATGGACTGCCTTCCTAGGCTGACGAGCCCCATCTGCCTAATGCCATGCATAATCATGAATGCATTTCTGCTCCCTGGAAGTTTTATTATTTCTTAGTGGAATTATGGAATTATTGAGAATTATTAACTATCATTAAGGTCTGTAATCCCAATGTGCAGATAGAGTCAGAGTGATACAGTGTGGAGACAGGTCCCTTCAGCCCAACTTGCCCACACAACATATAATGATATTTGATATAATAATTATATTAATGATTTGGAAGAGGGAATTGGGAGCAACACTAGCAAGTTTGCGGATGACACAATGCTGGGTGGCAGCGTGAACTGTGAAGAAGATGTTAGGAGGTTGCAGGGGGACCTGGACAGGTTGAGTGAGTGGGCAGATGCATGGCAGATGCAGTATAATATAGATAAATGTGAGGTTATACACTTTGGCGGCAAAAACAAGGGGGCAATTATCTCAATGGGGTTAGGTAAGGGGGAGGTACAGCGAGACCTGGGTGTCCTTGAAAGTTGGCGTGCAGGTACAACAGGGAGTGAAGAAAGCTAATGGAATGTTGGCCTTCATAACAAGAGGATTTCAGTACAGGAGTAAACAGGTTCTTCTGCAGTTGTATAGGGCTCTGGTGAGACCACATCTAGAGTATCGTGTACAGTTTTGGTCTCCTAATTTGAGGAAGGACATCCTTGTGATTGAGGCAGTGCAGCGTAGGTTCACGAGATTGATCCCTGGGATGGCGGGACTGTCATATGAGGAAAGATTGAAAAGACTAGGCTTGTATTCACTGGAGTTTAGAAGGATGAGGGGCTATCTTATAGAAACATATAAAATTATAAAAGGACTGCACAAGCTAGATGCAGGAAAAATGTTCCCAATGTTGGGTGAGTCCAGAACCAGGGGCCACAGTCCGAGGTGAGAAAAAAACTTTTTCACCCAGAGAGTTGTGAATTTGTGGAATTCCCTGCCACAGAGGGCAGTGGAGGCCAAGTCACTGGATGGATTCAAGAGAGAGTTGGATAGAGCTCTAGGGGCTAGTGGAGTCAAGGGATATGGGGAGAAGGCAGGCACGGGTTATTGATAGCGGACGATCAGCCATGATCACAATGAATGGCGATGCTGGCTCGAAGGGCCCAATGGCATCCTCCTGCACCTATTTTCTATGTTTCTAACAATGTCCCAGCTACACTAGTCCCACATGCCTGAGTTTGGTCCAGATCCTTATCTATGTACCTGTCTGTTTCTTAAACAATGGGATAGTCCCAGCCTCAACTACCTCCTCTGACAGCTTGTTCCATATACCCACCACCCTTTGTTTGAAAAGACTACCCGTCATTCCCCTACTCTGGGTAAAAGACTGTGCATCTACCCAATCTATTCCTCACATGATTTTATACACCTCTATAAGAACTCCCCTCATCCTCCTGCGCTCCAAGGAATAGAGACCCAGCCTACTCAACCTCTCCCTGTAGCTCAGACCCTCTAGACCTGGCAACATCCTTGTAAATCTTCTATGAACCCTATCAAACTTGACAATATCTTTCTTATAACACAGTACTCAGAACTGAACACAATATCACGCATCTACTAACCTCATCGTAGCGATACATCATCTTCAACCCCCGACACGACTTCTGTTTCTCCACATGGCGAAGAGCGCATTCAAGACAGAAGACAACGTTCTCATTTTCTTGCACTACCTGGCAGCATAAAATGGCGAGGGTCAGTACTGGCTGAACAGTAATGATAGATTTAACTGCAGTGTTAATGGAACTCTGCAGAGCTGCATTTCTGACAGCTTCTGGTTACGTTTTAGAGATACAGCACGGAAACAGGCCCTTCGGACCACCGAGACAGCGCCAACCAGCGATCACCCCTGTACATTGGCACTATCCTACACACACTAGGGACAATTTACAATTTTTAATTGTTTAATTGACCACCGTGCCGCCCCAGTGTCTGGTCTGACACTTATGCAACGGGCAGGCTTCAATGTTTTTTAAGGCTTCCCAATGTTTTTTTCTTAAAATAAACCATTTGTTTCATCTCCCTAACGATTCCCTTGACGTTTTCCCAATTCAGCTGATGCTCCCATCCCCTTTACTGCCCAGCTCATTTAAAGGTGTACATTCACTCACACAGCCGGGCACATATTGGGCAGCACAGCCCGCAGTGGTAGAGTTGGTGCCTTACAATCAAACAATCCACAGTGGACAGAAAAAAGTGGAACGATTGTAACTCGCAATTACAGATCCACTTGTGTGACCAGCACACAAAGAGTCATCAGATCATACAAGAGTAGAATTAGGCCATTCGGCCCATCTAGTCTACTCCGCCATTCAATCATGGCTGATCTATCTTTCCCTCCTAACCCCATTCTCCTGCCTTCTCCCAGTAAACCCTGACACCAGCCTGTTTTGGGCGCCGTGTTGCCGTTGTATAAGAGGTTGGTGAGGTCGCATTTAGAGCATTGTGTTCAGTTTTGGGATCCATGTTATAGGAAAGATGTTGTCAAGCTGGAAAGGATGCAGAGAAGATTTAAGAGAATGTTGCCAGGACTCGAGGGGGGGAATAGGAAACTGAAGGGTAGCTGTTTCATGTAAAGGGTGGTGTTGTGTTGAGTTGAATTTAGTTATCGTCATGTGGACTGAGGTAAGGTGAAAGCTTTGAAAAGTGGGTGTATGGAACGAGCTGCCAGTGGAGGTAGTTGAAGTACTATCGCAACGTTTAAGAAACATTTAGACAGGTACATTGATAGGACAGGTTTAGAGGGATATGGGCCAAACGCAGGCAGGTGGGACTAGTGTAGGTGGGACAGTGTGGGCAAGATGGGCCTAAAGGCCTGTTTCCACGCTGTGTCACTCGATGACTATCTCTATTTTATTGGGTTAGAGATTAAACCACAACGCACAGTTAAATGACTGGATAGAGTGGATGTGGAGAGGATGTTTCCACTAGTGGGTGAGTCTGGGACCAGAGGTCACGGCCTCAAAATAAAAGTGTGATGTTCCTTTAGGAAGGAGATGAGAAGGAATTTCTTTAGTCAGAGGGTGGTGAATCTGTGGAATTCATGGCCACAGACGGCTCTGGAGACCCAGTCAATGGATATTATTACGGCAGAGATTGACAAAATCTTGATTAATACGGGTGTCAGGTGATATGGGGAGAAGGCAGGGGAATGGGGTTGAGAGGAAAAGATAGATCAGCCATGATTGAATGAAGAGTAGACTATATGGGCCGAATGGCCTAATTCATCTCCTATGACTTTTGAAATTATGAACCCGGGTTAAACCACAACACACTGGCGCAGCGGTAGAGTTGCTGCCTCACAGCGCCAGAGACCCAGGTTCAATTCTGACTACATGTGCTGTCTGTATGGAGTTTGGACGTTCTCCTCGTGACCTGCGAATGCTCCGGTTTCCCCCCGCACTCCAAAGACGTACATGCTTGACTAATCTTCTGGAATTGTTTAAGGATGTAACTAGGAAAATGGACAAGGGAAAGCCAGTGGATGTAGTGTACCTGGACTTTCAGAAAGCCTTTGATAAGGTCCCACACAGGAGATGAGTGGGCAAAATTAGAGCACATGGTATTGGGGGTAGGGTGCTGACATGGATAGAAAATTGGTTGGCAGACAGGAAACAAAGTGTAGGGATTAACAGGTCCCTTTCAGAATGGCAGGCAGTGACTAGTGGAGTACCGCAAGGCTCGTTGCTGGGACCGCAGCTATTACATTCATGATTTAGATGAAGGGATTAAAAGTAACATTAGCACATCTGCAGATTTTTGTGAACTGTGAGGGGATGCTTTGAGGATGCAGGGTGACGGACAGGTTGGGTGAGTGGGCAGATGCAGTGCAATGTGGATAGATGTGAGGTTATCCACTTTGGTGGCAAGAACAAGGAGGCAGATTATTATCTGAATGGTTGGGAAAAGGGCAAGTACAACAAGATCTGGGTGTGCTTGTACATCAGTCACTGAAAGTAAGCATGCAAGTGCAGCAGTCAGTGAAGAAAGCGAATGGCATGCTGGCCTTCATAACAAGAGGAGTTGAGTATGGGAGCAAAG
The DNA here is from genome assembly GCA_963514005.1 of Raja brachyura. The sequence continues at coordinate 148,257,669 of OY740782.1, read as the reverse complement.
AGGTCCTTCTGCAGTTGTACAGGACCCTAATGAGACCACACCTGAATTATTGTGTGCAGTTTTGGTCTCCAAATTTGAGGAAGGACATTCTTGCTATTGAGGGAGTGCAGTGTAGGTTCACAAGGTTAATTCCCTTTAATTCCTAAAGGAAGGTCCTTTAATCCTGAGGCTGACATCTAGTCCTAGACTCTCCCACTAGTGGAAACATGGCGGGACTATCATATGTTGAAAGAATAGAGCGGCTGGGCTTGTATACTCTGGAATTTAGAGGGATGAGGGGGGATCTTATTGAAACATATAAGATTATTAAGGGATTGGACACGCTAGAGGCAGGAAACAGGTTCCCGATGTTGGGGCCACAGTTTAAGAATAAGGGGTAGGCCATTTAGAACGAAGATGAGGAAAAACATTTTTACCCAGTCGTGAATCTGTAAAATTCTCTGCCTCAGAAGGCAGTGAAGGCCGATGCTCTGGATGCTTTCAAGAGAGTTAAATAGAGCTCTTAAAGATAGCGGAGTCAAGGGATATGGTGAGAAGACAGGAACGGGGTTACTGAATGTGGATGATCAGCCATGATCACAGTGAATAGTAATACTGGCTCGAAGGGTCGAATAGCCTCCTCCTGCACCTATTGTCTATTGTTAATTAGCTTTGGTAAAATTATAAATGGTCCTTAGTGTGTGTAGGGTAGTGTTAATGTGCAGGGATCACTGGTCGGTGTGGAAACGGTGGGCTGAAGGGTCTGTTTCCGCGCTGTACCTCTAAACTGAGCACACCGTCCATGTGCAGAAGATGCCGCCAGGGCAGGTACTCACCATGGACAGGTAACATAGCTGCTGGCAGACCTGACACCTCCTCTCTGACGTCTCAGAACCCAACCACTTACGTGGTTTCTTCTTCATCTCCATGGTGGACAAGTTGCTCTCGTGGCTGCCGTACCGGGCGGACGAGTGCAGGCCGGCATCAAGCAGCTGCTGTCGCTGCCTCGACTCTGTATCCCTGAGGGGGCAACAGAGGCGTTAATACCCTGAGCCCACGCACCAACTCGCACCATCATCCTTCACACGGTCACTGGCCCAATGCGCCTGTCTCCACACTGTATCTCCAAACACTGAACAAGACTTACAGAATAATGAAAGGCCTGGATAGAGAGGATGTGGAAAGGGCGAGTCTAGGACCAGAGGTCACAGCCTCAGAATCTAAAGGGGTGAGGGGGAACTTCTTTAGTCAAAGGGTAGTGAATCTGTGGAACTCATTGCCACAGAGGGCTGTGGAGGCCAAGTCAGTGGATATTTTTAAGGCAGAGAAAGCCAAATTCATGGTTAGAACGGGTGTCAAGGGTTATGGGGAGAAGGCAGGAAAATGGGATTAGGAGGCAGAGATCAGCCATTATTGAATGGCACAGTAGACTCTGATAACATATGAACCAAGAATGAAGTAAGAATTTTATTGTTCTATCTGGGACATATAACAATAAAACACCCTTGACCCCAGAACTTGTGAGACCCTTCTTCAGACTGAAACTTCAACCTGAAACGTCACTCATTCCTGCTCTCCAGAGATGCTGCCTGACCTGCAGAGATATTCCAGCATTTTGTGTCTATCTTTGGTTAAAACCAGCATCTGCAGTTCCTTCCTACATAGTTTGTAGGTTAACTGGCCTCTGTAAATTGCACATTGTCCCTCATAGCGTACAGGAATTGCTGGTTAGCACAGACTCGACTGTTTCTGCTCTGGATCTCTGAAGTCTAAACAGGCCCTTCGGCCCAACTTGCCTGCGATTGGCCCATATCCCTCCAAATCTTTCCTACCGATGTACCTGTCCAAGTAAGTCTCTTTAAAACATTGTTATAATACCTGCCTCAACTACCTCCTCTAGCAGCTCGTTCCATGTACCCGCCACGCGCTGTGCCAAAAAACGTTGCCCCTCGGGTTCCTATTGAATCTTTCTCCTCTCACCTTAAACCCACGTCCTCTGGTTTTTTTAATTTCCCAACTCTGGGTAAAATACACAGCGCGTTCTCCCCATCTACACCCCACATTATTTTATCAAAGCAAAAGAGGGTTAGCTAGGGTAGACAGTCAAACCTTTTCTTCCCCCCCCCCCCCCCCAAAGTGGAAATAACAAAGGTTAGAGGATGAAGTTTCAGGGTGGGAGGGGCACAATTTAAAGATGTGTGTGGGGGGGGTGGGGGGGGGGGGGGGTGATGAGCTGGAGGCGAGAAAAGATCAGGAAAAATCAGAGCCAGCCACCGATGATTTCAGGCAGGGCGGTGCCTGGAAGTAGGGTTGCCAACTGTCCCGTATTAGCCGGGACATCCCGTATATTGGGCTAAATTGGCAATGGCAATACACATTTCACTACACCAATTGGTGTATGTGACTAATAAAGAACCTTTGAACCTTAAAACCTAAACTGGTTTGTCCCATACGGGACCGTGCTTGTCCCGTATTTGACCGCTACTACTCGGGTCGAGGGGACTGTCGGGTCGGAGCGCCGCATCCAACCCCGCCTCACCCGTCCCGACGTAGTGCAGCCCATGGAGTGCAGCAGCAGCAGCACAGCAGCAATGGCTCGCCTGTGGCCCCGGCGGTCGGTCGGCAGCCCGGCCAGCTGTCCGACCTTCAGACCTTCGCTTACCGCCGACACCAACACCACCCCTCCTTCTCATGGCCGATCATCGGTTCACGAGTTGGACGGGGCGCCGGACTTTGCGTGCGACGTCACGCGGCCCAGGCCAAAACTCCTCAGCCGACCCGCCGGCTGGGCTTTGTGTGCAGTCCAGCACCCGGGGCCAACTCATCATTCACCCAGCCACGGCCGAGTCGGTCAACGAATTGCCGTTGGGAATTTGTCCAGTATTTTGACCTTTTGTCCCTTATTTGGGAGTGAGAAAGTTGGCAATCCTATGGAGAGGGGAGTGTAAGATGATTATTCTTCTTGTGAACTTTACATATGGACCACCAGTGCAGGTCCCTCTATACTGGGATTCTTCCCCTTTATATTGGGGACCTGGGGGTGGAGTGTACGGAATCGGGGAGTCCCATGCAACCAATTCCTGAGCCGGTTATAAGGTCATAAGGAATAGTAGCATTAGGCCATTCGGCCCATCATGTTTACTCCGCTATTCAATCATGGCTGATCTACCTGTCCCTCCTAATCCCATTTTCCTGCCTTCTCTCCATAACCTCTGAAAACTGTATTAATCAAGAATCTATCTATCTTTGCCTAAAAAATATCCACTGACTTGGCCTCCAGAGCCTTCTCATTCCTCACCGGTTCACAGACTCGCCAGTCGCCTGCCACTTCTGTGGGCTGAATGAGTCTGTGTTCCACATGTATGTGAGTGCGTGAGGTTGCAGCCCCTGTTTGAGTGTTTGAAGAGGCTGCTCCTCGCTTTCTGGCTGCACTTCAGTCCTACCATCCTCATCTTTGGGCGCCCGGTGTGTAGGAGAGTGGGTAGAATTGTGGACGAAGCCCAGACCATCACACAAACCAACCTCCCCTCCATCAACTCCATCTACACCTCACGCTGCCTCGGCAAGGCGGCAGCATCATCAAGGACCAGTCCCACTCACGGTCACTCCCTCTTCTCCCCTCTCCCATCGGGCAAAAGGTACAGAAGTGTGAAAACGCACACCTCCAGATTCAGGGACAGTTTCTTCCTAGGCAACTGAATCATCCTACCACAATTAGAGAGCAGTGCTGAACTACTATCTACCTCATTGGTGACCCTCGGACTATCCTTGATCGGACTGTACTGGCTTCACCTTGCATTAAACGTTATTCCCTTATCATGTATCTGTACACTGTAAATGCATTGATTGTAATCATGTATTGTCTTTCTGCTGACTGGTTAGCACGCAACAAAAGCTTTTCACTGTACCTCGGTACACGTGACAATAAACAAAACTAATTAGAGCAGAGGATGTCCTGGTTGGGTTGCTCCTGGGCCTGGCCAAGCTGCCCATCCACGAATCACGGAGCCAGGCGGAAGAGGGCTCTACGCGAGTCGGCTGCCTGTCCCTTTTCTAGGATTACGTCCGCGCCCGGGTGTCCCTCGAAAAGGAACGTGCGGTACTCACGGGCACCATAGAGGGGTTCCGGGAGCGCTGGGCACCGCGGGGGGGGGGGGGGGGGGGGGAGGGTCGAATGCATCCTGGACCAGGATTGTAATGTAGTCATTTAATATTTAGTATTAAGAATATTTAGTTATTTTTTGTGTTATGGTGGTGGGGGAGTTGGGAATGTGTGGGAAGGAACTGCAGATGCTGATTTGAACCGAAGATAAGACACAAAATGCTAGAGTAACTCAGTGGGACAGGCAGCATCTCCGGAGAGGAGGAATGGGTGACGTTTCGGGTCTGAAGAAGGGTCTCGACCCGAACCGTCACCCATTCCTTCTCTCCAGAGACACTGCCTGACCCACTGAGTTACTCCAGCTTTTTGTGTCTCTCTTCGGTGAGTTGAGACTGTTCCGTTTGTAAACATTTTTGTTGTCAATAATTGAATAATCAATTTTTGGAAAAAAATAAGGTACGATACATATAAAAAAATGTTAAAGACACAAAGTGCTGGAGTAACTCAGCAGGTCAGGCAGCATCTCTGGAGAGAAGGAATAGATGACGTTTCGGATCGAGACCCTTCTTCAGACTGATGCAGTTCAGAAAAACGTGTTAACCAATTTACAAAGTTCGACACTCAATTCCTGTTGTACAAAGTTGCTGCTGCAGGTACAACCTCTCACCACTAGAGGGACTACAGGAATTTTCTCAATTCTGTTAACCCTTGCCGCCTCCTCCCCTTCCCACCTCTCCCTCAGCCCTCGGGCCCTGGCATTCCCTCCCTCTCTATCTCTCCCCCACCCAAGTTGTACTAGCTTCTCATTTTACAATGGCGTACAATTTTACAAACTGCTTACAATGGCCTGTTTCCTTCATCATCGATACTTTTTTGCATATCTTTCATTCATTGTTCTTTATCTCTCCACATCACCATCTATATCTCTCGTTTCCCTGATCCCTGACCATTCTGAAGAAGGGTCTCCACCCGAAACGTCGCCTATCTCCTTCGCTCCTTAGATGCTGCTGCATCCGCTGAGTTTCTCCAGCCTTTTGTGTACACAGGATCACCATTCATGGGGGATAAACCAGAGATCAGAGGAAAGAACTGCAGACACAAAATGCTGGAGTAAAGGGCCTGTCCCACTTGCATGCGATTGCATGCATTTGGCACGACCAAACGGAAGCGGAGTTCGTGGTAAGATCGCGGTAAGTACTTGCTAAGTTCGCGCGTGACGTAATTCGCGTCATACTCACCAATCAGCTGGGCAGGGCCGACTGAATTTGGGCGTCGGGCGGTGACGTCATCGCGCAACGCCACACGCCATCAAGACGCTGTGTACACCCTCAATACGCCTGCGGGCCAACAGGCCGTTGGGATTTTCGGAGCCCCACGCGATGTCGGGACTAGCCACGCACAACTCCATATGCCTCCGCGCTTCGAAGTGGGACCGGCCCCGCGCGGCCCGTACGCCAAAAGCGACTACGTTTGGTCGCGCCAGACGCATGCAATCGCATGCAAGTGAGACTGGCCCTTTACTCAGCGGGACAGGCAGCATCTCTGGAGAGAAGGAATGGGTGACGTTTCGGGTCGAGACCCTGCTTCAGAAGTAGTTGTCTTTGTACAAGTTTACAGCACAGTCGGGCCTCAGGTGAGTTTATCACAAGCATCAGCAGTGATGATCTGGGACCAATCTGATCAATCCCCAACAACAACCCACCTGTTCATGTTCATAAGTTATTGGAGCAGAATTAGGCCATTCAGCCTATGAAGTATTAAAGAAGGAACTGCAGATGCTGGAGAATCGAGGGTTACACAAAAAGCTGGAGAAACTCAGCGGGTGCAGCAGCATCTAAGGAGTGAAGGAGATAGGCGACGTTTCGGGTCGAGACCCTTCTTCAGACTGAAGAAGGGTCTCGACCCGAAACGTCGCCTATCTCCTTCACTCCTTAGATGCTGCTGCACCCGCTGAGTTTCTCCAGCTTTTTGTGTAACCCCAGCCTATGAAGTATACTACTCCACTCAATCATGGCTGATCTATCTCTCCCTCCTAACCCCATTCTCCTGCCTTCTCCCCATAACCCTGACACCTGTACTAATCAAGAATCTATCAATCTCCGCCTTAAAAATAACCATTGACTGGGCCTCCACAGCTTGCTGTGGCAATGAATTCCACAAATTCACCTCCCTCCGGCTAAAGAAATTCCTCCTCATCTCCTTTCTAAAGAAGCCAACGTCATTTTATTCTGAGGCTATGGCCTCTGGTCCTGGACTCTCCCACCAGTGGAAACATCCTCTCCACATCCACTCTCTCCAGGCCTTTCACTATTCGGCAAGTTTTAATCAGATCCCCACCCCCTCAACCTTCTAAACGCCAGCGAGTACAGGCTTAGTGTTCAATGTATATTAACCTACTAATTCCTGGGATAATTCTCGTAAACCTCCTCTGGACCCTCTCCAGAGCCAGCACATCCTTCCTCAGATAGGGGGCCCAAAATGGCTCACAATATTCCAATGTGGCCTGACCAGCGCCTTATAGAGCCTCAGCATTACATCTCTGTTTTTGCATTCTAGTCCTCTCAAAAAAATGCCAGCACTACATTTGCCTTCCTTACTACCGATTTGACCTTTTGGGAATCCCACACCTCCACTCCCAAGTCCCTTTGCACCCTCGATTTCTGAATTCTCTCCCCATTTAGAAAATAGTCTACGCCTTTCTTTGTGACTCAGGTTTATTATTGTCATGTGTACTGAGGTACAGTGAAAAGCTTTGCTTTGCATGCAATCCAATAGGATCAGCTAATAATACCATAAATTAACATAATGGAGTCAAACTCAAGAACCCTAGCTTATGGAAGGATACTAGCTTCAGAAGCCTGATTACAGAGGGGAAGGAGCTGTTCCTAAGTCTAGTGTTACACAAAAAAAGCTGAGGTAACTCTGTGTGACAGGCAGCATCTCTGGAAAGAAGGAATGGGTGACAATTCGGGTCAAGACCCTTCTTCAGACGGGTCTCGGACCGAAACATCACCCATTCCTTCTCTCCAGAGATGCTGCCTGACCCACAGAGTTACTCCAGCTTTTTATGTCTAATTTTGGTTTAAACCAGCATCTGCAGTTCCTTCCTACACCCGAGTGTGGTGGTGCGCGCTTATAACTTCTGTATCTTCTGCCCAGAAGGAGGAATGCCAAGAAACAAGAGGTACAGAAGTGCCAAAACGCATAAGAGTGAAATGCAAATGCTGGTTGCAGGCACATCGTCTAAAACTGTGGTCCGTAACTTTCTTAGCCCCACGACCCCTTCAGACATTCTTGGTCAGTACCGTGACCCCCGAAACACAGCCCGATTTATTAAAACATGTCTGCCGGAATGGCTGAAACTGCTTCTCAGCCATCAGGCGATCAAAACGAGGACGAATGCTCGACAGGCAGCACCTCATGTCAGCGTCGATCACAAGCCAATTGCGTGCCTTCGTTTTCAGAGTTACCGTGGTTGAGAATCCAGCCTCACAGCGATAGGTTGAGGGGGACTGGACCAATAGGGTCAGGGCCCTCTTCGAAAGAACAGGACCGTTTGATGAGCGATCAAGAATTCTATTGTGTGCGATCAATGGAGTGCGGTCGCAGAAAACAATCCCCGTGGAACGCTTGGCCGTGCTTACACGAGCGCTGTTCAAAAACCATACGACAGAAGTTTTTAGTTATCACGGCAAAATACAATTTCAGGTATCTTCAATAACTGTGGTAAAAAGCAATATGATTGGTTAAGATTTACCGTCGGCATCTTGGATCTAGAAATGCTTATCCGATCAACACCTCCCAACCAAAACGTATTGTGACTGTACAGTTTTGCTTGATTTGCAGTGACGTGTGTATAGTTCGAACAACAGAGCCGGAACGATGGCACATGATCCAGGCCACACACAGATCGTGTGCGTATACGTACACGAATATGCGGACAAATTACTGTGTGTGGTATGTACCCTTGTTAGGTTCCTAAACATGGGCTCAACAAATTGATATGTTATTTATGACCCTTTCACGATCCCCGGAAAAACCCCAAACGACCCACATGGGGGTCACGACCCCCAATTAAGAACCGCTGGTCTAAAACGTCACCTATTCCTTTTCTCCAGAGATGCTGCCTGACCCGCTGAGTTAAAGCCCTGTCCCACCGTATGAGTTCATTCAAGTGTTCTCCCGAGTTTGCCCTGATTTGAACTCTTGAGACTTACGGTAATAGCCGCTCGTCGGTATTCGGGGCTCTCGTGGACATCTTTCAACATGTTGAAAAATCTTCACGTCTTCCCGAGCTTACCGCGTTTCACGAGTACCTGCCGTTAGCGTTACGAGCCGCTAAGAGACGTCCCCGAGCTCTGACGTACCCGCTACATACATTCTACTTGCTTCCACGAGTTTGATTTTGTTTTTAAACTCGGGAGAGCTCTTGAATGAACTCGTACAGTGGGACAGGGCTTTTACTCCGGCATGCTGTGTCTGTGCCTGGTGTAAACTCACACCTCCAGATTCAGGGAGGGTTTCTTCCCAGCTGTTATCAGCCAGAGACAAAGTCCAAATGTCCGCAATGGGATAGAGGTGCAAGGCGTGACTCGTTTGGGGTGCTTTCCCATTGATGCCCATTCAAAAAGAATTGGTCATCAGCTTAACCAAGGTTTCTACAAAATTACCTACAAAATTCTTAAGGGGTTGGACAAGCTAGATGCTGGAAGATTGTTCCCGATGTTGGGGGAGTCCAGAACAAGGGGTCACAGTCTAAGGATAAGGGGGAATTCCTTTAGGACCGAAATGAGGAAAACATTCTTTACACAGAGAGTGGTGAGTCTCTGGAATTCTCTGCCACAGAAGGTAGTTGAGGCCAGTTCATTGGCTATATTTAAGAGGGCGTTAGATGTGGCACTTGTGGCTAAAGGGATCAGGGGGTATGGAGAGAAGGCAGGTACGGGATACTGAGTTGGATGATCAGCCATGATCACATTGAATGGCGGTGCAGGCTCGAAGGGCCGAATGGCCTACTCCTGCACCTATTTTCTATGTTTCTATGTTTCTAGATGCCAAACTTGGCCAAAGACCACCTTGATGTTAAGGGAACTGCCTCTCACATCAACATCTGGAAGTCAGCTCTTAGGTCAGTGTTCGGACCCCAAGGCTGTGATGGAACAGCCCTGGAAAATCCTAGTGGATGAGACAGCATCCCTTGAAGGAACCTCCTCGGGCAGCTCGTGCCATATGCCCACTTTTCAAATCTCCTCACTGTACCTTGGTACAAGTGGCAATAAACTCAACTCAACGCCACCCTTTGTGCGAAAATGTTACTCCTTGGGTTCCTATTAAATCTTTCCCACCCAAGGTAGACACAAAATGCTGGAGTAACTCAGCGGGACAAGCAGCATCTCTGGAGAGAAGGAATGGATGACGTTTCGGGTCGAGACCCTTCTTCAGAAACATCGCCCATTCCTTCTCTCCAGAGATGCTGCCTCACCCGCTGAGTTACTCCAGCATTTTGTGTCTACCTTCGATTTAAACCAGCATTTGCAGTTCTTTCTTAAACCTAGGTCCTCTGGTTCTCGATTTCCCTGCTCTGAGCAGGAGACTTAGAGGGGGGGGGGGGGGGGTACGTAGAGTTGGAGGGAAGGAGGAATCACAGAGGGGGGCGGGGTGAAGAGGCACAAAGGGTGGTTGGTGTATGGAACAGGCTGCCAGAGGAGGTAGTTGAGGCTGGGATTATCCCAACATTTAAGAGACAGTTAAGACAGGTACATGGATAGGACAAGTTTGATGGGAAATGGACCAAGCGCAAGGTAGACTAGTAGCTGGGACATGTTGGCCGGTGTTGGCTAGTTGGCCCGAAGGGCGTTTTCACATTGTATCACTCTAAAACTCTGTGCACCTATCTATCCCTTTGGTACACCTCTATAAGATCACCCCTCATCCTCCTGCGCTCCAAGGAATAGAGTCCCAGCCTGCCCAGCCTCTCTCTGTTGCTCAGGCCCTCGAGTCCTGAATGGCTCTGAATTCACAAGACCTACCTGAGTTCTTGCAAAAGTGAAGAGATGTGGCTTAGTGTCGTTCCACAGTCCCGCTTTGACTCCGCAGTCGCCATAAGGTAAAGTAGTTTTTCCATCGAGAAAGCGTTAGCGATATACCGTCGTTTCAAGTCCTGTGTGGGCAGATTAACAACACTTGCTTTAGCCCTGATGTGGAAAAAAACACAGCCACTTCCTGAGACTACCCACCACACCACTGTGCCACTATCAATAGTAAGGAAGGTAAATTCAATACTAGCATTTATATCAAGGACTGGAATACAAAAACAGAGATGAATGCTGAGGCTCTGTACGGCGCTGGTCATTTGAAATACTGTACGCAAATTTGGGCCTCATATCTGAGGAAGGATGTGCTGGCTCTGGAGAGGGTCCCAAGGAGATTTGCAAGAATGATCCCAGGAATGAGTGGGTTGGCACATGAGCGTTTGACAGCACTGGGCCTGTACTCGCTGGAGTTTAGAAGGTTGAGGGGGAACCTCATTGAAACTTACAGAATAATGAAAGGCCTGGATACAGTGGATGTGGAAAGGATGTTTCCACTGGTGGGAGAGTCTAGGACCCGAGGTCATAGCCTCAGAATTAAAGGGAGCTCTTTTAGAAAGGAGGTGAGGAGGAACTTCTTTAGTCAGAGGGTGGTGAATCTGTGGAACTCATTGCCAAAGGGCTGTGGAAGCCAAGTCAATGGATATTTTTAAGGCAGATAGATAGATTCTTGATTAGAACGTGTATCAAGGGTTATGGGGAGAAGGCAGGAAAATGGGATTACAAGGCAGAGATCAGCCACGATTGAATGGCGGAGTAGATGGGCCGAATGGCCTAATTCTACTCCTATAACTTGTGAACTAAGGCTGACCTGAACACTCCCCACGGCATGGCAAGGGCCAACTCCCCTCACACCTATGGGGTTCCCCCATATACCCGTCTCACTGGCACAACGCCTGCCCTGTCCTGCCCCATCTCACAGTGGTCAGGATCAACAGCATACTCTCTTGCCATACCCTACCTGGCCCATTCCTTCTCCTCCTTTGACCAGAGCAAAGATCAACATCAGCCTCTCACCCCCCCCACCACCACCACCAGACTGTGATGGATCATAAAATCATTGCAGGAATAGATTGGGTAAACGCAGTATCTTGCCCAGAGTACGGGAAATCGAGACTAGAGGGCATAGGTTTAAGGAGAGGGGTGAAATATTCAATAGGACACTGTTGGGTAACTTTTTTTACACAAAGGGTGGTGGGTGTGTGGAACGAGTTGCCGGAGGAGGTAGTTGAGGCAGGGGCTATCGCAACATTTAAGAAACATTTAGATAGGTTCTTGGTTCTTGGTTACTTGGTCGTCCAAAATATTCCAACTGGAATTTAAACTGGAGATGGTGAAGGGAGGGGTTTAGCCAGAGAGGGTTATTGGGAAGAAAGTGCCACTTTAAATTTAGTTGCATCTGGCTGGGCAACTGTGGTTTGCTGGAGATTATTCCATACTTTAATAGTGCGTGGGAAGAACGAATTGGAAGTGCGTGGGAAGAACGAAGAACATGGATAGGACAGGTTTAGAGGGATATGGGCCAAACGCAGGCAGGTGGGACTAATGAAGATGGGATATGTGGCCGGTGTGGGCAAGTTGGGCCGAAGGGCCTGTTTGAACGCTGTATCACTCTATAAGAGAATGAGCAGGCCAGGACTTTATTCCTTGGAGCGCAGGAGGATGAGAGCTTATCTTTACAGAGGTGCACAACATCATGGAAGGAATAGGTCAGGTAACCAAGTCTCTTGCCAAATGCAGGAAGTTGGGACTAGTGTAGGTGGGACATGTTGGCCACCATGGGCAAGTTGGGCAAAAGGGCCTGTTTTCATGCATTTTGGGCAGCACAGTGGCGCAGTGGTAGAGCTGCTACCTCACAGCGCCAGAGACCTAGGTTCGATCCTGACTACGGGTGCTGTCTGTACAGAGTTTGTACGTTCTCCCCGTGCCCACGTGCGTTTTCTCCGGGTGCTCCGGTTTCCTCCCACACTCCAAAGACGTGCAGCTTTGTAGGTCAATTGGCTTTGGTAAAGATTGTAAATTGTCCCTGGTGCGTGGAGGATAGTGTTAGTGCACGGGGTGATCGCTGGTCGGCGCGGACCCGGTGGGCCGAAGGGCCAGCTTCCGCGCAGTATCTCTATTAAAGTCTTATAGTATGACTCGTGCACCTAACACACGCACACACACACACACACACGGTCACTTTACGGTTAGAGTTGGGTGTAGAGGAACGCAAACTCTTTACCTTAGCAGCTTCGAAGCCCGTTTTCAGCCACTGTGTGGTTGCAAAGTGCACGGCTTCCGACACACTGTACCCACAGCAGACTTTGGAGACGAATGCCCCAGGAGCGCACACGATGAACTGCCCACTCTGCTGCACAGTGCGACATACCCTGATCCCTTCCTTGCATAGCACCTCCGGAGAAATCTGGCAAAGCAAACATCACAACAATGGATGATAAGACACAACAAGCTGGAGTAACTCAGCGGGACCGGCAGCATCTCTGGGGAGAAAGATTGGGTGACGTTTTGCAGGTCGAGACCCTTCTTCAGACTGAAGAAAGGTTTCAACCCAAAATGTCACCCATTCCTTCTACCCTGAGACGCTGCCTGTCCCGCTGAGTTACTCCAGCCTTTTGTGTCTATTTTCATTTTAAGCAGTTCCTTCCTACACATTAGAACAATGGAGGTCAATGGTGTGTTGTATATTAGAATTTATTGTATAATATATTATATTATAATTATAATATTCTTTATTAGAATAGTGAAAGGCTTGGATAGAGTGGATGTGGAGAGCATGTTTCCACTAGTCGGAGAGTCTAGGACTAGAGGTCACAGCCTCAGAATTAAAGGACGTTCTTTTAGGAAGGAGATGAGGAGAAATTTATTTAGAGGGTGGTGAATCTGTGGAATTCATTGCCACAGAAGGCTGTGGAGGCTTAAATGGATATTTTTAAGGCAGAGATAATTCTTGATTAGTACGGGTGTAGGGTTACAGGGAAAAGGTAGGAGAATGGGGTTGAGAGAAAGAGAGATCAGCCATAATTGAATGGCGGAGTAAACCTGATGGGCTGAATGGCCTAATTCTGCTCCTATCACTTATGAAGGTTTGTAAATTAATTGGTCTTAGTAAAAATTGTAAATTGTCCCTAGTGTATGGGATGGTGTTAGTGTACGGGCCTGTTTCCATGCTGTATCTTTGAACTAGTCAGAGGAAGGTACCAGCGATAGACCGTCTCTTACCATGATATTACTTTCAAGCATGTCGAGCCCTGATGTGCCGTTAGCTTGGAGTAGGGTGTGCACCACTTCATCGAGTTTGGTCTTCTCCTCAGCAGGAATACAATACCTGAATATGAGAAAGGAAGACAGCTGCAAATGTCACGGTCCAACACCCGCAGGTAACAGGACACAAGTGTACCAGTGCAGCTCTGCACACCCCCTCTCTGCGGTCTGTACGCAGGCCAGCCTGTGGTGCTGGCGAAGGCTGCAGCGATCTATCTCTGTATTCCCCGCAGCAGCGATCATTCACATCGTCTCATCAAACCTGCGGGAACTTTGACGGAAACACCAGCCAGCGACAACCCAGCCCCGAATCCCTGTAGTCCCGACTCGAAGACTGGTGACAGTTTTTGTCATTAAATGCTGCGCGCACACACACACCAACACATGCACACACATACACGCAGCTACACATGCGAACACGCACTCGTGCAAACACATGCATGCAGTCGTGCACACACATGCACGCACACTCGTGCACACGCACTGATACACACGCGCAAACACATGCGCACTGATACACACACGCGCAAATACACGCACTGATACACACGCGCGCAAACACATGCTGCACACACGCCCACTCGTGCAAACACATGCACACACACACTTGTGCACACATGTGCACACACGCACTGATACACACGCGCAAACACATGCGCACTGATACACACACGCGCAAATACACGCACTGATACACACGCGCGCAAACACATGCTGCACACACGCCCATACAGACAGCTTTTTTTTTAAAAAAGGGCAAGAAAGCTTGCGATTTTCTCAACGTAGCTTGTAAAAGGGCAATTTTATAACCATCATCATCATCATCGTTGAAAACATCAACGGGCACGGTGCCTTACAATGCTGTGTGCAACAGTGATCGCAACTTCTACTGACGTGTGGATGGCCGTTGGCTCGCTAGGAGCTCATCCGCCCTTTGACAGGTCTTGTTTTTGTTCCAGCTGGTGGGGGTCCACAGCCCCCTCCTAACCCGTGGCGGGGGGAACGCCCCCCGACCTGACCAAATTTATTTCACCCGGGCATTATTTTATAACACCCAGGTGAAAAATGTACCTAAAGCCTTCATCCTCTGCAGAAAACACATAGACGCTACCCTCCACGCCCCCCCCCCCCCCCCTTCACACGCACACAGTATATATATATATGCAGGCGCACATAAAATGCTGAAGTAAGAGTTGGTGAGGCAGCATCTATGGAGAGAAGGAATAGGCGAAGTTTCTGGTAGAGAGCCTTTTTCAGACTGATATCAGGGGAGGGGTGTGTGTGTGTGTGTGTGTGTGTGTGTGTGTGTGTGTGTGTGTGTGTGTGTGTGTGTGTGTGTGTGTGTGTGTGTGTGCGTGCGTGCGTGCGTGCGTGTGTGTTGGTGTGTGTGTATATATATATATCTTTGTATGTGTGTGTATATGTACAGACACAAAAAGCTGGAGTAACTCAGCGGGACAAGCAGCATCTCTGGAGTGAAGGAATGGGTGACGTTTTGGGTCGAAACCCTTCTTCAGATGTGAGTGTGTGTATGTATATATATATATAGATATGTGTGTATATATATATACATGATATATATAAATGTTATATATAACATTATAATGTTATATATAACATTTATAGTGGCATGTCATTAACACAATCAGAATTGCTGAGACAAGCAAGTGTAAATGTTCACTATCTCATGATCAACCACGTGAATGTATTTTTAATATCTACTTTGTTTACATAAAACATTGCAAGTGTTTCAAGTTGTGGTTCCCAAATGTCGCCGGTAATCTTCAAAGTTGTGGGCATCGGACAGAGTTCATTGAAAGACCCTTGTTTCCCCATCGAGTGAGTGCAGAGGGCCAAGATGAGAAATGCTGGCTGAATCCATTTTATTTTCATCACGACCTCTGGAATGCACACTTTGCCCACGTCAAAAACGCAACAAACCCTGTGGGTTTTACCCAAGCTGTGTGAACGCTGTTAAATACACAACGTAAAGCTTTTTTTTTTCAAGTGTGACAAAACGTGTGATACGTTGAAAAGCGTACGGCATGGTGGCGCAGCGGTAGATTTGCTGCCTCACAGCGCCAGAGACCCGGGTTCCATCCTGACTATGGGTGCTATCTGTACGGATTTTGTACGTTCTCCCTGTGGGTTTCTCCGGGTGCTCCGGTTTCCTCCCACACTCCAAAATTGTACAGGTTTGTAGGTAAATTGGCTTGGTTATAAATGTAAAATTGTCCCTTGGATAATTTCAATGTGTGGGGATCGCTGGTCGGCACGGACTCGGTGGGCCAAAGGACCTGTGTCCATGCTGTATCTGTAAACTACACAAAACTATGCTGAATGTCAGTCTTGCAGGGAGCTGAAATTATTCACAATGAATAAAACAATTAAGGGGGGGGTCTAAACTCAAAGCGCTTGTTCTAAGAAAAACATTGACATTTTTAAAAAAAGATTTTGTAAATATACCTGGCAACTTGCTAGGATGGCACAAAATTGATCTTATAGAGGTATATAAAATCACGAGAGGAATAGAACGGGTAGACACAGAGTCTCTTCCCCAGAGTAGGGGAATCGAGGGCCAGAGGACATAGGTTTAACGTGAATAGGGAAATATTTATTAGGAATCTGGCAACTTGTTCCGTGCACCCACTTCCCTTTCACACAAAGGGAAGTGAGTTTATGGAACAAGTTGCCAGAGGAGGTAGTTGAGGCAGGGTCTATCACAACGTTTAAGAAGCAATTAAGATATAGGCATGTGTAAGAAGGAACTACAGATGCTAGTCAAAACTGAAGATAGAAACACCATGCTGGAGTAACTCAGCGGGACAGGCAGCATCTCCGGAGAGAAAGACCGGGTGACGTTTTGGGTCGAGACCCTTCTTCGGTCTCGTTAGGTATAAGGGAAACAAGAGATAGAGACGGTGATGTGGAGAGATAAAGAATAATGAATGAAAGATACGCAAAAAAGTAACTATGATAAAGGAAACAGGCCATTGTTAGCTGTTTGTTGGGTGAAATTGAGAGGCTGGTACGACTTGGGTGGTGGAGGGATAGAGAGAGAGGGAATCCCAGGGCTACCTGGAGCGAGAGAAATCAATAGTCATACCGCTGGGCTGTAAGCATCGTTACTTTTTTGCACATTTTTCATTCATTCGTTGTTCTTTATCTCTCCACATCACCGTGTATATCTCAAGCTTCCCTTATCCCAAACCAATTAAGATAGGTACATAGATAGGACAGGTTTGGAGGGATATGGACCAACCGAAGGCAGGTGGGACTAGTCTAGATGGGCAAGTTGGCCGGCCGGTGGGGGCAAGTTGGGCCGAAGGGCCTGTTTCCACACTGTGCGACTCTAAGAAACAAATCGTCAAATCTCCACAGCACTGAGCCTTATCGGACCTTACCATTCTGGCGTCAGGTCTGACCAGGAAGCCACTTTCCACCCACATGCATCTCAATTAGCACGGAATTAAGACAAAAACGCTGTCAACTCCCGTGAGCCACACGTGAGCAGATTACAAACAAAAATGAGAAACAATTCAGGAGAATAAACTGTTCAGAGAACTGAAATTTGGAAGGAGGGGGAGGTGTTTGTGAAAGTGAAGGCATCAAGTCCACGGTGGTGCAGTGATTGAGTTGCTACCTCACAACGCCAGAGACCCAGATTCCAACCTGACTATGGGTGCTGTCGTTCTCTCCGTGACCTGCGTGGGTTGTCTCCGGGTGCACCGGTTTCCTTCCCACATTCCAAAGATGTTTACTTGGTAGGTTGATCCTGATGCTAATCCTAAATATCAGTAACTGTGATTACTTCGAAACTGTGATGTTTCTGGAAGCAGTCCACAAGCTACCATTTGGGTGGTCGGATATAGAGCACTGGGTGTGCAGGGAAATTATATTCAGGTGCGTGTATCATGGAGCTATGATACAGATAGGAAAAAAGAGCAATAATTGGATGCGTCACGGTGGCACAGCGGTAGAGTTGCTGCCTTACATCTCCAGGTTCAATCCTGACCAAGGGTGCTGTCTGTACGGTGTTTGTACGTTCTCCCCATGACCTGCATGGGTTTTCTCCGGGCGCTAGGGTTTCCTCCCACACTCCAAATTTGAGGAAGAACATTCTTGAGATTGAGGGAGTCCAGCAAAGGTTCACCAGATTAATTCTGGTGAACCTATGCTGACATATGATGAAAGAATGGTGAGACTGGGCTTGTATTTCACACAGAGAGTGGTGGGTCTCAGGAACTCTCTGCCACAGAGGGTAGTTGAGGCCAGTTCATTGGCTACATTTAAGAGGGAGTTAGATGTGGCCCTTGTGGCTAAGGGGATCAGAGGGTATGGAGAGAAGGCAGGTACAGGATACTGAGTTGGATGATCAGCCATGATCATATTGAATGGCGGTGCAGGCTCGAAGGGCCGAATGGCCTACTCCTGCACCTAATGTCTATGTTTCAATTTATTCACTGGAATTTAGAAGGATGAGAGGGGATCTTATAGAAACATATAAAATTATTAATGGATTGGACAAGCTTGATGCGGGAAACATGTTCCCGATGTTGAGGAAGTCCAGAACCAGTGGCCACAGTATAAGGGGTAGGCCATTTAGAACTGAGATGAGGAAAAACTTTTTCACCCAGAGAGTTGTAAATTTGTGGAATTCCCTGCCTCCTGCACCTATTTCTATGTAACCAAAGACGTACAGGTTTGTAGGTTAATTGGCATCTGTGGTCTCTGGTTTAGTTTAATTTGGAATTTAGTGTAGAGATGCAGTGCGGAAACAGGCCATTCGGCCCACCGAGTCTGCGCCGACCAGCACTCACACCCGTATAATAGCACTGTCCTACACACTAGGGGCAATTTACAATCTTTACCGAAGCCAATCTTAGTGTGTAGGATAGAATTAGTGGTCGTCGTGGACGGAGTGGGCCGAAGGGCCTGTTTCAACGCTGTATCTCTTAAACTAAAAAAAACGAAAGCAAATTCCATTTAGTTTTAGCTGTTCTTTAATTGCTGAACACACTGCTGGTCTGACACAGATATACTTAGCTCAGTCCCTGCTGGCTTAACTGGTCATTTGGTTCAAGCAGTTTTAAAGGTCATTTAAGGATATGGACAAAAGATTTAACTCACTTCAGTGTCAGTGAAGCAGGTCTTCAGATCAATCTGGTGGAAGAATTAAAAAGAACTATTATCTTAACAGATCCTTCTTCAGACCCGAAACGTCACCTGTTCTTTCTCTCCAGAGATGCTCTCTGTACCGCTGAGTTACTCCAGCTTTTTGTGTCTATCTTCTATTTAAACCAGCGCCTACAGTTCCTTCCAACACATGTTATCTTAGCAATCCAGTACTTGGGAGACACTTGACCAAATGCTGACTTTAGGACGACTGGTCACAACTAGGTCCAATTACACTGAGGTAGTGGAGTCAGTTATCAGCTACGTTTGCAACTAAAATCTGTTTCCTGCAAATTCTAGAACAGGCGGTGGAAGGGGTGACTTTATCTCAATGGTGAATCCGATTCTTAATCAAAAAATGTGTAGGAAGGAACTGCAGATGCTGGCTTACATCGAAGATAGACACAAAATGGTGGGCTAACTCAGCGGGACAGGCAGCATCTCAGGAGAGAAGGAATGAGTGACGTTTTGGGTCGAGACCCTTCGTCAGACTTTAGTTTAGTTTAGAGACACAGCGTGGAAACAGGCCCTTCGGCCCACCGAGTCCACATCGTCCAGCGATCCCCGCACATTAACACAATCCTACCTACACACACTAGGGACAATTTACACAGACACCAGGCCAATTAACCTACAAACCTGTGCGTCTTTGGAGTGTGGGAGGAAACCAAAGATCTCGGAGAAAACCCACGCAGGTCACGTGGAGAACATACAAACACCATACAGACAGCACCCGTAGTTGGGATCGAACCCGGGTCCCTGGCGCTGCAAGCGCTATAAGGCAGCAACTCTACCGCTGTGCCACCGTACCGCCGTTCGTACTTAACAAAAAAATTACATGCACCAGTTGGGATGATGGTTCAATTTCCTGAATCGGTTCTCTGGAACGAAACTGCAACTGATAAATAGCCCTGACGAAGGTTTTCAGTTTAGTTTAGTGTCACGTGTACCGAGGTACAGCGAAAAGCTTTTGTTGCGTGCTAACCAGTCAGCGGAAAGACAATACATGATTACAGTCGAGTGTGCAGATACATGATCAGGGAATGATGTTTAGTGCAAGGTAAGTCAGTAAAGTCCGATCTTTCCAGGACTGCTACGCTGCGTTGCAATGTCAAAGCAGGAGATGCAACAAGAACTAGGATCAACCTTGTGTGTGTTGGGTGACAGAAGATAGACACCAAAGATAGACACAAAATGCTGGAGTAACTCAGCAGGTCATGAGGTGATAGGAGCAGAATCATAGGTGATAGGAAGCGAATTAGGCCATTCGGCCCATCAAGCCTACTCCGCCATTCAATCATGGCTGATCTACATATCCCTCCTAACCTCATTCTCCTGCCTTCTCCCCTGACATTGGTATTAATCAAGAATCTATCTATCTCTGCCTTAAAAATATACACTGACTTGACTTGGCCTTCACAGCCTTCTGTGGGAAAGATTTCCAGAGATTCATCACCCTCTGACTAAGGAAATTGCTCCACATCTCCTTCCTAAAAGTATGTTCTTTCATTCTGAGGCTGTGACCTCTAGTCCCAGACTCTCCCACCAGTGGAAACATCCTCTTTATCCAAGCCTTTCACTATTCTGTATGTTTTAATGAGGTCCCCCCCTCATTCTGCTAAACTCCAGTGAGTACAGGCCGAGTGCTGACAAATGCTCATCATAGATTCACCTACTCATTCCTGGGATCATTCTTGTAAACAGGCAGCTTCTCTGGAGAAAAGGGAATAGATGACGTTTCGGGTCGTGACCCTTCCTTCATCTTTTTTTTTTAAAAGCACGGACAGAAGTTGATCTGAACCTTTCTCCAGCAGTGGTGACAACAATTCCTCTCCACATCCCTGTCCCAGACCTTGAACTTACCATATGCAATCAGCACCAGTGTGTAAGTAGTCAATGTAGGGAAGATGGTTTTGGTCTCGGGACCAGCATGAGGTAGTGAAAACCATGCCAATATTTAGCCAAGGAATCGTCACTCCTGAAGGGAATAAGAAAAAAGACAAGCAAAGTTAAAATTTGACTTGGGGATTTAAGATTTTCCTCAGAAATCACCCAGCCCTCTGGTAATAACAAAGAACTGCAGATAGAGATGGAGTCATACGCCCATCCGACCAACTTGTCCACGCCGGTCAACATGTCCCATCTACACTAGTCCCATCTGCCTACTCTGGGAGAGATTCTGTGCGTTTACCCGATCTATTCCACTCATGATTTTTTACGCCTCTATAAGATTCCACCCTCATCCTCCTGCGCTCCGAGGAATAGAGTCCCAGCCTGCTCAACCTCTCCCTGTAGCTCAGGCCCTCGAGTCCTGGCAACATCCTCGTAAATCCTCTCTGCACCATTTCCAACATCTTGACATCTTTCCTCTAACATGGTGCCCAGAACTGAACACTCTGAATGCGGCCTAACCTACGTCTTATACAACTGCAACATGCCCGCCCAACTTCTATACTCAATACTCTCTTTCGCAAAGACGGGACGGAGGAAGGAAGGGTAAACCTAATACCTACTGGAGGTGGGAAAATGTTCGGCATTAACATCGTAGGCTAATGTGTCCCATCTACACTTGTCCCACCTGCCTGCTCTGGGCAAGAGTCTGTGCTTTTACCCGATCTATTCCTCTCATGATTTTATACCCCACTGTGAGATCATCCCTCATCCTCCTGCGCTTCAAGGAATAGAGTCCCAGCCTTCTTATCCTCTCCTAGAGTCTTACAGCATGAAAACAGGCCCTTCGGCCCAACTTGCCCACACCTACCAACATGTGACGTCCCATCTACACTAGCCCCACCTACCTGTGTTTCACTCATATCTATCTAATCTTCTTTTATTCATATCCATATAATTATTTCATTAATTTGTTCTTTTTTTTCACATTGTCATAACTAGTCACATTGTTTATTTTTCTTAGATTTCTTTGTTTTTGTTTAATTTCTTTTATTAGAAGTAATCGATTTACAATATTGTAAACAGTTTTGCAAACATCAACTTAATTCCAAAATTTTTTTAAATAACCCATTGAAAGATATTATCTTCTATTTTTTAGGAAAAAAAGATAGAGATAGAGTAGTTTTAAATCAATAAGAGAGTGATTAAATAATAATTTGATTATATAAAAGAGAAAAAGAAAATAGAAAAAGAAAATAAAGTTACCAGAAAAATAAAAAAAAAAATATATATATAAATGAAAAACAACCAAATATGTTTTATCTAAAACTATTACAAATAATAGTATCAATGAAGACATGCTTATTAATCCTAGTATAAGAATATGTTATTCTCATCAAGTCCCGCAGGATACCCGTCAAGCTGTGTTGTCAAGAGCAGCTACTTCTCTAGGTACTGTATATATGGAGACCATATTTGTTCGAAAGAATTATATTTGTCCAGTAGGACAAATCTGATTCTTTCCAATTGTAAAGTCTCCAACATTTCTGCCGCCCACATTTTAATTGTGGGGGTTAAAGTTCCCTTCCAAAATTTCAATATTAATTTTTTCCCTATTATCAAACAGTAATCAAAGAAATTTCTTTGACTTACTGTAAGGACCGAGTTTGAATCCAAAATTCCAAGTATTACTATCTTTGGGTCTGGATCCAATCTAATTTTAAGAACCTCAGAGATAACCTTAAAAATTTCTGTCCAGTAATGATTCAATTTGGAACATGTAGCAAAACTGTGTGTTAAATTTGCTTCTAAATTCTTACATTTATCACAAATTGCAGAGAGATTGGGAAAGATACTATTTAATTTAGTTTTTGAGTAATGTAATCTATATAATACTTTAAATTGTATCAGTGTATGTCTGGCATTTAACGAACACCGATGTATTTGCTGTAAACTTTCTTCCCAGATTTCTTTTGTTATGGATAACCCAATTTCTTTTTCCCATACTTGCCGATATGTTTCAGTTGTTGGTTTCTCCTTATCCAAAATTATGTTATATATATATGCTATTAATTTTTCTGTATTTGGATGTAAATTAAACACATCATCTAATAATCCTGGTACTTTATTTTTGTAATCTTGTGTGTTGGATTTTATATAATCTCTAATTTGTAAGTACCTAAACAAATGTTGCGGAGACAGTTCGTAAATCTCTTGTAACTCTTGAAATAAAAGAAATTTTCCTTTACTATAAAGGTGTTCTATCCTTTTAATTCCTAAATCATCCCAATGTCTAAACCCTCCATCCAATATAGAGGGTCTAAATAATGGGTTTTTCATTATTGGTAGTCTGAGTGAAAGATTATCTAATTGTAAAGTCTGAACTATTTGTTTCCAAATACGTCTATTATTATAAATTATAGGGTTATCCCTATACATTTTTTTTTGTACATCCTTTGGAGCAAAGAGAATCGAGCCTACCTTATAAGGTAAACAATCTTCCTTTTCCATCTTTAACCACATTGGTTCCTGATCCACATTTACCCACCAAAAATTCATATTCTTAATCTGAACTGCCCAAAAGTAATATAAAAAATTTGGAAGTGCTAATCCTCCATTTATCTTAGATTTACATAAATGTTTTTTACTTATTCTATGATTTTTATAATCCCAAATAAAACTATAAATAATATTATCTATTTTTTTTTTTAAAGTCTTTGGGAGAAAAAAAGGAATAGCCTGAAACAAATATAATAATTGAGGTAAAAACACCATCTTTATAGCATTTATTCTACCAATCATGGATATAGGAAGTGTTTTCCAATACAGAATATTTTTTTTAAGTTTATCTAATAGTAGAGGGTAATTAGATTTAATTAGTGAATTATAAGATTTAGTTACATTAATTCCTAAATATTTAAATTTGTCTTTAACTAATTTTAATGGATATTGTTGTAATATGTTTAAATTAATTCCTGTTATAGGCATAATATCACTTTTGTTCCAATTAATCCTAAATCCTGAAAATGTACCAAATTTAGTTATAACATTAAACAGCTTTGGTATACTAATTTCCGGTTTTGTAATATAAATCAACACGTCATCTGCATATAAAGATATTTTGTTGGTTGTAGTGTTGGTATTATAGCCATAGATTTCAGGTTCAGATCTGATTCTTTCCGCCAAAGGCTCTATCATCAAAGCGAATAATTCATTAATTTGTTCTATGTACATTATCATATCTCATTTCCCCCTCCCCTGACTCACAGTCTGAAGGGTCTCAACCCGAAACGTCACCTATTCCTTTTCTCCAGAAATGCTGCCCGACCCGTTGAGTTACTCCAGCTTTTTGTGTCTGGCTTCAGTGTAAACCAGCATCTGCAGTTCCTTCCAAACCTGTCCTATGTCCCTGTCTAAATGGTTCCTAAATGTGGCAATAGTCCCTGCATCAACTACCTCCTCCAGCAACTCGTTCCATACACCCACCACTATGTGTGTGAAATGTTACCCTTCAGATTTTTATTAAATCTCTCACCCCTTGCCTTAAATCTATGTCCTCTGGTTCTCGAGGCCCCAACGCTCGACAAGGGACTCTGTGCGTCTACCCGATCTATTCTAATCATGATATTGTACACCTCTATAAGATGCTGGTTTACCAAAGGATGGTGGGTGGTTACTAAGGCAGTGGTAGAGTTGCTGCCTTGCAGCGCCATAAACCCAGCTTCGATCCTGACTAAGGGTGCTGTCTGTACAGAGTTTGTATGTTCACCCCTGTGACCTGCATGGGTTTCCTCCGGGTGCTCCGGTTTCCTCCCACACTCCAAAGATGTACAGGTTTGGAGGTTAATTGGCTTTGGTAAAGATTGTAAATTGTCCCTAGCGTGTGTGTAGATAAGTGCCAGCGTACGGAGTGATCGCTGGTCGGCGCGGACTCGGTGGGCCGAAGGGTCTGTTTCCACCCTGTATCTCTAAACTAAACACATTCCTTACCTGACAAAGCACCAAAATATCGCAGGATGGACCCTGAATTATTAGGAAGGACTGTGAGGTTCCATCCATGCCTAGTGAAAGAAAGAAAAACCTTGTGAAAATAAACCATAGCAACTACAGCTCCACCATCGGTTTTCCGGCACTTGGTTCCAGAGCCTCTCTGGATTATCCATTTTGCCGGACCAACAGAGGTCACGGCCTCCGAGAGGAGTCCAACGGTACCGGAACGATCC
This sequence comes from Raja brachyura, assembly GCA_963514005.1. Next base: position 148,232,947 of record OY740782.1, on the reverse strand, counting down.
GCGTAGGCCGCTGAGGGGCCGAGATGCCGGCCCACAAAGTCGGCCTCGGAAGTCGGCTACGGGAACGGTTTTCCAGAACCCTGGCCGCAGGGGGCAAATTCGACAAGCCGATTGGCCGCGGAAGTCCCGATGAGGTAAAATGACCACGTGGATTTCCTCACAACGCCAGAGACCCAGGTTCGATCCCAACTACGGTGTCGAGCCCGTGGCCTCGTGGGTTTTCTCCGGGTGATCCGGTTTCCTCCCACACTACAAAGATGCGCAGGTCTGTAGGTTCTGTGGCTTTTGTTGATTGCCTCTAGTGTATAGAAACATAGAAAATAGGTGCAGGAGGAGGCCATTCAGCCCTTTGAGCCAGCACCATAGGATGCAAAATTGGGATAACATAGGACCAGTGTATGGCGTGGACTCGGTGGGCTGAAGGGCCTGTTTCTACGTTGTATCACTAAATTGAACACTCAACTAAACCTCATCCTCAACTCCATACTAAACTCCAAACTACTCTATTCTAAACCTCATCTTAAACTCCAAACTACACTGCAAACTATATTGCAAACTACACTCCAAACATAAACTACAAATAGACAGTAGACAATAGGTGCAGCAGTAGGCCATTCGGCCCTTCGAGCCAGCACCGCCATTCAATGGGATCATGGCGGATCATCCACAATCAGTACCCCGTTCCTGCCTTCTCCCCATATCCCCTGACTCCGCTATTTTTAAGAACCCTATTTAGCTCTCTCTTGAAAGCATCCAGAGAATCTGCCTCCATCGCCCTCTGAGACAGAGAATTCCACAGACTACCACTCTCTGTGAGAAAAAGTGTTTCCTCGTCTCTGTTCTAAATGGCTTACTCCTTATTCTTAAACTGTGGCCCCTGGTTCTGGACTCCCCCAACATCGGGAACATGTTTCCTGCCTCTAGCGTGTTAGAGCCACACAGCATGGAAGCAGGCCCTTCTGACAAAGAGGCCCCATTTAAGCATCCAGAGAACCTGCCTCCATCGCCCTCTGAGACAGAGAATTCCATACACTCACCACTCTCTGTGAGAAAAACTTAAATTCTAAACTTGAACTGAACTAAAATCTAGACTAAACCTGCTCTAAACCTCCTGATATTGTCACCAACAATATCCTGCTTCCGGTTGGATCTGCTGATGCTACTGGCTCAGCCCACAGAGTAACTGGGACATGCAGGTCGGGATGGGACCATCCTGTCTTCAGTTCAGTTCAGTTTATCATGTGCACCGAGGTATAGTGAAAAGCATTTGGTGCACGATGACTTGCGCGTTTACAAGAATGCTCCCAGGAATGAGTAGGTTAACCTCTGATGAACGTTTAATGGCACTGGGCCTGTACTCGCTGGAGTTTAAAAGAATGATGGGGTGGGGGGGGGGGGGACATCACTGAAACATACTGAATAGTGAAAGATTTGGATAGAGTGGATGTGGAGAGGATGTTCCCACTAATGGAAGAGTCTAGGACTAGAGACTACAGCCTCTGAAATCTTTTAGGAAGGAGATAAGGAGACATTTCTTTAGTCAGAGGGTGGAGAATCTGTGGAATTCTTTGCCACAGACGGCTGTGGAGGCCTAGTCAGTGGATATTTTTAAGGCAGAGATAGAGATTCTTGATTAGTACGGGTGTCAGAGGTTATGGGGAGAAGGCATGGGGAGAATGGGGTTAGGAGGGAGAGATAGATCAGCTGTGATTGAATAGCTGGCCTTGCCGAGGCAGCGTGTGGTGTAGATGGACTCAATGGAAGGGAGGTTGTTTTGTGTGACGGGCTTGTGGGCTGCGTCCACAATTCGCTGCCATCTTCTGGCTTAGGTGGTTGTCCGTTATTACCTTGAAAAAGGTTCGGATTTGGCAACTGGGAATCCGCTCCCGTGTGCTTTCGTGTCCACTTTGCCAGAGTGCACCGCCACATGGGAATCCTTCTGCTCCACCGCCCTCCAGTATTCTTGCTGTAACGAGGAGGAAAACAAAGAGGGCGTTAAGAAGTGGGAGGTCATGTTGCAGTTGTGTAAGATGTTGGTGAGGCAGCATTTAGAGTATTGTGTTCAGTTCAGGGCCTGAGCTATCGGAGGAGGTTGAGCAGGATGGGCCTCCATTCCTTGGAGCGCAGGAGGATGAGGGGATATCTTATGGAGGTGTATAAAATCATGAGAGGAATAAATCGGGTAGAAGCACAGAGTCTCTTGCCCAGAGTAGGGGAATCGAGGACAGAGGACATAGGTTCAAGGTGAAGGGGAAAAGATTTAATAGGAATCTGAGGGATACATTTTCACACAAAGGGTGGTGGGTGTATGGAACGAGCTGCCAGAGGAGGTAGTTGAGGCAGGGATTATCCCAACGTTTATGAAACAGTTAGACAAGTACAGGGATAGGCCAGGTTTGGAGGGATATGGACCAAACACAGGCAGGTGGGACTAGTGTAGATGGGGCATGTTGGCCGGTGTGGATAAGTTGGGCCGAAGGGCCTGTTTCCACACTGCATCACTCTGTGACTCTATGTTAATGGCTCAGAGAATGCAAGAGAGCACTGCAGAACCATTACCTTTCAACTGTCAAATTAAATCTGCCATAAGTAGGAACGAACCGTCTGAAGAAGGGTCTCGACCCAAAATGTCACCTATTGTACAGGTGTCAGAGGTTATGGGGAGAAGGCAGGAGAATGGGGTTCGGAGGGACAGACAGATCAGCCATGATTGAATGACAGAGTAGACTTGATGGGCCGTATGTCCTAATTCTACTCCTATCACTTATGGGCTTATGACCTATTCCCTCTCTCCAGAGATGCTGCCTGGCCCGCTGAGTTACACCAGCATTTTGTGTCCATCTAAACTGCCAATATCATCCCAACTACTGATTTTCAGGATTAGGTTTAGGATCAACCTACAAAGTGAACGCCTTTGGAGTGTGGGAAAAAACCCGAGCACCTGGAGAAAACCCACTAGGTCATGGACACAATGTCCTAACTCCGTACAGAAAACTCCCCTTAATCAGGATCTAACCCTGGTCTCTGGTGCTGTAAGGCAGCAACTCTACCGCTGTGCCACCGTGACATCAATTATTGTTCTTCTTTCCTATCTGTAACATAGCTCCATGATTCTTGCACCTGAATATAATTTTCCTGCACATCTACTGCTCTATATCCGACCACCCAAATGGTAGCTTGTGGACTGCATCCAGAAACATTCACTTCACAAAGCCCAGTTTATCCACAAGTAGTTGTTCTACTCAACAGCCAAAAATCTGTAACTTCTCTTTGATCTGGTATTTTGTTGGTTCGCATGCTTGATCAATGGTGTTTTATCATTAAAGTTTTATTATTATTAATGTTTAGTGTTTTCTGAGTCATTCATAATGTCATGTTGTTACTTGTGGGCGGAGCACCAAGGCAAATTCCTTGTATGTGGATACTTGGCCAATACACTTACTTATTTAGCATAATGCTTTCCATGCCTGCCAGCTTTTACCTTTTCCAACAGGTTATAAATCAGTTTAGTTTACTGTCATGTGTACCGGGGTTCAGTGAAAAGCTTTTTGTTGCGTGCTAACCAGTCAGCGGAAAGACAATACACGATTACAATCGAGCCGTCCACAGTGTACAGATACAAGGCAAAGGGAATAACATGAATAATGTTTAGTGCAAGATAAAGTCCTGTAAAGTCAAATCAAAGATTGTCCGAGGGTCTCCAATGAGGTGGGTGGTAGGTCAGGACGACTCCCTTGTTGTCGATAGAATGGTTAAGTTGCCTGATAACAGCTGGGAGGTAACTGTCCCTGTGTAGGTACTCTTATAGGTACTTTTAGAAAAGATTTTGAGGGATATGGGCCGAACGCTGGCAAATGGGATTACTTAAATGGGGCCTCTTTGTCAGAAGGGCCTGTTTCCATGCTGTGTGGCTCTAACACGCTAGAGGCAGGAAACATGTTCCCGATGTTGGGGGAGTCCAGAACCAGGGGCCACAGTTTAAGAATAATGAGTAAGCCATTTAGAACGGAGACGAGGAAACACTTTTTCTCACAGAGAGTGGTGAGTCTGTGGAATTCTCTGCCTCAGAGGGCGGTGGAGGCGGGTTCTCTGGATGCTTTCAAGAGAGAGCTAGATAGGGCTCTTTATAATAGCGGAGTCAGGGGATATGGGGAAGGCAGGAACAGGGTACTGATTGGGTACTGGTGAATGGTGGTGCTGGCTCGAAGGGTCGAATGGCCTACTCATGCACCTATTGTCTATTGTCTAACACTTGGGAATAAACGTTGTTTGTGTTATCTGAGCAAGGATTGCCTGACAAGGTAGTCCAGTGACGCAGCGGTAGAATTGCTGCCTCACAGCGCCAGAGACATCTGCACTAACTGCATTAGGTTAAGCGAAGATAGAATGTGTTGGTACTCGACCGCCAAGAAAGGGAGTTTGTGCATTGCCTCCGAGATGGATTCTTAGAGCAGCTTGTAGTGGTGCCTACCAGAGAAAAGGCAATTCTGAATTTAGTGTTATGTAATGAACCGGATTTGATTAGGGAACTCAAGGTATAGGAACCATTAGGAGGTAGCGACCACAACATGATAAGTTTTAATCTGCAATTGGAGAAGGAGAAGGTGATATCAGATGTGTCGGTATTGAAACTGAGCAAAGGGGACCACAGAGACATCAGGGAGGAGCCAGCCAAAGTCGACTGGAAAGGGACCCTGGCAAGGGTGACGGTGGAGCAGCAATGGCAGCAATTTCTGGGAATAATCCGGAAGATGCAGGATCTTTTCATTCCAACGAGGAAGAAAAATTCTAGGGGAAGAAAGAGGCAACCGCGGCTAAAAGCCCTGTCTCACGGTACCAGTTCATTCCAAGAGTTCTCCCGAGTTTTCCCTGGTTCGAACTCGGAGATTTACGGTAATGGCCACTCGTCAGTACTCGGGGCTCTCGTGCACATTTTTCATCATGTTGAAAAATCTTCACGAGTCTCCCCGTGCTTACCTGCCGTTAACGAGTCTTCCCGAGTACCTGCCGTAAGCGCGAAGAGACGTCCCCGAGCTCCGACTTACCCGCTACGTTCATTCTCCGTGCTTACCACGAGTTTGATTTTTTTTAAGCTCGGGAGAGCTCTTGGAATGAACTCGCATCGTGGGACAGGGATTTAACAAGGGAAGTCAAGGACAGTATAAAACTAAAACAGAAGGCGTATAATATAGCTGAGATTAGTGGGAGGTCAGATGATTGGGTAGCTTTCAAAGAACAACAGAAGGTAACTAAAAAAGCAATACGGGGAGAAAAGATGAAATACGAAGGTAAGATCGCCATAAATGTAAAATAGGATAGCAAGAGTTTCTTCAGTTATTTAAAGAGTAAGAAAGAGGCAAGAGTGGACATTGGGCCGCTGGATAATGATGCAGAAGTGATAATGGGGAATAAAGAAATGGCAGAGGAGTTGAATAACTTTTTTGCATCAGCTTCACAGCGAAAGACACCAGCAAAACGCCCGAAATTCAAAATGCCCGAGAATCAGGGGGTGGAATTTAGTGGAATGGCTATTACTAGGGAGAAGGTGCTTGGGAAGGTGAAAGGGCTGAAGGTGGATAAGTCACCTGGACCAGATGGACTGCACCCCAGGGTTCTGAAAGAGGTGGCTTAAGAGATTATGGAGGCATTGACAGTGATATTTCAAGAATCACTAGAGACTGCCAGTTGCCAATATTACCCCGCTGCACAAAAAGGGAGCAAGGCAGAATTGTGGGAACTATAGGCCGGTTCGTCTGACTTTGGTGGTTGGTAAGATTTTAGAGTCCATTATAAAGGATGAGGTTACAGAGTACTTAGAAGTTCACGATAAAATAGGCCAAAGTCAGCATGGCTTGGTGAAGGGGAGTTCTTGCTTGACAAAGTTTCTGCAATTCTTTGAAGAAGTTAATAGCAGGACAGACAAAGGAGAATCAGTAGATGTTGTTTACTTAGATCTTCAGAAAACCTTTGATAAGGTGCCACAAGTGAGGCTGCTAAAGAAGATGAGAGCCCGTGGTATCAAAGGGCAGATACCAGCATGGATAGCAGGTTGGCTGGATGGCAGGAGGCAAAGAGTGGAAATAAAAGGGGCTTTCTCTGGCTGGCTGCCAGTGATTGGCAGATTTCCGCAGGGGTCGGTGCTGGGGCCGCTACTCTTCACGTTGTATATTAATGATTTGGACAAGGGGATTGAAGGCTTTTTGGCCAGGTTTGCCCCTCAGATTCCTATTAAATCTTTCCCCCTTCACCTTAAACCTATATCCTCTGGTCCTCGATTCCCCTACTCTGGGCAAGAGACTCTGTGCATCGGGTACTTGGGTGGAAGGGCCTGTTTCCACGCCCTATGACTCTACACACTGTTGTTCTGTCCGCTGGCTCGGCCTGCGATGTGTCAATGAAAGGTAACGCCAGACAGACATACAATGCTACACGCTCCTACCTCCACTTCAGCTGCCGTCGGCTCCTTACTAAAGCACATGTTCATCGTGTTTCTAGCAGTCCGATAGAACGTAGTTAGCGACACAGATCGCCCCTGCACACAAGAGGGAAATTGGTTTAACAATCAGAGATAACGATACGATACAACTTTATTTATTTAAGAATAAGGAATAAGCCATCTAGAACAGAGATGAGGAAACACCTTTTCTCACAGAGAGTTGTGAATCTGTGGAATTCTCTGCCTCAGAGGGCGGTGGAGGCTGGTTCCCTGGATGCTTTCAAGAGAGAGCTAGATAGGCCTCTTAAAAATAGTGGAGTCAGGGGATATGGGGAGAAGGCAGGAACGGTGTACTGATTGGGGATGGTACACAAAAATGCTGGAGAAACTCAGCGGGTGCAGCAGCATCTATGGAGCGAAGGAGATAGGCAACAATTCGGGCCGAAACCCTTCTTCAGACTGGGGATGGTCAGCCATGATCACATTGAATGGCGATGCTGGCTCGAGGGGCCGAATGGCCTACTCCTGCACTTATTGTCTATTGTCATCCCAGGAGGGAAATTGATCTGCCAACAATCAAGATACAAGAAACGTGAAATATAATTTAAAAGTCACAAGTGGAAAGGATTGGGGATGTGCAAAGACCCAAAGAGGAAGAGGGATAGGGTGAAGGGGGATATTTGCCTCTGTACTCCAAAACTTGAGATTTCCAATAGAAAAAAAAATGTGGTTAAAGTGCACATCGTCAGATTTTAATAAAGGCTATTTTTATACATTTTGGTCGGGGGGAGTTCTCCCCGCCACGGGTACCATGTAATCCTGTGCTAAACCGTCTCCCCCACCTGGTTTGTCAGATGAGGAGGGGAGTGTGGACCCCCAGCAGGGCCAAAAAAAGACCTGTCAAAGGGCGGATGAGCTCCTAGCGAGCCAACGGCCATTCACACTTCAGTAGAAGTTGCGATCACTGTCATTGTAAGGCAGGTTGGTTTCACCATGTAGAAATTACAGCAGCGCCCTGGAGAGGAAAATACTTTAAAAAGTAATAAACACTGCCCAGTCCATCATTGGCTCATTAATAACCCACTATCTGTTATTTGCACTTTATCAGTTTATTTATTCATGTGTGTATCTATTTATATAATGGTATATGGACACACTGATCTGTTTTGTAGTAATGCCTACTATGTTCTGTGTGCTGAAGCAAAGCAAGAATTTCATTGTCCTATCAGGAACACATGACAATAAACTCACTTGAACTTGAACTGGTTTATACATAGTCCCCCCCATTTCAGGGCACCATAATGTTTGGGACACAGCAATGTAATGTAAATGAAAGTAGTCATGTTTAGTATTTTGTTGCATATCCCTTGCATGCAATGACTGCTTGAAGTCTGCCACTCATGAACATCACCAGTTGCTGGGTGTCTTTTAGTTTTTTAGAGATACCGCGCGGAAACTAGCCCTTTCGGCCCACCGGATCCGCGCCGATCAGCGATCCCCGCACATTAACACTATCCTATACCCATTAGGGACAAATTTTACATTTACCAAGCCAATTAACCTACATACTTGTACATCTTTGGAGTTTGGGAGGAAAGCGAAGATCTCGGGAGAAAACCCACGCAGGTCACGGGGAGAACGTACAAACTCCGTACAGATGGCACCCGTAGTCAGGATCGAACTCGGGTCGCTGGCAGTGTATTCGCTGTAAGGCAGCAATTCTACCACTGCCCCACCCTGCCGCCACTCTGGTGATGCTCTGACAGGCCAGTATTGCAGCCATCTTTAGCTTATGCTCGTTTTGGGGGCTAGTCCCCTTCACTTTTCTCTTCAGCATATAAAAGGCATGCTCAATTGGGTTCAGATCGGGTGATGGACTTGGCCACTCAAGAACAGACCATTTTTTAAGCTTTGGAAAACTCCTTTGTTGCTTTAGCAGTATCTTTGGGATCATTGTCCAGCTGTAGAATGAACCGCCGGTTTTGAGGCATTTGTTTGAACGAGCAGATAGGATGAACTTCAGAATTCATTATGCTACTACCATCAGCAGTTGTATCATCAATGAAGATAAGTGAGCCAGTACCTTCAATAATTTTAATAAAGGCTATTTTTATACCCTTTAATAAAATCTGACAATGTGCACTTTAACCACATGTGATTTTTTTCTATTACAAATCTCAAATTGTGGAGTACAGAGGCAAATAAATAAATGATGGTTCTTTGTCCCAAACATTATTGAGGGCACTGTAACTTGAAGTTTAGTTTAGTTTAGAGATACAGCAAGAAACAGGCCCTTTGGCCCAGCGAGTCCGCACCGACCAGCGATCCCCGCACGTTAGCTCTATCCTACACTAGGGACAATTTTTACATTAATACCAAGCTAATTAACCTACAAACCTGTACGAATTTGGAGTGTGGGAGGAAACTGAAGATCTCGGAGAAAAGCCACGCAGGTCACGGGGAGAACGTACAAACACCGTACAGACAGCACCCGTAGTCAGGATCGAACCCGGGTCTCTGACGCTTTTAGGCAGTGACTCTACCGCTGTGCCACCGTGCCGCCACTGATGACATGATGGATTTAGATTTCATGTTCTTTGATGCAGGGATTGATGACTGGATGAGATCAGAATGAGGTTAGTGAGCAAGTGAAACGACTCCCAGGTCTGACTCATTTCCTACCGTTGTACTGCCAACTAGTTTTATGATTGATTCTCTCAATTAAAAGGATGTGAAAGTACAAGGCCGTTTAATCTCCAGATATCAAATGTTGGCAAATTAATCAATAAATTCTGAAAAGGGATCATTTAGAGTATGAAACGCTGCCAATGACTGCAGACCGCATCAATGAGAATAGAGCTAGACTAACGTGCGTCCTGTTGTTAATTCTAGTTTAGTTTAGAGATAGAGAGCGGAAACAGGCCCTTCTACCAACCGAGTCCGCACCAATCTTCAGCTTTACTTAAGGAAGTAGCTCCGGAAATAGTGGATGCATTAGTGATAATCTTTCAAAACTCTTTAGACTCTGGAGTAGTTCCTGAGGATTGGCGGGTGGCAGACGTAACCCCTCTTTTTAAGAAGGGAGGGAGAGAGAAAACGGGGAATTACAGACCAGTTAGTCTAACATCGGTAGTGGGGAAAATGCTAGAGTCAGTTATTAAAGATGGGATAGCAGCCCATTTGAAAAGTGGTGAAATCATTGGACAACGTCAGCATTGATTTACGAAAGGTAAATCATGTCTGACAAGTCTTGTGGAATTTTTCGAGGATGTAACTAGTAGCGTGGATAAGGGAGAACCAGTGGATGTGGTGTATCTGGACTTCCAGAAGGCTTTCGACAAGGTCCCACATAAGAGATTAGTATACAAACTTAAAGCATACGGCATTGGGGGTTCAGTATTGATGTGGATAGAGAACTGGCTGGCAGACAGGAAGCAAAGAGTAGGAGTAAACAGGTCCTTTTCACAATGGCAGGCAGTGACTAGTGGGGTACCGCAAGGCTCAGTGCTGGGACCCCAGCTATTTACAATATATATTAATGATCTGGATGAGGGAATAGAAGGCAATATCTCCAAGTTTGCGGATGACACTAAGCTGGGGGGCAGTGTTAGCTGTGAGGAGGATGCTAGGAGGCTGCAAAGTGACATGGATAGATTGGGTGAGTGGGCAAATGCAGTATAATGTGGATAAATGTGAGGTTATCCACTTTGGTGGCAAGAACAGGAAAGTCGACTATTATCTGAATGGTGGAAAAGGGGAGATGCAACGAGACCTGGGTGTCATGGTGCACCAGTCATTGAAAGTAGGCATGCAGGTGCAGCAGGCAGTGAAGAAAGCGATTGGTATGTTAGCATTCATTGCAAAATGATTTGAGTATAGGAGCAGGGAGGTTCTACGACAGTTGTACAGGGCCTTGGTGAGACCACACCTGGAGTATTGTGTACTGTTTTGGTCTCCTAACCTGAGGAAAGACATTCTTGCCTTAGAGGGAGTACACCAGACTGATTCCTGGGATGACAGGACTTTCATATGAAGAAAGACTGGATAGATGCGGCTTGTACTCACTAGAATTTAGAAGATTGAGGGGGGATCTTATAGAAATGTACAAAATTCTTGAGGGGTTGGACAGGCTAGATTGTTCCCGATGTTGGGGAAGTCCAGAACATGGGGTCACAGTTTAAGGATAAGGGGGAAGTCTTTTAGTACCGAGATGAGAAAAACATTTTTCACACAGAGAGTGGTGAATGTGTGGAATTCTCTGCCACAGAAGAGATTAGTATACAAACTTAAAGCATACGGCATTGGGGGTTCAGTATTGATGTGGATAGAGAACTGGCTGGCAGACAGGAAGCAAAGAGTAGGAGTAAACAGGTCCTTTTCACAATGGCAGGCAGTGACTAGTGGGGTACTGCAAGGCTCAGTGCTGGGACCCCAGCTATTTACAATATATATTAATGATCTGGATGAGGGAATAGAAGGCAATATCTCCAAGTTTGCGGATGACACTAAGCTGGGGGGCAGTGTTAGCTGTGAGGGGGATGCTAGGAGAATGCAAGGTGACTTGGATAGACAGGGTCAGTGGACAAGTGTTTGGCAGATGCAGAATAATGTGGATAAATGTGAGGTTATCCACTTTGGTGGCAAAAACAGGAAAGCAGACTATTATCTAAATGGAGGCCGATTAGGAAAAGGGGAGATGCAGTGTGACCTGGGTGTCATGGTACACCAGTCATTGAAAGTAGGCATGCAGGTGCAGCAGGCAGTGAAGAAAGCGAATGGTATGTTAGCTTTCATAGCAAAAGGATTTGAGTATCGGAGCAGGGAGCTTCTACTTCAGTTGTTCAGGGTCTTGGTGAGACCACACCTGGAGTATTGCGTACAGTTCTGGTCTCCAAATCTGAGGAAGGACATTATTGCGATAGAAGCAGTGCAGAGAAGGTTCACCAGACTGATTCCTGGGATGTCAGGACTGTCTTATGAAGAAAGACTGGATAGACTCGGTTTATATTCTCTAGAATTTAGGAGATTGAGAGGGGTCATAGAAATTTACAAAATCCTTAAGGGGTTGGACAGGCTAGATGCAAAAAGATTGTTCCCGATGTTGGGGAAGTCCAGGACAAGGGGTCACAGCTTAAGGATAAGGGGGAAATCCTTTAAGACCAAGATGAGAAAGACTTTTTTTCACACAGAGAGTGGTGAGTCTCTGGAACTCTCTGCCACAGAGGGTAGTTGAGGCCAGTTCATTGGCTATATTTAAGAGAGAGTTAGATGTGGCCCTTGTGGCTAAGGGGATCAGAGGGTATGGAGAGAAGGCAGGTACGGGATACTGAGTTGGATGATCAGCCATGATCATATTGAATGGCGGTGCAGGCTCGAAGGGTCGAATGGCCTAATCCTGCACCTAATTTCTATGTTTCTCTATCCAGCAATCCCCACACATTAACACTACCCTACACACTCTCAGGACAATTTACATTTACCAGAGCCAATTAACCTACTAAACCTGTACGTCTTTGGAGAGAAGCGTTTAAAAACATTTTGTCGGAATGCTTTTGGAACAGCTTCATCCAAGACCGTAAGAAATTGCAGAGTTGTTGACGCAGCTCCGACCATCACACAACTACTCAGGCTAGTCAACCTTTCCCTGTAGCTCAGACCATCTAGACCTGGCAACATCCTTGACCCGCTGAGTTACTCCAGCTTTCTGTGTCTATCTTTGGTGTGAACAGGCATCTCCAGTTCCTTCCTACACAAAGTGCTGGAGCAACTCAGCGGGTCAGGCAGCATCTGTGGAGAACATGTATAGATGACGTTTCGGGTCGGGACCCTTCTTCAGAATGAGTTCGAGTTGTGTGGAAACAATGATCTGCAGATACTGGTTTATGAAAGAAGACACAACGTGCTGGAGTATTTCAGCAGATCAGGCAGCATCTGTGGAGAAAATGGATAAAGTGGCGTTTCGGGTCGGACCCTTCTTCAGAAGCCAAGAGCAATTTTTTGGGGATTACTTGTAAGTCAATCAAATGGCAAAGAAATGGTCAAGATACCAGACAGTCATTTGACAAAAACAACGGAAGTCACGGGGAGAACGTACAAACTCCGTACAGACAGCATCCGTACTCAGGGTCTGTCCCAATAGACAATAGACAATAGGTGCAGGAGTAGGCCATTCGGCCCTCGGGCCATCACCGCCATTCAATGAGATCATGGCTGATCATCCACAATCAGTACCCCATTCCTGCCTTCTCCCCATATCCCCTGACTCCGCTATCTTTAAGAGCCCTATCTAGCTCTCTCTTGAAAGCATCCAGAGAACCTGCCTCCACCGCCCTCTGAGGCAGAGAATTCCACAAACTCACCACTCTCTGTGAGAAAAAGTGTTTCCTCGTCTCCGTTCTAAATGGCTTACTCCTTATTCTTAAACTGTTCTGGACTCCCCCGACATCGGGAACATGTTTCCTGCCTCTAGCGTGTCCAAACCCTTAATAATCTTATACGTTTCAATAAGAACCCCTCTCATCCTTCTAATTTCCAGAGTATACATAGAAACATAGAAAATAGGTGCAGGAGTAGGACATTTGGCCCTTTGAGCCTGCACCGCCATTCAATATGATCATGGCTGATCATCCAACTCAGTATCCCGTACCTGCCTTCTCTCCATACCCCCTGATCCCTTTAGCCGCAAGGGCAACATCTAACTCCCTCTTAAATATAGCCAGTGAACTGGCCTCAACTACCTTCTGTGGCAGAGAATTCCACACATTCACCACTCTCTGTGTGAAAAATGTTTTTCTCATCTCGGTCCTAAAAGACTTCCCCCTTATCCTTAAACTGTGACCCCGTGTTCTGGACTTCCCCAACATCGGGAACAATCTAGGCTGTCCAACCCCTTAAGAATTTTGTACATTTCTATAAGATCCCCCCTCAATCTTCTACATTCTAGCGAGTGCAAGCTGCGTCTATCCAGTCTTTCTTCATATGAAAGTCCTGCCATCCCAGGAATCAGTCTGGTGTACTCCCTCTATGGCAAGAATGTCTTTCCTCAGATTAGGAGACCAAAACAGTACACAATACTCCAGGTGTGGTCTCACCAAGGCTCTGTACAACTGTCGTAGAACCTCCCTGCTCCTATACTCAAATCCTTTTGCTATGAATGCTAACATACCATTCGCTTTCTTCATTGCCTGCTGCACCTGCATGCCTACTTTCAATGACTGGTGCACCATGACACCCAGGTCTTGTTGCATCTCCCCTTTTCCACCATTCAGATAATAGTCTACTTTCCTGTTCTTGCCACCAAAGTGGATAACCTCACATTTATCCACATTATACTGCATTTGCCCACTCACCCAACCTATCCAAGTCACCTTGCAGCCTCCTAGCATCCTCCTCACAGCTAACACTGCCCCCCAGCTTCGTGTCGTCCGCAAACTTGTTGCATTTAATTCCCTCGTCCAAATCATTAATATATATTGTAAATAGCTGGGGTCCCAACACTGAGCCCAACCGCTCGATTCTATCAAAATATGACAGTCCCGCCATCCCGGGAATTAACCCGGTGAACCTATGCTGCACTCCCTCAATAGCAAGAATGTCTTTTCTCAAATTGGGAGACCAAAACTGCACACAATACTCCAGGTGTGGTCTCACTAGGGCCCTGTACAACTGCAGAAGGACTTCTTTGCTCCTATACTCAACTCCTCTTGTTATGAAGGCCAGCATGCCATTTGCCTGCTGTACCTACATGCTTACTTTCATTGACTGATGAAGAAGGTCCCCCAGATCCCATTGTACTTCCCTTTTCCCAACTTGACTCCATTTAGATAATAATCTGCCTTTCTGTTTTTGCCACCAAAGTTGATAACCTCACATTTATCCACATTAAACTGCATCTGCCATGCATCTTCCCACTCACCCAACCTGTCCAAGTCACCCTGCATTCTCTTCACAGTTCACACTGCCACCCAGCTTTGTGTCATCTGCAAATTTGCTAATGTTATTTTTAATCCCTTCATCTAAATCATTAATGTATATTGTAAATAGCTGCGATCCCAGAGCCGAGTCTTGCGGTACCTCACTAGTCACTGCCTGCCATTCTGAAAGGGACCCGTTAATCCTGTCTGCCAATTAATCTTCTATCCATGTCAGCACCCTACCCCCAATACCATGTGCCCTAATTTTGCCCACTAATCTCCTATGTGGGACCTTATCCCGGGTCTCATACTGTAAGGCAGCAATTCTACCCTGCAACTCTAATGGCCATAGGGCCTGTTTCCACGTTGTATCTCTGAAGTCTACAGCATGTAGGATAGTGGAAGTGACGAGGTGATCGCTGGTCGGCACAGTCTCGTTGGTCCGAAGGGCTTGTTTCCACGTTGTATCTCTAAAGTGTGTAGGATAGTGCTAGTGTATGGGGGTGAGAGAATGGATCAACTGGGCTTGTATTCACTGGAGTTTTAGAAGGTTGCGAGGGGATCTTATAGAAACATATAGCATTCTTAAAGGATTGGACAGGTTAGATGCAGGAAAAATGTTCCCCTTGTTGGGGGAAGCCAGAACCAGGGGTCACAGTTTAAGAATAAGGGGGGGGCCATTTAGGACTGAGGCGAGGAAAAACTTTTTCACCCAGAGAGTTGTGAATCTGTGGAATTCTCTGCCACAGAAGGCAGTGGAGGCCAATTCACTGGATGTATTCAAGAGAGAGTTAGATATAGCTCTTAGCACTAATGGAATCCAGGAATTTGGGGAGAAAGATACTGATTTAGGATGATCAGCCATGATCGAATTGAATGGCGGTGCTGGCTCCAAGTGCCGAATGGTCTACACCTGCACCTATTTTCAATGTTTTCGCTGATCAGCACATTCTTGGCGGGCCCGTTTCCACACCGTGTCTCCAAAACCGAGCGCTAAAACGTCCTCAAGAGCACGCACCTTGTATGTACACTTGTACAAGTCGCTGAGAACCTCGCTGTCTTCTTCACTCTTCTTTTCCTGAGGGAACAGCCGTCGCCTGCCCGTCTTCAGCTCAGCGTCCGTGATCTCCTTCAGCCTCTTGCGGAAGCCGTTTTTGTGCACCAGGCCGTTGACCAGCCCGTTCTTTGGCTCGAACCTGGGCAGGGACTGGGACTTGTAGGTGCTGTCCGAGTGGGCCTCCAGCGGGCCCTTCTTCTTCTCCAGGCTCTCCTTCTCCTTCAGCACCTCCCGCTCCAGCCGCCGATGCTCCTCCTGCGAGAGGGAGTCGTAGGAGAGGAGGAACTGGCAGTAGGCCTCCTGCAGCTTGGCCAACCTGTCCTGTGCACTCTTGGGGATCCGCAGGAGGTCCGCCAGCTTACTCCACTTCTTGAGGTCCGTCACTTGCTGCATGCCGCCCATGTCGTTGATCAGCTGGTAAAACCGCGCCAGGTCCAGCTCGCATCCTCCTAGGGCAGAGAAAGACGTCAATATTCCGTCTGCACACAACACGGCCTGGGGAAGGCCACCAACTTAATGGCAGAGAGTCGTGGACGTAGCCCAGACCATCACGCAAACCAACCTCCCTTCCGTTGAAGATAAGACACAAAATGCTGGATGGAGTAACTCTGTGGGACAGGCAGCATCTCTGGAGAGAAGGAATGGGTGATTTTTCGGCTCGAGAACCTTCTTCCAAGGGTCTCGACCTGAAACATCACCCATTCCTTCTCTCCATAGATGCTGCTTGTCCCGCTGAGTTGCTCCAGCATTTTGCGTCTCCCTTCCATTGATTCCATCTGCAGTTCACACTGCGTCGGCAAGACCGCCAGCACAATGAAAGAGAGCTGTGAACATAGCCCAGACCATCACGCAAACTGTTCTCCCAGCTGTTATCAGGCAACTGAATCATCCCACCACAACCAGAGAGCTGAACTTCTATCTACCTCATTGGTGACCCTCGGACTATCCTTGATCAGACTTTGCTAGCTTTACCTTGCATTAAACGTTATTTCCTTATTATGTATCTATACACTGTAAATGGTTCAATTGTAATCATGTATTGTCTTTCCGTTGACTGGTTAGCATGCAACAAAAGCTTTTCACACACAACAATTACGTAAACTGAACTGAATTAGCCTCCCTTGCATTGACTCCATTTAACGCTGCCTCGGCAAAGCCACCAGCACAGTGGAAGTGTGTTGTGGACTTAGCCCAGACCATCACACAAACCAACCTCCCTTCTATTGACTCCATCTACAAGGCCAGCAGCATAATCAAGGACCAGTCGCACCCTGGCCACTCCCTCTTCTCCCCTCTCCCACCGGGCAAGAGGGGCAGAAGTGTGAAAACCCACACCTCCAGATGCAGGGACAGTTTCTTCCCAGCTGTTATCATGCAACTGGGCCACCCTATCACCAACTAGAGAGCGGTCCTGAGCTACCATCTACCTCATTGAAGACCCTTGCACTGTCTTTAATTGGACTTTTCTGAACTTTATCTTGCGCTGAACATTATACACTTTATCCTATATCTGTATCTGTAAGCTATAGATGGCTCGATTGTAATCATGTATTGTCTTTTCGCTGACTGGCCAGCACGCAGCAAAAGCTGTTCACTGTACCTCAGTACACTTGGCAATAAACTAAACCTTCAGCCAATATCACTGCAACTACATTTAGCACTGCACTTGAAAGACATTATTCCTCCATAAATTTAAACACTGCACATGACTCACTATTTAATTAAGGGTGGCACAGTGGCGCAACGGTAAAGTTGCTGCCTTACAGCACCAGAGTCCGGCTTCGATCCTGACCATGAGTGTTGTCTGTACGGAGTTTGTACGTTCTCCCTGTGACCGTGTGGGTTTCCTCCCACACTCCAAAGATGTGCAGGTTTGTAGGTTAATTGGCTTGGTATAAAAATGGTAAATTGTCCTTAGTGTGTAGCATAGTGTTAGCGTGGCGTCGGCGTGGACTCAGTGGGCTTATGGGTCTATTTCAACGCTGTGTTTCTAAACTAAACATCACACTGATCATTTTAATCATATAAGGGTCATCCGGGTTATTTTACCTTGCTTATTGTTTAGTATTGTCACATGAACCGAGGTACAGAAAAAAGTTTTGTTGCGTGCTAAAGGGGCTGTCCCACTGCGGTGACCTAATCTGCGAGTTCAGAAGAGTGTCTTCGACCTTCAAGCTTGAGGGCACTCGCCTGAAAATCCTCGAGCTGGATCGACTGTCAGCGATGAAACCGCAAGCTGGATCGGCCAGGGGAAGCGGGGGAGCGGTCTGAAATTTACACCCGCGATGAAGAGGAATGCTGCATGGTAACGGTAAGTCCTTTAGAGAGCGCGGGGGAGGGGGGGGTGCATGGAGGGGGAGAGAAGGGGAGAGAAGTGGAGAGAAGGTGAGGAGAAGGAGTGGAGACACTTTTAAGATGTATAATACAGTTTAGCGGGCATTTAGCCTACCGGTCAGTTTTCCTTGGTCCTGAAAACTCCAATGAGCCAACTGAAATGCTAGTTCAGCGAAGGAGATTGCCTACGGCTGCCCTCGGCTGCCTGTAACTACATAGCGACCCCACTCCACTGCACTACGAGTTCAAAAGAACCATGCCGACCAATGTTTACTCGCGGAAAATGTTTCAACATGCTGAAAAATGTTCCACGGAGTTCCAGTGACCTCATAGGACCTCCTAGGACCTTGTGTCGACCAGGCTGCGAGTTTGAGTCGAGTGCAAACTCTTCTAAACTCGCAGATTAGGTTGCCGCAGTGGGACAACCCCTTAAGCAGGCAGTGGATAGACTATTCATGATTACATGTCCACAGTGTACAGATAAAGGATAAAGGAGTTCTTCGTTTTTGTCCCACATTACCAAGACGAGCAGGTTTGTAGGTTAACTGGCCTCTGTAAATTGTTCCTAGTGTGTTGGATAGAGTACGGGTGGTCGCCCTGCACTCGGTGGGCTGAAGGGCCTGTTTCTATGCCGTATTTTAAACAAAACATTTAAAGATAAACTTTAAAATATACATCCTCCGGAATTTAGGCAATATTATGCTCCTGGGACTAACATTTTAACATGGAACTATATAGCACAGGAACAGGCCCCTCGCCCCAGAATGTCTGTACTGAACATGATGCCAAACCAACTTTTATCTGCATGCACATAACCCTCCATTCCCTGCTTTCATATGCATCATTATTTACTGCATTTTAGTATCATTCAGGGTTGTTTAGAGATACAGCACGGAAACGGGGCCAAATCCATGCCAAACATCAATCGTCCGTTCACACTCGTTCTATCTTATCCCACTTTCACATCCACCCACGAAACACGAGGTGCAATGTACAGAGGCCAATTAACCTACAAATCTGTACGTCTTTGGAGTGTGTGAGGAAACCGGAGAACCCAGATAAAATCCACGCGGTCACGGGGAGAACGTGCAAGCTCCGTACAGACAAGCACCCATAGTCAGGATCGAACCGGGTCTCTGGCGCTGTAAGGCAGCAACTCTACTGCTGTGCCACCTTAACTGATTATAATTTTCAGAGGAATCTCTAACTTGCATCTTTTTGTTTGGGGGCAGAAGCGGCACATTAAATGGAGCAGAGAAGGTTCTTTCCGTATTTAAAACATATACCTCAATTTAAAATTAAAAACATGCAGAGAAATATCGTAGATACAAAATGCTGGAGTAACTCAGCGGGACAGGCAGCATCTCTGGAGAGAAGGAATGGGTGGCGTTTCAGGTCGTGACCCTTCTTCAGACTGATGTCAGGGGAGTGGGTGGTACATAGATAAAATGTAGTCGGAGACAGTAAGACTGGTGGGAGAACTGGGAAGGGGGAGGGGATGGAGAGAGAGGGAAAGCAAGGGGTATCTGAAGTTAGAGAAGTCAATGTTCATACCGCTGGGGTGTCAGCTGCCCAAGCAAAATATGAGGTGCTGTTCTTCCAATATGTGTTGGGCCTCACTCTGACAATGGAGGAGGCCCAGGACAGAAAGGTCAGTGTGGGAATGGGAGGGGGAGTTAAAGTGCTGAGCAACTGGGTGATCGGGTGGGTTAAGGCAGACTGAGCGGAGGTGTTCAGCGAAATGATCGCCGAGCCTGCGTTTAGTCTTGCCAATATACAGGAGTCCACAACTGGAACAGCGGATACAGTAGATGAGCTTGGAGGAGGTGCAAGTGAACCTCTGCCTCACCTGAAAAGACTGTCGGGGTCCTTGGATGGAGTTGAGGGGGGAGGTAAAGGGACGGGGGTTGCATCTCCTGCGGGTGCAGGGGAAGGTACCTGGAGAGGGGATGGTTTGGTTGGGAGGGGACGAGTTGACCAGGGAGATGCGGAGAAATATTGTGTGGGATTACCATGTCACATAGACTTCCTCTGCCGGCACGTGATCCATATCCCTCCATATCCTTGCTGCTGTCTATCCGTCTTTTACATGCCACTATCATATCTGCCTCCACCATTTCATTGAAAACATATTCATATTTCAGCTTCAAACAACTAGTTGATGGGTCTTGGCAACCCTTCAATCATTCTCTCTACAAATGTGGATGGAATCTGAAAAATGCCTATGATCTTTCGACATCGACATAGAGCTCGATTTAGTTTAGTTTAGAGATACAACGCGGAAACAATCCTGCAGAGTCGACTACCCGACACACACTAGGGACAATTTTACATTTATACATTTATACCAAGCCAATTAACCTACAAACCTGCATGTGTTTGGAGTGTGGGAAGAAACAGAAGATTTCGGAGAAATCCCACAGGGAGGCCATGGGGAGAACGTACGCACTCCGTACAGACAGCACCTGTAGTCAGGATTGAACTCGGGTCTCTGGCGCTGTGAGACAGCAACTCTACCGCTGCACCATCGTGCCGCTCATCGTTGGAACATTTTTGGAGGTGAAATAATCCCAAAGGACATGCTGCTCTTCATCCTTCTGCCAAAGGTTATTAAACAGCATAATGTTAACAGGCCTTCTCTCATCTAGGGCGGCTCAGTGGTGCAGTGGTAGAGTTGCTGCCTCACAGCGCCAGAGACCAGTGCTCGATCTTGACTATGGGTGCTGTCTGTTAGGAGTTTGTACGTTCTCCCCGTTGCTTGAGTGGGTTTACTCCGGGTGCTCCGGTTTCCTCCCACACTCCAAAGATTTTTTGGTTAATTGGCTTCAGTGAAGAAAATTGTAAATTGTCCCTGGTGTGTGTGGGTAGTGTTAGTGTACGGGTTCACTGGTCGGTGTGGACTCGGTGGGCCGAAGGGCCTGTTTCCGTGCTGTATCTCTAAACTAAACTAAAGGAATGGCAGGTTACTGATGCACAGGCATTAACAGAGATCTTGGTGTGCACCTCCAGAGATCTCTGAATGTGGTGTGATACCCACAGTTGTCCGTGGGGTAAACATTATGAGCAGGAAGGACAATGAAGGGCAATGTTCTTAAGTTCTAGGAGTACAATTACGCCATTCGGCCCAACAAGTCTACTGCACCATTCAGTCACGGTTGGTCTATCTTTCCCTCTCAACCCCATTCTCCTGCCTTCTCCCCATAACCCCTGAGACCCGTACGGATCACAAATCTGTTAATCCCCTCCTTAGAAATAGCCATTGTCTTGGCCTCCACAGCCATCTGTGGCAATCAATTCCACAGACACACCACCCTGAAGGGGAAAAGATTTAATAGGAATCTGAGGGGTAACTTTTTCACATAAAGGGTGGTGGATGTGTGGAACGAACTAGAGGAGGTAGTTGAGGCAAGGACTATCCCAACGTTTAAGAAACAGTTAGACAGGTACATGGATAGGACAGGTTTGTAGGGATATGGACCAAGCGCAGGCAGGTGGGACTAGTGTAGCTGGAACACGTTGGCCGGTGTGGGCAAGTTGGGCCAAAGGGCCTGTTTCCACGCTGTATCACTCCATCTCTCTGATTAAAGAAATGGCTCCTCTGAGTTCATAACTTCATGAACACGAACCTCGTAAGGACAATGCTCAAAGTGCGATGCATGACTTGGCCTCGGCTAGAATGTTTTATACCATTGTGATCACCAGACTGCAGCAAGAATACCATCTCACTGGGCAGGATGCATGGGGAAAATTACAAGGATGCTCCCAATCTAGATGCTTATACAAGGGGAAACTATCTAAGATGGGGTTCCTTTTCTTCTTCCGTTTCTAGGTATAAGTGGAACTGGCAAGAAATCATTAGTGATCGGAGCAGAAATAGGTCATTCGGCCCATCAATCTATCATTCAAACATGGCTGATCTCTCTCTCCCTCTCAACCCCTTTCTCCTGTTCTCTCCTCACAACTATTGACTTTTTTATAATCAACAATCCATCAATCTCCGCTTTAAAAATACCTAATGACTTGGCCTCCACAGCCATTTGGGGCAATGAATTCCACAGATTCACCGTCCTCTCGGTTGACTTGAGTTGAGTTGAATTGAGCGATGAGTTGACAAGAAACAAGCTCTCTATCCCAGGATTGCGCAGGTTAACCTATGATGAACGTTTGTCGGCACTGGGCCTGCACTCGCTGGAGTTTAGAAGAATGAGGGGGGACCATTATTGCATCGTACAGAATAGTGAAAGGCTTAGATAGAGTGGATGTGGAGAGGATGTTTTCACTAGTGGGAGAGTCTAGGACTAGAGGTCATAACCTCACAATTAAAGGACATTATTTTAGGAAGGAGATGAGGAGAAATGTCTTTAGTCAGAGGGTGGTGGAATTATTTGCCACTGAAGACTGTGGAGGCCAAGTCAGTGGATATATTTAAGGCAGAGATAGATAGATTCTCGATTAGTGTGGGTGTCGGTTATGGGGAGAAGGCAAAAGGATGGGGTTAGGAGGGAGAATTAGATCAGCCATGATTGAATGGCAAAGTAGACTTGATGGGCCAAATGGCCTAATTCTACTCCTATTACTTATGACCTTTGACCCACAGAGTCCATGCCAACCATCTATCACCCATTCACGTTAGTTCCCATATTTGCATCCAGTCCCTGCATGATAGGGGCAATTTACAGAGGCCAAATAACCATGAGTCATCGGAGCAGAATTAGGCCATTCGGCCCACCGTGTCTGTTCCTCCACTTAATCATAGCTGATCTGTCTCTCCCTCTCAACCCCATTCTCCTGCCTTCTCCCATAACCACTGACACCCGTACTGATCAAGAAGCTATTTAGCTTAGCTTATTGGCTGAAGAAGGGTCGCGACCCGAAACATCTCCTCATTCCATCTCTCCAGAGATGCAGTCTGTCCTGCTGAGATACTCCAGCGTTTTGTGCCTATCTTTAGCTTATCGATTAACTTATTTAACCAAGAACCATCTTAAGAATACCCAATGACTTGGCCACCCCAGCCGTCCGTGGCAATGAATTCCACAGATTCACCACCCTCTGGCTAAAGAACTTCCTCCTCATCTCCGTTCTAAAGGTATGTCCTTTTATTCTGAGGCTGTGCCCTCTGGTCCTAGACTCTCCCCCTAGTGGAAACATCCTCACCACATCCACTCTATCCAAGCCTAAAAGTACAAGAATAAAAGTACATATTTTACAGATGTAGCGTACATGAGGACATCGCATAGATTCTACCATCTGCAAGTTCTTGTGTTTTCCACCCATTTTTTTCTGTCCAAAACTAATATCCTTTACACTTCTGCCTCTGCCCCCTACATGCATTCACATTGGATCTTAGAGTTTAATTGAGAGATACAGCGCGGAAACAGGCCCTTTGACCCACCGAGTCGACGCCGACCATCGATCACCCGTACACTAGTTCTATCCTACACACAAGGCGGCCACGGTGGCGCAGCGGTAGGGTTGCTGCCTAACAGCGCTTGCAGTGCCAGAGACCCGGGTTCGATCCCGACCACGGATGCTGTCCGTACGGAGTTTGTGCGTTCTCCCCGTGACCACGTGGGTTTTCTCCGAGAACTGCTGTCTCCTCCCAACCGCCCAAGACGTACAGGTATGTAGGTTAATTGGCTTGGTGCATGTGTAAATTGTCCCTAGTGTGTGTAGGATAGTGTTAATGTGCGGGGATCGTTAGTCAGTGCGGACCTGGTGGGCCGAAGGGCCTGTTTCCAAGCTATATCTCTAAACTGGAGACAGTTTACAGAAGCCGATTAACCTATAAACCTGCACGTCTTTGGAATGTGGGAGGAAACCCGGAGGAAACCCAATATACAAACTCCGTACAGACAGCACCCATAGTCAGATCGACGCCGGGACTCTGGCGTTGTGAGGCAGCAACTCTATCGCTACGCCACCGTGCCGTATCTGTTGTTGCTCAACCCTTGCTCACTACAGTTCACTTCTTGGAAGGAGATAGGAACAATCTAATTCCGTTGGCAAACTCAATAACCAGGAGACATTATTATTACACGGTAATTATTGCAATGATTTTACCCAGAATAGGTGAATCAAGAATCAGAGGACCAGAGGCTAAGGGGTGATCTTGTACAGGTGTAGAAGATAAGGGGGCACAGAGTCTTTTACCCAGGGTAGGGGAGACAAAAACCTGTGGACATAGGTTTAAGGTGCACTAGAAACATAGAAACATAGAAATTAGGTGCAGGAGTAGGCCATTCGGCCCTTCGAGCCTGCACCGCCATTCAATATGATCATGGCTGATCATCCAACTCAGTATCCCGTACCTGCCTTCTCTCCATACCCTCTGATCCCCTTAGCCACAAGGGCCACATCTAACTCCCTCTTAAATATAGCCAATGAACTGGCCTCAACTACCCTCTGTGGCAGAGAGTTCCAGAGACCCACCACTCTCTGTGTGAAAATATTCCTTCTCATCTCGGTCCTAAAGGATTTCCCCCTTATCCTTAAGCTGTGACCCCTTGTCCTGGACCTCCCCAACATCGGGAACAATCTTCCTGCATCTAGCCTGTCCAACCCCTTAAGAATTTTGTAAGTTTCTATAAGATCCCCTCTCAATCTCCTAAATTCTAGAGAGTATAAACCGAGTCTATGCAGTCTTTGTTCATAAGACAGTCCTGACATCCCAGGAATCAGTCTGGTGAACCTTCTCTGCACTCCCTCTATGGCAATAATGTCCTTCCTCAGATTTGGAGACCAGAACTGTACGCAATACTCCAGGTGTGGCCTCACCAAGACCCTATACAACTGAAGTAGAACCTCCCTGCTCCTATACTCAAATCCTTTTGCTATGAAAGCTAGAAGGTGAAAGGGAGATGTATGAAAGTGGAACAAAAGGTTTCACACATCTAACCAAAAGATGGAATTAATACTGTGTAGGAAGCAATTGCAGATGCTGGTTTACACTGAAGATAGACACAAAATGCTGGAGTAACTCAATGGGACCAGCAGCCTATCTGGAGAGAAGGAATGGGTGATGTTTCTTGTTGGGACTCTTCTTCAGACTGATAATCAGAGAGAATCAGAGGTGGTCATTAATACTGCAACGACCCGAACACTTTTCATTTTGGATGCTATGAGTGGAGTTAAAACAGAAGTTATTTTGTGTGAGAATAAAGGTAGATGCACAGAGTCTTGCATCCAGATTCGGGGAATCAAGAACTTGAGGACATGGATATAAGGTGACAGGGGAAAGGACATGTTGGCCGGTGTGGGCAAGTTGGGGCAAAGGGCCTGTTTCCACACTGCTTGACTCTGTGAGGTCTGAGGAGCATATGTTTTAACCAGGGTAACTGTCCAGAAGTCTCTTATGTTATTATAGTACCTGCCTCAACTACCTCTTCTGGTGCCATGATGCTTTGTGTGAAAATGTTGTCTCTGAGGTTCCTATTAAATCTCCCCCCCCCCCCCCCCCCCCCCCCTTACCTTAAACATATGTCCTCTGGTCCTTTACCCCTCTACTCTGGCAAGGACCAGCACGTACCAAACAACTAAACAATTCTCATCAACTTCTATAGATGCGCCGTAGTAAGAGCATTTTATCAGGATGCACCACAGCTTGTTTTAGGAACAGCTCCATCCAACACAGCAAGAAATTGCAGAGAATTGTGGACACAGCCCAGACCATCACACAAACCAACCTCCTTTCTCTGGATGCTTTCAAGAGAGAGCTAGATCGGGCTCTTAAAAATAGCGAAGTCAGTGGATATGGGGAGAAAGCAGGAATGGGGTGCTGATTGGGGATGATCAGCCATGATCACATTGAATGGCGGTGCTAGCTCAAAGGGCCGAATGGCCTACTCCTGCACCTATTGTCTTTTGTTCTTCATTCCCTTACTTTGGGCAAGAGATTCTGTGCGACTACCCAATCTATTCCTCTCAGGATTTTGTACAGACGCTGACTCTATTAGATCCTCATCCCCTCATCCTCCTGGGTTCCAAATTCAGTTTAGTTTATTGTCACATGTACCGAGCCACAGTGAAAAGCTTTTATTGTGTGTTATCCAGTCAGCGGAAAGACAATGGAGTCCGAGCCTGCTCAGCCTCTCCCTGTAGCTCAGGGTCGTGATATCTGGCAACATCCTTGTGTAACTTTTCGGCGACCTTTAACGCTTGACAACATCTTTCCTGTAACATGGTGACCAGAAGTGAACACAAAATGTGGCCTCAGCAACACAATGTCCAGTGCAGAACCCAGAGTAGTATATGTAGGAAAACTGATGGAACAGACACTGAATGTTGATGGGTGAGATCCCACTATACTGAACAAAGTCAACCCAAAGACAGACACAAAATGCTGGAGTAACTCAGCGGGACAGGCAGCATCTCTGGAGAGAAGGAATGGGTGACGTTTTGGGTCGAGACCCTTTTTCAGACAGAATCAGGGGAGAGGGAGTGTAGAAATATAGAAGAGTAAGGTGTGAGAACACAGATCAAAGCATCTGATGATAAGTTAATGTAGAACGGTTCATTGTTAGCTGAGGAAACAGTTGACACGGCCTCAGAAATGGAAAGGAGCTCAAAGACTGGAGAGTCCAGGGCGACACAGTGGCGCAGCGGTAGAATTGTTGCCTTACAGCACTAGAGACTCGGGTTCAATCCTGACTTTAGTTTAGTTTAGTGATACAGTGCGGAAACAGGCCCTTCGGCCCACTGGGTCCATGCCGACCAGCGATCCCCGTACATTAAAACTATCCTATGCCCACTGGGGTCAATTTTTACATTTACCAAGCCAATTAACCTACAAACCTGCACGTCTTTGGAGTGTGGGAGGAAACCGAAGATCTCTGGGAAAACCCACGCAGGTCACGGGTAGAACGTGCAAACTCCGTACAGACAGCACCTGTAGTTGGGATCGAAACCAGGTCGCCGGCGCTGCATTCGCTGTAAGGCAGCTACTCTACCGCTGTGACACTGTAACTGCCCAGTGGCGGGTCCCGTGCTCTGTCTTTACGGAGTTTGCACGTTCTCAGGAGTCAGAATTAGGTCATTCGGCCCATCGAGTTTACTCCCCCATTCAATCATGGCTAATCTCTGCCTCCTAATCCCATTCTCCTGCCTTCTCTCCATAACCCTAGACACCCGTTCTAATCAAGAATTTGTCTATGCCTTAAAAATATCCACTGACAGCCTCCACAGCCCTCTGTGGCAATGAGTTCCACAAATTAACTACCCTCCGACTAAAGAAGTTCCTCCTCACCCTCTTTCTAAAAGAGCACCCTTTAATTCTGAGGCCATGACCTCTGGTCCTCGACTCTCCCACCAGTGGAAACATCATGAGCGCCAGAGACCCAGGTTCGATCCAAACCTCGGGTGGTGTCTGTGTGGAGGTTGTACATTCTCGCAGTGACCGCGTGAGATTCCTCTGGGTGCTCCGGCTTACCCCTCCACCCCCCCCCCCCCCCCCCCACAGCCCAAAGACCTACAGGTTTGTAGGTCTGAAGAAGGGTCTCGACCCGAACCGTCGCCCACTCCTTCTCTCCAGAGACGCTGCCTCACCCGCTGAGTTACTCTAGGATGGTTTAGCTACCTGATAACAGCTGGGAAGAAAATGTCCCTGAATCTGGAGGTGTGTGTTTTCACACCTGTACCTTTTGTCAGATGGGAGAGGGGAGAAGAGAGAGTGGCCAGGGTGCAACTTGTCCTTGATTATGCAGCTGGCTCTTCAGGCTCTTGAGCACTGCAAAACACTGCACAGGCAACTGAACCATCCTATCACAACCAGTGAGCGGTCCTGAACTATCTCTACCTCACCGAGCACCCTGGACTTTGATCGGACTTTGCTGGCTTTACATTGCACTAAATGTTATTCTCTTATATCTGTACATTGTGAACGGCTCGATTGTAATCATGTATTGTCGTTCTGCTAAATGGTTAGTGCGCACCAAAAGTTTTTCATTGTACCTCAGTACACGTGACAATAAACTAAATTAAACTAAACACTAACCAAACAAAGAAGGAACTGCAGATGCCGGTTTACACTGAAGATAGACACAAAATGCTGGAGTAACTCAGCAGGACAGGCAGCATCTCTGTACAGAAGGAATGGGTCGAGACCCTTCTTCAGACTCACTAACTAAACGGTCTTTAGATAGAAACAAAGTGCTGGAGTAACTCAGTGGGTCAGGGAGCATCTCTAGAGAAAAGGCATGGGTGACATTTCAGGTGAGAACCCTCAGTTTAGTTTAGAGATACAGCGTGTAAAACAGACCTCCGAGTCCGCGCCGATCGTCGCTCCCTGTACATTAACACTACCCTACACACACTAGGAACAATTTACAATTCTTACCGAAGCCAAGTATCTTACAAACCTGCATATCTTTGGAGTGTGGGAGGAAACCGAGGCACCCAGGAAAAACCCACGCGTTCTCGGGGATAACGTACAAACTCCATACAGACAGCACCCGTAGTCTGGATCAAACCCAGGTCTCTGGCGCCGTGAGGCAGCAACTCTACCTCTGTGCCACCATGCCACCCACGAGCCCTGCTACCACCCTTCTGCAGTCTGAAGGAGGGTCTCGACCCGAAAGATCTCCCATCCTTTTTCTCTAGAGATGCTGCGTGACCCGCTGAGTTATTCTAGCAGTTTATGTCTATGTTTGGTGATAAACCAGTATCTGCATTTCAATGCTTCTGCACTCTATATCAACGGTCATTAGTTGTATGAAGAAATTTGTGCTTCTCGACAGGTATTGGGGTTATTAATCTATAGATTTTTTTTGTTTGTTTATTAAATGTTGTCTCCAGGATTGGGTTTAGGCTTACCACCGTCACGTTTTACTGAGCTACAGTGAAAAAGTTTTGTTTTGCATGCTATTCAAATAGATCAGATATTAGCTGGCAGTGCCGCTGCCTTACAGCGTCAGAGACCCGGCTTCGATCATGATCTTGGGTGCCGTCTGTGTGGAATTTGTACGTTCTCTCTGTGACCGCGTGAGATTCCTCTGGGTGCCCCCCGGCCCAAAGACGTACAGGTTTGTAGGCTAATTGGCCTTCTGTAAATTGTCCCCTTGAATGTAGGGAGTGGATGAGAAAGTGGGATAAACTAGAGTTAGTGTGAACAGGTGTTCGAGTGGACACGGTGGGTCGAAGGGCCATGTTTCCATGCTGTATCCATGGTGGCGCAGCTCAGCTAGCGGCTCAGGTTCGATCCTGACTACGGGTGCTGTCCGTACGGAGTTTGTACTCTCTCCCCGTGACCTGCGTGGGTTTTCTCCGAGATCATCGGTTTCCTCCCACACTCCAAAGATGTAGAGGTTTTTAGGTTAATTGTCATGGTGTAAATATAAAATTGTTCCTAGCGTGTATAGGGTAGTGCTAATGTGCGGGGATCGCTGGTCGGCACGGACCGGGTGGGCCAAAGGGACTGTTTCTGCGTTGTATCTCTAAACTAAACTAAAGTCAGTCATACAGCATGGAACAAAGCCCTTCGGCCCAACTTGCCCATGCTGACCAAGATGCCCATCTACACTAGAATTTGAAACTTGAAGCATACAAGAAGATGCTGAAAACGTAGGAAGTACAGTGCCCTCCATCATTTATTTATTTGCCTATGTACTCCACAATTTGAGATTTGTAATAGAAAAAATAACATGTGGTTAAAGTGCACATTGTCAGATTTTAACAAAGGCCATTGTTATACATTTTGGTTTCACCATGTAGAAATTACAGCTGTGTTTATACATAGTCCCCTCATTTCAGGGCACCATTATGTAGGTATGTTACAAAACTTACCTTTAGCAGTGCTGCAGTTCTGTAACTGGCTGTGTGCGCGACTTTGGCGCCTTTAGGGGGGGGATGGGGGGGGGGGGGTTAAAATGCGGTTTTCCCCTTGTCATCCGGAGCTTTCTTTTGTCTGAGTGCGATCTATTTCTGGAGATTCGTTCCGACTGCCGGTAAGTTAATTTTTTTTAATAAATAGCCCGACTATTTCAGCGCTGGAGTAAAATAAAAATTAACTCCTAATGCCGTGAACGCCGACAACGGGGACCGATTTTACGTAGGGGACAGGTAAGTGAAAGCTGTTTATTTTTACATATAAACCTGCTTGTTTAGATGACCTTAATCAAACTTTAACGTTGCGAAACGGTGATTTAGTCCCCATACGAACCGGCAGAATTTTTCCTGCTGATATGGGGTTTAAATTCACCGCAACCGCAACGTTCTAATCCATCGCGTTCCAGAAAATCCCACTCGCAAGCTGATTTAAATGCCCATTAATTTACGGGCATTAAACACTAAATTCTTTCAATTTGGCCTATAAATGAATGACAATTAGATTTAAAATCATGTTATATTGTGAATTATCGTGTGAATGTTAATTGGACACTTAGGCTTTAAATTTTTTTTAATTTTTTCTTAAGAAATGGATAGATGTTTAGATCTAGTAATTGAATTTTGTAATTAGCTACAATTGGGTAACTAACTAATTATATGCTTTAATTTCAGGTCATCCAAGTAAGATTGTTTCATATTTGTATCAGAATGCTTCAATCTATAATAACTGAAAATTTCTTTCAGTTCTCTTAATTTTTAAGAAAGTTATGGGCTTTTGACTGTCCTTGATCACAACTTTTGTGTTAAGTCAATAGAAAAGCAATAGGGAACAAGTTGCTAATTTCCGAGTATGAAAATGGCCATAACTTTTTTAATACTGAAGATATGAAAATGAATTAGGTGTCAAATTAAACTTATTTTTATGCTTTATCTGATGAGATATTGCAGGCTTGATTTTTAAAATCTCAAAATTTGGTAACATTGCTACATTATGTTTAGGACACAGCAATGTCATGTAAATGAAAGTAGTCATGTTTAGTATTTTGTTGCATATCCTTTGCATGCAATGACTGCTTGAAGTCTGCGATTCATGGACATCACCAGTTGCTGGGTGTCTTCTCTGGTGATGCTTTGCCAGGCCTGTATTGCAGCCATCGTTAGCTTATGCTTGTTTTGGGGGCTAGTCCCCTTCACTTTTCTCTTCAGCATATAAAAGACATGCTCAATTGGGTTCAGATCGGGTGATTGACTCGGCCATTCAAGAATTTACCAATTTTTAGCATTGAAAAACTCCTTTGTTGCTTTAGCAGTATGTTTTGGAACATTGTCTTGCTGTAGAATGAACCGCCGACCAATGCGTTTTGAGGTATTTGTTTGAACTTGAGCAGATAGGATGTGTCTATACACTTCAGAATTCATTATGCTACTACCATCAGCAGTTGTATCATCAATGAAGATAAGTGAGCCAGTACCTTCAGCAGCCATACATGCCCAGGCCATAACATCCCCACCACCGTGTTTCACAGATGAAGTGGTATGCTTTGGATCTTGGGCAGTTCCTTCTCTCCTCCATACTTCGCTCTTGCCATCACTCAGATATGTGAATCTTCATCTCATCTGTCCACAAGACCTTTTTTCAGAACTGTGGTTGCTCTTTTAGGTACTTCTTGGCAAACTGTATCCTGGCCATCCTATTTTTGAGGCTAACCAGTGGTTTGCATCTTGCAGTGTAGCCTCTGTATTTCTGTTCATGAAGTCTTCTGCGGACAGTGGTCATTGACAAAGCCACACCTGTTTCTGATCTGTCGGACAGGTGTTTGGGGATATTTCTTTATTATAGAGAGAATTCTTCTGTTATCAGCTGTGGAGATCTTCCTTGGCCTGCCAGTCCCTTTGCGATTAGTAAGCTCACCAGTGCTCTCTCTCTTCTTAATGACATTCCAAACAGTTGATTTTGGAAGCCTAAGGTTTGGCTGATGTCTCTAACAGTTTTATTCTTGTTTCTCAGTCTCATAATGGATTCTTTGACTTTCATTGGCACAACTTTGGTCCTCATGTTGATAAACAGCAATAAAAGTTTCCAAAGGTGATGGAAAGACTGGAGGAAAGACTAGATGCTGAGAGCTCTCTTATACCTGCATGAAGGAGGCAATTAAACACACCTGTGAAGCCATGTGTCCCAAACATTATGGTGCCCTGAAATGGGGGGGACTATGTATAAACACTGCTGTAATTTCTACATGGTGAAACCAAAATGTACAAAAATGGCCTTTAATAAAATCTGACAATGTGCATTTTAACCACGTATGATTTTTTTCTATTACAAATCTCAAACTGCGAAGTACACAGGCATATAAATAAATTATGGGTCTTTGCCCCAAACATTAAGGAGGACATTGTAACTGTAGATGCTGGTTAACACCGAAGATGAGACACAAAATGCTGGAGCAACTCAGCGGGACAGGCAGCGTCGCAGGAGAGAAGGAATTGTTGACGTTTCGGGTCGGGTCTGCAGAAAGGTCTCAACCAGAAACGTCACCCATTCCTTCTCTCCAGAGATGCTGCCTGTCCCGCTGAGATACTACAGCATTGTGTGTCTATCTTAGATTGTTATCATGTATTGTCTTTCGTGGGACTCTTCCTTTGTTCTTCCCCTCGATGGGTGTAGGGTTCAACACGCGCGCTGTGCATTATTGTGCCGGCCACGTCCCAGAGGATATAGCCATATAACAATTACAGCACGGAAACAGGCCATCTCAGCGCTTCTAGTCCGTGCCGAACATTTATTCCCCCCTAGTCCCATCTACCTGCACTCAGACCATAACCCTCCATTCCTTTCCCATCCATATACCTATCCAATTTATTTTTAAATGATAAAATCGAACCTGCCTCCACCACTTCCACTGGAAGCTCATTCCACACAGCTACCACTCTCTGAGTAAAGAAGTTCCCCCTCATGTTACCCCGAAACTTCTGTCCCTTAATTCTCAAATCATGTCCACTTGTTTGAATCTTCCCTTCTCTCAATGGAAAAGCTTATCCACGTCAACTCTGTCTATCCCTCTCATAATTTTAAAGACCTCTATCAAGTCCCCCCTTAACCTTCTGCGCTCCAAAGAATAAAGACCTAACTTGTTCAACCTTTCTCTGTAACAATGACTTACCTATGAGTGGGGGTTCCTCTATGGTAATGCCCTGAGATCTGAGGTGTTTCTTGATGCAGGCCAGCCGCTGTACGTTGGGGCCCCAGCGCCGGCCCAGTTTGTGCACGTGTTGGATCTGCGTGACGAAGCGCATCTCGTCGTTCAGCTTGCACTCGGGCCGCCAGTCCGCGGGAGGCACCACCCGGCACATGCCGAACCCCTCGGCCTGAGTTCTCACAGCCTCCATGTAGGCCAGCGGGTCGTGAAACTCC
Source organism: Raja brachyura (assembly GCA_963514005.1). The sequence continues at coordinate 148,199,972 of OY740782.1, read as the reverse complement.
TTGTGGCTGGGCCTGAGCACGGGGACATCTCCCACTGGCGCCGCGCCCACTTTGCCACCCTTCTCCTGTTTCGCCTGAGAGTCGAGCGCCTTGTGCGTCGACTCTGTCGCTGAGGTAGAACTATATTCGCTGGAGGCACTTTCCAATTTGCCCAGTGCTTGTTTGCTTGGAGTGTTCCTACCTAGAGAAGCCTTCCGGAGCCTCTGCCTTTCGCTGTTCTTCACCGGAGTTTCACACTTGATCCGTCCGTTTGGCCGAGTCTTCTCTTTAGAGTTTGCTTTGTGACTCTCGGCCCCGGCCCCTTTCACCCTCTTCGAGGGCGACGGCGGCTTCACTACCTGCTTGAACTCCTCGTGCCTTCGCTTGGATGTCCGTAGTCCTTCTTTGATCTCTCTGACTTCACCTTTGGCAGATGCCCTCCCGTTCACCTTCCCGTTGAGCTTGATGCAGCCGAGGCCAGCACTGGTTTGATGGGGCGTCACACTGGATAGCACCTGTTTTCTGGATTTTGCATTGTTGCTTTCTGTTTTCCCTGAGGTTGTGTGGTTAACGGCTACACTCGGCTTGACGTGGTTCAGTCTGGTCTCCTTGACCAGTTCTCTCTTGGCTTTGGTGTAAGTTACGTTTCCCTTTGTCACCGTTGCAGTGTACTTCACAGTCTTGGACGGCGAGGCTCTCACCTCGCGGCCCTTCTTGGCACTCGTGCCGATCTGAGCGGTCCCGTTCATTCCTCTCGAAACCTGCGGTACAAACAAAGAGAGCATGCGGTTAAAAGTCGGCAATGCCGAAGAGTAAGTAGATCGATTGTCTCCACCGATGGCAGACACAAAATGCTGGAGTCGTAACTCAGCGGGACCGGCAGCATCTTGGGGGAGAAGGAATGGGTGACGTTTTGGGCCGAGGCCCTTCTTCAGACTGAGAGTCAGGGGAGAGGGAGACACAGAGATAGGGAAGGGTAAGGTGTAAAAACGAGAGATCAAACGGGAACGTTGTTCAAGGAAAATGTAGAATGATTCATTGTCAGCTGAGTGGAAGGAGACAATGAGGCGTACAATCAGTATAATTTAATCAGGGGGACAGTCAAACTGGTTGGAGAACTAGGATGGAGGAGGGATGGAGAGAGAGAGGGAAAGCAAGGGTTACCTGCCGTTAGAAAGGACAATATTCACACCGCTGGGTGGTAGGCAATTGTAATTAATTTAGTTAGATTAATTTAGTTAGTTAGAGAGTCATAGTCGTACAGCTTGGAAACAGGCCCTTCGGCCCAACTTGCCCACACTGACCAATATGCCCCATCTACATTAGTTCCACCTGCCTGTGTTTGGCCCATATCCCTCTAAACCTGTCCTAACCATGTACCTGCCTAAATGTTTCTTAAACGTTGTGATAGTTCCTGCTTCAACTACCTCCTCTGGCAGCTTGCTCTATACACCCACCATCATTTGCATGGGAAAGATACCCCTCAGATTCTTATTAATGCTTTCCCCCTCATCTTATATCTATGTCATCTGATTCTCGATTGCCCGACTCTGGGCAAGAGACTCTGTGCTTTTACCCGATCTATTCCTCTCATGATTTAATACACAGTTTAGTTTAGTTTATTGTCACGTGGACCGAGGTACAGTGGATAGCGTTTAGTTTAGTGTGGAGATACAGTGCAGAAACAGAGCCTGCAGCCCACTGAGTCCGCGCCGAACAACGATCCCCATACACTAACACTACCTGAACACACACACACCTGTACGACTGGAGTGTGGGAGAAAACCGGGGAACCCAGGGAAAACCCACGCAGGTCACGGGGAGGACGTACAAACTCCGTACAGACAGCACCCGGAGTCAGGATTGAACCCGGGTCTCTGGTTCTGCAAGGCAGAAACTCTACCGCTGCGCCTCCGTGCCGCACATTTGTTGCCTGTTAACCAATCAGCAGAAAGACAATGGACGATTTCAATCGAGCCGTCCACAGTGTACAGACACAGGGTAAAGAAAATAATGTAAATAACGTTTAGTGCAAGATAAAGACCAGTAAAGTCCGATCAAAGATAGTCCTGAGGTAGATAGTAGCTCAAGACCATAATTTCTCCGGTTCATAATTTTATAAGTTATGGGAGCAGAATTAGGCCATTCGGCCCATCAAGTACACTCCACCATTCAGTCATGGCTGATCTATCTTTCCCACTCAACCCCATTCTCCTGCCTTCTCCCCATAACCCCCAACTAATCAAGAATCTGTCAATCTCTGCGTTATACTGTAAATACCCATTTACTTAGCTGTCAGTGCCAATGAATTCCACAGATTCACCACTCGGTGACTAAAGAAATTCCTCCTCGTCTATTTTTTAAAGCTAGGTCCTTAAGATTCCTAGGAATTTGAAGTTTTCAACTATCTCTACTTCGGCGCCATCAATGCAAACTATGGCATGTGTGCTGCTTCGCTTCCTGAAGTCGATCACTATCTCCTTTGTCTTGCTGACATTCGATTCACCTCTGTCCGATTCACCTCTACCCCATTGTGGACATTGGACTTTGTGGTGTATTTTCGCGTATCAGTTTCATAGACAATGCTTTGTTTAGTTTAGTTTTGAGGTACAGCGCGGAAACAGGCCCTTCGGCCCACCGCATTCCCGTCGATCGGCCATCCCCCCGTACACTAGCGCTATCTTACACACTAGGGACAATTTACAATTTTTACCTAAGCCAATTATTAACCTATAAACCTGTACGTCTTTGGAGGGTGGGAGGAAACGGAGCACTCGGGGGAAAACCCATGCGGTCACAGGGAGAACGTACAAGCTCCGTACAGACAGTACACATAGTCAGGATCGAACCCGGGTCTCTGGCGCAGTGAGACGGCAACTCTACCGTTGTACCACCGTGCCACCCACATTTTTTGCTACAAAGAATGCCGAGAACTGTATTAGTTTAATTTAGTTTAGTTTCGTTTCTTGGCATGTGTACCTGAGTATGGTGAAAAGCCTTTTTGTTGCGTGCTATCCAGTCAGCGGAAAGATAACACATGATTACAATCAAGCTGTCCACAGTGTACAGAAACATGATAAGGGAATAACGTTTAGTGCAAGGTAAAGTCTAGTCAGGTCCGATTAGAGATAGTCCGAGCGTCTCCAATGAGGCAGATAGTAGCTCAGGACTGCTCGCTAGTTGTTGGTAGGATGGTTCAGTTGCCTGATTCTGCATTCTGTACCTTCCCCGTTGCTCTATCTATTGTACTTGAATTGGACATGACTGTAATTATTTTCAGTATTATCTGAGCTGTTTGGATAGAATGCAAAACAAAGCTTTTCACTGTACCTCGGTACACGTGACAATAATAAACCTAAACCTAATAACTTCTTCTGCTGAAGCAATGATCATGAGTATTCTACACTGTGGATGAGTTTGGCCGAAAGGCTTGTGACCGTACTGTATGACTGTGGCTGGGAGTGGGAGCGTTAGTAGTCTTTTGGCTGCTTCAGCGATTTAGATGCCTGATTACAATCAAACTGTAGGCATGTAACAGAATCTCATTATTGGGGGTGGTGCAATGGCGCAGCGGTAGAGTTGCTGCCTCACTCGGGTTCCATCCTGACCACGGGTGCTGTCTGTACGGAGTTTGTACGCTCTCCCTGTGACCACCTGGGTTTTCTCCGGATGCTCCGGTTTCCTCCCACAATCCAAAGACTCGCAGGTTCACTGGCTTCGGTAAAAATTGTAAATTGTCTCGAGTGTGTGTAGGATAGTGCTAGTGTACGCATGCGGCGATTGCTGGTCGGCGCGGACTCGGTGGGCCGAAGGGCCTGTTTCCATGCTGTATCTCCAGAGTCTAAAGACAGCAGTTGGTGGTGGAAACACCTTTCAGGAAGCAAAACCTGGTGTCGGAAAGGAGAAAGATAGCAAAGGGGGAACTAGCAAGAGCTATTTTTAAGTTAGATTGGCCTAAGACAAGACACCAGCTGTCAAATAATAGACACCAGTAAGATGTTTTATTCCTGCTAACACCAGTGATATTGAGCTGGGGAGATGTAAATAGAAGGCTGAGACATTGTACAAGTACTGAAATATTTAAAGTACATAGTGGTACAGCGGTAGAGTTGCTGCCTTACAGCGCCAGAGACCCGGGTTCGATCCTGACTACGGGTGCTGTCTGTACGGAGTTTGTACGTTCTCCCCGTGACGTGCGTGGGTTTTCTCCGGGTGCTCCGGTTTCCTCCAACACTCCAAAGAAGCACAGGTTTCTAGGTTAATTGGCTTCAGTAAAATAGTAAATTGACCCCTAGTGTGTGTAGGATAGTGTTAGTGCACAGGGATCGCTGGTCGGCGCTGACTCGGTGGGCCGAAGGGCCTGTTTCTGCGCTGAACTAAACTAATAACTAAACTAAAACTTGACCTATTGTTAATGTAGGAAGGAACTGCAGATACCAGTTTAAACTGAAGATAGACACAAAATTCTGGAGTAACTCAGCGGGTCAGAGAAAAGGAATGGATGACATATCGGTCGAGAGTGCCGAAAATGATGCCTAGTTATACTCATCTGTCTGCAATGATCCACATCAAACCATTCCTTGCATTTTCTTTACTTTCTATACTTTTGACTTTTTAGACTTTAGGGATACAGTGCGGAAACAGTTTAGTTTAGATTATTGTCACTTGTACCGAGGTACAGTGAAAAGCTTTTGTTGCATGTTATCCAGTCAGCGGAAAGACAATACATGATTACAATTGATGCATTTACAGCAATATAGATACATGATAAGGGAATAACATGATAATGGAAACAGGCCCTTCGGTCCACTGGGCCTGCACTGACCAGCAATCACCCCGTGCACTAGTGCTATTCTACACACACACACACACGGGACAATTTCCCAATGCAATTTTAATGAAGCCAATTAACCTACAAACCTATACATCTTTGGAGTGCGGGAGGAAACCGGAGCACCCAGAGAAAACCACAGAGGCCTAGTCATAATCATTTTTAAGGCGGAGATTAACAGATTCTTGATTAGTACGGGTGTCAGGGATTACGGGGAGAAGGCAGGAGAATGGGGTTGAGAGGGAAAGATAGATCAGCCATGGTCACAAATCCCTTGCCAAAATTACATTCACGACAGCTCTTATGAAGGTGTGCCACCAGAGGGAACCAAAGAGCCTCCCACAAACTCAGATCCAACTGATTATCAAAATAATGAACCAGTGAACCAAGCAAAGATTCTTGAAAAATGTGCCCGGAAGTGATTTTAATTACAGTTCTTCATTAAAATAACTCATCGAACATTAATCTTATGAGGTCTTTTATTTATAATAGGCTTCTTCCTCTCACATATTGTTATCGAGCGGGTCACGAAGGGGTTGCAAGTCCAAATTAGTATATTCCTGGACACAAGTTTCATAGAACCTCTAGGGCAGCACGGTGGCGCAGCGGTAGAGTTGCTGCCTCACAGCGCCAGAGACCTGGATTTGATCCTGACTACGGGTGCTGTCTGTACGGTGCTTGTACTTTTTCGCAGTGACCGGCGTGGGATTTCTCTGGATGCTCCCGTTTCCTCCCACGCTCCAAAGATGTACAGCTCTGTAGGCCAATTGGCTTAGTATAAATGTAAAATATCGGGTGTGGGTGTGGGGGTGTGTGTGTGTGTGTATGTGTGTATACGTATATGCGTGTGGCTGGTTGCCATGAACTCGGTGGGCTGAAGGGCCTGTTTCTGCGTTATATCTCTAAACATAACAAAACAAAATCAGTACAGCACAGCAACTGGCCATTCAGCCCACAATGTTTGTGCCGGACATGATGGAAGCTAAACTGATCTCATCTGCCTGTTCATGATCCATATCTCTCTATCCATATCTCTCTATTGGCCCTTTGGTCCAAGTTGACCACGCTGACCAACATGCCCCAACTGCACTAGTCCCACCAGCCTGCGTTTGTTTGCCCTTATCGCTCCAACCCTACGATATACACAAAGGGCTGGAGTAACTCATCGGGTCAGGCAGCATCTCTGGAGAAAAAGGATGGATGACATTTTGGGTCGGGTTCCTTCTTCAGACTTCTCCCGACCCAAAACCTCACCCATCCTTTTTCTCCAGAGATGCTGCCTGACCTGCTGAGTTACTTCAGCATTGTGTGTCTATCTTTGGTCTAAACCAGCCTCTGCAGATCCTTGTTTCTCCATTCCCTCCAAACCTACCGTGGGCAGCACGGTGGCGCAGTGGAAGAGTTGCAGCCTGACAGCGCCAGAGACCCGGGTTCGATCGCGACTACCGGTGCTGTCTGTACGGAGTTTGTACGTTCTCCCCGTAACCTGAGTGGGTTTTCTCTGAGATCTTCGGTTTCGTCCCACACTCCAAAGACGTACAGGTATGTAAGTAAATTGGCTTGGTAAAAGTAAAAATTGTCCCTAGTGTGTGTAGGATAGAGTTAATATGCAGGGATCACTTGTCGGCATGGACTTAGTGGGACGAAGGGCGTGTTTCTGCACTGTAATTAAAACTAGTTCCGCCTGCCCACATTTGGCCCATATCCGTCTAATTCCAGTTATTAGTTTAGTTTAGTATAATTTAGTTTAGAGATACAGCACTGAATCAGTCACTTCAGCCCACCGAGTACATGCCAACCAGCGATCACCCCGTACACTAACACTATCCTACACATTTACAAGTTTACCAAAACAGCTAAGCCTACAACCTGTACGCCTTTGGAGTATGGGAGGAGAAAACCCACGCAGGTCACGGGGAGAACGTACAAAACTCCTTACAGACTGCACCTGTAGTCAGGATCAAACCTGGATCTCTTGCGCTATAAGGCAGCAACTCTACCGCTGCGCCACTGTGCCACCACTACATCCTATGTCAACTCACTCATTCATGGGATCATTTTCGTAAACCTCCTCTGGACCCTCTCCAACACCAGCACATGCTTTCCTCGGGTGTGGACCCAAAAGGTTGAATGACAGAGTCTGGAAACAGGCCCTTCGGCCCCACCAAATCCATGCCAACCATCGATCACCTAGTTCCATGTTATCTCATTTTCCCTTCCAGTCCCTGCACACTAAGGGCAATCTAGAGTCCAAATAACCATGGCATTGGAGCAGAATTATACCACTCGGCCCATTGAGTCGGCTTTGCCATTCAATCATGGCTGATCTACTTTCCCTCTCAAGCTCATTCTCCTGCCTTTGTCACCCTTACTAATCAAGAACCTATCAATCTCCGCTTTGAAATTACCCTATGACTGGTGAATTCCACAGATTCACCACATTCTGGCTAGAGCGGCACGGTGGCGCAGGGGTAGAGTTGCTGCCGCACAGCACCAGAGACCCAGGCTCCATCCTGACTACGGGTGCTGTCTGTACGGAGTTTGTACGTTCTCCCCGTGATAGTGTGTCTTTCCTCCGGGTGCTCCGGTTTCCTCCCGCAGCACAAAGATGTATAGGTTTGTAGGTTCATTGGCTTCTATAAATTGTCCCTAGTGTGTACGATAGTGCTAGCGTATGGCCAGGACAGTGGATATTTTTAAGGCAGATATAGATAGATTCTAGGTTAGTACGGGTGTCAGGGGTTACGGGGAGAAGGCAGGAGAATGGGGTTAGGAGAGATAGATCAGCCATGATTGAATGGTGGAGCAGACTTGATGGGCCGAATGGCCTAATTCTGCTCCTATAACTAATGAACATGAACCAAGTAATCAACACAACACGGAACAAAGGGCTACTATACCATTAATGGTTCTTTCACTACACAACAGCAGTCACTGTGGCGCCAGAGACCCAGGATCGATCCTGATCAGGTGTTCTGTTTGTGTGGAGTTTGTACGTTCTCCTTGTGACTGCATAGGTTCCCTCTGGGTGCGACGGTTTCCTCCCACGTCCCAAAGATGTGCAGATTTGGAGGTTTCTAGTCAGTGGGAGAGGCTAAGAGTAGGGGGCACAGCCTCAGAATAAATGTCTTTAGTCAGAGGGTGGTGAATCTGTGGAATTTTTTGCCACAGAAGGTTGTGGAGGCCAGGTCAATGGATATTTTTAAGACAGAGATAGACAGATTCTTGATTAGTACGGGTGTTAGGGGTTATTGGGAGACGGCAGGAGAATGGAGTTAGGAGGGATAGATAAGCCATGAGTGAATGGGCGGAGTGTACTCAATGAGCCCAGTGGCCTAATTCTACTCATGGACCTTGTGGTTATTCGGCCTCTGTAAATTAGTGTGTCAGGACTGGATTTATCAAAGGGATAACAAGGGACTAGCACGAGTGGGTGATCGATGGTTGGTATGGATTTGGTGGTCCGAAAGGCCTGTTTCCAGGCTCAACTCAAGTCAAACGCAAGTTAAACTGAAGCCAAACTGGTCAAACTCAAGCCAAACGCAAGTCAATTCGCAAGCCTGGTCTTCGTGGAATATATACTCAGTTTTATAAGGAAGCTGGCAGACTTGTGGATTCATAGTAATTGCTGAAAACATGGAAGAAAATATGCTTTGTTGCATTCTTTTTAGTTTAGTTTAGAGATTCAGCGGGGAAACAGGCCCTTCGGCCCACTGAGTCCACGCTGACCAGCGATCACCCCGCACACTAACACTACTCTATACACTAGGACAATTTACATTTACACCAAGCCAATTAACCTACAAACCTGGATGTCTTTGGAGTGTGAGAGGAAACCTAAGAACGCAGAAAACCCATGGAGAGAACGTACAAACACCGTACAGACAGCACCTGTAGTAGGGATCAACCCAGGTCTCTGTCGCTGCAAGGCAGCAACTCTACCACTGCGCCACATGCCGCCCCTGATGTATCAATTCTATAAGACTCCAGACCAAGTACAAGAAGGGCAATAGTTGGTATTAGCAAGTGTTCTATTTCTCCCCCATTCCATAAGTTAGAAGTCATCTTGTGATGATATAGGAATCTAGACATTAGTCAGGAAGAAGTCAGAAAAAAGGGCACAGTGGTGCAGCGGTAGAGTTGCTGTCTCACAACTCTAGAGACCCGGGTTCGATTCTGACCGCGGTGTTTGTCTGTACAGAGGTTGTACATTCACCCCTGTGACAGCTTGGGTTTTCTCCGGGTGCTCCGGTTTCCTCCCACACTCCAAAGACGTACAGGTTTGTAGGTTAATTGGCTTCGGTAAAAAATTGTAAATTGTCCCTGGTGTGTGTGGGACAGTACGGGGTGATCGTTGGTCGGCGTGGACTCGGTGGGCCGGAAGGCCTGTTTGCAGGCTGTATCTCCAAAACTAAAAATTAAAACTAAAGGAGACTTTGAAAGGGAAATATTATTGGCCCTGGTTCAGGAGCAGTGATGCTCCAAGCTTTCCAGCCACGGTATTTTGCTGTCATGAGTCGACCTACGCCCAAGGGAGACAAACAATGTTCCCAGCAGTGGGGAACGCGAACTGAGTCAAAGCTGTCTCAGTCAACCGCCATGGCCAGCTATAGAGAACACGCTGTTCCCTGCCCGGGGCTGTCTGCCCAGAAACTCCTGCAACATCAATCTCACACAGGGACACCGAGGTAGACGGTTCAATCCTCACTGTGGCCAGACACAAAATGCTGGAGTAACTCAGCGAGCCAGGCAGCGCCTCTACTCAAGGGCAGAAACAGGCCCTTCAGCCCACAGAGTTCGCACCGACCAGCGATCCCCATACATTAAAACTACCCTACACACACTCGGGACACACTCCGTAGTCGGGATCAAGCCCTGGTCTCGGGCGCTGCAAGCGTTGTAAGGCAGCAACACTGCCGCTGCGCCACCGTGCCATCCCCAACAATTCTCAACTTCTGCAGATGCACCGTAGAATTTTAACAGCAAGCGTCACGCCTTGGTTTGGAAACTGCTCCATCCAAGATTGTAAGAAATTGCAGACATTTGTGGACGTAGCCCAGACAATCACACAAACCAGCCTCCCTTCCATTGACTCCATTTATACCTCATGCTGCCTCGGCATGGCCAGCAGCATAGTCAAGGACTAGTCGCACCCTGGCCACTCCCTCTTCTCCCTGCTTCCATTGGGCAAAAGGTACAGAAGTGTGAAAACGCACACCTCCAGATTCAGGGACAGTTTCTTCCCAGCTGTTATCAGGATCTGAACCATCCTACCACAACCAGGGAGCAGTCCTGAGCTACTATCTACCTCATTGGTGACCCTCGAACTATCTTTGATCGGACTTTAGTGGCTTTACCTTGCACTAAACGTTATTTCCTTATAAAGTATCTATACATTGTAAATGGCTCGATTGTAATCGTGTATTGTCTTTCTGCTGACTGGTTAGCATACAACAAAAGCTTTTCACTGCACCTCAGTACACGCGACAATAAACTAAACTGAAACTGAACCTGAAACATCTTTGGAGAAATGGAATGGGTGGCGTTTCAGGTCTC